>CM072097.1:1752881-2360835 GCA_036850905.1 Luffa acutangula
CTAAAAAACGAATGTTTATCGAACGTGAAACCTAAACTTATGGAGTTTAGATCCATAGACCTATTAGCAGACACATAGAACTAGAAGTTCAATGAGTTATTTAAAACCTTTTTAAATACAAGAATTAAAATTGGGATGAAATCTTATATTTATCTAAAATAGTATCAAAGCTCATAAAATCCAAATGGGTATTCGGTCGAACAAAAAAAATTGGGATCCAATCCAAGAATAATGAATCCAAAGAGATACCATATCTTGAGAGAGCATGTTGAGGATCCCACATTGAAAAGATAATGGAGACCTCATAATTCGTAATACTCTTTTGGTTCAAAATTATTGATTTTTTTTTTTTGAGAGGATTTGAATATTTGATCTCTTGATCGAGTTTGACGTTTATTTTACCAAGTGTGCTGGCCAATTAACAATTTTGAATATAAAAACTAAAGCATGATAATGAAAGACACTCTCAAACACACACATATTATTTTCTTATTAAGCTCATCTTCCAAAGTGCAAACCAAATAAAAGCACACAAGTTCTACAATAATAATGATCACAAACAAACATTCATTTATTCTTCAATTGATCACCTATCCATCGACTACGCCTTTCGACCTGATCTTAGGCCCCGATACACCTTCTTCATAAGGCTAAGAGGTTGCAAAGAAGGAACCATTTCCAAAGACTGGCCCTGCAATGGCATTGCTATAATTTCCACCTGATGACACATCATAAAACCTATTCCAAAGCATAATTCCTCCATAATTGGGAGATTTTTCAAGCTTTGGAAGAATGCTATTAATCAGCTCAACTGGAGGAATATATCCGCCCCACCTTGTAGCTTGTGGTGCCGCAGGCAGTTGCATATACAACTCTCCGTCGTAACCTCTCTCCCATTTTGACCATGTGTTTAGCAGATTTCGAGCACCACTCCCGTAGTAACTATCGTCGTATTGGCACAGACCGTTGTCGAAGAATTTCACCCAAATCGAATCAAACAGACCTACGAAAATTTGGTTAAATTACAAGTTTAGTTTGTCGCTACTACGTTCCCAAGGTCTCATTTGATAACCATTTGCTTTTTGGTTTTTGGTTTTTCAAAATTATGTTTGTTTTCTCTCCATTTTCTTACCATGATTTTCATCTTTGTTAAGGAGACATTAGAGTTTTTAGCCAAATTCCAAAAACAAAAACAAGTTTTTGAAAACATGGAAGAATATAGATAATAAATCAAAGAAATCTATAGGTGAAAAGAGTACTGTTTATAAGTTTAATTTTCAAAAACAAAAAACAAAATTAAAATTGAAATGATTTTCAATAGTGTGTCTAATTAGGTCCTGAACTTTAATAGTATCTATTAGATCTCCCTGACATGTTCAATATTTTACCTAAAAGTGAATTTTGTGCAAGTCTTTGACCTATTCAACGTTTTTTTTATAAAAAAAAAATCACATACACAAAATTAAAACGGAAAGTTTAAGGACTTTTTAGACTCTGAATTGAAAGTTTAGGTCCCGTTTGATATCCATTTGGTTTTTTGTTTTTAAGCTTATAAACACCACTTCCAACTCTAAGTTTCTTTGTTTTCTCACCTACCCTTCTTCCCATGTTTTCAAAAACCAAGCCAATTTTTGAAAACTAAAAAAAAGTAGTTTTCAAAAACTTGTTTTTGTTTTTAGAATTTGGTTAGGAATTCAAGTGTGTCTTTAACAAAAATGAAAATTATGGTGAGAAAATGTAAAGAAAATAAGCCTAATTTTCAAAAACCAAAAACCAAAAACCCAAATGGTTATCAAACAAGGCCTTAGAAATCAAGTTAGCAAATTATTAAATGCTCCTGGTGCAATGAGACACCCTCTTTAAAACCGTCGGATGTACATCTTCAAATTTGTCTGCCCCTAATAATCGTTGGGATACAAAATCAAGATACTTTTACAATTTCTCTCTCTTACATCCAACAGTGCAAAACTACTCGCTTCATTGCACCGAAAACACCTAATAATTTCTCCAATGAGTCAATCAAAGAGATATTAGACACAAAAAAGAAAAATTTAAAGATCTTTTAGACAAAAACTTGAAAGTTTATGACTATAACTAAAAAAATATATTAAAGCATTTAAGATTTTAAAGTTTTCTTTTCGTCTTACAGACCTGCATCAATGACAGGGCCGAGTGTGGCGTCGGGATATTGGCAATCGGGAGCTGCAGCAAGGATGGTTTGATTGTTATCATCCTTGAGCGATTCGGCAACGATGCGCCAATATTTAGACGACCCATAGGGACTACTAAAATCAATTCCATCCAAGATGGCATCTCCGAAGGGACGCGAACTCGATGACGGATCGCCTCCAAGGTAGTTGCGAATGATGTACCGAGCGTATCGTCTCGGATCGTCGTAGTTACGAGCGGAGAGCAAGTAGCGACTTCCGAGTGAGAGGAGGACTTTGACGCCGAGGCTTTGGCAAGCTTTGATCTCGACGCCGAGGCCTCGGCAGCCGTATCTAACGTAGGGGTTGCAATGAGCTTGAAGATTTATGCTTACATACTTGAAGTTTCCTGTGGCACATGTGGATTGAAGGCTGTCTTCGTAGTTACTATCTCCCCAATAAATGGCAAGTCCAGCTGCATTGGAGGACTTGATCAACGAACACTTGATGAACAACACAGCTATGAATGCAGAGATTATTACTCTATGCTTCGCCATTTTGTTTCTATCTTTCAATGTAGGGTGGATGAGGAAATTTATAGCTCACAAGAAGCAATAATTATATTTTGGATCTTATGATCTTGTGTGTGAGGCTGTGGTTTTCTTTTGAAAATTAAGCATAAATATGGTCCCACTCCCACCTAGGAGTTTCTTTGTTTTGCTATCGAGTTTCTAAAATGTTTTCAAAATTCAAACGAAGTTTTGAAAACTAAAAAAGAAAAGAAGGCATATTTGATAACCATTTAGTTTTTTAAAATTAAGCTTATAAACAATACTTTCATCTATAAGTTTCTTTGTTTTGTTATCTACATTATTCTCATGCTTTTAAAAGTCAAGTCAAGTTTTGAAAACTAAAAAAAAATAATAATTTTCAAAAATGTGTTTTTGTTTTCGGAATTTGACTAGGAACTTAAATGTGTGTCCTTACCAAAGATTAAAATCATCGTAAGGAAACGGGGAGAAAACTAACATGTTTTTCAATTACAAAAAATAAAAAACCAAATGGTTATCAAATAAAGCTTTAAAAACTTGTTTTTTGTTTTTTAAATTTGGTTAAGAATTCAAAATGTTTCCTTAAAAAAGATGAAAATCATTGTAAAAAAATTGTGAGAAAGCAAGTACAATTTTCAAAAATAAAAAAACTAAAAAATGAATCTTAACGAACGTGAAACCTAAACTTATGGTAAATCAATTAACTAATAACAATTAATTTGTATAATAATAACGATAAGCCAAAGCGAGCTTAGCTTAGTGATAATTGACATGTACTCTCGACCTTAAGGTCAAAGGTTCTTATCCCCCACTCCTAAATGATGATGTACTAACAAAAATAAAGGTATAATAATAATGATAATAAATATTAATATAAGCATGGTATAGGAGCTATTATATGTAACAAAAAAAAAAAGGGTCAATAATAGAAGACAATAATTTATCAATACTTCAATGAAAATGGGTTATCCTAGATAAAGTAGGGATGGTCTGTTTTTTAATTGTGATCTAAGATGAACAATACTTGTTGGTTGCATACGTCCCTACATACAACATTAAAATTTTGACAATTAAGAAAGAGAAGAATAGAAAATGAGAAAAAAAATCTCTAATAATTGTCAACATTTTAACTGTGGTATGTAGCGATACCGATATACAACCAAGTTTTTTCCATCTAAGATTATGGTGTCTTCGTCAAAACAATAATTAACTTTAGCTACTTTTGCCTACTTGGATATAGTTCAACTGTTCAAGACGTAATATTCTTGATCAAATAGGTCAATTCTCCACATCCACATATTATTCTCTTAAAAAAAAAGCTTTCTTACTTTGTCTCTTTCCAATAATTGATGCCGACAATAGATTAAGGGTCCGTTTGGAATACATTTTAATTTAAATGTTTTTCAAGAATGCATTTTAAAAAAATATATTTTATATAAAAATTGTTTAGAATTTAAACACTCATATATTTGGTTGCATTTCCTCATATGTGTTTTTATACACAAGTTATTGTATTCTATATTAAAGATTTTTTTAAAAGGTTGGTTTCAAGTGCTTCTCTCAAAATGGTTTACTTCTCAATCTCATTTTTTAATAAGTCATTTTTAGTGGTTGCCAAACACTAGAAGTTTTCTAAAAAATAAACACTTGAAAAGTTAAACCAAACACACCCTAAATGGTCGGTCTTCATTGCGCAAATAATTTAACATGTTATCTTGGTATTCTACCATCTTTGAAGTGTTGTGGTCAAGTAACAATAATTTTGAGTGTTTCTTTCAAAATGATTTATTTCTCAATCTCATTTTTTAATAAGTCATTTTTAGTGGTTGTCAAACACTAGAATTTTTTTTCAAAATTAAACACTTGAAAAGTTAAACCAAACACACCCTAAATGACCGGTCTTCCTTGCACAAATAATTTAACATGTTATCTTTGTATTCTACCATCTTTGAGTGTTGTGGTCAAGTAACAATAATTTTGAATATAAAAACTAAAGCATTATAATCAAAGACACTCACAAACACATTATTTCTCATTAAGCTCATCTCCCAAAGTGCAAGCCAAAATAAAAGCTATGATCACAAACCAACATTTATTTATTCTTATAGAATGGAATATCACCCATCCTCGACTACGTCTTTCGACCTGATCTTAGTCCTTAACACACATACTTCTCTTCTCGAGTTGCATGCCACTAGAAGATTCTAAGAGGTAGCAATATTGGAGGGTGGATGAGGAAATTTATAGCTCAAGAAACAATAATTATGACCGAATAGCTTTTAGTTTAAATGTTTTTTAAGAATGCATTTTAAAAAAAAACATTTTGTATAAAAATTATTTAGAACATAAACACACATATGTTTGATTTTACATTTCCTCATAAGTATTTTTATACACAAGTTATTATATACTTAAAACTCTTTTTTTAAAAATTGCCTTCAAGTGTTTCTCTCAAAATAGTTTATTTCTCGATCTCATTTTTTAATAAGTCATTTTTAGTAGTTGTCAAACACTATAATTTTTTTTTCAAAATTAAACACTTGAAAAGTTAAACCAAACACACACTATATTTTTGGATCTAATCATCTGTTGTGAGGTGCTCTGGTTCATTTGAAAATTATGTTGCCTTTGTCAAGTAATTAACTTTAGGGGCCGTTTGTTTGATGGTAATCCAAGATGTCCATGGAATGGGCATCTGAATTACCTCGTTTGTTTTGTGGTAATGTTGGATACCTAGGAAATTCGGGATGTCCGGGCATCCTAGGATGCCCATACGGGAGGCATCCGAGGAGTTTTTGATGCCCCCGTGAGAGATGGATTTCAAAGATTCCCATGTTGAGGGCATCTTCGGATGACACTTTTACCCCTCCATTTTACAATTTGTATTTTTATTTAAAAATAAATTAATTTATTCGTACACTAAGAAATAACCATTTATTTTTAAAATTTTACATTAAGATGTAAAATAAATGATAGTTATATTAAATAATATTTTAATTTATTTTTTATTTATTCTCTTAATAATAATACTAAACTATATTAAACTAATAGCTAAATTAGCTAAAAATTAGTAAGGACATTATTGGTATTATACATAATCTAAGAACTTTCCCATACAAAAATCCTGCAAAACAAACATAGTTATCTGAATATTCCCATATATTCTTATAAATTATTCCTTCAAACCAAACACGGTTATCTAAAATGTCGGACATCTATATTTTCGGATATCTATAATTCCAGGCATCTGAATATTCCGGTTATCTAGGTTCCTAAAAACAAACGGCCCCTTAGTGACTTTTGCCTACTTGAGTAGTTGATCAACCGTTAAGGCATATACTATTCTTGGTCAAATGGTCGATTCTCCAAATCCACATTTTTTTTTTGAGATCATCTCAACATTTGGAGATGGGAGGACTCGCCCTTTGGTCAATAGTACATGTCTATTACCACTAAACTATGCTCACTTTTGGTCACATCCACCAATTGTTGTCTTAAAAAGGAAAAAAGAAATTAGGCCTTTCTTACTTTGTCTCTTTCCAATAATTGATGCCTGAATAGATTTAAATGGTCTGTCTTCATTGGGCAAATAATTTAACATGTTATCTTTGTAATCTTTCAACAAAGGTGCCCACCTATCAAAGATATCAATGGGGTTTCTAAAAAATAATTGCATTTCGAAGAAGCATAAAAATAAGGGGATTTTCGTATGGATGACCTTCTAAAGTAGGCGGAAATGATAAATGTTCTACCTTTTTAATTCAAAGATATATGTTCTTTTGCTTGCGTCAGTATCCTAGTAAAATTACCATTTTACTCTCTACTCTAACCTCGCTCTCTCTCGCTACTCTCGCTCTCGGTCCAACCTCTCTCTAGCTTCTTGCTCAGCTTTCTCCAATCTTTCACACTCTCTTCAATTTCTCTCTCCAAGCTCTTGCTCTCTCTCCAATCTCGTGCTCGCTTTCGCTTAGCTTCTTGCTCTCTCTCCAATTTCTCCCTCCAATCTCTTATTCTCTCTAATTTCTCTCCCCAATCTCTTGCTCTCCCTCCAATCTCGCTCTCACTCTTAAATGTTTTCATACAGAGAGTAAAATAGTAATTTTCTTAGAATGATGACATAAGTAAAATGACATATATCCTTGAATTGAAAAGTTAAAAAATAATTCTTATTTAGGACAATTTTTTCCGAGTAAAATAATCGTCTCTCTCGAAAGAGTTACAATGATTTTTTTTTTTGACAACGACATAAAATTTGACCTAAAAGCTATATAATTGTAAATATTTCCGTAAATGGTAAATATATGACGATTTCGATAGAAGTTTTTATATTTGAACCTAATTAATCCAACCCATTGTATCGACTTATCTCTTAAGAGATTAAATGATTGTCACTGTGGAAGAAGAGGAGAAAGAGGAAGGGAAAAAAGAAGAAAAAGGAGGAGATATAAAAGAAGAAGAGAAAAAGGAAAAAAAAAACAATTATTTCTAAAAAATGAAATCAACGAAAAAACCGACGAAGAGACTAAAATGCTAACCTCAAGAGTAAAATTGTTGAGAGTTTGAAACTTAAGGATCCACCTGCAACTAAACATAAAATTTAGAGACTAAAAGTGTAATTTTTTTTTTGTTATTTATTTTTTTGTTCCAACCGAAAGTTTCTCTACTCATCAATTCACCCAACCAAATTCAGCAATAAATATATAATTTTTTTTAATACAATAAAGTATGGATCTTGTAAAATACTATTGTTGATGATCAAATTTCGCTAGGTAAATTACTTTCGCTCCACGTGATAATCAACAGTGAATTTGTTTGAGAGCGAGGAAGACATGGCCTGCAAAACGGGAAACCTGCACACCGGTGTGGTGCTAGCCACACCGCCTCCGATGCTTAAGTCAGAAAATGGAAGGATGAGAGCTAGAGAGTAAGAGGAGAGAGTAGAGAGTTCGGGTCCCCTTCTTCAGTGGCGAAGAGGGGTATAAATACATGCTCATCCTCCTAGGATTTTTAGGAGTTCGGAGGCGTTTCGGTGCGAACCAGGCGGAACTAGGGCAGCCAGAGGTTGTAGGGACCAAACGGAGTCGGAAGAACTCGGCACGCGCAAGCGGGCCGAGGCCGACCATGGGCCTCGACCGAGCACGGGGTCGGGCCAAAAGGCCGACCCCTTCGGTCTTGGCCCGTCCTACTTGTCAGTCTCGTCTCTGGGGTCCATCTTTCAGCCCTATTTTTGTCCACTGTCCTCGTCAGCTCCTTGTACATCGGAGTGGTCCAAAATTGCTTATAACAACTATATACAATATTTCATTTTAGGTTAAAAATGCTTTTGGTTCTTGTACTTTTATTAAAATAATGATTTAGTCCCTAAATTTTATACAATTTAGTTGATGGTACTCTCAAATTTTAACAATTTAATCTATAAACTATAATATGTAACGATTTAGTTATTACATCTTAAAACTTTTAACAATTAAGTTTCTATCGTGAAAAATCCCATCAAGATGAAATGTTGATTTTTATTATATGTGACTGTTGATGGTCAAATTTGGTCAGAGGAACTCACCTGACCTTCACGTGCCACCAACGGTAAAATTTGTAGAAGAGGGGGAAGACGTGGCCTGCAAAAGAGAGAACCTGCACACCGGTGTGGTGCTAGCCACACCGCCTCCGATGCTTAAGTCAGAAAACGGAAGGGAGAGCTAGAGAGTAAGAGTAGGGAGTCGAGAATAGAGTTTGGGTCCTCTTCTTCAGTGGCGAAGATGGGTATAAATACATGTTCATCCTCCTAGGGTTTTTAGGGATTCGGAGGCATTTTAGGTCAAACCAGGCGGAACCGGGGCGGCCAAAGGCGCTAGGGACCAAATGGAGTCGGACGGGCTTGGCCCGCGCGAGCGGGCCGACCATATGCTCGACCATGGGTCCAAAACCGTCCCACTTGTCGGTTTCGCCTCTTGGGTCCATCTCCCAGCTCGATTTCTCCCCGATTGTCCTCGTTAGCTCCTTGTACATCGGGGTGGTCCAAAATTGCCTATAACAGTGACGATAAATTTCTGGTAGTTTATAAATAAATTTAGTCTCAAGTCAATTTCTCCTAAAAAAAAAAAAAGACAGACAATCTCTAGTCAAATTATTGATTTACATATGTAAGAGGCTCAATTATATCTCAACAAAGTTTTATATGGTAAGAACTAAATTGTTACAAAATTTTAAAGTATGTGGATTAAATTATTTCATATTAAAGTTAACTAAATTTATTACAAATTTGAAATTACAAAAACTAAGATGTTTGATAACCATTTAGTTTTTTGTTTATGAAAATTATGTTTTGATTTCTCTCTCATTTTTCTTACAATAAAATTTTTCTTTATTAAAAACACATTTCAAATCTAAATTTCAAAAATAATTTTTTTTTTTGAAAACTACTCTCCTTTTGTTTTTAAAACTTGAGTTAATTTTAAAAAACTAAAAACCAAAACTACCTTTTTTTTTTAAGACTAGATTGTTACTTGAAGACGAATCAAAAGTGTATTTTAAATTTTTAATACATTTTTTTTTAATACAATATCTTTTTTTTTAAAATATTTTTAATACAATATCTTTTTAGTACATTCAGTCATAAGAATGATATTAAAATGTGTAATTATTGAGGGAAAAAAGAATAATAATAATAATAATATGTGGTTCAGAATCGAGGAAGCAAACTTCCCCGACGACGTGTCAAACTTTGGAACATGTAAAATAATAATTTTAAAATGAGAACTTTGAGATTTACTTAATTATATTAACAAACGTGAAAAACGTTTGCAAAAGTTGTCTAAAATTTAGAAATATAATTAGGAATAATTAGGGTCCGTTTGGTTGGTGATCTGAAAACAGGAATTTGAAAACAAAGGATTCAATGAAAACAGGGTTGTATTTCATGTTTTCAGATATGTGTTTGGTAGCAGATTCAGAAACTGGATCTAAACTTAAATAATGGTTCAGAATGTGTTTGACAATATATTTATAAACGATAAATTATTTGTAGTTATCAACTAAATACTAAGTTGAATATAAAATATTATTAATTAATTTATAAAAATGTTATGTATTATAAATTTATTATTATTATTATTTTACAATATCATATAATTTATAATACATTATATTATACAAATTTTAATTTTACAAAAATAAATTGAGTTTATAACATGAAATACTATATTTATTAAAGTTTTTATCTTTTTTAAATTAATTCTGCATTTAAAATTTTGAAATTCAAAATTCTGGATACAACGAAAACATAAAAAAGTTGTTTTCAAAATTTTCACTATTTGGATCACAGAATCCGAAAACAGTTTTCAGAAACACGTCTACCAAACGCATATTCACTGAATTCAGTGAATCTGAAAACATAAAATAGGATCCGGATTGCCTACCAAACAGGTCCTTAAATTCTAAAAAATTATTATTTTCCAAATTATTTTAGCCACAATTTTAAAAAATGATAAAAAATGATATATATATATTAGTACATCAACATTTAGGGTGGAGGGATTTGAACTATAACCTCATGGTCGAAGGTACATGCCAATTACCGCTGAGCTAAACTCGAAGGGAATAAATATTTGGAATGATAATTGTTGTCTTATCTATCAAATATTTAATGCGCAAGAGATCTGGAATATTTTAATACCTATAAATACTCGTGATATAAATGATTTTTTTTTATTTACAATTATTTTTTGTTGGTTGTTTCATGGACAATTATTTGTTTTTGGGAAGTGATGGAGATCTTTTCCACAGATATGGTATGTATTTAATTATCAAGAATGAGCTATCAAATGCCCATATTCTCCTTCCTCAATAATACAATGGTAAATGAGTAACCACACATATCTATAAAAGTATTCACCAACAATGGTATAAATAATATAAACATAGCTCAACTAAAAGGGTTTGATTTTTGACTTTTCACCCGGGTATTGTTAAACTAAATAATAATAATAATGATAATGATAAATGGATGAGTTAGACATCCATATTAAAGGTCAACAATCAACATTTTCTGTATATAATATGAATATTAATGAAACTATAAAAATATTATCAACAAAAAAAAAAAAAAAGTCACCAATATATGAATGGTAAAATGCTTAATTTATTTGTCAAAGTGAAGTGTAGCTTAGTGGTAATTGAAATGTATATCTATACTTCTATACTATATTAAAAGGCGCTTAAGAGGAGAAACTTTTGATTTCCTTTTACGCCCCTGTTAATATTTTATTAGAATTGTTATCTATACTTCTATACTTCTATACTATATTAAAAGGCGCTGAAGAGGAGAAACTTTTGATTTCCTTTTACGCCCCTGTTTAATCTTCAAATTCCTTATTTGTCCTTCCTATTTAATTCTTCAATATTTTATTAGAATTGTTAAAAAAAAAAATTCATTATCACGTTTAGATATGGTAAAAAAAAATTGGTTAAAAAATTGGTTAAATCTCATTACGTTTAGATATTGTTTTTTTTTTAAAAAAATATATATATATATATATTGGTTAAAAAAAAATCTCATTATCACATTTAGGTATTGTTTTTTTTTTAAAAAAAAAACTATATTAAAAGGCGGAGAAACTTTTGATTTCCTTTTACGTCCCTGTTTAATCTTCAAATTCCTTATTTGTCCTTCCTATTTAATTCTTCAATATTTTATTACAATTGTTAAAAAAAAAATCATTATCACGTTTAGATATGGTAAAAAAAAAAATTGGTTAAAAATTGGTTAAATCTCATTACGTTTAGATATTGTTTTTTTTTAAAATATATATATATATATATATATATATCTATATATATATATATTGGTTAAAAAAAAAATCTCATTATCACATTTAGGTATTGTTTTTTTTTTTTAAAAAAAATATTTTATTAGAATTGTTTAAAAAAAAAAAGGTTCATTATCACGTTTAGATATTGTAAAAAAAAGGTAAAAAAAATTGGTTAAATCTCATTTACCTTTAGATATGGCTTTTTTAAAAAATATATATATATACGGGTTAAAAAAAATCTCATTATCACGTTTAGGTATTGTTTTTTTTTTAAAAAAAAATCCTATGATTAAGAATTGGTTAAATCTCATTTACATTTAGATATTGTTTTTTTTTAATAAAAATAAAAATGTTTAAAAAATTGGTTAATTTACGTTTAGATATTGCTTTTTTTTTTTTAAAAAAAAAGAAGATTGGTTAAAAAAAAAAAAACTAATTCTCACGATTAGGTAAGATTGATAATTGGTATTATTCAAATTCCAAAGGGTAGATCATTCCCACGTTTAAGATTAAGAATTGGTTTTAAGAAAAATCTTCATTATCATTGTTTTTTTTTTAAAAAAAAAATCTCATCTTTCATAAGTATAAGAATTGATTTAAAAAAAAAACATATTTGATGAGATTAATAATTTTTTAATCTATATCTATACTATATTAAAAAGCGCTTATCTATATCTATACTATATTAAAAAGCGCTTAAGGGGAGAAACTTTTGATTTCCTTTTAAGCCCCTTTTTAATCTTCAAATTCCTTATTTGTCCTTCCTATTTAATTATTAAATATTTTATTATTCAAATTCTCACATCTTCATTATCACGTTTAGGTTTTTTTTTTAAAAAAAAAAATCTCATCTTTGATAAGATTAAGAATTAGTTAAAAAAATTCATTCCCACGTTTAGGTTATTATTTTTTTTTTAAAAAAAATCTATTTGATAAAATTAAGAATTGGTTTTAAAAAAAAAAAATCTCATATTTGATGAGATTAAGAAATGGTTTTAAAAAAAACATCTTCATTCTTTGTGTTATTTTTTTTTAAAAAAATAAATCTCATCTGGGATAAGATTAAGAATTTGTTTAAAACAAAATCTTGATTCCCACCTTTAGGTTCACACATCATTCCCACGTTGGTATAGTTTTTTTTAAAGACCTTTCGTTATCTTCAATCTTAAAAAAATGTTTAAGCGGGTGAGATTTTTTATATTTGATTTATATCCATGATATTGGTTATAAACAATTTTTATGAGAATGATTCAATTTGGTCATATACATATCAATTTTTGCAATAATTATAAATTCATGTGTATTTATTCATTTTTATATTTTTTTTGGTACATTATCAAATCATATTTCAAATTTTCTAATTAACTACCTATATTTAAAAATGTATTATAACACGTGCAACGCACGTAATTTCAAACTAGTCATTAACTAAAAGGTCTGGAGTTTAAATCCTTCATCTCTAAATGTTGTTGAACGAAAAAACCTTATTTATTAATTTCCAAAACAATCAAAATTTGAAGGGCAAATCTTCTTCCAAAAAATTGAAGGGTTTAGATTCGGAGATAGAAACTAGTGATAGTAATAGTAATAGAAACTGCAAAATAATATCAATAATAAAGAAACTAGATTAGAGATATAAACACGTGAAAAGAAACAAAAAGTATTAAGCAATTACAAATCTTGTACTCGTTCAAATTTCTCACCCTACATGTTGTAAAAATAAATAAATAAAAAAAAACCTACAACAAAATTAGATGAGTGAGTTTTCAAGTTTATAACATGCATTTGGAAGTGATTTCATGCTTGAGATTGATTTTAGAGTGGTCCAAAATGACTTATGTCATAATTCAAAATCAAGAAACCATAACAAAAGTGATTTTAGTCCTTCCATAAAACACTCCCAAACATTCCCCGAACTCAACTCAACTCCACTAAAAACACCCTTGGTAGCACATAGTGAGCTTTCCAATCCGATCCCCTTAGTCTAGACAAATTATTCAATGAGGCAACCACTTCAAAACGGTTTTGAATGTAGATCTTTAAATTGATGTACTTTAATTTCTTTTTATAGTTTCTCTCTCATACATTAACGATGCAAACCTATTTGCTTCATTGTGTCCTCCTCGAATAATTTCTCGCATAATCCTATTTGAAATAATTGGTAGTTTAATATAAAATATTATCCTTTTGGGCCACCTCTTAAACATCTAGAGCTATAAATTGAGTTTCCATCTCCCATCATTGAGACACTCAAAACAAGCTCATTTCTCATCTTCCATAACAATGGCAGACCACCAATCCATCTTCTTCACTCTCTTCTTCCTCATTTCTCTGTTCCTCAAGTCCTCCCATGGCGCCGATATCGCAATCTACTGGGGCCAAAATGGCAACGAAGGCAGCCTCGCCGACGCGTGCGACACGTCGAACTACAAATACATAAACATAGCTTTCCTGTTCTCCTTCGGCAGCGGCCAAACGCCGATGCTGAATCTCGCAGGCCACTGTGATCCAAACTATGGGTACAGCTGCGCATTCCTAAGCCCCCAAATAAGAAAATGTCAAGACCAAGGCGTCAAGGTCCTCCTCTCGATCGGCGGCGACGTCGGGTCCTATATACTTACTTCTGAAGATGATGCGAAACAAGTGGCTGACTATCTCTGGGACAGCTTCCTCGGCGGCCGCGATTCTGATTCGCGGCCGCTCGGGGACGCTGTTTTGGACGGCGTCGATTTCAATATTCAAAGTGGTGGAAGCTTGTATTGGGATGTGCTCGCCAAAGCTCTAAAGGAATACAGTGATGACATTGTTCTTGCAGCGGCTCCACAATGTGGATATCCAGACCATTACTTATATTCTGCCATTGATACAGGTATTCTCTCATGCGTCAAAAGGTTAAATTATATTACAAAATATATCACTTTTGAAAATTTAGTGTCCGTATTTTTCAATTTTGAAAAAATTTGATCCCTAAACTTTTAGTATGGGTAACAATTTAATCCCGACAAGATTATATTCGTGAGGATTTAGTCTCTATCATGAAAAAAAATTGATAATATTTAATGAGTTTCTTTTAATCTAGATTGACTAAGTTGTTCATTTTGATAGATTTTTTCATGGTAGAAATTAAATTGTTATTAATGGTAAGAAACAATACTTGACTGCATACGAATGTGTAGTATCTTCTTACACATCATTTGAAAATTTTCAAGTACTATACTTTTGTAGTATGGATATACCTTCAATTTATTGCTTGCCACATCATCATCCTTTGAAAACTGATGTGAGGTCCACCAGCGTTAAAGATATATTTATGACCGCAAAATTATAGTGTGAATAAAGAGAGTATGGTACTAAGATAGTACTAGAAAATTTCCTCCACCTCAATATGTTGAGACAAACTAGGAGAGATAAATTTTTTTTTTCCCAATTTTCTACATTTCTCTCTCTTAATTGTTAAGATTTTAATTTTAAAATACTGAGACCAAATTGTGATCTAATAAAGTTCAGAAACTAAAGTCCGGTTTGATAACCATTTGGTTTTTGAAAATTACGATTGCTTTTCCTCAATTTTCTTACAATGGTTTTCATTTTTGTTAAGTAGACAATTGAGTTATCTTAGCCAAATTTCAAAAACAAAAACAATTTTTTGAAAACTACTTTTTTTTTTTTTCAAAATTTGACTCAGTTTTTTGAAAACAAGCTGGGAAGGATGTAGATAACAAAACAAAGAAAGAGTTGTGGATGAAAGTAGTGTTTATAAGCTTAATTTTCAAAAACCAAAAACCAAAAACAAAATGGTTATCAAACGGAGCCTAAATTATTACAAAATTTGGAATTACATGAACAAAATTATTTATATGAATCCAAAAGTACGGAGATCAGCTAAACTATTACAAATTTGAAGTACAATGACCTAGCTAGCTAAACTGCTACAAACTAAATTTTAGAGACTAAATCGTTACTTTCACGATGAATACAGGTCTATTTGATTACGTTTGGGTTCAATTCTACAACAATCCTTCATGTCAATATTCTAATGGAAACATGGAGGGAACTCTATTGAGCTCATGGAAAGAATGGTCAAAAGTGAATGCTAGCTTAATATTTCTAGGTCTGCCTGCATCTCCATCAGCTGCATCCATGGGTGGATACATTCCATCAGAAGAGTTTGTTTCTGAAGTTCTTCCAGCTGTTCAAACTTCTTCCAAGTTTGGAGGAGTTATGCTGTGGAACAGATATTATGATTTGAATTCTAAATATAGTGATGCCATTAAACCTAGTTTGGATGAACATGTTCTTCAAAAGGATATAGCTATTGGAATAAATGCAAAAGCTGAGTGGACAATCTAAGATAATTGAATGAATGCCAAAAAAAAAAAAAATAATGAAATAAAACAAAAGAAAAAAGCAATGTAATATGTGAGTGTTGAAAGACAGCTTATATCTGTCTAAGGAAATAAAAGTTTTATTGTGTCCTACATTTTGATTTCTAGCTATATATGTGCATGCAATGCAAAGTAATGTTTAATGTTTTCTAATCATCATTTGAAGTTGCAAAATTTATTTTCATAATGGAGGATGAAATTAAACTTTTGATTTGGTAAGTTTTTCTAAGGAAATGGGTTTTAAAGAGAGGAGAAGAACTCATATGCTTATAAAGGGTGATGGAGAACAACAAATAACGTAAGAAAAATACTTAGTTGCATACTGGTATGTAGGGATCTCTCTACATATCCCTATTAAAATGTTGACAACTAGGATAGATAAAAAAGTTTTTTTTTTTCATTTTCTATCTTTCTCTTTCTTAGTTTTAAGATTGTAATGGGGTATGTAAGGAGATCCATACATACTGGTAGACAGCTAAGTATTGTTCATAAAGGAAAATATATACTTGGTTGCATACAGTTATGTAGGGATCTTCTTACATACTACCATTAAAATATTGCATGACAATTAGGAGAGATAAAAAAAAAATTCTCATTTTCCATCTTTCTCATTCTTACTTGTCAAGATTTTAATAAGGTATGTCAGGATATTGGTATACAACTAAGTATTGTTCATAAAGGAAACGAAGGAGAAGGATTAGCAAACCGATTGAAGGCAGTGTTGAACCAAATCATCTCTCCGAACCAGACTGCATTTGTTCCTGGGCGACTCATTACTGATAATGCAATTATCGGATTTGAATGCATTCACGCTGTCCGAAACAAAAGGAAAGGGAAGAAGGGAGTGGTGGCCCTTAAATTGGATATGAGTAAAGCATATGGCAGGGTAGAATGGTCATTTTTAAGGCAGATCATGGGAAAAATGGGATTTTGCGACAGATGGATTGAGCTCATAATGAACTGCATTGAGTCTGTTAGCTTCCGTGTTCTTCTGAATGGGTCTCCTCGATCTGAATTTATCCCGTCCAGAGGCCTACGACAAGGAGATCCCCTATCTCCTTATTTGTTCCTAATTTGTGCAGAAGGCTTATATAGTCTCCTAAACAAATCAGAAACAAAAAAAGGAGTTGACAGGTTTGAGTATCACTAAGCATTGCCCTAGTCTAACTCATTTGTTTTATGCTGACGATAACCTTCTTTTTTTTCAAGCTTCCTTTAAAGATTGCAAGACTGTCCAACACATACTCCATACATATGAGAAAGCGTCAGGTCAAACGATCAACTTTGATCAATCAAATTTCATGGTGAGCCCGAACACCAGTGATGACATTATCAAAGAGATCAAAGATATCCTTCACGTCCAACATACACAACAGTTGGGTCAGTATCTTGGCCTACCATCACAGAATTCCAAAAGCAAAAAGGAGATCCTCAATCACATTAAAGATAGAGTGTGGAAGATGCTTCAAGGATGGAAAGGGAGGTTTTTTTCAGTGGCAGGAAGGGAGACACTCATTAAAGCTGTAGCCTAAGCCATTCCTAATTATGCAATGGGTTGTTTCAGATTTCCTATATCCTTGTGTAATGATCTTAACTCTCTTTGTGCCAGGTTTTGGTGGGGATCTTCGGAGACGAGAAAGAAAATCCATTGGCGAAGTTGGAAAAGAATGTGTTACCATAAAACCAAGGGTGGTATGAGATTTCGAGACTTGACGGTGTTCAATCAAGCTATGCTTGCAAAACAAAGCTGGAAGATCATTCGCTTTCCTAATAGCTTAGTAGCAAGGGTTCTTTGTGGTCGATACTTTCAAATAGGACATTTCCTAAAGGCGGGACTAGCCCATAATCCTTCGTTTATATGGTGTAGCATTTTGTGGGGGCGTGAGTTGTTCATGAAAGGTTATCGCTGGAAGATTGGCAATGGCCTTAGTGTCGAAGCTGGAAAGGATCCATGGATTCCAAGGGAAGGATCTTGTAAACCACTTTTCTCCAATCCCCAAGCCCAACAATTATTGGTGGCTCATCTTATCAACCCTCCTAGAGTATGGAATGAGGCTCTAGTTCGATCTTTGTTCCTAGAAAACGATGTTATGGCCATCCTTAATATTCCTCTAGGATCAGTCGCAAGAATGGATGAAGTTATATGGCAGTTTGATCCCAAAGGCTTTGTTGAAGGAGAAATTTTGGTCAATCACAAATTGCCACGTCATTAATATAAATTAATGATAAAATAAATTTGGGACCAGTTACACATTTACACGTGTGCCTAAATTAAATTAATAGACATTAAAATTCGGCAAATCAAAGAATGCCACGTGTCTATTAGTGATCCATCAGATAACATCAGCCAAGTTCAATCAGATTATGCCACGTGGCAATTGGATCCAAGCCCAAGCCCATATGAGGTCCATCAAACTCTATAAATAGAGGAGGCCACCATTCATTCTGGGGGATTTTTTTTCAGCCAGAGGCAGAGAGGGCAGAGTCCAGAGCATTCTCCCAAGATCCATAGTCGTCAGAATCCAAAGAGTCCAGAGAATTCAGAGATCCGAGATTCAAAATTCAAAGGATTCAAGACTCAGAAGATTGGAAGACTAGAAGACTCTAAAAAGAGATCAACAAGCCAACAGGCCGATCATCCAAGAAAATCAACAAGCCAACAGGCCGATCATCCAAGAAAATCAACAAGCCAACAGGCCGATCATCCAAGAAGATCAACAAGTCACAACAGGCCGATCCAAGAGATCATTAAGCCAGTAGACCGATCATCCAAGAAGATCATCAAGCCAACAGGCCGATCCAAGAGATCATTAAGCCAGTAGACCGATCATCCAAGAAGATCATCAAGCCAACAGGCCGATCCAAAAGATCATCAAGTCAGCAGACCGATCATCCAAGAAGATCAACAAGCCAACAGGTCGATCATCCAAGAAGATCAACAAGCCAACAGGCCGATCATCCAAGAAGATCAACAAACCAACAGGCCGATCATCCAAGAAGATCAATAAGTCACAACAGGTCGATCCAAGAGATCATTAAGCCTGCAGGTCGATCATCCAAAAAAATCATCAAGCCAACAAGCCGATCCAAGAGATCATCAACCTAGCAGGTCGATCATCCAAGAAGCCCAACAAACCGGCCCAAGAAGAGCAACAAGCTAGAGGCCAAAGTTTATATATTTAAGAGAGAGAATCAGAGGATTAAAGTTAGAGATTGTACACCCACCCGCATATTACATCAATACAAATATATTGTTTATTCCACGTGTCTCCATCTCCGAAGTTACGTGTGAACAGGCTTCTTTTCGGTTAGAAGTGCATATCGTCTGGGCACTCAACTCCAAGCTAGTGAGGATGTTTCAAGCTCTGACTATCAACACAGAGAACAGATGTGGAAATGGTTCTGGAAATCTAAGTTACTATCCAAAATCAAAATTTGTGGTTGGAAGTCCTATAATGATATTCTTCCTACAAGAACAAACCTCATCAACAAAGGGATTGACATTGAGCCTATGTGTCCTTTATGTAGGTCCAAACCGGAAACTGCCACACACCTTTTCTGGGATTGTAAAGTAATCCGAGGGGTGTGGCATCGCTATTTTCCTCATTCTAATTTGTTTTTTGTGGATGACAGGAGGGACTGGAAGATGCCAAACTACTGGGAGCAAGTTTGGAAGGGGACAAACGGCGACAAGATGGAGGAGGAAAATTTGAAGCTCAGTTTGATCATTTGGTGGAAAATATGGACTTATCAAAACAACATTTTACACAATAGGAAGGCAACCAGATTCATCCCAACTCATTCAGCATATTGGCAGATATCGACAAGAACTCATTACAGGGGAAGGGACGTACCAAGATGATGACAGCGTTCCGATTGCAGCAAGATCTGAAGACAGTCCGGTGGCTCCTACATCCGCAGATTAGTGGCTTCCCATCCCATAAGGCTTTTGGAAGCTCAGTTGTGATGCATCGTGGCATCCGAAGAAATACAGACGTGGCGTCGAATGGATTCTTCACCGGTGGAATGGTTCACCAATCGCGACTGGGTATCGCTCGATTCACCATCAATGGCCAATTAGTTGGTTGGAGGCCATCGCTGTGATTGAAGGGTTGAAGTCGATCCCTACTCCTTCGGCTTCTGTTATTGTTGAGACATATTCATTGATGATTGTTCAGCTTCTTTCGAGCATTAGTGTGGATCTGGCAGAACTAAATGAGTTTATTGATGAAGCCAAATCCTTACTCTCAATTAGGAATGTGTCTTCAATAACTCATGTGTCCAGAACCCATAATTCCATGGCCCATAAATTAGCCCAAAAAGCAACTGAGACCAACTCTTCTGAATGTTGGGCTAATCATTTTCTAAATTGGTTTCTCTCTTGTAATGAGACTGATATTGGTCAAGTTGATCACACTAGTGGAGGTTCCTGTCCCACAGGTGAATACCCAATAGGAGCGATTGATCGCTTTCATTCTTAATAAAGTTTGATTTTTTTCTCAAAAAAAAAAAAAATAATAAGGAAACGGAGGAGATTAAAAAAAACTATGGGCAAAGGGGAGAGAGGGTTTTCATGGGAAGGAGAAGAGAAACGAAAGGAGATTGAAAAAAGGACAATACTTAGCACACATTGTTGTATATGCGTATCTCCTTATACACCACTAGCTATTTAATGGGTTACGTTGGGTAAGGAGATCCCTAAACATATCGTTATACAACCAAGTATTGTTCAACCAAATACTTTTAAAATAACACATCATAAAGGATTAAATCATCTTTATCTCAAGGGACATACTATTAAGTTATACTTACCTTGGCTCCAAACCAAGATATAGTTTTTTTTTTTTTTTAGTTCTACAACATTTGAAGTGGGAGAATTCAAACTTCTAACTTATTCGTCGAGTGTACCATTGTTAATTACCATTAAGTTATACTTACATTGGCTCCAAACCAAGATATAGTTTTTTTTTAGTTCTACAACATTTGGAGTGGGAGAATTCGAACCTCTAACCTATTCGTCGAGCGTACATGTTAATTACCATTAAGTTATACACTTATACTTACCTTGGCTCCAAACCAAGATATAGTTTTTTTTTTCCTTTTGAGTTCTACAACATTTGGGTTGGTGAGATTCGAACCTCTGACTTGTTGGTCGAGGATACATATCAATTACCGTTAAACTACGCTTACTTTGGCTCCAAACCAAGATATAGTTGATTACAATAAGTCATACACTTTTATTTCCTCAGAGAAACATACATACATGCATATATATAGTCTCTCACAGCACTCCAACATTATAAAACTTACATAGAACCCAACTTTTTGCATCCATTCAAGAGCTAGATTTTGCAAGGTTTAAACCCACATAGGGTGAAATTTTAGCACTATAATTAGTAGTTGCATCATAGTATCTGTCCCACAGTATAACTCCTCCATAATTGACATCTTCCCTTAGCCTTGGAAGAACTTGCTGATTAAGAACATATGGAGGGATGTATCCACCATAAGGTGCAGCTTCAGAACATGCAGGCAAACTTAAATACACAACTCCATCAAAATTATAAGTGATAGTTGACCATCTTGTCCATGTGTCCAGTACATCTTCGATGCCTCTATAGGGATTATATTGGCAGCTATGGTCATTATAGAATCTAACCCAAAGGTAATTGAATTCACCTGTATATTTGTACCAAAATTCAGTTAATGGGTCGTTAATTTCGCATCGATAGTATTTAAAAAACAACTCATCTAAACATAACTCAACTAGTTAAGACATTTTTTTTACGGAAGGATTAGAAGTTGAGTAATGGATAAATGATGTTGTTATATATATATAGGATCTTATGGTATATTGATATTCTATATTAAGCAAAATTAGTAGCAAAAAAAAGGTGTTGTTAGTTGGGGGAAGTATTAAAAAAAAGGACAATACTTGATTGCATACCTGTGTAGGGATCTCCTTATACACCACCATTAAAATCTTGACAACTAGGAGAGATAAAACAAAATTTCTCACTTTCTATCCCTTTCTCTTTCTTAATTGTCAAAGATTTTAATGGTGCAACCTAGTATTTTTCTATAAAAAAAAAAAAAAAGGAAAAGTACTAACCCTCTGTTTGGAACGCTATGATTTGGAAGGATTTCAAATCAAAATGGATTTAAAATCATTTCCACGGTTTGGTTAGAACAAAAAAAAAAAAAAAATAGAATTTGAAATCCAATCTGATTTGAAATCCTGTTTTGCCTCAAAATATTTTCCGTCCAAAATAGGTCAGATTTGGCAGGATTTTGAATGAAAATTAATCACATTCCAATTTTACCCTTCTGATTTGGTTGAATTGATGAAAACAAAATGAATACCTAATAAATACATAGAAAAAATGATTTGGTTGGTTGATTTATTACGTTAACTTGTTTTTTCTTTTAATTTTTTTTATTGCTATTTAACTTGGATTTCGGTTTTTATATTTATTTAACTTTTATTCTTTTTAAAATACCTAATAAATATATAGAAAAAATAAGGATATTAATTCTTTTTAATAATAATTATAATTATAAGGGTGTCATTGTAAAATTATTGCTTTCTTTTCATTTCTTTTAAACTTCCAAACAAGAAATATATTTTTACTCATTTAAAATCCAATAAAAATACATTGGGTTCCAAACAAGATTAGGATTTTAAAATCATTTTCGTTTTTTTTAAATCCTGGAATTTAAAATCATTTCCATTCAATTCTGGAGGCCAAACAGAGCATAAGGATCTCCTTATACACCATCATTAAAACGTCGACAGTTATGAGGGATCAAATTAATTTCTTATTTTCTACATTTCTCTTTCTTAGTTGTTAAAGATTTTAATGGTGCAACCCAGTATTTTTCTAAAAAAAGGGAAAAGTACTAAGGATCTCCTAACACACCACCATTAAAACGTCTACAGTTAGGAGAGATAAAATTAATTTCTCATTTTTTACCTTTCTCTCTAAGTTGTCAAGATTTTAATGGGTTCCTACGGAACAATATGTAACAAACTATTGTTACAAAAAAATCAAAAACACTCTTTACACCTAGGTTTATTTTAAACCCTCTATTTTAAACCGTAATTTAAATTAAAATACGGTTTTCAGTTTTAAAATTCATTTTGATCCATGTATACTTTAAAAATGCTAATCTTGGTCTTTATACTCTTAACGCCTAGGTTTATTTTAAACCCTCTACTTTTTTTAAAAAAAAAAAAAAAAAAAAAAAAAAAAAAAAAAAAAAATCATTTCCATTCTCTACTTTAAAGAAGCGGCTATTTTGTTATTTGTTTGCAAAACCCTAACAAAAATTTTATATACAATGAAAACCCGATTATAAAAAATCATAAATAAATTTATTGAGTATACTGTTGTGCTGATATTGTGATTGAAAAAATGAATGGACCAAAATAGTCCATTTTTAAAAGTAGAACCAAACCAGACTTTTCAAAAATACTAAAACTAAAATAGTCAAAAGTTGAGAGGGGCAACAAAAATTAACATTTTGAAAGTACAAAAACCAAAATGAACCTTAAACAATGTTTTTCTCGTCGTTACGGTTAAAACTTTAAAAAAGTAGACTTAAAAAAGTTAGAAATTAAGCATATAGACTAAATTAAAACAAACGTTAAATGATTAAAAAAACCAATTTGAACATAGCTAACTTGTTTAACACACTATATCAAAAGGTTAAAAGTTCAAATTCTTACCCGTAGTTATGGCACGATTCAAGTAATAGTCAGGGTAGGAGCAGCTTGGACTTCCTACAAGAAGAAGTTCATCGCTGTAACTCCTCAATTCTCGGAGAAGCACATCCCAGTACCGATTGGAACCTTTCTGAATATTGAATTCAATGCCGTCTAAAACGACATCTCCAAAAGGTCGGGAAGTGGAGTTGCCGCCGAGGTAGTTGTTCCAAAGGTATGCTGCCACTTGCTTTGCATCGGTTGCCGAGGAAAGCGAGTACTCGCCGTAGCCGTCGCCTCCGATCGACAGGAACACAGACACTAACCGTTGACCAAAGGAGCCAACTTTGTCTTGGCAACCTTGTATCTCGCTTCCGAGGTGTCTGCAGCCACCTCTGCTTGCATCGCAGTGCGCAAGATCCAACTTTGGTGTCCGACCACAGCCAAAGGTGGACAAGAATGCAATGTTGATGGTTGTGTAGTTTATCAATGAGTCGCATGCATCTTTGATGCTGCCTTCACCGTGATGTTGTCCCCAATACACTCCGATCTGGGATGCGACACGAGAGGATTGGAATAGGGTGCCGATGAAGATGAAAGTTAAGAACATCGTCGTCGAGATTGATATGTTGTTTGCCATGTTTGGGAGGCTGTTTGAGATGAATGGAAGATGGGGAATGAGTGGATATATATGAAGCATTATTGGATGTGGTAGGTTTGTAGATTGGTTGAGAGTTTAATTTCTTTGAAGAAAAACGTGGTTGAATTAGTTACGATCATTTATAGGGACCCAATAGAAAAAGGATCGACTTTACCTTTGAAAAGAAAGAAAAAACTTGACTTATGTATGAATCTTCCTACGTACCACCATTAAAATGTTGACAACTATGATAGATAAAAAATTTTCTATTTTAGTATGTAGGGAGATTCTCCGACATATGATGGTAAGTATTGTTCTGAAAAGAATTTAAATTTAAAATGACTTTTTTTTTTTTTTTGACAACCATTGAAAAGGACTGCTCTTTATTAAATGAAAATTTAAAATGTGATTGAATTTGGTCACAATCATTTATGAGGACTGAATGAAGGGTTGAAAAGTAGAAAATTATTTTTACACAAAAAAAGGAACAAACTCTACCTTTGAAAAAAACTTAAATTGAGAAGAATGACTCGTTATCAAAGTTTAAAACAAAACGGTGGTAGGTAAGCATCTTATATAATTAGCCAACAAGAGTTTAGCTCAACGGACATAAAATTGTACTGATAACCACAAGGTCTATGGTTTGAATCTTTCTCCCCACGTATTGTAAAAAAAAAAAAAAAAAAAAAAAAAACATCTTATATAATTAAAAGTTAAGGTCATGTTTGATAATTATTTGGATTTTTTTTGTTTGTTTTCTTTCAATTTTCTTGCAACGATTTTCATCTTTGTCAAGAACACATTTGAATTCTTAGCCAAATTTTAAAAATAAAACTAAGTTTTTGAAAACTACATTTTTTTTAGGAAAATTGCAGTGGGTAGCAAACTGGACCAAATTAATAGCAAATATAGCACCATGTACAAAAAATTGCAAATATAGCAAAATCTATCCAAGTCTATCTGATAGACTTCGATTATCAGAGTTTATCAGTGATAGACTCCGATTATTCAGAGTCTATCAGTGTCCATAGCTGATAAACTTTGGTTAATCAAAATCTATCAGTGACTATCACTGATAGGCTCTGATTAATCAAAGTCTATCAGTCATAATCACTAATAGATTTTGATTAATCGAAGTCTGTTAGTGATAGACACTGATATACTTTGAATAATCAGAGTCTATCACACAAATAGAATCTGACAACAGTTTTTTGGTCTTGTAAAATTAATTTTGCTAAATTTGCAATTACTTTGCAACTATGCTATATTTGCTATTAAATTTGGTCCAATTTGCCATCTATGCAACTGCCTTTTTTTTAGTTTTCAATATTTGACTTGGTTTTTGAAAAAAATTGAAAGAAGACGGATAAGAAAACAAAGGAACTTATAAGTGAAAGTAATATTTATAAGTTTAATTTTCAAAAACTAAAAACCAAATGATTATCAAACAGAGCCTAAATTAACAAGTATCAACCGTAAAAAATGATGTGGCTTCTTGCTATAGTTTTTTATAAACCCATTAAGGACATTCTAACAAATTATGATTTTGGGTAATGGATAAAACTCTCAATCTTTTCTTTGTCTAGAGGTGCGATTAGGAAGAAAAATGAATCTAATTTAAGATAATGAAATGACATTTAGCTCTAATACATGAATATTAAGTCATAATGTTGGATTAGGCACGTCTGGCCAGTGTTTGTTGTGGTAGCTAGGGTACGAAAACAGTAACGACCTTACTTGCATAGGATCCGTTTTATAGGTCATAAATCTATGTCCTTGCATGTCATAAATTTGAGTCCTCGAGTTCTAATGTTTTTTTTTTTTTTTTTTTTTTTTTTTTTTTTTTTTTTTTTTTATAGAAGGTTGAAGTTTGAAAGTTATCCCATGATTTTAAACATTTCAATTTAGTCTCTATGATTTAGATTTAATTTATATATGGTAAATATACTAATATATATATAATCTTTTTTATTAAATTTATTCAAATTTATACCTTCAAGTGAAAATAAATTACCAAATTATTCTGTAACTTGGGCATAACTCAACTAGTTAAGATATATATTCTCGACAAAAAAGTTGGATATTTGAATTTTGGGAAAAATACACTTTTGGTCCTTGAGGTTTGGTTTAGGTTTCGTTTTGGTCCCTGAGGTTTCAAACTCAACATTTTAGTCCCTGAGGTTTGCATTTAGTAGCATTTTGGTCCCTCCATCCATATTTCCGTTAAAAACTAACGGTTTGCTGACGTGACACCTATTTTTTTTATTAAAAATTTATTTTTTAAATTTTAAAAATAAAATAATAATAAAATAATTAAAAATATATATATATTTTAAACTTTTCATTTTCCCTCCTCTTTTTCCACTCTTTCTTCCCTCTCTTCTTCCTCCAACATCTTCTTCTCCAACACCTTCAACAATAGCTGGCGGCCGGCGACCGGCGACCGGCGACCACCGCTCGTTGGCCGACGACTTTTTTTTTTCTTTCTTTCTCTTTCTCTTTTCTTCAGATTTTTCTTATAAAAAAAAGAAAAGAAAAGAGGGAGGAAAACGCTCGCCGGAAAACGGAGGACTTCCTCCCCGTTTCCCTCCTTTTTTTTTTTTTTTTTTAAGAAAAATCTGGAGAGAAGAGAAGGGGAAGGAGAGAGAAAGAAAGAAAAAAAAAAGAAAAAAAAAAAGTCGTCGGCCGGCGATAGCCGTCGGCGAGTGGTGGTCGCCGACCGCCGACCGCCGGCCATGGCTAAAGGTGGAGGGAGAAGATGGTTGGAGGAAGAAGAGAGAAGAAAGGAGGGGGAAAAGAGGAGGGAAAATGAAAAGTTAAAAAAATATACTTTTTTTATTATTTTATTTTTAAAATTTAAAAAATAAATTTTTAATAAAAAAATAGATGTCACGTCAGCAAACCGTTAGTTTTTAACGGAAATATGGATAGATGGACCAAAATACTACTAAATGCAAATCTCAGGGACTAAAATGTTGAGTTTGAAATCTCAGGGACCAAAACAAAACCTAAACCAAACCTCAGGGACCAAAAGTGTATTTTTCTCTTGAATTTTTATCCCCACATATGGTTGAACTAAAAAAACAGCTAACTAATAAATTGATTGCAAATTGATTTTTTTTTAATCAAATATAATATTCCAATGTTTAAGGTCTAATATTTTGTAAGTTCTAAGACGAAAATAACAAACAAAAAAAATGGAAGTTAGATGATAATGAACATGAGATCCCATCTTGGTGGAAATATTTTTCATTTTAATAAATCTCAGCCATTGAATTATTTCTAGGTATGTTCTGTAGCAATGCATTATTGTCCACAATTATTTTATCGGTTAGGTGGATTGAATGACATTTAAGGCATGCTTTTATAAGACAAAAGTAAATAAATAAAATAAAATAAAAAGTCTTTTAAACGTGGGGTTTGAAAATCGGTACCAATGGTCGATGTGTCGTCGTTAAGCATAGTTTTTTTTTTTTTTTTAAAGAATTGTTAAGCATAGTTCAGAAGTAATTGGCATATTTAAATTTCCAACCTCAAATATTGTTGATCTAACAAACGAATCTTAATAAAGAAATTGATTTTCTTTTTTTTTTCACAAATGAAATTGATTTTAAAGAATTTTTAAATTGTTTATAAATGTTTGGCTCAAAATGCATTTGTAGCTTCCAATGATTCTTGAAAAATAATATTTATTTTTCAAATCATATGTGTTGGGATATTTTTTTTTCACGAAATATTACTATAATTTTGGTCTTTTATTAAAAAAAATGAATAAAATTTACCTATTAAACTTGTCAATTTGTATCAAATTTTATCTTAAACAATTTATCAAATTGCTCTCTAAACTTAGATAATTGTTGTAATTTTAACCTTAAATTTGAAAGAAAAAAAAATGTTGCAATTTTTTACTTTTGAAAAGTCTTTTTTTTTTCTCTAAATTAAATATGTGGAGAATGAATGGAAGATTGAAAACCCAAACCTCTTATCGTTGACTCAATGGCATACACCTAAATTTAGAAAGCTTTTGTTTGAAAATTTGTAAAAGAGAAAATATTATCATATGCTTTCAATGAATTATAAAAATTGTGTATGGTAAAATTAAAAAATAAAAAAAAAAAAAAAACTTTATTTGATTATTGTATAGCTTACTAGTCAAACTCTTGGGATGCAAAAACTCCTGATTTATAATTACATGAAAAATAAGTAAAACTTTTCACTAGTTTTCATGAAAGAAAAAAAAAATGTTTTCGGTAAGGATATTTTTGAAAATTATTGAAAAGTCATGAATATTAGTGAAATGTTGAAACTTTAACCTATTTCATCCAAAACTTAACAATATGGGTATCTTTAACATTTTCTAAAGTTTGAGAATTTTGGAACTTTTAAAGTTTGAGAGTATTTTTTTAAACCAACATCGTAGTTTAGGGATATTTTTTATAATTTAGTCAACTCAAAAATATCTATTATGTTCTTGAAGTTTAGTGAGAAAATAAAATAAACCCAAAATCTCATTAAAAATAAAAAATAAAGAAAGAAAGAAAGAGATTTAAGAGATTTCGATAATGCACTTAGGAAAGATGTCCCTTAAATAAATTTCAGTCACTGAATACACTTGGATGTGAATTTTTGGAGATAGAAATTATAAATAAATAAGAAATGAAAAAAAACGTGTTGAATTGAATAAAGTTTTTTTTTTTTTTTTTTTTTGAGATAAATGTTGAATTGAATAAGTTGGAACATTGTGGTCCACAAGGAAATAAAAATGAATCTTTTAACATGATAATATTAGGGAAAAATATACTTTTGGTCCCTAAGGTTTGGGTTAAGTGACACTTTGGTCCTCGAGTTTTCAAACTCAACAAAAATACCCCGAGGTTTGAGATAAGGAGCAATTTGGTCCCTGCCGTCAATTTTTCTGTTAAACCCTAACGGTAAGCTGACGTGTCACTATTATTTTAATTAAAAAAATTAATTTTTAATTTTTTTAAATAAAAATATAAAAATATTAAATATATTATTATTTTATTATTATTTTATTATTATTATTAAAATTCTCTCTATCTTCTCCATCTTCTTTCTTCTCCACCTTCTTTCTCCCTCCATCTTCTTCCTTGGGAAATTGTCATTTTTAACCCCTTTAAGTTTTTGGCTTTAAAAAATAACCTCCTTTTGAAAAACTTGTTTTTTTAACCTAGCTGGTAAAAGGGAAATTGTCAAAATTAACCTACTTTTTTAAAACTTGTTTTTTTAACCTTGTTGATGTCATCTACCCTTGTGCAATTACCAACATACCCTTGAATGTAAAAGGTAAAACAAAAAACCATCCAGCATGTAGCTCTTGTTCCCCTCTCCTTTCAAACCTCATTTTCATACTTTTTTTTTCTGCTGTGTTCTTCTGCGTAATCCAGTGTTTTTTTTTTTAATCATTTTAATTTTAATTTTATAATAATAATAACAACAATAATTATTATTATTATTTTTTATTCTTTCTTCCTCACTTCGTTTGTTTTTGTGTCCAATATTAATAAAGTTTTAAAAAAATGATAAAATTGGTCATAAAAAATTTACAAAAAAAAAATTGTCTTCAAAATTTTTTAACTAAATTTTGATCGGAATTTATTGGTTAAAAATTTGTGTCCAATATTGTTATTATTTTTTTTTCTTCCTCCGGTCCAATATATTTAAAAAAAAATAGGTATTTTTAAAATTTCGTGATTGATTTCCGGGTTAGTTCGCCCAAAAAAAATTCTTGGTTAAATTTTTCTTTCTTTTTTCATATACATAATTTTTTTCCTTTTTTTTTTCTTCTTCTTCTTTTTTTTTTTTTTTTTGCCCAACATTAATGAATTATGAATAAAAAGAAACGTGAGTTTGATTAAAAATATATATATAATTTTAAAAAAAACATATGCCTTCAAAATTTCTTGAAGAAATGAAAGAATAAACCCAAAAAGAGGAAAGAAATAGACATGAGATGAAAAAAAAAAAGAAAGGAAAAAAAAAAAAGACCTTCTGAAAAATTTCTTGGTCAGTTTCCCGACCAAGAAATCCCGGTCGTCTGACCAAGAAATCCCGATCGGGATTCATAATTTCCCGGTCGAAATTCATAATTTCCCAATCGAAATTCATACTTTTTTCCATATTTTCATAAAAATATTTTATACAAACTCCTTATTATCTTACATGTAAAATCATCCTCAAATGTAGTTCAAAAAAACATTGACAATATGAAAATTTTGGAGTGAGTCTATCCGTGTGCTCGATTTCACGTGTTTGATTTTATTCTTTTAAAATACTTTGTGGGTCAAATGGTTTGTTAGGTTTGAAATTAGTTAGTTGAGTTGGTTGGATTCAATTCTTATCATTAATGGAAATTGAGGGAGGATAGGAATAACTTTTTACATTGTGGGTCCCACCAAAAAGTAGTTAACTTTATATAAAATAGGTTAAAAAAACAAGTTTTTAGAAACTAGGTCAATTTTGAAAACCCAAAACTTATTTGGGTTAATTTTGACAATTTCCCAAAGAATATGGAGAAGAGAGAGAGAATTTTAAAAATAATAATATATTTAATATTTTTATATTTTTATTTAAAAAAATTAAAAATTAATTTTTTTAATTAAAATAATAGTGCCACGTCAGCTTACCGTTAGGGTTTAACAGAAAAATTGACGGCAGGGACCAAATTGCTCCTTATCTCAAACCTCAGGGGTATTTTTGTTGAGTTTGAAAACTCGGGGACCAAAGTGTCACTTAACCCAAACCTCAGGGACCAAAAATGTATTTTTCCCATAATATTATATAGGGAAAAATACATTTTTAGTCCCTGAAGTTTGGGTTAGAAACTCAACAATTTAGCGTCTGAGGTTTGGTTTTAGATTCATTTTAATCCCTCCATCCATTTTTCCATTAAATTCTAACGTGGGTGACATGACACTTATTTTTTTTTATTTAAAAACTATCTTTTTAGTTTTTAAAATAAAAATACTATTAAATTAATAAAAAAATATTATTTTAAAATATTTTTATTTATTTCTCTTTCTCTATTCTTTCTCCTTCAACCATAAACCCTTTTTCATCACCTTCCATCACCACTACCAGCTACACCAAACCAGTCGCCGGCAGCCGGCGACCTCAACGACCGCCGCACACCGCCGGCGACGGCGACAAACTTTTTTTTTCTTTTTTTTGTCTGTTATTTCTTCTTTTCTTCCCCTTCCGTCGCTCCTCTCATTGTCACCGGTACTCTCGCGCCACCACCACTTCTCACGCTCAGTCACCACCGTCACCCTCACCATCTTTCTCTCTCTTGCGCTTTCTCTCGGCCAAAAACCCATGCCTAAAACGCAGATCTGAAATGAAACCCATGGTTTCCCACGCCAGAAACTCAGATCTGAAATGAAACCCATGAAACCCATCCAAAATCTCGTCGATGACCAGATTTGCGCTTCGACCACCTCGCGATACCAGATATGCGGTTCGCGAAGAAGACCCATGCCACTACCAGATCTGAGGCGTCGAGGGTGAAATCCGGAGGTATCTTTGCGCGAGCAGCAACATTCCTCGATTTCCAGCCATTTTTTTTGCTTTCCGGCGGCTTCGACGCGTACCAGCAAGTAGATATGCAAACAACAACTTTTCTTCTTCAAGTTTCAGCAGTCCGTGGTATGGGTGTTTGAATTTCAGCGAGACGGGATATCCTTCCAGAATGAAAAGGAGGAGAAGAAAATGAAGAGAAAGAAAAGAAGAAGAAAGTAGCAAAAAGAAGAAAAAAAAAGGAAAGAAAGGAAGAAATAGGGTAAGAAAATCAGAAAGAAATGCTAAGATTTTTTTTTTTAATCTTGCCGGCGGCCATGGTGGTGTGGATGTTGATGAAGAAGAAAATGTTGGTGGTGAAGTGTTGAGGAAGAAGAAAGCTGGTGGTGGAGCGTTGAAGAAGAAGAAAGAATAAAGAAATAAAAATCAATTAATTTTTTTTTTAATAATAGTGTCACGTCAACATCTGTTAATTATTAACGGAAAATTGGATGGAGGGACCAAAATGAAACTAAACCAAACCTCAGGGATTAAATTGTCGAGTTTAAAAACTCAGGGACCAAAATGAAATCTATCCCAAACCTCATGGACTAAAAGTGTATTTTTCCATATTATCTAAAAATTTGTCGCTTAGTTTGATTAAATAGTTTGATTATTATTATTATTATTTGAAATGATAGTTGATGTATCTTACCTCCATTAAATTATGTTTTAATTGACGTTTAATTTTTTATCCTTTTTTGTGCTCAAGAATGGATGAGTTTGTTGGGGAAGGTGATGGTTGGCCTTTGCGATTTTTCTATATTTTGGAGGGTTTATTTTCTGTACCAAACTTTGCTCTTTCGTTAGGAATATATGTCTTTTTCAAAAAAAAAAAAAAAATGACGTTTAATCATTTTAGTAAAAATTTAGAAAACGAATTAAAAAATTAATTTTAACAACGTATTAAAACGAGTTGAACAATCATGGTGCTACTATAGGTAACTTTGGACCACCCCGATGCACAAGGAGCTGACAAGGACAACCGAGCAGAAATCAGATCGGAAGATGGACCCAAGAGGCAAAACCGGCGAGCGGGACGGGCCAAGACCGAAGGGGTCGGGCTTTTGGCCTGACCCCCTGCTCGGCCTCGGCCGACCGACCGTGCGGGTCGAACCCGTCGGACTCCGTTTGGTCCCGGTAGCCTCTAGCCGCCCCAGATCCACTTGGTTTGTCCCGAAACGCCTCCAAACTCCTAAAAACCATAGGAGCATGAGCAGGTATTTATACCCCTCTTCGCCATTGAAGAAAGGGACCCGAACTAAATTATCGACTCTCTTCTCTTACTCTCCCGTTTTCTGACTTAAGCATCGGAGGCGGTGTGGCCTACACCACACCGGTGTGCAGCGGTTTTTACTGGTCTTGCAGGTCATGTCTTCTCCAGTTTCTACAAATTCACGGTTGATGTCACGTGAAAGTTAGGTGAGTCCCTTGGCCAAATTTTGGCATCAACACTACCAACAAAGTTTATATTAGTAGATGGATTTAGTTGATTTTTTTCCATCAATTTTGATTAAAAAATGATAGTCCATGATAAGTTGTTGATGGTTTCTTCTCCATCTTATAATTGCTTCGATCTTCTTGATGACTCCATGTATCTAATCAAAACAATCAAATATATAGAGAGAGGGGAGAATAAAAGAAACTCTAGAATAAGGCCCCGTTGGGATTGATTTTGAAGACGTAAGAAGTGATTGCAGATAAATTTTAACCGTTTTTTTTTTTTTTTTTTTGTGTTTGGTTAAACCGTTTCTTTAATAATCTAGAGAAAATCAACTTTTGAGTCACGTTGGTTTGCAAAAGCTATTAAGATTTAAAGAGTATCTTGATTTAGATTTTAGGAAAATCTAGTGTCGTAACTAACATAAATATTTAAAATTCTTTTTTTTTATCCTTCCATATTTTATCTACAATAAAAGGTTTTCAAATATTATTATTCATCATTTATCTTATCTCATCTCATCTCATTCTTTTTATTTTTAAATTTAATTGGTTGCTTCTAATTTATTTTTCTTACTTTTTTATATTTAAACTAAAATTAGATTTTGTTTGACACAATTTTTTCTATAATTGATATTTTGATTTTTTTCAATTTACTTAAAGTAAACAAAATATAATTTATAATTTAAATGATATGAGTTTACCTTTTTTTTAAAAAAAAAAAAAAAGTAATTTACCTAATTATCGTAGGAAAGTTTTGAAGGTAAATATTAATGCAATCTCATGCTAAAATGAAATATGTCTATTTTGGTCATTATACCTATTTCGCAACAATTTAATATTAATTTACCAAACACTGTAACTTGACTTTCCATATTTAAATATGAAATTTACCAAACACTAATTTACTTCTTATGGTAGCTAACATCAATTATTTTAAAAGCTACCGCAACCCAAAACTAAGCGTAAACATGTTGGTTGCAATATTTAATGTATCTCCTATTATTATAATATATAGGTTATTAAATCTTTACAACATAATCAATTAATCATAACCAGACTAAAAATAATAAAGAATTATGAGCTCATCTCATTGAATTGGGAGATTCAAGAGAAAAAAACATATATAAAAAGAGAAAATGAAAAAAAAAATAGAGAAAAAAATATTTATAATCGATTATTCATCATTAGTTATCATCCATTTGTTTCCATTTTCAATCTTCGTTGTCACTCAGCCTTCCCCTTCAAATTTTTGCCATATATTGAAGCATACTTTAAACAAATTAAATCATGTTTTGACCTAGTTGAAGAGAAGAAACTTTGCCTATTAAAAACTTTTTTAGTTTAAGAATGCTATTGTGGGTGTGGATTCGAACCTCCGACCCTTTTGATCGAGCATACATACCAATTAGAATTAAGTTAGGCTCACTTTCGCCTTAGTCTTTACGTAACAAACTCCATCAAAAGAGGATAACTCACGTTCAAATAACTCAAATGAAGCAAAGACTAAATCAAATCAAATGACTTAAAATTGATAAGATTTTTATCTACTAACAAAACATCTTAAAATAATACTAATTTAAAAAGTAATTAAAATATTATTAATTAAAATTGTACAAAAGGGAAAACCAAAATTTCTCACTTAACCCTTTTAGAATAGCACATTAAAAAATAAAAAAATAAAAAATAAATCCAAGTGTTTCTTCAAGAAAAAAGTTCCTAAATGCCACGTTTAGAATTAAAAAAACAAACAAAAAGAAATGAAAACGACTTTTTGTCTTCTAAAAACATGTCCAAACACACCTCTTAAATGTGATTTAAGACTATTGAATGATTTTTTTTTTTTTATAAGGACCATTCAATGAAAAGTAACTAACAAAATAATTATGGATAATAATATTTTTCTTTTATAACATGTGGAGCGGAGATTTGAACATCTAACTTAGGACAAATATTTTAGGATAGTTTTGTGATGCTAATATGATAGTACAAAATAATACATTGTCACAAAATATAGTCTAACATGAAATTAACAACTTGCAACATTTTTTTTTTAATAATCTCAAAAAAAAAAAAAAAAATCATATGCTGAGATTTTATTAAAAGGAAAAATACCTTTCACAAGATGAAAGAAGAAAATGGTCCAACCCAAGTAGATTGAAATTTCTTAAATCTCATTTTTTTTTATTGTAATAATAATTTAACTTTGGAATTAAGAGCTTTCAAAATATTAGTCTCTTAATTTTTTAATATCGTATTAGATTAAAAATTTTAATTTATAATCAATTTATTAGTTAGATGTTATTCTATTTGATGTTTAATTTTCTTATGAAGACTGTAAATTTCTATATTTAAAAAATTTATACTATTTTGGATTAAATTTAAAAATCACTATATATATTAATACGTTAAAAAATCACTATAATTTAAAACCATATATTCATTTTTAAGAAACTTTAATTTTATAACTATATTTCTAAAATTCGAACTAAAAAAAACTATATTTATCAAATTCATTGAAATTTAGCATTGGTTTAATTTAAACCATATTTTGGTCCATATATAAATTTACCACCTATAGGTTGGCATAACTTCAAATTAATAAGAGCATTAATCAAAATTGTAAAATTCAAAAAATGAATCAATTTAGACTCTTTGTTAGAATTCTGTCCTACATAGAAAATTTTGACATTTAATGTCAAACATTATCCAATATTAAAAGGAAATGATGTCGTTGTCCTCCATTTTCCTCTACTTATTTTAGAAAAATTACGTGATAGTTTTTTTTTCCTCCTTTGATAGGATTTTGGAGAATAATAAATTTATTGGGGTGATTTTGAGTCGGTTTTAAATGGAAATCAAGTGAATAATTATAGATCATTAAAGGAGGGACTAAATTGATTCAATTATAAAAGTTTAGGCCTGATAACCATTTGGTTTTTGGTTTTTGGTTTTTGAAAATTAAACTTATAAACACTACTTTCACATACAAGTTTCTTTGTTTTTCTAATACCTTTCTTTCCCATGTTTTTAAAAACCAAGCCAATTTTTGAAAACAAAAAAAAGTAGTTTTCAAAAACTTGTTTTTGTTTTTTGAATTTGACTAGGAATTCAAATGTATCCTTGACAAGGATGAAAACCATGGAAGGAAAATTGGAAGAAAATAAGTCTAATTTTCAAAAACCAAAAATCAAAAACCAAATGGTTATCAAACGGGGCCTTAGGGTTTAAATTGATACAATTATTATGGGTTTTAATTGATACAATCCAAAAATTTAGAGGTATAAATTCATTTTTTAGTTTTTGTTTCATATACAAAAAATATTAAATTAATTCCTAAAAGATTCACATAAGAATAATATCTTGAAACCAATATCTTCAATTTATAAAATTAAATTATATTTATAATTTTTAACTATTCAATTAAGTTTTGTATTTTTAAAATTATAAAATTTCATGTGTATTGTACATGTTCTTTTATGTAGGAATTGAAAAATAAATGAACAGATATTTGAAACTTGTATAAATAAATATGCAAAAATTTAGTGAGAAAAAATTAAATGAAGAATAACATAATAACAACCAATTACAATCATGTTATAGAACAAAATACATAATCGTTTTTTTTATATAGTACATCAACATTTGGGAGTGGGAGGATTAGTGTATAGCATATTGTCTCTCATTGGCTCGTGAGATTCAACCAATCGTGTTGTCTAACAGTAATCTGCATATATCCTTGACTAAGAGATCAGAGGTTCAAATTAAATCTCCTACTCTAGTTGAACTCAAAAACTTTTTAAAAGAAAAAACAAAATAAAACATATAACAATTATATTTTGTAATTAAAATGTGATAATATGAATGATTATATTATTTAGAGATCCATTTGAAATACATTTTAGTTTAAATGTTTTTAAATAATGCAATTTTTTTTTTTAAAAAAAAAACATTTTGTATAAAAAAATTGCTTAGAATTTAAACACTTATATGTTTGGTTACATTTTCTCATAAGTGTGTTTATACAAAGTTATTATATATTTTAAAAACTCTTTTTAAAAATTTATTAAAAAAAAAACTATTTTTAAAAAAATTGCTTTCAAGTGTTTCTCCCAAAATAGTTTATTTCTCAATCTTATTTTTTAATAAATCAATTTTAGAGGTTGTCAAACACTAATTTTTTTTTTTTCAAAATTAAACTGGATCAAAGCTAAATGTCATTTCCATTATATTAAATCAAATTTCATTTTTCTCCCTGATCTGGTGAACATTTATCTCCCTCCACCCATATACAAAGAAAATTGGGAATTCTACCTGTTATTCAAACTCATAATTTGTTAGAAGGTCAGTGGTTCAAAGAAGGTTGGTCAACATGAGCATAGTTCAATTGAGATAAACTTTGTACTAACAATCAAGAGGTTTGTGGTTCGAGTCCCCACCATCACATGTTGTAAAAAAAAAATTGTTAAAATGTCCTTAATTTTGTAGCAACAAGCAACATCAAGGATTAAAGTTCATACTTCTTAATTTAACTTTTAAGTTCAAGAGATCCTCACCTACCCTTAAATTACCCATTATTTTGTTTTAAGTTTTATTTTATAAAAAGTGGTTCTTCCCAATTTAAATTCTTTCCAAAGATAAGGTTGATCTTTTTTTCTTTTTCTTTTTTAAATAAAAAAAACGAATCTTTTATCTTTTCAATCATTTATTTCGGTCCCCATAAACGATTGTGACTAATTCAATCACATTTTTCTTCAATGGACAGAAATTATACTCCAACAACTCTATACCTAACTCATCCAGGCCAAAACGAGCATAGTTCAATGGTGATTGACATATACTCTCAACCAAAAGGTTAGGAGGTTCGAATTCTCCTACTCCAAATGTTGATAATATTTTATTTAAAACAAAAGAAGAACAACAACAAGTTTAGCTTTCAATTAGGACAGAAAATGGAAAGTAATTTGTAGGAAACATCTTACAAATCTTAGAGAATTAATTGCAAGATTTTAAAATCTAGAGAACGAAAGAAAATTGTTTAACTTGAGTATAGCTCAAATCGGGGGGAAAATCCTCCCCTTCCAAATCACTAGGAATTGCCTTTCCAAGAAAAATTTCTAAAAATTTAACTAGATTTTATCAAGGTAATATAATGAATGTTGTCATTATTGATTGAACAGGTGATAAGACAATATAATGAATGTTGTGATTATTTGATACTTTAGTTATTATTATTATTATTAATTTTTTTTTTTTTTTTTTTTTTTGAGAAAGGATACTTTAGTTATTGTTTTAAATTTTACGTGACCATAAATGAAGAAAAAGAAATAAACTAAGATTGCAAGGGACGTAAATAAATATCAATTTCAAAATGAATGGAGTAACGGTCTCATATAAAATTACCTAAAAATTGAACTATAGTGTATCAAGAATTGAACCATTCACAAAATAGTGGTGAAAAATTTTTTTGACACAAGCTATAGGCTTTAGAAATCCAAACTACCTAACCCTCCAATCCAAATAGAACTTCCAAAATCCAGGCTACTCAACCCTAAATCCTAAACAGAGGGTTAAAAAACCGAGGCTATACAACTCCTCCAAATCTATCATAGGCTTTCTGATTTTGAACCTACGCGCCAAACACCCCTTAGTGATGGTAAAGTTATTCTCTTATATATTTAAGGAAAATGTTAAAAAAATATATATTAGAGGGTAAAGTTAAAGAAAAATAGATTTGAACTTACAAAAAAAAAAAAAAAAAAAAAAAAGTTATATTACAAGGTTACCCCGTGTTTGAAACCTTAGGATTTGAAAGGATTTCAAATCAGAACGAATTTGAAATCATTTTCGGCGATGTTGGGAATGAGCTTAAAAAATAGAATTTGAAATCCAAAATGATTTGAAATCTTGTTTTGATCCTAAAGATTTTTCCATCCAAAATAGGTCGGATTTGGCAGGATTTCAGATTAAAGTTTATCCCATTCCAATTTTACCCTCTCTTAAGATCGGTTGAACTAAAGAAAAAAATGAAAAAGAAAAATTGATTCGAACAGATTTCAATTAATGGAGGGATAGAGGATGGGGTAGGGGGTGGTGACCCACGTGAGGTTACAGAGAGTGAGATAAGAAGAAGATAAAGAAAAGTGGGTTTTACTTTTTCTCTTTTTGTTATTTTAAATATAAATATATAATAAAAATATATGAAAAGGAAAGAAGCTAAAATGTCAATTTTATCTTGAAAGTAAAAAAGAAGAAGGGAGAAAATGAGATTTTTTTGTTATCTCTCTTAGTTGTCAACGTTTTAATGGTAGTATGCAGACAAGTTTTTTCCTAAAAACTTTTGCCGTATAGGTGTCAAAGGCCTTTGGAACTCTGGTGGCCCATTGGAAGCTATAAATTCAATCTCCATTGGCCATTGTTGAGGCACCCAAGAAACTCATTTCCACACACACCACCAACCAAAACATGGCGAACCATAGCTCAACGATCTCAGCCATCTCTTTAGCTTTGTTGTTTCTGAGTTGCTTGTTCAAGTCCTTCAATGCAGCTGGCATTGGAGTCTACTGGGGCCAAAATAGCACAGAAGGCAGCATTCTTGATGCCTGCAAAACATCAAACTACAAATACCTCACCATAGCTTTCTTGTCCTTCGAAGGCGACCAACCACCGCACCTCAATCTTTCACATTGCAATCCAGACCTCGGCGGCTGCACGTACCTCGGCGCCGAGATCAAAGGTTGCCAAAGTCTAGGCATCAAAGTCCTCATCAGGCTCGGAAGCGGCCGAGGCAGGAACTACACACTCTCCTCCAGGGATGAGGATGCTAGGAAAGTGGCTGCATACCTCTGGGACAACTACCTCGACGGCGAGTCCAGTTCTCGGCCGCTCGGAGACGCCGTGTTGGATGGCATTGAGTTCAATATTCAAGGTGCTAGTTCCAACTTGTACTGGGATATACTGGCACGAGCCCTCAAAGAATATAATGAACAAGTTGTTCTTGCAGCAACTCCACAATGCCAGTCAGACAAAGATTTGTCTGTGGCCATAGCTACAGGTTCCATCCCATCTTTATTATAATTAGAACAAAACTTCTCTGCTTATCAGTATGTAGGGCATTAAAATTTTGACAACTAAAAAAGAGGTTGGGAGAAAATGAGAATTTTTTTTTTATCTCTCCTAGTTGTCAACACTTTAATAGTGGTATGCAGGGAGATCCTTACAGTATGCATGGAAGTTTTTTCCTTATAATTATGAAAAAAACTTGTCTGCATACCACCATTAAAACGTTGACAACGAAGAGAGATAACAAAAAAAATTCTCATTTTCTCCCTTTCTCTTTCTTACTTGTCAAAATTTCCCTACTATGTAGGCAAGTTTTGTTCTATAATTATTATTATATATGGTGATAAAAAATATAATAGGTCTCCAAACTTTCAATTTAGTATCTAATAAGTCCCTAACATATTTAATATTTTTAAAATTCAATGAATCTATTAGATATAAAATTGAATTTTATGCCCTATTGGACCATAAACTTCCAAAGCTAGGCTTGTGAATTTTAAAAAATGTCGAATAAGTAAAGGACTTATTAGACACAAAATTGAATATTTTTTATATATATACAAAATTGAATGTTCATGGACCTATTGGACACAAAAATGAAAGTTTAAAGACCTATTAGATACCTTTCAAAGTTTAGGGATCTTTTCGACACAAAATTAAAAGTTCAAAGGCATATTTGACACTTTAAAAAATTCAGGGATCAAATCTACATAGCTTGAAAGTTTAACGACTAAACTTGTAATTGAACAAAAAAAATAATAATAATAATCTGTATGTTCTTAGGGTATATACATTCTCATATATATTCCACACCAGAAAATGCATGATTTATACTGTTTTGAAAATATCATTGTCACAACTAAAGTTTTGTTTGATAATCCTTTGGTTTTTTGTTTTCCATTTTTAAGCTTATATAGACATTACTTCCAACTCTAAATTTCTTTGTTTTTTTTTTTTTTTTTTTTTTTTGATAAAATACATTTTTGGTCCCTCATGTTTCAGGTTTATTGTCAATAGGTCCTTAGGTTTCAAAATCGAACAATCAAGTCAAATAGTTCTATTGAGTCCGTTAATTTTTTTAACAGTGTTGACGTGGCAGTTAACGAAGGCTGACACGACACATTTAAAAAATTAGGGGTGTGCAGCGGTCGGTCGGAGTCGGTTTTTGGCCAAAACCGACGCCGAAAACCGACCATTCGGTTTTAATCGGTCGGAGGTCGTCGGTTTTTATGAGTTGGAGACGTCGACCGACCGACTACACCAACGGTCGGTCGGTTTTGGTCGGTTTTATGATTCCGACGAACTTAATAACGGAGAAGAAAAGAAACAAAGAAGAGAAGAAAAAACGTCGTCGATCTTCATCACTATTCAGCCGCAATCGATTAAAAGAGAAGAGAAGAGAAGAGTAGAGAACGGAGAGGAGGCTGACCGGTGAACAGAGAGAAAAAGAAAGAGACGAAGAAAATAAAAATGAAGAGGAAGAGAAAGGGAGAAGAAGAATAGAGAAGAAAGAGAAACGTGAGAGTGAGAGAGATAAGAAATTTAAAATAAATGTGAGAGAAAAAATAAAAATAAAGTTTTTTTTTTTAAAATTTGTCTTTGGGAAGGGAAGATCATCAGGCATTAAATGCTGCAGATGGTCTTCCCTAGGCGTGGCTGCATGCTTCCCTAGGCGTGGCTGCATGCATGCATTAAATGCTGCTGCAGCCACACGTCTTTTCTGCTTTTACTTTTTTTTTTTTTTTTTTAATTCAAAGTGCTTGTCGGTCGGTGTAGTCGGTTTGAGTTCTTATTGGGCTCGCCGACCGACCGACGAATCGGTTTTTCTTTTAGAAAAACCGATTCCGACCGATTTTCTTAAAAAACCGACCGACCGACGTCGGTTCGGTCGGTTCCGGTCGGTCGGATCGGTTTTTCGGAATATTTTGCTCACCCCTATAAAAAATAAAATAATATTTTTTAAATTAAATTAAATTATAAAATAATTAATAATTAAAATTTAAAAAAAAAAAAAAAAAACTCCCTAGCTCTCCCTCATCCCTTCTCCATCCACGCAAAAAATCCTCTCCCCCTCTCTTCCCTCTCTCTTTCTTGGTTTTCTCTCACCACGAAATCACTCCCTCCTCTTCTCGTCGGTCACCGTCGTCGTCGCCTTCATTGCGCCGGCAGCCACCACCACTCCTTCCATTTTCTTTTTCCTCAACAAACCCTCTCCCAACTCCCTTTCTCCATCTTCAAATCTAAGCAAAAGCCCACAAAAAACAAAACAAAAAAACAAAACCTCCCCCATCTTCAGATCTGAGCAAACAAAAGAAGTCAGTGAGATTTGAGCAAACGAAAAAAAAAAAAAAAAAAAAAAAAAAAAAAAAAAGTCGCCGGCTAGATCTGAGCAAAAAGAAAAAAAAGAAGAAGATTATGTCGACAGGAAGGAAGGGAAAGGAAGGAGAAAGAGAAAGAAGGAGAGGCGGCGGCGACTGAGCAAACAAAAAATAAAAAGAAGAAGAAGTCGCCGGCGGGAAGGAAGGGAAAGAGAAAGGGAAAGAAGGGGGAGAGAGGGGGAGGGGGAGATTTTTTTAAAAAATTTGTTTATTATTTTATTTAATTAGTATTTTATTTTTTTAACGTCAGCTTCAGCCACATTAATTTTTTTAAACGGTGGAAGCCAATAGAATCATTTCCAAAATAATAGAGATTTGATTGTTCAATTTTGAAACCTAGATAACTATTAGAAAGGGACTAGGGACCAAAAGGGTATTTTACCCTTGTATCTTTTTATCTACTTTGTTTTGATAATCATTTGGTTTTTGAAAATTAACTTCTTCTCTTCCAAATCTTGGTACAATTATAAACGCAGGTCTATTCGATTACATATGGGTTAAATTCTACGACAATGTAAGATGCCAATATCCGGATCAGAATATCCAATTTCTAGTGGAGTCATCGGTAGAATGGTCGAGGAAGCTGAGTGATAATGGGCTGCTGTTTTTAAATTTACCTGCAGCAAAAGAAGCTGCACAAAGTGGATACATTCCTCCAGACTATCTTGGTTCTACAGTTATTCCAGCCATCCACAAGAGTATTTCTTCCAAGTTCGGAGGGGTAATGCTGTGGAACAGATTCTATGATCATGCCAATGAATATAGTGATACCATTAAACCTTACATAGATAATTTGCCGCCTACAAAACCTAGCTTTTCAATGGATATGTAAAACCTCTGTCTACTGTTTGTAAGCTAATGTTAAGACATCTTATGTATGTCTTCTCTAAGGAATAAATAAATCAGTGGCTTTCCACCACACTACTACAAAATCTATCTTACATCACATTTGCAATTTTTAATGATCACAACATGCATTTTCTAAAAAAAAATGGCAAGAAAAATGAAAAAAGGCGGAGGAAATGTCAAGAAAAATATAAAAAAAAAGGCGGAGGTTGACGGAAATTTTCGGATTTTTTTTAACACTAACATAAAATTTGACTTTTAAAAAACGTCATGTTTTATCTTAATTTACTTGCCACGTTTTAGATGTCAAGAATGGTTTAGTTTCAAATAAAATAATTTTCTCAAGCTTCTCCTTCCCCCACCATATTCACGATTTTAGAAGCCCTAACTCACCATCTCACTTCTCTCACCATCTCTTTCTCCCAGCCATGTGTGTCCCCTCCCCTCGGGCGAATAGCTCCGACGACAACGCAGAAGCAGCGGCGGTTCATCGGCGTCGAGCACTCCTTCGCTCGATCAATGGCGATTTCTGCGTGGGTTAGTGTATTTCTCTCGGGTTTTCACTCCTCAAGGCTCGATTCCTCTCTCTCCTTCATTCTCTCTCTCACCCGTGATCTCCATCTCTGTTTTCTAGCATTTTTTTCGGCGAGTTTCAAGCGGGGCAGCAGCTGTTTTCACAATTTTCCAGCAGGTGCTCTATTTAAGCGCGAACAACAGTGTTTTTGGGCGTTTTTAATGGGTTTTATAGCGAATTCGACCTTAGGTAAGTTGGATTGAAGGTTGTATTGGTTGACTATCATGTTTAATTGAATACCCACTCACTATTAGTTCCGTTCAGCATGCTTTCCCTTCAAATTTTGGCGATTCAAGCAGTGGGTCTTCGACTTTCAATGTCTTTGAGCAATTTCGGCATTGGGTAAGTGTTTTACATCAAGGATTGAGGTTGATTTTAGTGTTATTCAAATACCCATTTATGTTAGCTTTCAATTTCAAGGTACTCATAGCGTTTGGTGATTTATTTGTCAATTTGGAGTGAAATTGGAAGCCTGAACAACAAACATTTGTTCTGTTTTTTGGTCAAGTTTTGAGTGTTAATTTCTCCAACTTAATAGGCTCTTAGTAAGCATTTGATTTGAGATTCTATTTTGTTTTAAGGAATTTCTCCCCTTGTGTAGCTTGATTAAAGGTTGGAGCTAAGGAATTAATTTAGTTCTTATGCAAAGTAATTAAGCGGCATGTGGCCATTATTTTGTTTCTTATGATTATTTATCTATTAAATCTTTTTCCCATTCATTTAGAAATCAATAATAATACACAATAAAGTGAGAGAAAGAGCAAAGCAAACAGCTGCTGAGATAAATGATAAAGACAAACAAGTTTTAGAGAAGACCAACGAACTTCTTGCAGTCAAGTGCATTGAGGGATGGAAGAAGGTAAATAACTTATCAATTAGACTTAATGTTGTAATTTGCTTAAACAAATGGTGGGATTAAGAGATTTTCTTTTGATTAATTGTTAGCTATTGGGTTTTCTCTTGTGATTGTTTCTTAATTGTTAGCTATTGGGATTTCTCTTATGATTGTTTCTGATTGGTTTTTGGCTTGGTGCTCCCTCATGGCTTCTCATTGGACTCAATGTTGTAATTTGCTTAACAATGGTGGGATTAGGAGATTTGAGTCCGATTATTGTTTTGCTAATGGGATTTCCCTTTTGATTGTCTCTGAAGTGTTTGGCTTGGTGTTTTAATGGCTTCTCCCATTGTGTGTACCTTTTTTCTCTGTTGACTTGTTGAAGTTATGAAGTTTTTTTATGCTGGATGGTGGTTTTGCTACATTCTTGATGTGAAATCTCTGTGGAAATTTGTTTTGATCATCCATTTCTTCTCTCTTTCTTTGTATCTAGATGATGGCTCACCAATTAGTTTGCTCAATGTATTATAGAACAAGGTCTAATAATGCTTCCTATACATCAATGTTTAAGCAAATGCAACTATGAATTTTTTCATTATGAACACACAAGGGAGTGTGGGAAAATCCTTTATTTTTTTTGTCACTTTACATTCTTTTGCAGCTTGTTTTACAAAAGAAGTTTATCAAAATCTATAGCCAAAAGAGAAGTAACAGAGAAATTGATGAGAGCAAGACCAAGGAATCCTCAGGCCTTTTTGAAGGTTGGTTTTTTGTTGCCCATTATAGAGTACTTTTCAATATATTGCTTCCTCAATGGAAACCTATAAAAGGGTTGTGGTTCTAAAATTTTCATATTATTGATAATTTCTATGAAAACCTTTAGACTTTCTGAGTTTAACTACTAATGAGATTGCATCAATTATTTTCTAGATATACATACCTAAAAACTAGACAAGGTTTCTTCTTATTTTCAAGTCTTGACAAGTACCTTTTCAACACATTCTTTCATTGTTGCAAGTATCAACCTTGAAGGATGATATATAAAAGTTGAATGAAATAGTATAGTTTATATCTTGTAAAATCCAAAACTTTTTCCATTACCTAAAAGGGACTTCATGGAGACCCAAAAGTTACGAGCATCCATTCTAAATTAGGGCCATTAGTTCTCTTCCAAATGTGAGATGTAAGTAGTAGATTGATCTCTTTAGACATTCAATTGTGTATTTGATAAATCATAAGGGATGAGTGGTACTTGATTGAACAAATATCTGCTAATAATTTAAATAAGTGAAAAGTAATTAGTATTTTTTCTTTATTTCAGGTCATATTGAGAATATTCAACCTTGAACTCCTAGAGCTTTGACATTGCTTATATTCAAACAGTTTATTTGTAAGTTGCCAATGCTCTGGTTGGAATCTTGTATTGTATATCTAGTAGAAAAATTTAATGAAGCTAAAAACTTATTTTCTTTATAACTAGCATTGCTTGATTCACTCCATTGGCCGATTGTATTTTAATTGGTTAGCAACTCACGGATCTTCACTAGTGGTACAAGACAATAAGTCCCGTTGCTCAATTAATTGTTGGGCTATATGGCTTATGTTGCAATTATGGCAATATGTTGACAAAGCACCATGCTTCTTTGAACTTCACTTATGCTGGAATGTGAATTTAAGGCCTTTGAGAGTTATTGTTAGAAAAAATTTGAGGGATAAGGAAGTGATTATTTTTGTCCTTGTTGTTATGTCATCAATTACAATATTGCCAATGGTTTCTGTTCATTCACTCCCAAATCCTGTAATTGCTTTGCTTGCAATCTCTAGCCCATATAACTCTGAAATTGCTTTGGATATATAACATTACTGGTTAGATTAAGTTAGGGGTGGTCTTTGTTGTTCTAAAAATATCAATGTTTTAAATTTTTTGCATAAGTTTGACAAATGGAGAAATATTGTTGGTTTAGCCACCTGGACAACCAACAATATTTACATTGAGTGTAAGAATGAATTAAATAGTCATAGGATAAATGCTTTATTTACATTGAGTGAGTATTCTTGTTTTACTCAGTTTCAATTTTAGAATACTTCTCTTTTAGCTTTGTTTCAGCTGGACCATCTACATAAGTTGAGATCAACGAGTCTGAAAATATTCAAAGCTTAACAAAATAAAGAGAAATTATAGAAGCCTGCAAGTGATTTCTAGTCATAATTCTTGGTTTCATTTCATCCACTGAAGTAGTTTGATTGTCTTTGTGAAATTCTGGTCTTTAGTGAAGGCTTAATTAGGTGGAAGGATTATTATGAGCCATTTATTTTTAGCATTGAAGAACATGTGCAAATAATTGGATGCAAGGTGTTGATGAGAAGGGACATCCAATTGTAGTCGGCTATGGTAACAAACACAAACAATGAAATATAGATGAGTTTATTCATATGTTATGACTTTGAGCTCATGTGAATCCAAATTTGAAGCCTCTCGTATTTGTTTTACTTAGATGTCACAAATTATGCTTCAAAATTTATCTTTTACCTTTTGCAGGTTATGTAATCCTTGCTCTAGAGAAAATATGTTCCAGGTAATTTATGCTCCTCAAATACTTCAATTGTCTTGCATTAGTTGGTTCTAATGGATAACAATACCTTGAATATATGCTGAAGTTTAATTTGCTTGAATATATGTGGAAAAATATGTAACAACGAGAAAGTTTAGAGATTGGTAACAAACATTTTTACTTTCTCGATTAAGTTATAAGTTTAGTTTATGAAGTTTCTAGATTTGTATCTAATAGGTCATTGAACCTTAAAAGTGTCTATTAGTCTTAATGGAATTTCATTCATTTGTTTATGTTGACTTGGTATAACTAGCGAGTGCTATGACTATTCTGCGGTTATGGTAGTCATAACTTTGTTATGATTTGTGTTGATAAGTTTGTTTCTATTGAGCTCTTATGTTCTCATTCAATTCTTTTAATAAGTTGTTACATTCTTGTGTTTAGTTCCTTTGAGTATGAGATTTCTTAAGATATATAAAAGTAGTTTTCTGTGATTCAGACAAATGAGTTGTATCACATTGCTATTGTGGCATTCTGCTTGCTGTCTACTTGGATAAAACCACATGTCTAATTTTCTGTGCCTAGGCTACTAGTTGATTTAACCTACATTAAAAGGATGATTCTTGCTTATTGTTTAGTTATTTATCAGTTCTTTTACCTTGTTTATAAGTCCATTGAACTTATATTTTATACATCAGTCAGAATTATTATGTTATTCTTTTTAATATGTTCTCCTTTTTGGATCGAGGCTAGCTCCTGAAATCCGAAAGGATCTTTACCATCTCATCAAAAAAATTGTTTCAATCAGAAAGCATTTGCGGAGAAACATGCCGGAAAGACAATGATTCCAAGTTCATGTTGATTTTGGTGGAAAGCAGGATCCATCGCCTGGCCTGGTATGACAAGAAGACAAAGAAGCTTCCCCTTATTTGGAAGTAGTAAGTATTTTAAGACACAAAAGCACATGAATTATTTAATAGGTAGTTTGTGATTTTGAATATATGGTGGAGATAAGTATTATGTAATTTTGAATATATGGTGGAAATGGGTGTAAAGTTCTTCATTTTGGAATTGTCCAAATGGAGTTGATAGGTCTTGTAATTTTTGGAATTGTACATACGGGTTGGTAGTTGTAATTTTGGAATTGCTCATATGGAGGTTGGATACTTTTGTAATGTTGAAGATATAAATTTTATTGGAGTTATTGGAAGAAATTTAGTTGATGGATCTTGAATGTGTATTTATTTATTTGGTTGATCAATATATCAAATTGTTTGAATGTAATGCAGGAGATTCAAGATAATAGGGAACAACTATTATAATTGGAAAAAAAAATATATTATAAACAAACATGACATGTAAAATGTGTCAAAAATTTATTAAATTGATATTTTTGAAATGTCAAGATAAAATACCATTTGACACGTTATACCAGTCAAGTTTTAACAAAAATGATATTTAATAAATGTCAAGAAATTTATATACATGACGCTTCAGAAATGTCAATGTTGTTAATATTCTTGACATTTAAAAAGTATCAAGGAAAGAATATCTTGACGCTTCTTTTTCGATATCTTATTGTTGGTAGTTGGTTCTCTCTACGCTTTTAAGCGTCAAGAGTATTAAAATTTGACATTCCAAAAGCGTCAAGTAATACCGTTTTTGTAGTAGTGCCACAAGAATTTGATCCTTTCCCTATTATATTATATGAGCTTCCATCTCAAAACCAATTGGCAATGAGTGGAGTGACCCTTATAGCTTATATATTGTGAGGTCTCCACTAATCTTTTCAATGTGGGATCCTCAACATTCCCGATGTGCATAAACGTCGGCAGAAACTAGAAAAAGTGTTGGCAAAAATCAGAAAAAGTGTCACTAACGGCGTCGACAGAAACGGTATCTCTCTCGACTCCGTCTTGACCGCGTCGAGAGAGATGCCCTTTCTCTCGACTCTGTCAAGATGACGTCGAGAGAAGAGAGAGTCATCCCACCTGTTTTCTCCCGACGCGATTTTTTCAGCGTCGGGAGAAATAGGTTCTTGCGATGCCGTCTTCTGGCATCGAGAGAGAGTTCGTGGGTAGAACCAATTTTTCTTGTAGTGTTCAATACTTAACTATTGTCTGTTATTGCTCACTGCATTTAGTGCATGTTTCGGAGTGATTTTTGAAAATGGCCTAAGATCACATTTATCATGTTTGAAATCACATCGAAACATAAACCTTCAATTAATTATTCAAAATCGATTTCTGGTTTGAATTTACACTTTTAATTTAAACATGATTTGCATATCATTAAAAATGTTTTTGAATTGTTAAAAGCATGTTTCGTAGTAATTCTGAATATGAAAAAAGTGATTTTAACAATTTCAAAATCACTCCCAAACATGAAATACCTTCTAACCCTAATTCAAATTTATCTTGCCTTATTCAAACTTTCTATCAAAGTACCCTTAGGAGCCTAAGTGATTATTACTATATATTTTTATGGTCAATAAAGCATGTCGAGCCTCTTATGCTCCTATCAGCGTTGATCATAGCCTTATGTCTAGGCTCAAGCAATGAAGTTTAAAACTGTTTATTGTCCAACTCTTTTAGTATTAGACTCAACGTTGTATGCTAACTTAATTAAGTGGCTAATTTAGCTTAATATTTAAACCCTAAAATCAATAAAGTGGAATTGCTAAGGATTAATTAAATGGGCAAACTAGACAGTGCAACTATCAAGCTAACTTATTCTTTAAGGGCATCTACGTACCAATTGAATCCTATAAGAAATTTTAGCTCATATTGAAATGGGTAATAACAAAATGCTTCATTAAGATGAAATTCATGAGCTCGGAATATAATTAAGAACAAGAAAAGATGAGTGATCACTAAGAGAAGCAAAATTAAACTAGTGACAATAATCTCTTTAATTTAAGATAAACAACACTTGAGGGGGTCTCTCACTAGCTCAATTTTTCCTCTTACTTTAGCATGATTAGACCCATTAAACACAAGAGTTTAACTAAAATACATCAATTTTGTCAAGGAATAAGCTTGAATTTAGGGCCAAATGACCATTGCCAACAAGAGCTCAGCTCAACTCGCATAAAGTTGTACTGATAACCACAATGTCTGTGGTTCGAATCCCCTCTCCCCACATATACATTGTAAAAAAAATAGGGCCAAATGACTATAATGATTTGCGTTGGAGCTTTTCTAGCACTTTGTTGCCCTCTCGAGGAGAAATTTGGATGCTACCTCCAACCAAGATTATATGTATTCGAGTAGGCCTACATAACAAACCAAACCACTTTTATAAGGACAATTCTCAAATAAATAATTTTCATTACCATAAAGAATAAACACATAGAGAAGTAAAATTAAAGATTTGGTTGACAAGAGCTATGTGAATATTATTTCTCATAGTTAATCTCATAGTTCAACATTCTTCACTGGATGAGTTCTTTTTGAGTCCAAAATGGATAGTGGTAGTTGGTCGCTATTGTATTTAGGATTTCAATTGCTTCATTCATAAACTTTAATAACAAAGCTCCATTTGCAGACATATCATCCAACATCTTACATCTTTGATGGGGAATTCAGTTCGTTGTAAAATTGTTTCAATCAAGATACAAACGACTAGACTATGGTGCATACACTTCTATTAAGGCAGCCCACTAATTACTTATTGTTTTGCTCTCTTTGTATTCGTTGGCCCATTTATTCAAGGATCATTCTCTTGTATCAGCCCACTTGAATTAGGGCATTCATCTTCTCTGTTTTATATTAGCTGAAGCATTTTTAGGGAAAAAATTTATGGAAGATTCGAGAGAAGAAAATTAGAGAGAGAGCTGTGATTTTTTGCAAGAGTTTTTCACCCAGGCCTCTATATATGGCCAATTGAATGATCAATAAAATATATAGAAGCATAGGGTTTTCTCTTGCATTTCTTTTTGTGTTCTTCCCTTTTATCCTTCTCTTTTATAATGTTGAAATGGTATCAGAGCCATAACTCTAGCGGCTAAAGCCTGGTTCTCGATTTCTTTTTCCGGATAATTCCTACCGAAAGCTCTATGAGCGCTGCTATGGAGTATGGAGGATTCTTCTTCCGCTTCGTCGATCCTTCAATCATTCTGCACAAGGTCCTAATTCTTTATTCTTTTATGGGAAGAGAGTTGCATACTTAAGATAAAAAATGCACATAGCCCTTGTTGGTGAATCTTCCACCCTCCAATAAATATATATATATATATATATATATATAATCAAATTATTAGATTGTACTTTAAAATGAAAGAATCAAATTCGATTAAAACGAATTATTGAAAACAAAAAGAAGGAGAAAAAAAAAAGAAAAGAAAAAAGAAACTTATATAAATAAATAAATAAATATATCCGTGGAAAGAACGCTAAGGAGGGCCCACAAGCGAGAATAAGAAACTGTACCAATCAGAAGCCGCGAGATTTAGAGGGCCCCACAGTGAACGGTCTCCATAAATACTCTTTTTTCTTTACCAATTTTTCTTCTCATTCTCTCTCTCTCTCTCTCCTTGCAATCCTCTTCCTTTACGAGCCCTCACGGCTTAGAGATCCACAAACCCAAAATCTAACTGTGAGGGATTATCTTCGATCTTTGCTTATCAGGTAAAATTTTCTTTCTTTATCTATGCACCAAGCAATTTTGTTTCGAATTTCTGTGGATTGATCTGATGCCAGTGATCTTTAGGTGTCATTTCTAGGTTTTTCCGATGGCGTCTAAGCGGATCTTGAAGGAACTCAAGGACTTGCAGAGGGATCCTCCTACGTCTTGCAGTGCTGGTATTATTTTGATTCTTTTGTCTCCTTTTTTTCTTGTTGTGCTAATTGTTCTTTTGCGGATTTGCTGCTGGTTGGGATCGGATGGTTTTGATTTTGATATGATTGAGAAGGTTTAAATGTGTTTGTAATTGATGATGGCTTGAATTAGGATCCTTTCTGATTTTAATTTTAAGGGTGTTTCCTCTGTGCTTATGAATTCCTTTGAAAGAAACGCATTTCCTTTGAAATGGGAAAAGGATTGTTGATAGCTGTAGCCTCGAGGACAGTTTTAGTAGAGATGTAATTTTGATGTACTCTTTCCAAAGGCATTTTTCCATTCTTCCGAGCCAAGGTGTTTTAAACAAATGTGTAAATGGTGTTGTCCCTCCCTATTTTCTTTTAGGATAAATATATATCTTAGTTCTTAATGTTGGGGTGCTTTTCTGTTAAAGAGTTTCATTTTAGTTCGTTACATTTTAACCCTTTTTCCGTTGTAATCTTTTTGTTGGTGAATGTTAAAATTGGTTGATGATAGGTTTACATGGGATGATAATTAATGAATTTAAAGAATTAATTTGGTCACCTAAAAGCCGAAAGTTTCTAGTTCCTTCTCTAAATTTCTAAGAAGTTGGTAGAATTTTCAACTTTTCCTCTATTAGGTGACCTAATTTCTCCTCAATTGTTGGTCAAAATCACTAAGTACTTTTCTGTATAAGTTTTACCATGGGAATGGTATAATTAAAAAATCTTGAAACGAAAGAGACTAAGTTGAAACTTTTTAAATAATTGGGTCTAAGTTGTATAAACATCCCAACATTTAAGGACTAGAACATATAATCAACCTTTTCATAATGTAGAAGGCTTATAATTTGATATGGACGATGCAAGTTTTCCTTTCTTGATACGTTCTGCATCTATCCCAGGTCCTGTAGCTGAAGACATGTTTCACTGGCAAGCAACCATAATGGGACCTCCAGACAGTCCCTATGCTGGTGGTGTCTTCCTTGTGACCATTCACTTCCCTCCAGACTACCCATTTAAGCCTCCCAAGGTATCCAATTCGTTCTTAATTATTGATCTGGGTATTTTTATCACACTGACATTCTCCTGCTTTTGCATTCACCAGTGTGTTGATTTTTTTTATTTTAGTATTCAGCCTCTAGATTCCCAACCAAGGACTGTTACCTGTGTACAAACATGTATGAGAAACTCATGTCTATAGTCTGTCGATGAATAATGTCAGACCATAGACCTATTAACATTTGGAATTCTGGTCGGGACTTCAGGAAATGTTATTGACACGGCCTATGATCTAAATCATGGAAAATAGTTGCTTCTCATTCTGAACCCTTTTTAACACCTATCCTATAGTAATGTTGAATCCACAATGACTATTTTTTGTTCTTTCAACTCATTGAACTAATTAATTTTCAGGTAGCATTCAGAACAAAGGTATTCCACCCAAATATAAACAGCAACGGAAGCATTTGCCTGGACATATTGAAAGAGCAGTGGAGCCCTGCCCTAACCATTTCTAAGGTTTGGTCCCCTGAAACCACGAAGTTCATTGAAAATCATAGTAAATTATTACATAACACATCTAACTTCTTTCATGATAATATTTCCTGCATCCACAACATTCATCTTAAGATAATGTAATTGTATGGTCAAATCAAATTTTCCCATCAAAGTCAGTGTGATTAACTATCATCTTATTGTCATGATCATTTAAATCAGATATGCAATTGTAGTGTTTACCTTCTTCCCTCTCAGGCTCAGTTGAAAGTTGGTAATTACATTTGATAGTACACTAAAATGTTTATTTCGAGCATGTTCTTTTGATGAAGTTCTTGTGCCCTCTATCCATCAATTGTTGCATCCTCTGCATTAGATTTTTCATGTGCATGGTGGACTTTGACATAATAGATCCCTGGTTTAGATCTAGCATAAATCGATCTAGTTGGAATTAATAGGTTTGTTACATTGTTCTGTAATTTTGATTGGTGAATCTTTGGGCGTAAGTTTCTGTTAAACGGATAGATTATTCATTTGTTAAGGTGTTGCTCTCGATCTGTTCTTTGTTAACGGATCCTAATCCCGATGATCCGTTGGTGCCGGAGATTGCTCACATGTACAAGACAGACAGGAACAAGTATGAAACCACTGCAAGGAGCTGGACCCAGAAGTATGCGATGGGATAAATAGTATCTCAATCTCTACCTTGTAAGTTGGGAGTCTAATGTCATTTTATATATGTCTCTGGCAATTTGTATGCAATTGTAATTCTCTGTTTCAATCCCTCTGAAAAAGAAATGCACCAAATGTTTGGTGCAACAATAGCTTTGTGAAAGAAGGTAAAAGCATGTTTTTCCCTTGTTCTGCATGGATAATGTGAGCTCTGTTTAGGGTTTTGTATGAATGTAATCGTGCTGAAGTCCTTGAACATCTCTCTTTTGTTTTCTAAGTGGCTAACGTGTTCTTGAAAATCCTAAGAGAATGCTTCGCTTAAATACACTACTTGGAAGGGGGGTTGGTCTTGTGAGAATCTCTTTCTTTTCCTTCCCAAATATGGAGATGACAGATTGAACCTTCAACCTCGGAAAAGGTAATAATAGGTGTCTTTATCCATTAAGCTAGGTTCGGATTGACAGTTTTGTGAGAATTTTGATCGGTCGTGAGTTGGGAGTGTTATTATTTTAGGTTGGAATAATGTGGCTAACAGTTTTGTCTCATTAAAGGTGAGAATTTAGAAACTGTGTTCGGAAATTGTATTGGATATTATTAGGAATGAGTAGATTTTGTAGCTGCAACAATGGTGGTGTTATTAGGGCATGGGGTATTTAGATTTTGCTTGTTTGTTTGGCAGGAACGTGGGGTACTTGCAACCAAGGGTTAAAATGTCGATGTCGACAGAAATGTTGAGATCTCAATTTTATGGAAATGTCGATGTCGATGGAAATTCCTGGAAAAATATTTAAATTAAAAAATTAACAAATGAATGTTTTACATTTTAAAAATAAGTTAAAATACTTATTATAAATATTATCTCTACATTAGTTACATTTTGTTATATTTTGTTTATATTTTATCAATTTCTTTACGATACAATGGAAATATCGATTCACCACACATGTCGACGTCGAATCCATGGACATATGGAAATGTCGACATGTCGATGGAAATTTAATACATTGCTTGCAACCTTGATTGGTTTGCTCATGTGTTTTCTAGTTTTCTAAATTCGTGGGATTCTATTTTAGTGGCGTTGTTATCTCCTTTTTTGGTTCTTATTTTCTGTTTATATATATATAAATGAAAATGTGTTTCTTGATTGAGAGAAGGGTCTTTTTTGTTCTTTTTTTATTGAAAAAAGTAATAAAATATGTTTGTTTTTTTTTTTTTTTTTTTGAAAAGATAAAAATGTTTGTTTACTATTGGTAGTTTCTAACTCGATTAAATATTAAATTAAAGTTTCAGTTCGAAATTAAATAAATAAATAAAAGTTAAATGATTTTTTATTTTTAATCATTTTGTTTTTATTATGCATATCAAAAGTCGATTTAGTATAATGATACCTTCATTTTGTTTTTTAAACTCTAAAAAAAAGTCTACTTAAAATTTGAAACATTCCTAAAAAAAAAGGGGAAAAAAAAGAGAGGAAAAAAAAAAAGAAACAAGAAGTGAAAATGTTACCAAGTGTCCAGATTTCTATGTTGAACCATCTTTTATGAAATTTTTGTCTATTTAAATGAAATAGTTATATATAGATTTAGTTAGAGATTTGAATCTCTGATCTCTTGGTTGAGAGTTTTGTTTTGTTTTTTAGGAAAACAAACAAAGAAAATTAAGATAAAACTAAAATAACCGTAGGTGGCATCACTTGAACGTAGATGCTATGCACTCATGTTTCTAACCAAATTTTGCCATGTCTCGTGGTGCGAGCATGAGTGGCTAATGTGTGTGCAACTTTGTTTCCCTCCCTAAGAGTTAATAAGAAAAACCTTTGATATGGTGAGAAGTGAAAAGTTGCTTGAGGTGGCGAATGTGGGGAGCAATCTCATTGAAGTAATGATCTTGGTAGTGAAGTAGGTTCCAGACAATCTTCGAATCTGTTTTTGTCCAAATTGGAGATATGTCTGTTTACAAGTAATATCTTGACTTTCTAAAGTTATATGTTGTGGCTATCATCTTTATTGGCATTTCAAATAATCATATGCCTGAGCCCATATTCAGTTTGAAAATGGATGGGCACTATTTGCACATCTTGATCCCTCCCAACCTACATAGCGGTTTGTTTGAGTCTCGTTGTATTCAGTGATGAAATTGGAAGTCCAGTCAATAGGATCTTCTCCTAAGTTATGATGAAAAACTGCATTATTGTGATTATTCCATAATGCCCATTGAACTGTCACAAAGATTGTCACTGTTGTCGAAGTAAAAAGCTCTGGAATCCTACAAAATAGATCGAGAGGATTAGTGAATAGGCTTTGAACGAAATTTTGCACTAAGCTCCAATGAGTCCATTGTTTCTTTGCCTTCTTACAACTCCACAACGTATGGAGCGTTGTTTCATTTTCTTTCCCATCCAAAGGGCATATTAGGTCACATTGAACACGTCATTTGAGATTCATCCTTGAGGACAAAATGTCAAGACTTGCTCTCCAAACAAAAAACTTTATTTTGTTAGGAACGTTGAGCTTCCATAGGACCTTCCACCAACTAGAAATAAACAAATTAGAGGATGAAGAAGCCTCATGAAGTTAATCAATTGCAAATTTGTAGTCACTCTTGTTTGTGTATCTTTCTCGTTGGTCATAGTGTCAGAAGAAGCTATCGGGGTGATTGACACCAGTAATTGGGATGTCTTGGATTTCATCTACATCATCTTGCACAAGAAGATCGGTTAGTACATTTAGGGCCCGTTTGGTAACATTCTTGTTTCTTTTTTCTAATTTTATTAAGAAATCTAAGCATTTAATAACTATGTATGTTTCTTGTTTCTCATTTTTAGAAACACTCCCAAAATTTGTATAGAACTTTTGAGAACAACTAAAACTAGTTTCTCCTTTTTTTGTTCTTGTTTCCATTTTTTTCCAAACATAAATAAGAATATAGGTTTATTATTATTAAATGTATAGGTGTTATGGTCATGAAATTCTATTTTTCTTTATTAAAAATTAAGAAACGGAAACAAGAAACGAGAACGTCACCAAACGGGCCCTTATATTCCCAGTTTTGACTATCTAAGAAGAGACTTTTAACCCTGCAGTTAAACAAAGTCAAGGCAGCGAAAGCAATCTGAAAGTTCTCCAACAAAATCCACTTATCATCATAAATGTCTATCGATTCACCATTTCCAACTTTCCATCTACCCCTTTCATAGCTAATTCTCGTCACCATAAGATTTCAAGCCAAATATATGAGATGAGCTTATGCTCTTGTTGACTTGTATATAGAATCTTCCTATCTAGAAAGTTTGATGTGTAAACTAAATTAAATTTATAGCACAAAAAAGTATATAACAATTGTATACTGGCAAAGTTATTAAAAAATGGTATACTAGAAACATTATAATACATTTCTATGTAAAGTAAACTTTTTTTTTTAGTTCAACAACATTTGGGGTGGGGAGATTCGAACCTTTGACCTATTGATTGAGGATACATGTCAATTACTGCTAAGCTATAATCGCTTTGGCATGTAAAGTAAACTTAGTTATTCAAATATTTTTGCAAAGTTCGATTTTCATATTTTGAGATGTTTGAATATTATATTAAGATATTAGGTGTTTGAATTCCAAAGGTTCAAAAGTTGTCTCGAATATGTTAAAGTGAGCATAGCTCAACAGTAATTGACATGCACCTTTGGCCAAGAGGTCATAAGTTGGAATTACCCCAACCTTCCAAATGTTGTCGAGCTCAAGGAAAACAAAAACAAAAAAAAAACAAAAAAACAAAAAAAAAAAAAGTTATTTTCAAGATTTTTGAGTTTTTCATATTTTTTTTAGTTAATGATTTTGCGAATTCTAGAATTACTCAAAATCTTCTAAGGAGAAGTATTAAATTGGTGTTCCTTTCGGTGAAAGTGGTAGTAGTTCGGAGTTTTTTTCACTTAAAAGCACTTTTGTTTCACCTTTTTTGGTATAAGAGACATCAATGAAAAGGAAGAAAAAGTCCAAGGGTACAACCTCCCAAAAAGGAAGAAAAATTTTCAAAAATTAAACACAAAAAAAAACCACAAGCTTAGACCATTTTCCATTTTCCATTTTCCATTTTCATAACCAAGTTAAAAGGAATCTCATACACTTCCAATCCACAAGCTTTAACAAAAGAGGGAACCTTTTTCATTGAAGAAGATGTTTGATGATGAGGACAATACTTATCAAACAAATTCTTTCAAAGAGATTCATTTTCCTCTCGTGAAAAGAAAAAAAACCCCATAGCCTTGTCCTTAAAAATCTCTTCGAGAGCTTCATTTTGCTCGGTAAAGATTGGAAAAATATGATCCAAGTCTTCACCACTGAGACTTAAAAGTGAATATTTGTCGTACTCCTTAAAATCCATGATCTGACCTTTTGAGAGATTCATATATTCAATGGATGCAACATTTGAAAAGAAGATTATCAATTGAAGAAGCAAAATAAATAAAGTTGGTTGCAAAGAGTTAGAAGCTAAAAACTCTTTATTTGAAATCGAATCTTTTCCTTTGGAGGCAAAATTCAAAGAACTCACATAAAGAGGTACATCTTTCTTCAACAAATTCTTTATTGAATAAGTCTTTTAAGTGAACTCACATAAAAAAGAATTTTGCCTATTCAAAGAACTCACATAAAAAGGTACATCTTTCCATTCGGTGTTATATTTTGTTGATTATTTTATGAAATAATGAAAATGTTGATTCACCCTCTAACATCAACATCAAACTCACAGACATATGAAAATATCAACGGACGGATAAAATTTTAATAATATACCATAACAAATTTAAAAAGTAAATAAGCATTCTATTTTATAAACATGGATATGTTTTAAGTTAGAATATTCTCTCTTTTTTTTTTGGAAAAATATTTTGTTTCATTTTGATCCCTTCGTCTAATTTTCATTAATCAGTAACGAATGGATGAGGCGACACTATTTTTTATTATTCTTAAATAAAATAATGTTAAATTAATAAACATATTATTGTTTTATTATTATTTCCCTCCTATTTGGAACCCCTGAATCAGTTAGGATTTCAAATCATTTAGGGGCTGTTTGTTTGACGGTAATCCAAGATGTCCCTGGAATGGGCATCTAGATTACCTCGTTTGTTTTGTGGTAATGTTGGATACCTAGGAAATTCGGGATGCCCATACGGGAGGCATCCGAGGAGCTTTTGATGCCCTCGTGAGAGATGGATTTCAAAGATTCCCATGTTGAGGGCATCTTCGGATGACACTTTTACCCCTCCATTTTACAATTTGTATTTTTATTTAAAAATAAATTAATTTATTCCTACCCTAAGAAATAACCATTTATTTTTTAAATTTTACATTAAGATGTAAAATAAATGATAGTTATATTGGATAATATTTTAATTTATTTTTTTATTTATTCTCTTAATAATAATACTAAACTATATTAAACTAATAGCTAAATTAGCTAAAAATTAGTAAATTAGTAAGGACATTATTGGTATTATACATAATCTAAGAACTTTCCCATACAAAAATCCTGCAAAACAAACATAGTTATCTGAATATTCCCATATATTCATATAAATTATTCCTTCAAACCAAACACGGTTATCTAAAATGTCGGACATCTATATTTTCGGGTATCTATAATTCTAGACATCCGAATATTTCGGTTATCTAGATTCCCAAAAAACAAACGACCCCTCCTACCACCACCATAATCCTGCTACTTCGAACTACAGGTTTCTTGATCGTTAGTACAAACTTTATGCAAATTTAGCTTTGAGTTAGAATCTTTCTTAAAAAACTCAGCCACGAAAAAGCAAAATTGGCGAGGAAAAAGAAAAGAGAAAGAGGACATAAATAATAAAGAGTTGTTGGGTGTTGTGAAGATATCTCGGTAAAAGGAATGTATTCACCAGAAACACCCAGAGATGTACGGTTCTTCTATCGCTTTTCTCTTTAATATTCTTTTTTTTTTTTCTTTAATTTATTTATTTGGCGCCAAATTCTAGATTCTTTCTCTCTCCTTCCATTCTTTTTTATTTTTTTTTGTCAACTTATTTATATTATTATTTATTAAATTAACCAACTTAGTTCGGTGACATTTAATATATATAATTTTGATTAGGGATCAAAAGTTCGAATCTCTCCATTTTTAAATTTGTATCGAGACAGGTACAAGTTGAAAAATCGATTTGAGAAAAAAAAAAAGGAAAAAATTGCATAAATAAATTCAATGGGTTCAATTTTTTATAATGAAAGACACTTCTACATATTCCAGTTTAAAGATTAATTTGAGAAAAAACAAAAATTTAAATTTAATTTGTGGAATAAAAAAACACGATTTGAAATCATTATATTTCATAGAATAACAAATAACATATAATTTATTTCAAATTCGTTATGATTTGAAAGTTTTCAAAATCATTAGCTCCAAAACACGATATGAAGGTGATAAGTTCAAATCAAACAACAAACAATTATAAAATTGTTTAATTACAAATTTAATTCATGGACTTAAAAGTGTCAAATAGGTTTTCAAACTTTCAATTTTGTGTTCAATAGGTCCTTGAACGTTAAAAAATATCTAATAAGTTCTTAAACTTTTACTTTTGTGTCTAATAATTCCCTTAACCTTCAATTTTATATCAAATAAGTCTATGAGATACAAAATTGGAAGTTTAGGATTCCAATAGGCATAAATTTCAAATTTATATTTAATAGACTAATTAATTTTTAAAAGTCTCGAATATAGAGGAACCTATTAGACTCAAAATTGAAAATTCAAGGGTTTATTAGACATTTTTAAAGTTCAAATACCTATTAAGCATAAAATTGAAAGTTTAATGACATATTTTTTAAAATTTGTAGACCAAATTGATACAACGTTAAAAAGTTTAGGGACTAAACTTGTAATGTAATCTTATAAACATTACCATGACGAAGTTGTACTGATGACCACCAGATCCGTGGTTCGAATCTCCCACTCCACATATTGTAAAAAAAAATGAATGAAATATAAATCGATTCAATTCACACCTTATCTTTTTTGTCGACCAAATTTACAAGTTCAACTAAAAAAAATCATTAAAGCTACATACATGAATGATCCAAATCTATACGTAGATTCTAACTCTCACACATTTGAATCAAAACCAAATCCAACAAATATTTTCAACATCCTCAATAATCCTGAGTTTTTTTTTTTTTTTTTTTTTTTTTTTTTTTTTTTTTGAAAGTAATGAGATTTAAGATTTTTAAACTCACCAATTCCAAACAATAATAATTAGAAGGGAAAAAAAATCTAATTTGCTTCTTTTCTTTTTTTTTTTTTTTTCATTTTTTTAATTCAACAATCTAATTTGCTTTTATAAGCTTACCAAATTAGGATTTTTGGACATGAACACAAAATTTATATAAACAATTCCATCCCAACACACTCAAAAACACCATTCCTCATTACACTCATTCATTCACACCCTTTTTTTCTCTCTCTCTCTCTTAAATTTTCCAATCCAAAAGGCAAAAATTTCCATTTCCCTTTTCCCTTCCACTTTCCTTGATTTTGGTTATGAAATTTCCATGAACAAAATCAGTTCAACAAATCCCATCTCTCAAAATCCAATCTTTCACCTCAAGATCTGACCTTTCTTCTTCAATGGCAGCTCTCTCTCTCTCTCTTCTCTTTCTCTCTCTACTGTAAATTTTCCTTTCCATGGCAGAGCTTTTTCTTTACATTCTGATACACTTCCTTTCTTCTTCTTCTTATCTTTTTAGCCTCTTTTGATTTTCCCTTTATTCCTTTTTTCTCTCTCTCTCTCTGTTTTTGTTTTCAGTCGGTTTCTCTCTCTAGAATGCAAATTCAAAGATTCCGCCATTAATCCTCAGCTCTGAAACTACTATGGAACTTCAGACCATTCTTTGCCGGAAACCCATCTCGGAACCGCCGGAAAACTTCGCCGGCCGGAGCTCTGCCGGTTTAAGAATTGTACGGATTTCAATGACCGACCCGGACGCTACTGATTCGTCATCCAGTGACGAAGAAGCGGTGAATTTCACGCGCCGCCGTGTGAAGCGGTACGTCGGGGAGATCACAATCGGCAAGGCGGCGAACGGCGGTGGTGGTGGCCGGAAGATGAAAATGAAGAAGAAGAAGAAGAAGAGGGCGGTGGGTAATGTAAGGAAGTTCCGCGGTGTCCGGCGGCGGCCGTGGGGGAAATGGGCGGCGGAGATACGGGACTCCGGGCGCCGTGTACGGCTGTGGTTGGGGACTTACGACACGGCGGAGGAGGCGGCCATGGTGTACGACAGCGCCGCCGTGAAGCTCCGGGGACCCGCCGCTTTAACCAACTTCCCCACTACTCCGCCGCCGCCATTTCCCGGCGAAGAACCGTCTTCTCCGAGGAACCTCTCTTCTCCGACGTCGGTTCTTCATTACAGAACCCACTTCACCGAATGCTCGCCGCCGTACCGGGCCAACGTGACCGCCGCCGGCACCGAAGAATCTCCGGTGGTCGACTTTCCCTTCTCCGACGACGTATTCAAATCGATTCTTTTTGAACCGCCTCTGTTTCTCGAGTACCAAACAACTCTCATACCGGAAACTCCATGGACTGGCAGTGACGACGGTGGAGGCGGCGGCTCCGGCGAATTGGTGGCGGCGGCGGGGTCCGAGGAAAGAGGAGAAGATCATGATTATTTTGAAGAAATTTTGATGGGTTCGGATCCTCTGGTGGTCCTATGAAGAATTTGGAGAGTAATGCTGCAGAGTCATCGGAAAATGTGCCGCCGCCGGCCTGCTTATTTTCTGGCAGATTTTTTTCCGGCCGCCGCCATGGAATCCATCTTTGATCGTTTCTTTTTTTTTTTTTTGTTATTCCAAATTTTGAATAATACTTTTTTCTTTTTCTTTTTTACTTTTATATTTTATTTTGCGAGGTTTTTTGTTTTTCCTCTTTCTTGTATAATTGTATCTCTTGTAATAATAAAACTGTTTTTTTTTAGCGGCGAGGTAGGAATTTAAACGTTCGAATTCAAGAGAAAGTATAAATATTTAAATTAATGATAATTTGATCAATATTTTTAAGGGTGTATATATACATATTTAAGCTCATTAAGGGTTTAATAATATTTTACTCCACTTACTTTTGTCTATGTCCTTTCAAAACGTTCATTTTGATCTTTTTATTTTAAAAAGTGATCGATTTAATTGTTGGATGCGAAATTTAAGTGTAAACTTTTATACACAATGGAAACGTTTTAATACAAATTTGTAACTACAGTCCGAAAAAAAAAAGGAAAGAATGAAAATAAAGTGACCAAATTAGTCACTTTTTAAAAGCACAAAGACCAAAATGAAAATTTTGAAGATATAAAGACGAAAATGGACCAAAGTTTCAAGTACAAGATCAAACAGTGTTTAAACCCTAATTTAATTTCATTTGCTAATTTAAATCATTGCAATTATTAGTTTTTTTTTTTTTTTCAAGAAACAAGAGACAATGTGACTTAGAAATGTATACTAATGTGCTACTTATTATTACATCACATTGGTTGTTTATGATAGTACATAAATATATTGTTTTAAAAATAATTTAGAGACTAAAACATACCACCCTAAAATCTAAATGAGATTAAACTTAGTTTTTAAATTAATTTTATAGTAGAACTTTGACATATAATTATGGTGGACTCTTTTTCTTCATTTATCCAATCAATTTTTTTTTTTTTCATATTAACTACGCAAGTTAAGAGATTAAAATAAGATTTAAATTTGATAGGATATTTGTCTCATAAATTAGGCCAACATGAATTTGAAATACCATTTACATTACTTTACTAAAAGATAAATAAAGATGAAATGAATTGGAAAAAAAAATGATTAAATCAGAATTCTTGTTGTTTTAAATGAAAATTATATTATGAGGACACATTTTCAAATAACATAATATGTATGTATACAAAATATTTAGTCCTAAATTTTATTAGACGAGTCAATTATCTTTTATGGAAAAGGTGGTGTCCCACTGTTACCTAAATATTGTATTATATTCTATCGCATGATCTTTCTTCTCATGACTTAACCATGTTATTTTAATTTAACCTTACTTTTTTTTTATTTATTTAAAACCAAAAGTTAGTATCATATTCTTGACAAAGATTTATCGTTTCTTTTGAAATCCAGTTGCTATCGATCAAAGTTTCTAACATTTTAAATATATAGCAACCATAAGTTTATTAAGAAAATCATATATATATATATATATATATATATATATATATATATATATATAGTTGTGTTAATAACCCAAAATTAAAATCATCTTATAGAGCCATAGACCCTTTTAACAGAAATTTTTAAAAATAGAATAATAATAAAAAAAAAAAAAAAAAAGAAAGAGGAAAAACCAACATGATTGGACCTTATTAAGTTACTTGGCTTGGACATAACTTTTTTTTTTTTTTTTTTTTTTTTTTTTTTGAAAAAGACAGAACATAATTTTAACATTTATTACTTTGAAACTTTCATTAACTGGTCCTACTAAAGCAAATTTAGGTAGGGTTTTCTTTAAATTAATTAAAGAATTAAACATAAAACTTTCCCTTTTGACTTAATTAAAACCTTATAATTTTATGTTAAGTTCTAAAGGTGTGGCTTTATAAAATGAACAATATTTGATTGTGTAGAGTGTGTAAGTATCTCTCTACACACCATTATTGAAATATTGACAATCATGAGAGATTAAAAAAAAATCTCATCTTCTACCTTTCCCTCTCTTAGTTATCGAGGATTTTAGTGGGGTGTGTCCCTCTATCTACAGAGTATTGTTCGTAGAGAATTTAGAATATTGGCTACATTCCTAACCATTATGAGAGTCCAAGTATACGAAACATATATTCACTTATGTAAAACGGTCAAAATGAAGTACCAACGTGCTTAAAAAAAATCTTTAAGTGAATGAAAAATTGATCGAGTTCAAAATACACTCACATAGTTGATAAATAATAAAAAAGAAAAAGTATTCTTCATCAACAAAATGTGTTGAAGTGTGATTTGTAATCAGCTATATATACAACACGAAAGTAACAATTTTTTTTTTTTTAAGTTCAATAACATTTGGGGTGAGGGATTCGAACCTCGAACCTCTTGATCGATGATTCGTGTTTATTACCATTGAATTATGCTCATTTTGACAATGAAGTAACAAAATTGTTGTCGTACCTATTTATGAAAATAACTATAAAATTTAATTCTAAAGGTAAGCAAATTAAAGAAATTAAGATTTTTGCTGACGAGAATGAGTCAAAGGGATTTCAAAAGAATTAGGATTAATTAAACTTGATTAAGGAAGAAAATGATGATTAGGTGAACATGACTTGCCTGTATAATAATTGACATTGGACAGTGTCAAAAGCTACAAGTGAAAAGGAGAGCCATATGCAATTTTTGGTACCTTCACTGTTACTCAAAGAGGCTCTCATACAGTGATTAATTATTTTGTCTAAACAAAGAAATTATAGCTCAACGGTAATTGACATGTACCATCGACAAAAAGGTTAAAGAAGATTCGAATTTCTTCCTTCCAAATGTTTTTCTAGTTGTTTTCAAGAGACTTTTGTTGAAAATTTTGTTTGCAAACATATATATATTCAGTTAAAATTAGTTGCTTAAGGTTCACTTTAATTTTATTTTTTAAAATAATATTCTAATGGCTGATCAAGATATTATTTTCTAAATGTGGTTGGAAAGGAAAAGGCTAAGGGAATTATGAAATGAAATTAAAATAGTATATTATACATTGCATGCACATGGAGATACAAATTCTAGTTAGTTTAGGACAACTCAAACTAATTTCATAAGAATCATGGACCAAATTAACTTATACATACATTGTTAATTTGAACTCATTTGTTTAACTAAGAAATATTAATAACCTAAATTATTTCATACGATCGATTTGTGAATGGGTTGAGTTTTCAAGTTATTTGAATTAAAGAATTCTACTCCATCGAGAAGGTTACCTTTGATCTTTGGATATAAGTGTGTGCATTCATTAATCTCATTTTATCTTTCTAAATTTATATAAACTTGTCAATATTGACGATCATTGTTAATTATCGAGTTAAATCAACAATAAAGAATTACAATATGATATTATATATTGTTGACGCAAACGTTATGCAGATATACAAGAGATGTACATGAGACACTTGGAGATGGTGATGTTTGATAACGGTTGCCGGTTGGTAGAAGAATGGGAGATCTATACAAATGTGTCAAAACTCTTAGACATTGTAAAAATATTTTTATGTATTTATATGGTCATGCTTTGATTTAATTTGGGTGTTGTGTGTGACCCCATGCCATGTGAAGAAACTCTGTCTCTTATTTGGTTTTCAAAATTATTGGCTTTCTTTCATGGGACAACTAGAATCTCGACACTCTTCCTTCTCCTCCCGAGTAACTTGTGACTTACAGCAGGTTGCTTTCATCCTTCTTTTGATTGCAATCCTTCAAATTTCACTACCAGCCCAAACTAAAGAGAAGTTCAAGAATAGTCCCCCCATGCAATAGGGGGTCGAGGCACTGATCATGTCAAAGCCAGGCCAAGCAAATTACTGAAGTTGGTTTTGAGTCAGTTGGTAATCCAAAAAATCCTGTTGAACAGAGTGTTGAAGGAACACAACCTACCGAAAAATTGAGAGAGAGAATCACATCTACAAATATCTTAAAAAAATAATTTGATAATTGCTAAAAAAAAAAATTGAGATAGACAGACAAAACATTTCATGTAAAAGGTACCATATATTTTAATGCAAGTTACAAGAAGAGTGATTTTTACTTCTTTTTTTTTTTTTCCCCTTCTTCTTTGCTCAAGAACACTTTTGTGTTATTGTGTGTATTGTTATAAGCTTTTTTTGGTCCCCCATGTAACATCTTGTCTTGCTCTCCTCTGCACCTCCCAATGCTTTTAATTTGTCTTTCTTTTCCAAACTTATTAAATGCTTTTGGTAGGTTTGCTGAAAACTTCACTTCACTCCCACTATCTTAATTTTTCGCCAAAATCTTAAAAAACATTCTCTTCGGCTAAGAGCTCGGAGGTTTGAATCTCCCAACTCCCAAATATCGTTAACTAAAAAAAATCAGTAATTAGAAGATTATATTCAATAATAAATATGTTAGTCCAAAAAATAACAAATATGTTAGTAATATGATATATTAAATTGTTAAGTTCATGTTTATGGCAGAACAATTTAATCTATGTAAGAAAAAAGTATAACCATTCAGTAATAATCTTACATACACAATACTAATAAGGCATTTGATTTCTTATTTTGTTTTTCCTATAATTTTACATTTTTGACAAATTATTAATAATATATAAATTATTTGATAATTATATTTATATATTAAAAAAAAAGTTAATTGTGCATTATTTATTATTTTTATTATCATTAAATTGTTGTGGAATGGGCCTTGGTCCCTTGAGCCCATATCTTTTAGCAAGAAAAGTGTATATATATATATATAGTTCGAATCCTCCTACCCCACATATTGTCAAAAAAAAAAAAAAAAAAAGTAGGAAATTTGCTAGTACTACTCTAATGAAGGTAGAATGAAAAAATTAACGTTGAGGCTCACTTTGGTCATTTGATAACCATTTGGATTTTAGCTTTCACTTTTTTAAATTTGTGTTTGTTTTATCACAATTTCCTTATAATGTATTTCATATTTGATAAGAAAACATTTGAATTATTAGTCAAATTCCAAAAACAAAAATACGTTTTTGAAAATGCTTTTGTTTTCTGTTTTTCTTTTTTAGTTTTTACAGATCATGCTTAAATAGTAACTTATTCATTTTCCTATTTGAAAAATCTAAAATTGTTTTTAAAATTTATAAAGAAAATATTTGAAAAAATGGTTTTTTAGTTTTTTTTTCCTTTTGTGATAGAATTTTAAAAACAGTTTTTTATCTTCCATTTTTGTTTTGTTTTCTTTCTCAAAAAAAAAAAAAATATTGTTTTGTTTTGTTACAGGAGAGATAGTGGGGGAGAGAAATAAAAGAATCGGGAATTCATATTGTATCCAAAAATTTGAAAGAGAACAACTACAATATATTTTAAAATTAATATATATTTTTTTACAACAGGTAGGAGTGGGGAGATTTGGATCATAAACAAGCTTTATGCTTGAACTATGCTCATGTTGGCAAATTTAATAGATTAATATTAATATAATATTATGCAACAAATTAAAAATCAAATATTTTTATCTCGAACATTGTGTAGTTTTTAATAATTAATTATAAGGATCTACAAATAGTTTTTAAAGTAAAGAATGAAAAATCACAAAACTTTTAGATTATCGTCGCCTGAGAGATTCGAACTCTCGCGGGGAAACCCCATGTACTTAGCAGGCACACGCCTTAACCACTCGGCCAAAGCGACATGATTTGTGATCTTCATACTTTGATCACATTAATTAATTTAATTTTATTGGTTTATAATGAATTTCAATGTTTTTTTAAAAAAAAAAAGAATTTCAAATTTCTTTGCTATTAGTTAATGATAAATAAAAAATTTATTAACGATAATTAATTTGGAACAAAAAGATTCAAACTTTTGATTTTTTTGTTGAACTTTAAAAAAAAAAAATAATTTGAAAACTAACGTGTATAATATTTCTTTTTTTTTGACAAGAGAAAATGATCCAGTAGTGCATATTCAATTGCGAAGAACTTTCCATAAAAAAGTCTTAATTTAAAAGGAAATCTTGTAATTCCAATAGAAATTCTCATTGTCAAACATCTTTATTGACTATATTGTTGTTAGATACAATTTTTGTTTTCTTTTGAGAAAGTTGTTAGATACAGTTGTTGCATTTCAAATTCTTGTAAAGTCTATAAAAGCCTAACTTCATCTTTTGTTATGATGTCACACTTATCTATACCTATTTAGAACGTTAGAAGAAATAATAAAAGTCTATTTAATGATTTGGATATCATTTTCGTACATAAGATTCCCAAATATACTTAAGTTCTAATTATCAATTATAGTAATGAGATTGACAACTAACACTTTTTTATTCAGTCAAACATGAATATAGCTCAATTGATCAAAACATATCAACAAAGAGGTTATAAGTTCAAATCTTTCCACTCAATATATTATCGAATTAAAAGAAAACATTTTTCTATTCAAGATGAGACCGATGATGACTTTAAAGGAAGCTTGAATTGATTGACTTTTTCAATTAAAAAAAAAAAAAAAAAAATTGGCCACCCCCTCTCCCAACCTTTTTTTTTTTTTTTTTTTGGTGTAAATCACAATTTCCTTCCCTAGCCCATTTAGAAATTTTAAGTGGTCAATTGGAAATTGAGGAGTTCAACTTCCTTATCAATTGTACCCATGTGAGATTTATTTTTCTTAATTAATATCTTTTTAAATTTTGTAAAAGAAACATCCAACTTTTATTTGCCTTTAATATAAAGGTTAAATTACTAATTTGACGTGTAGTTTTAAAGTTTCGATCTTTTTTAAGTAATTTGATAACTATTTAGTTTTTTGTTTTTGAAAATTTGTGCTTGTTTTATCACATTTTCTTTAATGTGGTTTTGATTTTTTTTAAGGAAATATTTGAATTATTAACTAGAATAAAAAAATATAAAAAAAATACTTTTTTTCTTTTTAGTTTTCAAAACTTAGTTTGATCTTTGAAAACATTGGTAAAAGTTACCTAACTAAACTCATGGGTGGGAATAACTTTTATAAGTTTAATTAAAAAAAAAAAAAAACAAATAGTTATCAATCAGGATCTAAGTTTCAATTTAGTTCTCATAGTTTGATTAAACTTCACAAATTACCTCTAAACTATTTTTAAACTCCAAAATTGAGCTAATCTAGTTAGCCAAATAAAAAAAAATAAAAAAAATATGTCACCTATTCAATGCAACAATGGAAACAATTAGCAAAATTTCACCAAATGGAAGACAACGAAAAATTTAAAACTACTAGAACTAATTCGAAATGAAAACCACATGAACTATACTAATAATTTAATCCTTTGAATTTTTTTTTTTTTTAACAATACTGTTGCATACTGATAGTGATCTTCCTATGTCCACTAAAATCTTGACAACTAAGAAAGAGAAAGGTAGAAAATGAGAAATTTTTTTTCCTCTCCTAGTTGTCAACATTTTACCGGTATGTAGCCAAGTATTTTCCATTTTTTTTAATATCTGTGACGGCCTAAACTAGTTTGTGCGCACCTCAACTAATCTCATAGAATAATGGTATGATTCTACTATATTTGATTGTCTGCGTATGATATTAAATCCTAGATAGGTAGTGGTTCATAATAAAAAAAAATATTAAAATTAAAAAAAAAAACTCCTTCAATTAAATGCATGAATCTATTATAGTAATGAAAAAAGGAAAATAGCATTGATTTTTGTAAAATTGAAAAATATGTATGCCCGCGACAGACGCTTGTTTGACCACTGACCACCCACACTTGTTCTTTTAAGGCCGTGTTTGTTTGGTTTTCCCACCTCTCATTTCCACGCCAAATACCCCCACCACCGAATCTAAATCTATGAGTAAATAACACTCTCTCCAAACACTTCTTTTTCTTTTTAAGAATATTGCATCATAATTATCCGAGCCGAGATTCTTGACCAATTGAGCTATGTTTCGGTTGACCATTGAAAACATTACTGATATTTTTATGTTTGAGTTATAGTAAGATTTTAAGATGAACACTTCTGTTTTTTCTTTTTAATTAATGTATTGATGTCTTTAGAGTAAATCATAGTTTTTTAAGACTCGTTTGATAATCATTTGGTTTTTTTTTTTTGTGTTTTTGGTTTTGAAAATTAAGTCTAAAAACATCACTTCCACCTATAAGTTTGTTTTTTATGTTAATTTTCAAAAACCAAATGGTTATTAAATGAAGCTTAACTATTTTAAGTCATAATGAGCATAGTTCAACATATCATTCCTCAATAGGTTTGAGGTTCGAATCCCCCACTCCTAAATGATGTTGAACTAAAGTATATATATATATACCACTACACTTTTTTTATAGCTTGTGGGGCGGGGAATTTGAACTGCAGACCTCTTAGTCATTAGGAGAAACTTTATGTCAGTTGAATCATGCTCGTGTTGGCTCATGCCCCTGCATTTTGACGGTTGAATCAATCAAAACTTCAAGGATAATTATATCAATTTAAACTCTAACACTTTTAGTAAGTGAATTAAATTAGACCGATTCTATTTTAAAATCGTAATTACATAATTCCCACGGATGTATGGAATTCTTTAAACAACGTAACATTAGAGAAAAATGTTGAAATCAAATCTGTTATAGGCAATTTTGGATCACCCCGATGTACAAGGAGCTGATGTTATAGGCAATTTTGGATCACCCCGATGTACAAGGAGCTGACGAGGACAACCAGAGAGAAATCGGGCTAGGAGATGGACCCAAGAAGCAAAACGGGCCAGTGGATCAGGCCAAGACCGAAGGGGTCAGGCAATTGGCCCGACCCCATGCTCGGCCTCGGCTATGGGTCGAGTCCCACCGACTCTGCTCGGTCCACACCGCCTTTGGCCGCCCCGGTTTCGCCTAGTTCGTCCCAAAACGCCTCCGAATTCCTGAAAACCCCAAGAGGATGAGCAAGTATTTATACCCCTCTTCGCCACTGAAGAAGGGGACCCGAACTCTCTCTACTCTTTTCTCTTACTCTCTTCTCTTACTCTCTAGCCCTCCTACTTCCGTTTTCTTACTTAAGCATCGGAGTCGGTGTGGCTAGCACCACACCGATGTGCATGTAGGTCATCAACAAAATCGATAACAACCATTTTCATTAATATGTGTGGTTTTTTGTTCACTCTTTCCTTTATATAAATAATATTTTGATGGGAGAGTGATTCTATTAGGATGATTTTGAGATCTCAAGTGAAAATAGTTGTGAATCACTTTCGAGATTGATTGAGTTTAGGGTTTTAATAGACCATTACTAGTTTAGGATTTTAATTGTGAAATGATTTTTTTTTTTTTAAAAAAAACACAAATATCATAAATTAACATAGAATATTTAAAAATCTAAGGAAAAAACAAATAATTTTTTTTTAAAAATATATATTTGTGGAGAGAATTTAGGTCGTATAATTAGGTATTTGCTAAGAAATTTAGGAGGTTATTATGCAAATAACAAAGAGTGGCCCTAAGCCGCAAGAAGAGCGATACAACAAAGAAACTCTTCTTCCGCTTTCTTCTGGTGAGACTTTCTCTTCCTTCTTCCTTCTACCTCTTCTCCAACCAATTTGGAGAGAACCCATTTGTTTTCCCTTTTCAATTCTCCAAATTTCAGTCGCCATTTCCACATTCATCCATTAACCCACTCAAGTTTCGTCTCTTGTGCCTCTGTGTGTTGCCGAGACTCCTTCTGTTTTCTTCCTTAATTTCAGAACCGAGTGTTTGTTTGATTGGTGCAGGATGAACTCGTTGGCGGTGCGGATGGTGAAATCGGAGCGAGGGCATGATTCTTGGATTGCCTCGGAGGAGGCAGCTCAGACGATCGAGACAGATGGGCGTGATTCTTCGGTGTTGGTTGTCGAGAGTGATGGTGTGCGCCTTTCTGCTTCTCCGTCTCAGCCGTCGAATGATAACGCTCCTGATGGTAAATTGGGGTTTGGAGAACGAGCTGTCTCTGCTGCTGGTGCCGCCTTTCTCTCGGCGATAATTGTAAATCCTCTTGATGTTGCCAAGGTAGTGTTGAATGAGAGTTCTCTTTGTTATTGATGTTTCTCAATATACTTGTTTTCTTTGGGAGTAATTGGAAAACTTTAGTGGGGTTCAATCGGATGGTTGGTTAAGTACCTTTGGGGACAAGTTATGGCTTTCTACACCATGGGTATGCGTGTTTTTGAACATGCCTTGGTTAGATAACTTCGGTGAATTACCGTTATTTTTCGAGAGAAATTTGTTTAGGTGCATAGGATGAGAGGTGATTTTAGAAATATTTCCTTCCTACTAGGCTGTTTAATATGATTCCATGGTTCTTTAACTCCTTAAGTTTATCCAAGTGTTTAAAATTTTGGAGACATAAGGAAAGAAAATATTGTTAAATTTTAGGTTAATTTAAAAATTTAGTCTCGGACTTTAAAAGGTTTCAATTATGTTACTTTTGATCTTGAATTAATATGTCCCTATTTAAATTTTGATGCACTACGTTGATTGGACTAATGGGGTGTGATGATTTTAAATGAAGATATAACAATAAGGTAATAGGTCACCTAGATAAAGTAAGGGTGAGCAAGTGAAAATTTTGGTTTAAATGTATTGTACTTGCCTATCTTATTGAATTTTTGGCTTCGATTGCTTGCATTTTATCTAGCTAGCTTGGCACATGCCAAATGATCAGTTGTTCAATCAAGGTGCCATGTCAATATTTAAGTATCAAGTACTTAATAGAGTCAAAACAGTCAGACATATTTATTTTTTTTAAAAAAAATCCAAGGACTAAATTTGTAATTTAACCTAAATTTAATAGTTATTGATTACTCATTGAAAAGTAGAAGCACACTAAGATGTTCTTAAAATTTTCCATATAATATTTTGGACCTTGATGTTCTGGTATATATACACACGGGGCTGCTCTCGTTTCTCCTTCCTGTTCTGCAACCTTAATTATATATAATTAGCTTCCCCAGTACCCAGCATATTCTGCAGTCTAAGAATTTCTCTGCCTTTTGAATTATTAGACAAGGTTGCAGGCTCAAGCTGCAGGAGTTCCTTATTCGCATCCACTTAGTGATTGGACCAGTCGCATGGCATTTTTTGGACCAAAAACGGTTTGTTCCATTACCTATAAGTCTGATTCATTTTTATTCCGATCATGGATGTAGCTTCTTTAGAATCTAATCATGTTTCTGATCTTATCTTGTTTTTGATGCATGATATATGATGTTACAGTCTATCTATATTTGATGCCTGTTTAATTACTTTAGTTGTCAGGGCATTCATCCCCTCTCCACGATCTTCTTAATTTTAATTTATTCTAATGCAAATAATGCTCCATACACGATGCATGTATAGTGTCTGTTGTTAACATGATGTAATTGTAACTTTTCTTTGGCTCTTTCTAGAATTCCCAGACTTCTCCTGCTAAAAGTAGAATTCAATTTCTGATCAAAGAAAAAAGTATGATTGATTTGTCTCAGAGATGACTGAGTTTCATTTCAAAAGATTCTTTCTAAATCACATCATAGGACCTAAACCCATTCTGGTGTTTGAATTGATAACTATGGTTTGATTCAGTAGAAGTACTTTAGTGCCGTCTTCCAATTTGCTGGCTTTCTTTCTCTAATGCCTTTAGGGAAGGGCAATGTTCTGAGAGAGGCATGGGAGTATATGAAGCAAGGAGCTACAATCATATTATCAAATCTTACTTTTAATGTTTTGCTTTATTTTGGAATTTTATTTTTAAATGCTTTTATGCTTCTACTGTCCTTTCTGTTGGGCTTGATTTCTCTTTTGAATTAACCTTTGATTGCTATATACTGTGCCAGATGTTTGCAGATTTAAGGTGTTCTCCTTCATGTGCTCGTGCGGGGATTCATGGTACAGTAGCAATATGTCCTCCTGATTGTTTTCAGTACAAAGGGACGCTGGACGTCTTCTACAAAATCATCCGACAGGTTGGTCAGTTTTCTCTTGTTAATCTCGACAGATGGATAAACTTGTGATTTATTTCTTTACTTTTGCTTGAGGACTACTTCAGCTTCTGGTACTGAACAATGTAGCACAGTTGGCTTGTAAAATAGATGTTCAGTATAAGTTGGGCTGTGAGTAAAAGTAGGTATGAACTATGAATTTATTTGGGTGTTCATTATACACGATGAAATTCACAGGAAGGATTTGCGAGGTTGTGGAGAGGCACAAATGCTGGCTTAGCTCTTGCTGTTCCCACGGTATGACTTTATATTAATCAAAGGCCACCCCTTCCCTTATCTAAAGTTCCCTTTGAATATTTACATGGTCATGAATATTGTTATCTGAGTAATGATTAATGTCTCTTTTATTTAAACAACAGGTGGGAATCTACCTACCTTGCTATGACATATTCCGTAACTGGTTAGAAGAGATCACTACCAAGAATCTTCCTAGTGCTACTCCTTATGTTCCTTTAGTTGCTGGGTCATTGGCTCGTTCTTTGGCTTGTGCAACTTGTTATCCAATTGAGCTTGCTAGAACTCGCATGCAGGTAATGAGCACCTGGAAGCATAGCTGAAACATCTTTAAGATGTTGCTCATTATTTGGGCCACATTTGGTAACTTTTTTGTTTGCTATTTTATGTTTCTTTAAAGTTAAGCTGGTTTACATTTTAAAGTATTTTCAAAATCATAGTCAAATTTTTAGAACTTAAAAGATTATTTTTAAGAACTCATTGTTTGTCATTGAAATTTGGCTAAAATTTCTAAAGGTATTTTTTTAAGGAAAAAAAAAACTAATAAAACAAAGTAATTAATTTGGTAGTATCAATTTTGTTCCATAATTTTAAATGAAAATCTGCTATCATGTTTATGCAACTGCTTATTGGTTATATATTTCCAGTAAAGGATAGGTTGCAGTATTATCCCATCTTTCTGTGTTCCTGTTAAATTATCGTATAGATTGTACCTAGTTGCATTTGTTGTATCTTGATTTTGGTCTCATTCTAAAATATAGAAAAGAAAAAAAAAATCATTGGCTTAGTGTCCTTAGAGTATGGCCTTCTAGTTGTGCTCTACAAGTCTACATTGTTATGAAACACATTTTATTTCAGCAATAAATACTTCAAGATGCGTGAATGTTTATATTTTTGGCTTTGTTTATGATTGTTTCTTATCCCCCCCCCCCAAAAAAAAAAAAAAAAAAAGGAAGACATTTTCTGTGTTTTTTGCTTGACATGCTTGATTAGTTATTAGTTGGAAGTTGCTTGCACGGTGCCATTCATCTAAATGAATGGTATGGTTCATTTGTTTCTGTATAGGCATTTAAGGAGATGCGAATTGGCAAGAAGCCGCCTGGAGTCTGGCAGACTTTACTTGGTGTCGTCTCCAATGTAAAGAGCACAACTAATGGTGAAATTACCTGTAAGTTAATTTCTAATGAATACAAATTTCTTTAAGAATGTGCTTTACACCTGTTCAAATTCAGGTGCAATTTCTTACTTTGGTTAATGAAACTTTAGCAGCAAAAAGTTATCGTGCCCTATGGACTGGAATGGGGGCACAGCTTGCACGTGATGTTCCATTCTCAGCAATTTGTTGGTCAACCCTTGAACCAGTGAGAATTTAGCTGCTCAGCTGTAGGGAGGTTTTATTCTTCTGTAACTTACTGTACTCTACGTTTTAACTGGGCTTCTTTCATCTTTATAGGTCAGAAGGAAACTACTTGGATTGGTAGGTGATGAAGCTAATGCAGCCAGTGTGTTTGGGGCCAACTTTTCTGCTGGTTTTGTTGCTGGAAGTCTTGCTGCTGCCGCTACATGTCCCCTGGACGTTGCAAAAACCCGACGGCAGATAGAGGTTTCTTTTCCTTCTAAATATGTTGCCTGTTGTCCTTTCTTAAGAGTTAAGAACTTGCGGGATTGTTTAGAATGTTAACGTACACAATCTGCTACTCCACCCACCCACGCAATTCTAAGTATAGGTAAATAGGTCTGTTATCCACATTTGTAGATGTAACAGATCGATGCAAGGATTTAGACGCTGGTTCTGATTATTTTTTATTATACCTTTTTTCCCTTATCCATGTAATTCATAATTAATTAATTTTTTTTTAAAAACTTTCAGAAGGATCCAGTGAGGGCACTGAGAATGACAACAAGGCAGACACTAATGGAGGTTTGGAGGTATCTTATTAGTCATTACTTCAGACTATTAGATTGTAGTAGGTTTTCATAGAGATGCTTTTATCCCTAAATTAGTTTCACTAGGAAGGCACTATCAAGCACGAAACATTTGGAAGTGCTCCATTATTTCATCTGTAATGAGCCATCACATTGATTGTGGTAACAAAGATATGATCTAAAGCAGCTTTAGTTGTTAGCCTTAATTAATAAAGTTAATTGATTGGATATTTGCTGTATTTGACTGAAATTGAATTGAACTTGAACCAGGGATGGTGGGATGAAAGGACTATTTGCAGGAGTTGGACCTCGTGTTGGTCGTGCAGGCCCATCAGTTGGGATTGTGGTATCATTTTACGAAGTTGTGAAATATGTTCTTCATCACCAATATCCAACTTCATGACAGGGTAAGAGCTGCTTCTTACCCTCTTCTGGTGTAAGCTGTGCATAGGAGGAACTCATCGACCAGAGAGCTCTTTTCTTTTTGACTTACTGTGGATGCCATAACATGCGGACCAAATACATTGGGTATTATACAATCTCAGTTTTGTAGATGTAGTCTAGGCCAGGTACAGATAGATTAGAATAATATTACTCCTACCCAACAAAAAAAAAAGATAAGAAAAAACTATAGAAGGGGTGGACAAATTTTGGAGGCGTAAACTAATTTTAAGTTGCTTGCACGGAGCTGAAAAATTTTGTGACATATTTTCATTGATTCCTAAAAGTAATATGATTTTTTCTCTCTCTCTTTGTTCCCTTTGTTGTGATCTCCATTCTCCAGTTGGGAAATTCTTCTTTTTCATCTTTTTGGTCATTCGAATTCTTTGCTACCTTCATCTATGTTTAAATTATCCATAGAGATCATAGTAAATTCTCGCTTCTATTGCCTTTATTAAACTGTTTGTACTGAATATTTCGTAGATTCAAGTAAAATATCCTCTTCATATTTTTATCTCTGTGCTTAAAATATCTGTAGGTCACAGTAAATTCTCACTTCTCTCATCTTTTTTTAACTTTTTGTACAGAGATATTCCATAGATTCAAATAAAATATCCTTCTTCATAAAGAAGGGTTGTTTTTCAGAATTGGCATTTCATTGCATTCTTTTTCTGTTTCTCTAGAAAGATATACTTTTATTGGACTGAACTTTGGGGCGTGTCTGCTGTCAGCCATCTTTTTGTGCATTTCAAAAGCTAATGATTGGAGATGTGAATTCTTTGTGGTTTAAGATTAGAATTCAATAGCAAGTCTGTACCTTAAAGGGAACTGGCTGACCAAATCATCAAACAATCTTCTAAATGCTAACTGGATTAAGTTATTCATTTGAGCCCATGGAATGAGGAATCAACTGTTCAGATAATTCTTTTAAAACAGTGGCATAGGAATTATTTTGTCTTGATCTTTAGGTAATTTTTATTATTTTTCTCCTTATCAATTTGTGTGAGAAGTAGAACAGTGAACCTCACATGTTATACTTGGATATGTTAAAATTACGATCTTACACGCACACATATACACAACATAGTCTTTGTTTGAGTTTTTATTTGGAATCATAAATTTTACTGTGTTATTTGATTGATAAAAATAGCCTGAGTTCCATACCATGTGTTCTTAAAAGGGGTACTTGCAATACACTAAAGCTATTAGGAGATGATTATCAGCAGGGAACCACAAAAAAGGAAGGAGAGAACCCATCAGAAGCCTTTGAAGACTAATTGACTGACCCCTCACTGCCTGTATCTCTCTCTCTCTCTCTCTCTCTCTCTCTCTCTCATCCTCTTCTTCTCTCTCCAAACCCTTCATCTCCCTTTCTCTCTCATCCCCTTCTTCTCTCTGCAAACCCTTCAAGGTGAGTCATTATCCAATACCTCTCTATTTCTTCTGGTTTACGCCCCGGAATTCTGCCTGCTATCAGATCCCACCTGAAATGAAAAGCCATTTTCTTAGAAACTCAAATACTAGAGGTACTTGGAAAGCAATGAAGGAGAAAAAAGGGAAGAATCTTTCTCCATTCTTGTTGAGGAAAAGCTGGGAGAATTCTGTAAATCTGGGTTGCTTTAAACTCAGACTCACCTATCTCCAATCAGCTTATGCATTCTATGGATAAGATCTTCCTCTTGTGCTGTCATAGTTATAAACTGCCACCTAGTGCTGCTGACTTCTGTTAGAGACAATAAGTCACAAATTTCAAAAAAGGAAAGTAGGACTTGAAATATCATCCAAAAGTGAGAGAATAATGTAGAAGAGAGAGACCAACTTCAGGATGAGTAATTGGACATGGAAAATAGAAAATCAAGTTGATGAAAGAAACCTTCAGAGTCTAGTGGAGTGATTTTAGCTTGTTTCTGGTGACGATGATTGTCCATGTCTCCCCAAAGATCAGAGGCAGAACAAAAACAGGAAGATAGAGAACTGGGGATGAAAGAATTTTAGGAAAAACTATGATAGAGAGCTTTGAAACTTCCAGAGGGAAATTTAAGTTTATGTGAATGCCTGTATTTTCTTCTGCCCACCAAACTTTGGGAAGTAAGTTTGTTGGTTGACTTGTTGGGTTGGTAGACTTGTAGTTGACAACTTACAAAGGGATAAAAGACAAGATTAAAATATTGAAATCTTAGAGAGAGAAGGAGAAAGAGAAAGAGCTGTTCTAGGGAAGGTCATCTAGTAGCTAGTAGTTTCATACTTTTAGATTAAGAGATCTGAAAAGTGTGGATATAAGCTCAGCTCCAACTAAAAACAGATAAGCAGACAGATAAACATGGGCAATAGTTTAGTTTAATACAGGTGAGAAAGGCACCAACTAAAGTTGAAATGGGTGCCCAAAACTCTCTGATATGTTACCTTGTTTTCTCCACTGTGATTGTTTTTAGGCAGTGCAGAGGGTTCTAATCTCACCCAAAATATGATACTCAACTGGTAGTTGGGGACCTGGGGAAGTGGTCTAGTGCCTGTGTTCAGTTCAGCTAACCTTCTTCCCAACTGCACACACAAATTCAGATAGAGAGAGAGATATGACACATCTTATCCTGAATTAGTGCTCAGTATTCCAATTGCACCAGCCCCCCTCAGCAAGGACATGCAAATGAATACAAAATTATTTTGTCTGTTCATAAATTTGTATTCATCTTTTCCCTCCCTCCATTCTACTTCCCTTTCTTCACATGCTTCCTTAGATTTCTTCACAAACACACACACACACACACCAAGAGAGAGAAAGAGAGAGATAGGTAATAGGTAGTGGGCAATGATACAGTACACAGTTTCACCTTAAGAGAGAGAGAGATGAAGCATTGATAGACAGTAAACAGTGAGCTTCAAGAAATCCAAGCAAAATGGAACATTTCCATACAGTGGGAAAAGGTGAAGGCAGGCAGAATAATGTCAAAATCAATGGTACCACACAAGCTTCAAAACAAAAAGAAGACAATTTTTGTAGGCCTTTTCACCATTTCATTTCACTTTGCTTCTCTCTCTCTCTCTCTAGTTGTCAGTTGCAGACTATAGCCTCAATTATTCATATTTGTTCTCCTACACTACTACACACATTATCTTGATGATTAGCTCTCCATTTCTCTGAGTATTTGGTGGATTTTGATGCATTCTTATCATTATGCTTTAACCCCATTGGATAAGGCTCAATTATGTGCTCCACTAATTTGCAGGTCCAAAAATAATAGCCTTACACTATGGACCTTGTATTTTTAGAATAAAAAATTCTGCCCATTGTTGGATGATTTGCTTTGTTTAATCCTCAACATATCAACATGTAATGTTCTGTGTTGCAATCCACAGTTAGATTAGATACCATCTTAACACTTAGTTAACTAAACTCAACTTTTGAGTTTGGATTTACCTTTGGTTTTGTTTTTTAAGTTCATTTCTTGGTTTTCGATTTTTCTTAAACCAATAGGAGCACTACTCATCTAGTCATAGACGTTGCAAGTAACAAGAGATGACATCCCTGACGATAGAAATACTCGAGACTATAGATGTTATATTCTTTTAGGGATTGAATATGCATATGGTTTGTTGTGGTTTTTAAGGAAAGAAATCTTGTATAAAATTTTATTATGTGTTAGGTTTGTGTTATAAAAGGGGAATCTCACTTAGGTGAGTGTTAGCTTATGATTAGCTTTTCTATGCTTGAATGGAATATTACTTTTTAGATATTTGGTCAAATTTAGTATGCATGAGTCATGAGTTTTGGGTAACTACCCTTCATGTTTAGAAGATGTGTTGTTAAAGAGCTAGCTAACTTATATGATCCCAAAATGGGACACATCCACCTAAGTACATGTGAAATTAATAATCCCTCTCTGAACTACATCTTAAAACCAAGGTATTAAACCGTCAACATATCGATATTTTCATCAATATTTTCATGTCCATGTATTTGACATGACAGGAAGGGTGAATTGACATTTTCACATGAAATATAACAAAATACCAATAAAGTTAAATAATAGAAACAATAAGAAATTTTAACTTATTTTGAGTCTCAAATGCTTCTTTCTTTGTTTAAATATTTTTTATGATTTATTTTATCTTATAACTTTTTTAAAAAATATCTATTGACATCGATATTCTATTGATGTTTCCATAAAATTGAGATCTCAATATTTTTGTCGACATCGACATTCAAGACCTTACTTAAAAGCTATTCAATGGTGAGTTTTACAAGCCTACTGGCTTGCTACTTTAAACACTTTTCTAAAAAATATGTTTTCTTAAAAAAACTTTTAGTTAAAGTGATTTAATCAGAACTTTATTTGGTTGAAACTAAATTTGAATGCAATTTTGTAATTTCAACATTTGAATTCTTTTTCCATGTGGATTTTTGAATATTTAATATGAAGAGTTTTTTCTTAGTAATTCTAAAGTGAAAAATCACTTTATAATTTTTTTTCTTAATCACTTTTAAACTAATTGAAAAAATGGTTATAAGCCAATCTAATTATTTTAAAAGTGACTGTTTTTTTTTTTTTTGCCAAATATTCTAGATTCTTTTTTTTAAAAAAAAAACATTTTTAATCTTCTGTAATCACTTACAAAAGTTAATACAAAAACGGGTAAATTGCAAAACCATCCCTGAAGAATGATGATGGCTGCAATTGTATCCTTAAACCTTTAATCGTAAAAATCAGTCTCTTCAATTAAGAATGTTTTTTTTTTAAAGAAATTTAATAGGATTAACTCCCAGTTTTTTTTTTTTTTTTTTTTTTTTTTTTTTACCTTACAACCATGTGGAATTGAGGGATTCGAATAACATACCTCTTGCTCATTAGTATAAGTTTCATGTCAGTTGAACTATACTCATGTTGAACTTCTATTAGTTAATATCCAATAATTAAGTTGTTTGAAACTTGACGAGGATGGATGGGAGGCGTAATTAGAATACATCTCCATCTTGACCTCCACCTCCACGTTTTCGTCGGAGATGAAAGACTTATGACTGCCATGGTCGAGCATCAACAAGAACACCGAAAACCCACACCAATTACAAAACAAAAAAGAGAGGAAGATGACGAGAAGCTTGTTGAAATTCTAAAACTCACGCTGATTTCAACTTAGATTCACTGACGTTTCTGAGTTCATTCAGTTTTGGGATAACTCTGGAGTGAATCTTAGATGTTCATCGAGTTTCTTATACAAATTAATTATGAAGTTTTTTTTTAAAAAAAAAAAAAACATGTAGGGGTGAGGGATTTGACATGAAGAAGTGGTTAACTAATGACATGAAGAAGTGGTTAACTAATGAGAGTTTTAACCCCATCAAATTTCATTAATAATAACAAATTTAATTGAAGAAGTCAATTTTACCATGATGTAACTTTGAAGAATTCTGTGAGTGTCCGGGCCAGCTTACGCGCACCTCGACTAATCTCACAAGACAACCGCCAACAACCACCATAATTTAGAGGTGGTTTATGCAATTTGTTCAAAAAATAGTAGAGTTTGTATTAAAAAAAATTATTATTTTAATATATTTATTGGAATTTAATTAACATTTTTTTTTCCAAAAACATAAAAATCAAAGGAAAGTGGGGGTTATTTTTCGAAGTTCGACTCCCAAATGGAAATCGTGAAATTTTCAATAATCAATACTACCGTATAGATACTCATTCTATTTATTGTTTGTCACGTCATCTTTCTTTGAAAAAATGATGTGGAGTCCACCAACATTTTTTTTTTTTAGAAGAGTGGGGTTCACCAACATTAAAGATACATTTATGAAGACAAAAATGTAGTGTGAACAAATGGAACGGTGCTAATACTAGAAATTTGTTTAGATACCTATTTCATGGTCAATATTGCCCCACCATCTAACTTCATTTCCATTAAAAAAAAAAAAAAAAAAAAAAAAACTTGTTGGAATGTTATCACTAGTTTTTTTTTTTTTTTAAATAATATGTGGGGTAGAGGATTCGAACCACATACTGTCAATCATTAATAAAGTTCTATGTCAGCTATGCTCACATTGGTTTAATGTTATCACTAGGCAAAGGAAGAGGAGAGTGGCATTAAAAATAATAATAATAACCAAATGCAATTAGGTTAGGTGTCCACATAGATTACATCTTCAAATCAAATCCATAAAAAAGAAAGAGAAAAAAAATCCATTGATTTAAATGAAAATGTTTAATATGTGTTAGAAAGAGTGACTACTGACTCATACAACTCTTCTTTTTTTTTTTTTTTTTTTAGAAATTTATTTGTTTTACAAGTGCATAAAAGTAGAAGAATATAATAATGCAATGGTGCTTTTAATTTGTTTAGAATTAGGTGGCTTGGCAATGCATTTGAAGACTTTTAAAAAGTTGTAAAGGAATTTTAACCATTTATTGGATATGTTTAAGAAGTGATTTTGACCCTACAAAAATTGCATGTATTTTTAGTTATTTTGGATATGACAAAAATGATTTTGGTTAGACATGTACTTCATGTTTGGCTAAGCTGATTCTATAATAATTTAAATAAAATGGCACCAAAACGAGCATAACTCGACGGTAATTGGCATGTATTCTTGACTAAGAGATCAAAGATTCGAATCTCCAACTCCAAATGTTGTTGAACTCAAAATAAATAAATAAGTAAATAAAATAGTTTTTCAATTAAATTTGGTAACACTAACAACACAATTTTTTTTAATCAACTTTTGTAAAAATCAAACAAATCTAACAAGAGAAGAAAAGCTCCCCTAGTGTATAAATACATGAAAAATAGGTAAAGTTTCTCATTAATTTTCATAGAAGAAGAATTGACGTTGGGATAAGGAAAAAAAAAAGAAGCATTTTCTAATAAGGTTATTTTTTAAAATCTTTTGAAAGTTAAAGAGTATTAATAAAACTAAAAATTTTAATGGTTTCACAATGGTATTTTTGAAACATTTTTTAAAGTTCAGGGATATTTTTTAAACTTTTTAAAGTCCAGGGGTATTTTTTAAACAAACCTCATAGCTAAGGGGCATTTTTTTATAATTTAGCTTTTTTATAAAAATTCTTTTTCCTAATCTTTTATCAAGTAATTGAAGTAAAAAAAAAATAATAATGTATAATTCAAATCATTTAAAATTAAAAATAATTTATTTCTAAAAAGTTTTGAAATTAATTAATAATGATATAAGTATATAATTGAAATAGTATGTCCATTTTAGTCATTATAACTCATCCCTCCAATATATAATTAATTTACCAAACATTATTTTCTACTTTTTATGTTTAAAATTGAACTTTACCGAACACTAATTAGATTATATTATGGCTAATTTTATTTAAAACATAGTTTTGACAACAATTATTTTAGCCGTTACAACAATTCCAAACTAAACCTCATGATGACAAATCTCATCCTGTAAGGTCGAATACGTTGCTACAACCTCATGTGATTGTTATGTTATCTAGTTAAGAAATTTGCTTATAAAGGCAATTGGAGTTGAGTAAGAAGAAGCAATTACGATCAAATATGTTGCTACGATATCATATGTTTGGTTATGAAAAATTGTTTATATAAAGGCAATTCGAGTTGTACAAGAAGAAACAACTGAAATTAATACAGACAACAAGTTAGCAATTACGTTCTAGTAAAAAGACTTGATGTTCCATTATCAAAGTAAGTACATTGAAACTGATTTCACTTTTGCGTGAAGATAGAAGATCAAATTACAAATTTTTCTCCATAAACAATTGAAATTTAACGTCTTCACCGTAAATTGAGATTTTTTTTTTTAATTTTGTCTTCATTTTTCAATTAAATTTTTTTTTTAGTTTTAATTATATCCCAAAATGGTGATATTATATTTTGAGCTATTTTGTTTCAACACACCATGAGTTGTTGAACATCTTAGCATAAGAATTGGAATTAGATTTCCATTTAATTCTCCTATCTTCTTCCAAAAGCACAATAGTTTAACCCACAAAAGCAAGAATTATTTGGATTCCACAAAAGAAATTCTTCCCATCATCACTTGCTCTCTCACAACAAATTCTCACAAAATTCTTTTTTTTTTTTTTTTTTTTTTGAAGAGCTCACAAAATTCTCTCTTTTTATATATATATATATATATATATATATACATACATACATACACACATATATCACATTGATTAATACTCAACGATTTAAAATGTTGATGCCGATTAAGATGACACAAGGATGATTTAGGGTATGTTTGGTAAATATTTAATTTTGAAAAAAAAAATATATCATCTTAAAAAAAATTATAGTGTTTGACAACCACTAAAAATGACTTATTAAAAATTAGATTAAAAAATAAATCATTTTGAAAGAAACATTTGAAAGTAATAATTTTTTTTTAAAAAAAAAATAGTTTTTAAGTACATAATAACTTGCGTATAAAACCACTTACGAGGAAATGTAACCAAATATATGAATGTTTAAATTCTAAACAATTTTATATAAATTGTTTGAAAGAAAATGCATTCTTGAAAAACACTTATTATTCTAAATGGGTCCTTAATATTTTCAAAAAAAATATTTATCGAATTGAGAATAATGGTATTGACCTTATTTTTTTAAGCATATATATCTCTTAAAATATTCATTTTATTAAAGATAACTTAAAAAGTCCATGAATAAGTTTTATTTTAATGCTTAAACGAACTTCGAAATTGTTTCAAAAAAATACCTTTGAAGAATTTTCCATTAAGAGATGCAACTAATATGTAAACATTGGAACTCATATATATAACATCATCATTTACAACATCATTCACGTATGAGTGAGGCAGTTGCTGCATAAAAACTGATTTTGGTGAATGATGTTATTATATATAAATGATGTGTGTCAACGAAATTAAATCTTTTGTTGAAATGAATGATAACAACAATATAGTAGAAAATGAGTTGTAAAATGATGTTATTTATCCCTTCCAATTTTTACCATTAGTCGCAACATTGACTTTTATCTTTTATTTTAATAGAAAAACTCTATGAAAGTATTTTTTAAACAATTTCAAAGTTTGAGAGTTGAAATAAAACTTTTCAAAATCTAAGAGCATAATTAAAACTTATCTCAAAATTTAGTGGTATTTTCTCTCATTAAACTTGCAAAAATATTTTTAAAACCTTAGCCAAGAAAATAAATAAGTATACAGTACTTTTCAAAATAAGATATATATATATACATACATACATATATGTCTCTTCCTATGAAGGCTACGTTTGATTACCATTTCGTTTTTTGTATTTGGTTTTTAAATATTAAGCTTACGAACACTAGTGTTTTTAAAAACTAAGTCAATTTTTTAAAACTGAAAAAAGTAGTTTTCAAAATTTTTGCTAAAAATTCAAATATGTCCTTTACAAAGATGAAAACTATTGTAAGAAGATTGGGAAAAAACAAGTTTAATTTTCAAAAATCAAAAGAATTTCAAATGGACCGAAACTTCGATTTTGAATTTGTTTTTTTTGTACACATTTTACACACTTTACACGATTTAGCTTTTTGTTTACTATTTTTACACATTTTACACACTCTAGGAAATTTCTAAACTTCAAAAAAAGAGAAGAAGAAGAAGAAGAAGAAGAAGAAGAAGAAGAAGAAGAAGAAGAAGAAGAAGAAGAAGAAGAAGAAGAAGAAGAAGAAGAAGAAGAAGAAGAAGAAGAAGAAGAAGAAGAAGAAGAAGAAGAAGAAGAAGAAGAAGAAGAAGAAGAAGAAGAAGAAGAAGAAGAAGAAGAAGAAGAAGAAGAAGAAGAAGAAGAAGAAGAAGAAGAAGAAGAAGAAGAAGAAGAAGAAGAAGAAGAAGAAGAAGAAGAAGAAGAAGAAGAAGAAGAAGAAGAAGAAGAAGAAGAAGAAAGAAAGAAAGAACGTTTACCAACAGTTTCTCTGTCTTGTTATCAGCTTTCAAAAACATTTCTAAAAACTTGACCAAATTCAAAAGACTAAAATCAGAAGAGTTTTTATCCACTATTTTCTTTTAATTTGACTAAGATTTTAAAAGTATTTTTGAAAAATATTGTTGATATGATATCAAGTTTAATTTCATTAATCAAATGAACCTACTTTTTTTTAGTTCAACGAGAAATTGTTAAATAAATTTGATTTTGAAAATGGTATCAACAAGCCTCAAGGAACAATTGATGCTCTATAAACACACATACTCGACTAACATGAGCATAACTCAACAATTAAAGCATTACTTTTTTTTAGAAGGGAATAAGATCCCCTCGACAAATTTCTTCAACGGATCGATTTCATCTATCAAGAAGGTAATCTACGACCGGTCTTCATCTTCTTTGTTCAGAAGAAGTTGTAAATTTGAATATATTCTAACACAAACTTCTCAGCAATTAAGGCATTGCTACACTTCAAAGATGTTGTAAGTTCGAATCTCTCACTCTACCTATGATGTAATAATCTAAAAAAGACGTAGTACTTCAACCATTTGCAAATATGCTATTCTTATGAATTATTCAATTTATTTGGACATGAATTAAATATGAAACATCAATTTGAACTTTTAAAAGTATTGTGTTTGTGAACCATGTCTTAATCTAATACTTGAACGGGGAGAATACACTCAATCTTTTTTCTTTTTCTTTGCACTCTCAAGGCTAAAAAAGTTATGAAATTATTCTCCAAGGACTTTTTTGGACTAATTTCCTTAATATTATTATATTTTGCTTATCAATTTAAAATTGTAAAAGCTAATTTTTTGTTCGTGTTTATAATTTACATTTTTTTTTAGTTCAACAACATTTGAGGGTGGAAGATTCCAATCTCTAATCTCTTGGTCGAAGGTACATGTCAATTAGTTTTAGACTATGTTTAAGAAATAATAAAAGTTATTATTATAGGACCAAGATATTACAATAACAAAAACAATGAAGTGTAAAATTATTGGGAAACCAAATCTCTACATATTTCTACAAAAAAAAAAATGTAATATTGTTTATTTTAAACTTAGGCTCTCATGATTTTGCTTGTGAACAACTCTATCCAAAATTTCTTTTCCTACGATCAATCATGTCCAATATTAGGTTATACGTGTCAAGGCTTTTCCTGATTATCAATGTCAAACTATGTTCACATTTCGCTTGACTAAACTACACGTGGTTCACAACTTTTTGTTTATCAACTTCATATCTTCACAACGATATGACATATCTACTTTTAAGCCTAAACCCATAAATTTCGCTCTTGAATTTTACGTAAAATGTATCGTGGCAATAAAAAAGCATTCTTACTTTTATGTCAAAAATCTTTCTCAATTGTTTCTAACCAAGACATGGGACTATATTTGAATTATACAACACGAGACACAAATAACAATAATAGTAGCAATTGGTCGTTTGCCCATCAAAAAAATGAATCTCAAGTGGTCTCGAATGTACTAATGATATATTCTTTCTCAAGGCAAGTGGCACCTCATAAAAAAAATAATAATAATAAGGCTAAATTATAATTAAAAAAAAATACCCCTGAAGGATGGGGTTTGTTTCAAAAATGCCTTTGAACTTCGAAAAGTTTCAAAAATACCCCTAAACTTTGAAAAGTGTTTCAAAAATGCCCTTGGCCGTTAATTTTTGGATGGAAACTATTAAAGTTTCAGTTTTAAAAATACCCTTGAACTTAAAAAAAAAAAAATTAAACATCCAAAAATTAACGGCAATGGTATTTTTTAAACATTTTTCAAAGTTTAGGGACATTTTTTAAACAAACTTCATAGTTCAGGGCTATTTTTTATAATTCACAAAACCTAGAACCCTACACCAAAAAATTATTCTTTAAATGGTGGTGTAAAACTTATACAAACAAAAGTTTAAAACATTATTAAATGGTGTGACCGTCAATTTCAAATACGCATTCTTCCCTTTTTTTCTCTCCCCATATAAGAACACACTAAAGTCAAAATAAGCATAGTTCAATGGTAATTGGTATGTATTGTCGACCAAGAAGTCAAAGGTTTGAATCTCTCATCCCAAATGTTGTTAACTCAAAATATATATATATATATATATATATATATAAACACACTAAAAGAAAATAAAGGAAGAAAAAATAATTCTTTAAATAGTGTAAAACTTGTACAAACAAAGGTGTAACCATCACTTTTAAATACATTCTTCGTTATTTTTTCTCTCTTATATCAAATGGTGTAAAACTACCGATCCTATTAAACAATTTTTCGATATACCTAATGTGTAGGACATGGGATTCACTTCCATATACATAGAATTCCAACCCATAGAGAATTCCAACCCAATGTATGTATGTGGTTGGATAGTGGGAAAAAATATGCCACTAGCTAGTGACATATATATGCCACTAAACAAGAGAACTAAAAAAAGAAACTTTACAAAAATATCATATATATATATATTATATAATTTTTAATACACAACTTCAATTTTCATCCACATATTAAAGTTTGTAAAGATGTAGACAATACTCCATTCTTCCTTCTATTTTTTTTTAAATTTTTATTCTCTCTCTCTTTAATATGTTTTAAATATTATTCTCATTGTTCCCTCAACTCTCTATTTAAAGTCTCGTTGAAAAACAAATTCTCTTACAAAAAGGGTTTGAGTTGAAATTTAAATTTAGCTCTTTTCCTTTGTCTTTCTTCTTCCTCAAGACATTATTATTTTCCTTAAAAAACATCATGGGATCTCTTCATAGCATTCGCATGGCTGTTGGAGTCATTGGTATTTTTTTTTACTTTTGAATTACTTTTTTTTCCTTTCAATTTTTATGCTCAAAATTAATATGAAGAGTTCAAAAGGGCTTTTTTTTTTTTTTTTTTTTTTTTCTAAAGCACTTTTGTTTATTTTCTTTTTTTTTTTTTGGGTGTCTTTCTTTGCAGGAAATGGTGCTTCTTTGCTGCTTTACACTGTTCCCATGTAATGAAATTTGCCAACTTTGCTTTGTTCTTATTGATTCATCAATCTTATCAAAGTTCTAAACCCTAAATCTTCTTTCATTTCTGAACTCTTTCAAATTTAGAATTTTACAAAAGAAACTCTTTTAGAACTTATCATCGTAAATTGTTTGATAAAAACTTGAAAGTGACACGTCTTTTATTTATCATTCAAAGTTGGACGCAAGTCCCACATATAATAGGTTAGATGTCCGATTTCCAAAATCATTCGAGCTTTTGTTAAAATGAGCAATAAAAATAAAGGTAAGAACTAAAATGACATATTATTATTCTACAAAAATTTATTTGGAAACTAATGACAGATTTAAAAGCTTAGGACTATACCAAAATAAATATAAGGATTCACAAAAAGAATTTTTTTTTTTTTTTTTTTGGTGAAATTATTGTATATTTGCAGATTGACATTTTGGAGGGTTATAAAGAAGAAGAGCACAGAGGAGTTTTCATGTGTTCCATACATTATTGCCCTAATGAATTGTCTTCTTTACACTTGGTATGGTTTACCAGTTGTAAGCAATGGATGGGAAAACTTCCCTGTTGTCACCATTAATGGCCTTGGAATTCTTCTTGAGTTCTCCTTCATTTTCATTTACTTCTGGTTCGCCTCACCTCGAGGAAAGGCAAGTTTGTCGACACACTTCATTACTCAGATCCCGTTTGATAAACATTTTGTGATGAATTTGCTGTTTATTACTCGAGGTTTATCTGTTTTTTAATCTACTTTTGACTAACTATATGTTTTAGTGTCTCCATATTGCATATTTGACATTCTTTTAAATTTAATCTCTTATGTTTTAATATTTTCAATTTAGTCCCTCACAGTTTTTTTTTTTAAATACATCAACATCTGAGGGTGCTGGGGATTTAAACCTCTGACCTCTTGGTCGAGGATACATGTTAATTTCCGTTGAACTAAGCTCGCTTTGGCTTTAGTCCCTCACAGTTGGTGAATGTTACAATTTGCTAATGATAAACCTACTTGATATCATCCTAATTAATGAATTAGCAAAAGATTGGAAAAAAGAAGTTCCAAGTTTTCTTAGATTAGATGACTATTTCTAATCTCCTCTAAATTTTCTCTAATTCGATAAATATTATGTTAGGTAAGTTTGTCTCATAAGCCAATTAATTTAGTATTTGTTGAGAAACTACGTTGAAAATTAATTATTAATTAAGTACCTAGTAGGCTAAATTGAAACTTCTTAAATATATATAATAGGAACTATATCGAATAGACATTAAAACATATATTTTATTTTAACAAACAAACAAAAAATAGAAGATTCAAACCTTTTAATTTTGATTCTTTACCTCAACTAAAGTCTTTGTCGACTAAAATTCTATCTGTCGGGGTTTTTTTTTAAAAAAAAAAAAAATGACTCTCTTTTACCTCTCTATATCACAATTTTTTTTTTTTTTACCAATGATTTTGAACTCAAAATTTATAATTATATTATGAACATGTATATTATTTATTTTGTAGCCTAAGAAAAAAGTATAATTATTATTATATTTGTATAGTAAAGATTTGAAAATATGATATGTGCAGAAGAAGGTGGTTTTGAGATTAGTGGGAGTTGTTTCAATCTTCAGCTGTGTGGGAATGATCTCAGCTTTTGTTTTGCACACTCACCATCTTCGTAAGCTCTTTGTGGGATGCGTTGGCCTTGTTGCTTCTGTTGCCATGTATGGCTCGCCATTGGTAGCCATGGTAAGCTCGTCCCGACTCCCGAAAACCCTAACGAAAATTTGCCTCTCGTACAATAATGACGTTCCTGTTTCCCGTTTCTTATTTCTCGTTCCCCTGTTTTTTAGTAAAGAAGAATGCATAAAAATGTGTTTGGAAACCATTTCTTATTCCTTGTTTTCTAGACTTTTAATTTTTTTAATTAAAAAAAATTAAATTAAATTTAAAAAAAAAAAAAAAAAAAAAAAAAAAAAAAAAAAGAGTAAAAGTTCTATATGTTATATTTATAAATGATATATTGCTTTTATTTATATTTAAAAAATGGAAATGTGAAACGAGAAACTTAGCCTCGTTTGATAACTATTTGGTTTTTGGTTTTTGAAACTACCCCACCTATAATTTTCTTTGTTTCTTCATCTACTTTCTTTTTATGTTTTCAAAAAACAAGTCAATTTTTTAAAACTAAAAAAATGAGTTTTCAAAAACTTGTTTTTGTGTTTTGGAATTTGGCTAGGAATTCAAATGTGTCCTTAACAAATATGAAACTCATAGTAAGAAAATTGAGAAAAAAAACAAGCATAATTTTCAAAAACCAAAAACAAAATGGTTATCCAACCGGACTTTAGATTTTGGTTTTTCCAAAATTTGTACGCAATTTTGTTGCAATAATTGTTACTAACAAAAGAGACCTACATACATCGTCACAATTTTTAGAACAAAAGCTCAATTCATCACTAATGATGTTTTATGGTGATGATTTTTCTTTTCTTTTCTTTTTCTTCCCCTTACAGAAGCAAGTGATAAAAACAAAGAGTGTCGAGTTTATGCCATTTTATTTGTCATTCTTCTCATTCTCTGCAAGTTCCTTGTGGTTGGCTTATGGACTCCTTAGCCATGATCTCTTCCTTGCAGTTAGTATTACCAAATCTCTCTCTATCTCTCTCTCTTTTTCTTTTTCCATATAAACTTGAAATTAAATTAAATTAAACTAACTTTGAGTTAATTTTAATTTGCAGTCTCCAAATCTAGTGGGAAGTCCATTAGGATTGCTACAACTTGTGCTATATTGCATCTATAGGAACAAGGAACAAGAACAAGAAGTTGTGAAGAAGGAAGGAGTTCTTAAAGAGCCTGTGCCCAATTGGGACTTGGAAAAGAATAATAATGCACATCACATTCCCCACCAAAATGGCTCTCAACTATAGTGCAACGATTTGGTCTCTCGCTTTCTCTCTTCTTTTTACATGAAGTCGAAAGTACTTCAGCATCTACTAAGCGTTCTATTTTGGAATTTTTATCTTATTCTATGAGCGTCTCTTAATCTAGAAGTGAAAAGTATCTCTAGACAAGTCTCAGCTCCTTTGTAAACCAAAAATATTTCAAGTTTCTACATATTATTTATAGTTGCTCTTTATGATGTTAGTCGTCCTTGTCCTTGAATTTTGTGTGTAATAGTGTATGGAAGTGAAAAGGTTATTCATGGTTATGGTTTAATGTGACCATTAATTCTAGGATAGAATTTACTAATTCAAGGTAAATAATTTAGATCTTGCAAGACAACTCAACTAGCAAAAAATAGTTGGTTCAAATTGGTCAAGATAGGAATTCCTTTCCCTCTCCATTGCCTTTTGTAAAAAATAAATAAATGGACAAGAATATTGAGGAATTGAATTTTAGGATTAGATAAATAACCTTTAAATGTTTATTAGACAAATATAATTGAGGATGATGGGACTTTGATTCATAGAAAAACAAAAAATTGAAAATGAGTTATGTACAACAATTTATTATTATTTAGCTTAGATATGTGAGGTGAGAATTCAAACCTCTTTTTTGTCAAAATTATAATGTTTCAGCAATCAATTCAACTATGCTCAAGTTGATGAGAATGACACGACAAATTATGAGCACATGATTTGATCCTAACATATATAAGAGAAGATAAAGTGAAATGTTAAAATGTAAGTTAATTATATGTTTGTTTAATAATACCTTCTAATTGTGTGTGTTTTTCCCCTTTTAAAGTACAACAAATATAGGGAAAAGATTTTTGAACCTTCAACCCCATGTCGAAAGTATGGTTATCTTAACCATTGAGTGATGCCTGATCATATAGGCATGTATTAATTTAACAATCAAGTATTCAAATTTGAACTCTTTTTTTTTTTTTTAGAAAGTTCCATGACTTCATCAAGAGTTACAAAGTTAACAGATCTGCCAAATTCTCCTGTTCCATGCTTTCATTTTGATACAATAAAACAAGCTTCCCATTTAAACTATACCTCCTCTATTTCCTTCTAAACAACAAAATTAGAAAATATAATCATCATTTGACCAAATAATAAAGCATAAATATATTTTGAATACAAGCGCAATTACAGAGGAAAAATAAATGGACAGCACGACAAAAGTAAGCATAAATATTTTAAGATATTATAAATTGATCTTCATCTATGAGAAATATGGAAAAATGTTTAAACTTTTGGATCAAATTAGTCACTTCATCATATGTCTACAGAATTCAGCAGGAAGACAGTGATACATCAAAAAGAGTAGGCAAGCTTCCATCATGAAAATACAGAGAATGTGTTTTATTTTTTTTTCGGTAAGAAACCGAAATTTCATTGAAAGAATATAAGGACATGAAAAAACGAGTCCAAGAGAAACCGAAATCCGAAAAGATTACAAAACAAAAGGGACTCCAATCGAGCCAAACTTGTCACCTTTAGAAATGTGAAAGCTTCTGAGAAATGTTAAAAATACAGAGGAAAGTCAAGTTAATTGAAGGGAAGATACCTTTTTTACCCTAGCCGATCCACTCACTTCTTCACTACCTCATCTTCAATGTTCAAACCAATGAGCAAGAGCAAGGTTTCAAAAAGATTCAATTGATCACATCCTTTTACACTGCCCCTTTGCTGCCAATGGCTGGTCTTTTCTTCAAGATGCTTTTGGGTTGTCTTGCTGTTTTCCCAAGCAAATTGATGGTGGGTTGGTGGAAGCGTTGCTGGTTGGAGGTTGACTAAACAAGTTAAAATCCTTTGGAATTGTGCAGTAGTTGGTGAGGAATCTTCGTATTTTTTAAGATAAAACTTCCTCCTTTGGTTTTTATACAACATACTTCTTGGTGTTCTTGATCACATGGGGGGTGTGAGTTTGCCCACTTTGTCTAATGTCTGGAGCCGCTTCTTTGAGGTCTTTGGGTATCAGACGGTGGGTCAGCGACGTTGCAGGGAGATGATCGGGGAGTTCCTCCTCCATCCGTCATTCCGAGAGAAAGGAAGATTTTTATGGCACGCTGGTGTTTGCACCATTTTGTGGGGTTTGTGGGGGGAGAGGAACAATAGAATCTTTAGAGGGACTGAGAGACATCCTTGTGAGGTTTGGGATAATATTAAATTTTCTGTCTCTTTATGGGCCTCCATTTCTAAGGCTTTTTGTAATTACACGTTGGGCATAATTTTGGTTGACTGGAAACCCTTTCTATAGTTGGTTTCCTTTGTTTGGGGCCTGGTTTTTTTTTATGCCTTGTATTCTTTCATTTTTTCTCAATGAAAGCCCGGTTTTTAATCCAAAAAAAAAATCCTAGGAAATTCTTTTGTAATTACAGCCTTTCTATGTTCATGAATAACGAGAAAGCTCTTCTTTAGTTCTTTGGTGGGTGGGATCCCCTCTTCTCCCAGACCTTAGGTTGTTTTCTCTTTTTAACCTTTAATAGTACCATTGCCACGACAATGACGAATAAGGTGGCTAAAAAGAGTCACCTGCCTAAGAGTTGGCAAGAGAGAAATCTACAGCTTCTTCAATCGCATATTTTTCATACAACAGCCACTAGAAACTTGCTCCATTTTCCTCCACCGTTCCATGTTGTGCTACTTCCATTAGTGTCTTCCGCTATCTTTCTTCTTCTTTGTCAGTTTACCGTGTGACTTGATATCCGTGAATGTCCGGACCAGCTTACGCGCACCTCAACTAATCTCACGAGACAACTGCCTAACCCTACTACTACCGTGTGACTTAAGTTCCTTGTATCATTCCCTCCAAATTTATGTCCAAACTCCAACCCTTTCTCAAGCAGCTTATTCCACTCCAACATCTACAACGAGTCCTCTGTTAAACTACATACCCACGATCCTCATCTCAATTGCCATCCAATCTTATTCTCTTTTTAGCAAACATCTCCTAGAAACATATACTGAAAAAAATATGCAAAATATGATGGGACAGGAATTCTGTGGCTGTAAACACCAAACAGACTAGCAAACTAACAAAGATCAATATTATATTAATCAATAAAAATTAAGAGTTCTAGAAAGCCATGAGGCACATTGCCGAACATTGTCTTTAAAGAAAACATTCTTCCACTTGCACTGAGTTATTCAGCACTCCACTCCAAAGTTACAACAGCCTTCAAGAGACTGTGTGCAGCTAAGCTCCTCTACGAATCCCGTTTGGCTTGTATGCTCGGTAAAAGAAAGAAAATTGTTTTTGTAGAAGACGCCTTGATTAAACAGAAACTCTTTGTAAGACTTTCAGTAAAATTTCACCGTGTATAGAGGTTCTTAAAATTTAGAAATCTGTTTTGAAGACGATGTTAAAACCATGCACCAACGTGCAAAACCACTTCCTCATAAGAGTTGTACTTGAGGGCTTAAATCTTTTCATTTAATTTTATGAGACAATTAAACTAAAAATGACTAAATTAATAAAGTAAATAAAATATTTTTTAGGAGAAAAAAAAACTTCAAAATATCTAACAATCCCTCTCGTGATTAAGCTTTTCCAAACACAAACGCAGAATAAAGTATACTAGGTGTAAGTACCTTTTGCTTTGAATCTCCCCCTGGTGAAAGTAAGCATACATTTAAGAAAAAAAAAAACTTCACTTTATTATACTCTTATTTGGAAAATCATAAATTATGAGACAGATTGTTAGATAATTTAAAGATTTTTTTATATTTTATTAATTTAATTATTTTTATTTTAATTGCTATGTGAAATTAAATGAAAAGAATAAGTCTTTTAACTACCACATTTTCTAAGAAAGTGGTTTTGCATGTTGCTGTGTGGTTTTAACATCATCCTCAAAACAGAGTTCTAAAAACCATTCTACACAATGAGGTTTTACTAAAAGCTTCACAAACGTGATACAAGCTAAACGAAAAGCGATTCATAAGAGAGTTTAGTTACAAACAAGGTCTTTTGAAGGGTGTTGCATCCTAAGAGTGGAGTGTCGAGTAACTCAATGCAAAGGGAGGCACGTCTTCTCTAAGAGGAGTGTTCGGCAATGCTTTCAACTCCAATAATTTTTTTTCATTCTCTTTTCTTATTATTAATATATTATCTTACCTATAAATAAATAAAGAGAAAAAATATTAATGAAAGAAATCCAAATAGAGTAGCAGTAACATCAACAGAATCATACCTTTGGGTAAAACAAAGCATATCTCCCTTGATTTCGGCCAACAGAGGAATCCCAATGCACACTGCATTAGTCAATGTAAGACGCTCAAAATCAAATAATCTAAAGAGTGGGGGGAAAGGTCAAATAGAAAATTCATAATGATAGAAAAGGCTACAAAAGATTGCAAAACCTCTCTTGGAACCAGTAAGTTTTCAAAAACAAGCAAAATTTGAAACAACAATCATTGGGAAAGAAAAAACAAAATGATATCCAAAAGCGTACAACAAACAAAATTAACCAGATTTCAGCAGCAAGAAACAAAATTAGACTACCAATGAACATTTTGACCAACCGAAGTTCCCACAACAGGATATAAATGAAATTATAGATCTACAAGATTTTTGCAAGTCCTGTTTCTACATTTACATTTCAGAAAGTAAATGCCAAATCGATCAGAAAAAGAGTCCTGCGAGGGCACTCATCATCCCCATATCACGACCAAGAGGAAACAACAACATAAAAGAGTAACCGACATAATCATCAGAAGAAGACCCACTCAAAGAGAACCAAAAACATAAATGCTTATAAAAGGAAAAGGAAAGGAAGGAGACTAACCAAATATACTCAGCACCACTGTCTCATAATGTCTGGGAAGTTAATGTTGACAAGCTTTTAAAATTGATACGTTTAAATGTACTCAGCCTACTCACCATTTGATGCACAATGGATGGTGGGAGGAAGAGAATAGTTGAAGAAGACAATTGGACAGACAAGAGAGCATCTAACTTGGAGACCTTACTTAAACAGAGCATCTAAAAAAAAATGCTGCAGAAGTTATTTCCAATCGTTGTTTTTAAACGAATTCTTCCAAATGTATCAGGAAAAATTTACTATCAACTCTTTGGTAGTTAGAATATAGAACAGTTAAGGTAGAAACTCAAAATTGAACTATGCAAGATTCTCTGACAGTTTTAAAGATTGACTGTACAAAATCTTTAATTTCTCGAGGGAAAACAACTTTTACAGTCATGTCATACATGAACATCCAAAACTGATTTGGGAACATAGTCGAATTGAGCTATAGAGTTCACATTTGCTAGCAGATTCTCCAACGTTGCATAAATAGCATTACAGTTAGGATGGGACCTATCTTCTACAGAGAAAACATGAGTTCTATTATTTACGTCGATCCAACTACAACCACGATCCTTTTTCACTTTTAAGCTCCTCAATCGCCTCCTCACATTGATCTTATCTACCCACTTCCCTAATATAGCATATATATTAGACAGGATAACATAAGCAGATATTGCTTTGGGGTCCAAACGAAGCATCTTCTTAGCCACACTCTCACCCAATTCCAAGTCCATCCAAAACCAACAAGCATTTAGCAGAGCTCCCCAAATAACCCCATCAGCTTCAATTGGCATGTTTCTGATAAATTCTTCAGCTTCAAACAGACGTCCCGACCGACCGAGAAGATCCACCACACATGCATAGTGTTCTAAAGTTGGAATCACACCATAATATTTTTCCATAGAGTGGAAAATTGTCATTCCTTCATTTACCATACCAGCACGACTACATGCAGAAAGAATCCCCAAAAGTGTAGCTGCATTTGGCACAACTTTGTGCTTTAACATGTTCTCAAAGACTGAGAATGCTTCAACTCCAAGCCCATGCTGCACATATCCATTAATTAGAGCGGTAAAAGCTGCTACATTAGGGGAATAAACACTGGCAAATGAGGTTTTAGCATCATAGATGCTCCCACATTTTGAGTACATATCTATAAGTGATGTTCCAACATAAACATTAGAGTCAAAGGCTGTCTTGATTGTATGGCCATGAAGTGATTGACCAAATTGAATAGATCCTAGGCATGTGCAAGCTTGAAGCAGAGCAGAAAATGTTGATCTAGAGCGCTCAACTGATGTTCTGGACATTGTTTGATAGAGTTTCAAAGCTTCTTCATGCTGATGATTTTGAATATAGCCTGATATCATTGAATTCCATGTCACAGGATTTCCTTCACCTTTCATTGACTCAAATAATTTCAAGGCTTGTTCAATTTCACCATTCCTGGCATAAACAGATATCATAGTGTTTGATGAAATTATAGTTTTATGAGTCATTCTTTCAAATAGTTTCTTTGATTCTTCAATCCTACCACTAATTGCATACCCTTTAAGCATCAAATTGTATGAAACTGGATTCTTTTCTCTTAATTTGTCAAAAATTTCCTCAGCATCATTAATTCTTCCCGCTAGTATCAGCCCCTCCAGAAGAGCATTTGAAGCATTTAAACATGGTCTCTCCATGCTATCATAAACTGCCTTGGCATTGTCAATAGCTTCACACTGACAGTAAAATAAAATCAGTGCACCACAAACTGAATGATCGAAGTGGAATCCATATTTAGTCAAAATCCCATGAACAACCTTCCCATGACTCAAATCTCTTAATCTCCCACAAGCTCTCACAACACAATCAAAAGTGAACTCATTAGGGTCGACCTCACCATTCATCCACATGGAGTGGAATAATTCCAATGCCCTTCTGCAGTTGTGCTCACTTCTTGCATACCCTGATATCAAAGTAGTCCATGCCACCACATCCCGCGCTGGAATTTTGGTGAACAGATCAAAGGCATCATCCATCAAATTGCATTTCACATACCCCACAAGCATCAAGCTCCATAATAAGTCATTCTTATCATGCAACTCATCAAAAACCAGCTTAGCTCCATTAATGTCATTGATGTTCGCATAGAAATACAACAATGCACTTCCCACAAGCTCAAAAGTCTGGAACCCAGATTTCAAAACCAAACAATGAAGTTGTTTTCCCTCATATGTACACCCTGAATGGGCACAAATACTCAACAAAGTAGAAAAAGTCTTCTCATTTAATTTTACATGACTGCGATGCATCCTTGAAGCCAGATTGAGAGCTTCACTATACTGTCCTAATTTGGAGTATCCAGAAATCATGATATTCCACGAGACAATACTTCTTACCGGCATTTCATCGAACAGTGTTTGAGCAAGATCAAGATGACCATTTCTTACATGACGACTTATACAAATATTGGTAGAAATAATTTTGGAGTTTTCGGTATGTAAACTTTTACATAGAGTCGGGAATAGTTTCAAGCAAGCTTTCCAACGATTGTGCTTCCATGTTCCAAAAGATGAAGACACCCAACACTTATAATTATAGACTGCGGTCATGTGCCTGCTTAAATAGGAAAAATGAAGCAATACTTAAAACGATTAAAGCATGCAATTTATAGTCATGATCTCATGCAGGTTAGAACCACCAACTTAAAAGATATCATGATCTAACCATCATGGATTGATTTAGTGGTCAATCCGGACAAAATAAAGAAATGGCTTAAAGGAAATGGGTTAAATCCATGGTCAAGTAGAATTTAATATCCTAAATGTTTCTTGACAACCAAATGTAATAGGGTCAATCAGTTGTCTGTGAGATTAGTGGAGATGCACGCAAGGTGGCTAGCACACTCACAAATATCAAGAAAGAAAAAAAAAACATCATGATCTACATTGTTCTCTAGTGGTCCAGAGGCTTTGTTCCCCATATTATTTGACAATTACAAATTAGCAGCAATTGATTTAAGATAATTTCACTAATCAATCACTCATGCAAATGAACGAAGCTTGACTGCATATCACAGATAATAACTGGTTTAGTAGATAGCAATATACAAGTTAAATAAGCGGGTGAATCAAAATTCAAAGGTTGTGGAGCCATAAATGAGAGTGAAACAAGTATTACCAGTTATTGTTTTCCACTTTCTTCCTTCTTCTAAGGCTTCTGCTGAACTCTTCCACTCAGTTCCAAGCCTCTGCTTCGCTATGTCAATGGCGTGCATGAAAAGAAGAACTATAGAGCAGAGATGAATATCAGGCAAGGGGGGTGAGAAAGTGGAAAGATTTATATGGTTCAGAATTTATCTTACTCGTTCGTGGAGCTTCGAAGAGATGAAATGACCGCCGATATTCCAAATTGGCGCGGCGATTCAGCCGAGTCGAGGAGTATGAGTGCCGGTTAGGGGTTTTACCCGCCTGTTTGGAACTCCAATTTTGGAAGATGTCATTTTACATGTTTTATGGAGGAAAAACAAAAAAAAAAAAAAAAAAAAAAACAAAAACAAAAACAAAAACAAAACAAGCATATCGGTCGGTATCTCCCTACATATCTCATCAAAATCTTGACAACTAAAAAAAAGAAAAAATGAGAAAATGAGAAAAAAATCGTGTCCCTCTTAGTTGTCAACATTTTAATAATGGTATGCAGCCAAGTTTTTTCCGAAAAAAGAGATGAGGAACTCGAAATCAAGTGTGATTTAGTTTTTCCTTTTCTTTTCCTTTTTCTTTATTTTAAGACTAAGGGGTTGTTTGTTTTGTGGGAATCCGACCATGAGTCGGACATCTAGATTCCCACATTTGCTTGGCAGTAATGTAAGATATCCGAGTATCCTAGGATGTCCATAGTAATCTGAATATTTTTTTATGCCCTCTTAAAACATGGCTTTCGAAGATTTCCATGTCGAGGGCATCTCCTCTTAACTTTTTTTCCTTTGTTTGTTTTTTATATATATTTTCTTTATGTTTGTTTTTAATTTTATAATTTAAATAAGTTAATGTATAATAAACAACTTTATATTTATATATTACATTTACATATAAAATATACTTCAATTAAATTATATAATATCTCCATATTTTAAATGAATTATTATCAGTAATATTTAGTATCTTATATAACTAATTTTAAAACAACGTTTTTTAACGACCAACATACATTTGATATTTTACTTCTTAAAAATATATATCATTTATAATATAATAGATAAATTTTACATCATATAACATTAATTATATAACTGTCTTTTAGAGAAATATTAGAAATAAAAATAAATTTTATATTTAATATTAATTATTTTTAAAAAAAGTCATATATTAATATGAATTCACGAAATAACATACAAAAATCAATGTACACATAATTAATATAAACAAATTAAATTAATAAAAACAAATATATTATATAAATATAAATTATATTAAATTAATATGTAAATTATATAAATATATTATTAACAACATTTTTGTAACATTACATAAATTTACAACGTTTCCAAGAACAAATCCTTCAAAACAAACGGGCTATCCAAATATTCTCGGATATCCTTATAAATTTTTCTACAAAACAAGCGTGACTTTCTGTCGGATATCTAAAATTTTGGTCATCTGAGATTCTAGGCATCTGAAAATGTCGGACATCTTCATTCCCAAAAAACAAACGACCCCTAAGTGTTTTTTTATAATTTATATTTAAATATATAATCTATAATCTATATAGGGATGTAGGGATAAACTTTATCTCCCCATTTTATCTTTCAAATTTTAAATATATGTCTATTTTACTCCATTCTTTTAAGTACATCTATGGAATATATTCAAATCGAATACAAAATGTTAGAAAATAAAAGGTGAGTTGGTTCAAGATCATAGTGAACCACTAAGTTGACTTTAATGCACCATCTAGACTGGGAATACTACTTTTTTTTTTCTTTTTTCTTTTTTATTAGTGTATGAGTCACCTAGTCGGTTTCAAAATAATGGTTGGATTTTTCAAGATTTTTTTTTTTTTTTTAAATAAGATTTTTCAGGATTTTTAAACTTAAAAATAAACCGTTTTCAATTTTATCTGATAGCTTTTTTATTTACTTTGTCTCCTATATTCAAGTAAACGCTTCCTTACTAAAGTACGATACCAGTCAACATGAACATGGCTCAACTGTCATAAAACGTATACTAATGACCAAAAGGTCGGTGATATGAAAACTCACACCCTTAGATGTTATAAAAAGAAGAAGTATGGTACCAAAACAAAAACGTTAACCCATTAGGATCCCAATTACTTTTATTGGACCGAATACCCGTTTGGGTTTAATGGGCTTTGATACCATATTATATTATATGAGCTTCCATCTCAAAACCTTGGAAATGAGTGGAGTGATCCTTGGCTTATATATCGTGAGGTCTCCACTAATATTTTAACCGTGGGATTTTCAACAAATAGATCAATAAATCAACATCAATCAACAAAACAAAATAAAAATAAAATCTTGGGAGCATGGGTTAGTGCTTACCTTAGGATCCGTTTGGATTACATTTTAATTTAAATGTTTTTCAAGAATGCATTCTTTAATAAACATTTTGTATAAAAATAGTTTAGAAATTAAACACTATGTGTTTGGTTACATTTTCTCACAAATGTTTTTATACACAAGTTATTGTTTACTTAAAAGTATTTTTAAAAAAGTTGGTTTCAAGTGTTTCTCTCAAAATGGTTTATTTATCAATCTCATTTTCTCATAAGTCATTTTTAGTGGTTGTCAAACACTACAATTTTTTTCAAAATGTATTTTTTTTTTCAAAATTAAATACTTGAAAAGTTAAACCAAACACACTCTTAATCTCATCAACCAACACAGATTAGGGTTGAACCATTGTTTTTGTGTATGAGGAAAAAAAATGAACTTTGGTTTCTCCGATAGACACAATAGTGTGTGTGAGAGGGAGCAACAATGAATTCAGGATGTTGAGACTACGGGTGTGTTTGGTTTAACTTTTCAAGTGTTTAATTTTGGAAAAAAAAAACATCTTGAAAACAATTATAATGTTTGGCAATCACTACAAATGATTTATTAAAAAATGAGTTCGAGAAATAAATCATTTTGAGTTAGACACTTGAAATCAATTTTTTTAAAAAAAAAAATTGTAAGTATATAATAACTTGTGTATAAAAACACTTGCGAGTAAATGTAACCAAACATATGAGTGTTCAAATTATAAACAACTTTTATACAAAATGTTTAAAAGAAAATGCATTCTTGAAAAACACTTAAATTATAAGGTATTCCAAACGGACCCTGCATTAGCAACATGTAGATGTAGCCACCAAGACAATATCCAACTATTAGGTTGGCTGAAATGCAAGGAAGCCATGAAACTATTAAGCCAAATGTACATACATGCTAAACCTAAGCACATGTTACATAACAATAAATAAATAAAACTTAGCCCACGTTTAAAATTAAAATAAATATTTGACCTTCAAAGTTTTAAACTAGTTGTCTATAGCAAATGCAGTTTTGGAAGGACTACGGTTAGCGCATCGCTTGAAACTGAGGAGCATAAAGCTAATTTCTGATTCCCTTACTCTGATGGTTATTCTCAACAAGGAAGCAGAGTATGAGGTTGATATTCGTCAGATAGTGTGAGACATAGAGGAAAATTATGAGTAAGTTTGAGAGGATACAATTTTATCATATGACTAGAAACTTTAATGTGATGGCACATAAATTAGTTAGGTTAGGCTTAATTTATGCTTCGCGCGCAGTTATGGCCAGCCAATTTTCTTCAATGAATTGTAAAGTTGACTATGTGTGAGAAATCACTTTTTGTAATATGGGTGTTTCAAAATTCCATTAGTTCATGAAGAATGCGTCTTTGGAAGGACGCGATACCATTATATTGAATGCGCCTTAAAAAAAATATATATGTATATAGTTTGAGAAGTACTTGTTCTTTGTCATCTTTTAATACAATTATTTTTCCAATTAATGACAATGTCTTCCTTGTATGCTTTATCCACCCCTATATATAACTAGTCTAGGCTATTTATTTATTTATTTATTTTTTGTTTTTTAATGCGTGAAAATTCAAAGATGGAACATTTTAGTCAATGATACATAACTTAATTATGAAGTTAGTATAACTAATTTTAAAAATATCCAAGAATGACTAACATAGATGGTCAAAATACAATGCATAAATGTCACAAATTGTAAATGGTGACTAAATCATGTGAACAAACTAAAAATGAAAACCGATTTTAACTCAAGTGAGAAAAAATTGAAACAGACTCCAAAACTATAAAAAAAAAATTAATTGAAATTATTTTGTTTAAGTAAAATAAACGCAGAGTATGAATATCTGAATCTCTTGCCTCAATAAAATAAACAAATATCAATTACCGCTAAACTCTGTTTATATATATTCTTTCAATCTTGTGACATATTGAACAAGAATATATGATAATTATTAACGCTACAAAAAAGTTAACCTTTAGCGACAAAAAATACAAACGTCGTTAAAAAATAGTCACAAGCTAACTCCAACGGCAGTTTTTATGAATTTGTAGCAGGTTGTGACGAAAACGCAAAAATCGTCGCACACCACATGCAACAAAATGGAGCTAATTTCATCGTAAGGCTTGCAACTAATCTTGCGAAGAAATCAGCTGATAAGCTATACTCACTCTAGTAAATTTAACAATTAAATTCAATTTTGATAATATAGTTAAAATGAGTATAGTTCAACAATAATTAAACGTCATAAATTCAGATTCTCCAAAGTTTTGAAGACAGAGGCCACATGTATAGTTCATTGCTCAACTTCCAAAAAAAAATGTATTTTTTCAATCACTTCCATGCATGCAGCCACGTAACGTAACACATCAACAATCCCTCTCTCTCTCTAGCACAGATTCCCAGTTCCAAATCGACGCCAAAACCAGCAAAAGATTCCCTCTGCAAAATCTCAGATTCCAGTAGTAAACTCAAAATCAAAATCAAACTCAGACGCCATGGTCAAGCTGGTTTCCGCTAGGGATTTCAGGGCGTACGGCCCTCGGGCGGCCCGGAGCCGGGCGGAGTACATAAACGCCGGCCTCTACTTGTTCGCCACCGTCCTCCTTCTCGCCGGGTTTGTGGCTCAGCTTTCACGAGAAGCCAAATCTGGGTTGGCCCTAATTCTACTCGCCGCTGCGCTTATTACGATCGTTAATTTGCACGATCTCTTCGCCCATCTCGCCGGAATCGATTTCCGGTTGCCGCTGCTGGTCCAGTACGATGCGCAGCTTCTCTTTGTGGAATTTGCTGTTCCGATTCTTCAGGCGATTGGGTCGTTGCTTTTGATGTTGGGTGCTCTGTTTCTTCTAATTCAGGTGCGGATTTGTTTGTTGCTTCCACTGATTTATTGAGTTCCTCTTCCTACTTCTTAGGTTTAAATACGATTTTCGTCATGAACTTTGACTTGTTCTATTTCGTCTTCCATACTTTCGAATTTCCAAATTTAGTACCTATATTTAACCACTGCCAAAAAGATTTAGTCCTGGCCAAGTTGAGCTGATTATAGCATTTCTACTGTTCAAATCCCCCACGGCCCCACATGTGTTCCTTATAGGCATTCGATGAGAATTTGTTTGAGGAGCTGGACAAATTTTCTGATAATTTTACGCGGTTGGTTGTGTATATGAGAGAGAATTTAAAACTTGTATCTCAAACTTTTGAAGATTTACTAGAAGTTATACAAAGACTACTAAAATGGAATAAGTCTCAAAATTTACTTGAACCCTCAGTTTTGGATTGGTTTTATCACGGACAAATTGCTATTTTAGAGCGACCATTTGGGCACTTGGTTTGGTTTGATGATATTTGCTGTGTTACTGTTAGTTCACTCTTGTTCTCTTCCCTTGTGAGTCTTAGATTTTAGAATGAGTACATGGGAACGACTGAACTCCAACTCTCAGATTTTCTCTGGTGATTCAACTAAACCAACTGCTTTCTCTACCCATGATATGGTCAAAATCAGCAACCTTTTAGAATCTTTCTGTGGAGAATTTCAGGTTTCAGGATAGCCAAAGCCATTTTCCCAACCATTGGTTATATATGATGATCCGGATTTCCAGCAAATGAGCGAGAGAGTGAGTTATGTAAGACTCCTTTGGTAAAATCTCCATTTCATTTCTTGTTTCTTGTTTTTTCTTATTAAAATTTGAGAAAACAAGAAACATAATCTGGTTACCATCAGAATGGAAGATTATGTAATCCTTTCAGCAACGGCTACCTCATATTCATTTTTCAATTTAAAGAAAAAAAAGGTCAGAATGGAAGATTAGGAAGTCCGTTCAGCAATTATTAGTTATCCCTGTAGAATCGTATCGTTATTACCACTATGGACAAATTTTCAATCGGTGCAGCTTTCTGTTTCCCTGCTTTTTAGAGTTAGAGCTGGGTGCTTCTCTGCAAATCTTCAGTGATATACTCCTCCAGCCATCCTTTCATTTTTATGTACTTGACAATGTTTTGGGACACCTTCCTTTGTTGCTCCCACTGAAAGTCTCACTCCTCATACAAGGGGCACAGAAATATGAAACCCCGTGGCAAAGCCGAGAAGTTCTGCCCAAATTTTGAAATGCTAACCGCGGTTTCATTGATTGCATTGTAGGACAACTATTTGATCAACTTTCTTCCATTCTTAATGTTAGCTTTTTACTGCATTAATATTTTTCTTTTCTTTTATTTTTTCCTCCTTTTGCACTTTATAAGAGCTACCATTCAATCGACTTCTGCAGGAAAAGAAGGGATATAATTTTTACAAACTAGAAAAGCATGCTTCAAATATGCTTATTGCGGGTCCTGCCTTATGGATGCTTGGATCAATCCTCAACTCGTGCCAAATCTACGAGAGGGCCGACGGGCATGTTCAAATCTTGCAACAGAGTGTCCATATTCCATTTTTATTAGGAAGCTTGCTATTCTTTGTTGCTGCAGTCCTTAATGGCTATGAGCAGGTCGGGTTAGCTCATCATGGACTCAAGCTTCTGGTATGTGCATGAATATTTACATTTTACTGTCGAATGGTGAACAAATGAGATAGTGTTTGTTACGTTATTTCTAGCATATACTTGATTGAATTAATGCTAGGTTATATTTGCATTCCGGTATTCCTATCACAGCTTAAGCAGATTGTCCGTCTACAAGTAAAAGTTATCTTAATCAGGTTTTAACTTTTAAGTATAGGTTTGTACCTTCTGCGTAATCATATATTTTTATTACTTTCTAGTTTCTTAACTTGCTTATCAGGCAAAGGTCGTGTTGAAGAGGAGTTTGTTAGTATACAATGTGTATAATTAAGTTAATTACCTAATGTTCTGTTTTCGTGATTAATAGTAATTCAATATTTGCTCGGGAAAGAAACCTTGACTTTGAATCTATGCATATTGTTTGCATATCATTTCGACATGTTCAGCCTGCCTGTCAAAAAATGAATAAACGATGGCATTATAAATTTAAATCGTAGTGAGAATTAACAAAAATATATTCCAAGAAGTATTTTGTGGCTGGGAGCATTATTTGTTGAACTCTAATGTTAGTCCTAGCTCTTTTTCCACCTTTTCAATTAAAACCATGCTTTTTAAATTTGGACCCCAATTGGCCACCAACCTAGGATTTAATATCCTACGAGTTTCCTTGACAATCAAATATAGTAGAATCACGTGGTTGTTCTGTGAGATTAGTCGAGATGTGCGTAACCTGGCTTGGACACTCACGGATTAAAAAAAGGACCCAAATTTATGTTTTTCAGACAATTGGCTTACCATACCACACAACGGAAAATAGATTATGGTTACTCCCTAAATAATAATATGACGTCAATGATGTCAGGTATCCTAATCAAAATAAAAGGATGACTGGGAAACTACTAAAAGTGTAGGTACCAAATTGGAACTATAACCATGGTTCATACTGTAATTCTGCTATCAATGCAGCTTTTAATCATTTTGATGAGTGGTTGATTTCTGTACTCTAAAAAAAAAATGTTCGCTATTTATCTAACAGTATTTGCTTCATAATGAATGGCATCCTACTGAAGTTTCACGTATTGATGTGCATGTGAATGCAGGGCAAAAACTGGGTTTGGTTAGGTATTTTTGGATGCTTATTACTCTTGTTAGGCGGATTGGCAAACGTACTGAAAGTGTTCAAGATGCAGCAGTTCAACGGGCTGCGACTCGAGAAGCTTCGAGGAGGGGCAAATGAGCGGCTTCTTGGAGAAAGAGAGGGCAGTATTCCGCTAATTCTAGAGGATCAAGGAAGGAGAAAACGGCACTCCGATGAAGAAAAAGGAAGGCAGGCCCGACCGACCCCTTATAAAGATGTCCTTGTAGGTCAATCTTCCTGAACTTGTGATCTTATTCTCTCTTCCACTTCCATGGCTGACCCCTGCAACTGCACTTCAGAATCTTGTGTGCATTTGCATAGAAAATTTATGAGTTGATGATTGATGTGCATGTTTATCTAAGTCCACAGAAGTATGAACCATTGTTGATATATCTGATATCTGATATTGTTTGGTTGTTTCTGTTTGGACATTTAACTTCTGTTTTGACTTGCTCCTCTCTCTCTCTGTTCACAGATGTCAAATATTTTCTATGCATTATCTTAGTTTATTCAAACATGAACAACCTAGGTCTTTTTTTTTTTTTTTAAGAAGCAATCTAGGTCTTCTTATATAGGAGAAAGACCAATTACAATATAAGGAAAGAATAAACGCAATAATGACTAAATATTAACAAATAATATTTACACAATTATATAGACTAGAAATTCTAACATATTATATATGATCATACGAGTGTGAAATGGTGGTCAAGGATTATCAATTTATGTAGGTGAGACTAAAAAATATAGTTTTATCGTATATCCTATAATTTAGAAACTGGCAATCAAAATGTGGAAGTCAACCATTATGAGTTTGATCTAATGGTTAATAAGGGTCATAGAAAAAATAAAAGAGCTTGGAGGGAATGAGTTCAATCCATGATGGTCATCTATTAAATTTTAATATCCTATTTGTTTTCACAATAACAAGAGTAATTTTGAGTTGGAATAAGCATCTAAAAATACCTAACAAGAATCAAAGTTGCCTAAGTTTAGGGTTTATTTTTTGGATTGAATCGGTACAAGAATCAATTTTTTTACTAATCTTTCGTCTCTCTTAAATTTTTTTACTAATCTTTCGTCTCTCTTTTTGGATGCTTATTACTCTTGTTATAGGTACTTATCTTACACGAATTTCAAACTATGAAATAAATTCAAATTTTGAGTTGGAATAAATGGTAACAAGAATCAAAGTTGCCTAAGTTTAGGGTTTAATTTTTGATTGAATCTGTACAAGAATCAATTTTTTCACTAATCTTTCGTCTCTCTTTTTTGATGCTTATTACTCTTGTTTGAGGTATTTTTCTTATACGAATTTCAAACTATGAAATAAATTCAAATTTTGAGTTGGAATAAATGTTAACAAAAATCAAAGTTGCCTAAGTTTAGGGTTGGATAAGTTTAGGGTTTCTTTTTTCTTGTTCTTGAAAAAATCACTTGAATGTATAACCAATGAATTATAAAACATATATTTTATATGAAATTGAGATATTCCAAACAAAAAAGACATTAAAGCATGTATTTTTTCTTAACGTGCAAGTTTATTGGTTGAGGATACATGTAATTATCGTTGAGCTCTTGTTTTGGCAATGCGTACAAAATTATTTAATGGTCAATTATATGCATAAATCATATTTAATTTGTTGGGAAACTTCCTTTTAATTAAATTAACGATACTTCAGTTCAAAGTCTTTTTATGTGTGTGTAGCCATCCAATTTTTAAGTCAAACAATTTGTGATAGTCATAATTTTAATATCTAGTATTCTAGTCAATGTATTAATGTCTAATAATCAATTAAACGATGCTCATGTTGGTCGTGTTTATCCATGTGGAATTTTACAAAGTAAAAAAAGAAAAAAGTAAAAAATACCACCATGGTCATCTACACTTTAGGTATAATTCATTTATCTTTTAGAAGAGTATAATTCAATTTTAGTTCACGTGTTTAAATTTAGTTATTTTCTATAAAGCTTAAAATTGGTCACAGTGTAATTTGTTATTAAAATCGGTAAAGTAATGATAATATTTCCATTAAATAAAATAGTTTGTTTAAACTTTATTAAAAATACATAATAGAGACTAAACTTGAATAATCTTTTCTCCTAACAAAACGACGACTAAATTTGAACATTTAAAAGTACAAAGTGTTAATGGTCAAATTTGGACATGACAAACTCATGTGACTTACATGTACCACCAACGGTAAATTTGTTGTTTGAGATGAGGGAAGATGTGGCCTGCAAAACAAAAAAAAACTGCACAACGGTGTGGTGCTTGGCACACCGCCTTCGATGCTTAAGTCATAAAGCTGAAGAAGGAGAGTAAGAGAGCAAGAGTGAAAGGAGAGAGTTCAAAGAATGAGTTTCGGGATCCCTTCTTCATCATTGAATAAGAGTTTAAATACATTTTTCTGCCTTAGGGTTTATAGGCTTTCGGAGACAATTCAGGCTGAACCAGATGGAACCGGGGCATCCAGGGGCACTAGGGACTGAGCAGAGGGGAGGAAACTCGGGCCACATGAGTGGGCCGAGCATGGGATTGGGTCGTCGACCCAATCCCTTTGGTTCGCCCTCCTCCGGGGTCCGCTTCCTGGTCATGCTTTCAGGTTGGTTTCGCTATATCATGCTTCATCCTCGAATTTCGGAGTGGTCCAAGATCACCTACAACACAAGGTAACAAAAAGTAAAAGAAAACTAGACTCGAAATACAAAGATCAAAAGAGTATTTGCCAAGATAAATATAATTCATAATTTATATATACCATGGATTAAAATGTTAGAATTCTCAATTAATTGTTGAACTAATAAAATCAAAATACCTATTAAAAAAAAAAAAGAAAAAAAAAAAGACCAAAACGATAATAAAAAAGAAAAAGGAATAGGAAAAAAGAACACGCTCGCAAATCATATCCAAAAAAATTCGTAGGACCATTTTGCCCATTATAAAACGAAGCCACATATTCGGTAGAAAAGCAAAAATAATTTTTTAAAAAAAAAAACGAAAACATTTGTTTCAATCGTTTTAGATTATCCTGCAAAAGCCCATCGAAAACTTCTCCCTCTCCAGGTACTTTGTGAAACCCTAACTTCCATAGCTCTCCCAATTCCTTACTTTCCCGAGGGTTTATCTTTCATCATCTCAGGTATTCTACATCGCAATTTCGATCTCCTCCTGTATCGCCTTTTTCGTTTCTCGTTTTTTAGGTATTTCGATCTGGAATGCCGTCTATTTCCATGTCGATTCGCGCTTTGGGGTTTTCGATCTGCATGCTTATTATTCGAAAGAATGTTTTCGTGTTTGTTGGTGTGTTTTTTCGCTATCGATTGTATTATATTGTTTATTCTGTGGTTGCGTATCTGAGAATGCTGTAATCATGTGGACGATAAATGGCATTGCGATGTTGCTTGAATGGCTGGATTGATCTCTCAGGTGCTTTCTTGATATTGGTTTGTAAATTGCTCAGATTATTCTGTATGGGTTGATTTTAATGGTGATCTTGCTTTTACTGTTATGTTTGATGGATTGTTTTGTGCTTAGAAATTGTTGTTGCCTCGTCTATTGACCCGCAGTTATGTAAATTCTTTGGTCCATTTATTACTGTTTTGAACTTTACGGGCTTACCTAGAAGTTAGGGAGAAGAAAAGAAGTAGAAAAACTTTTTATGCCATAGCTGGAGGCAGTTCTCTTAAGAGAAGAAGAAACTTATTCATTAACCAGCGTGGTTGTATTTTACGCATCCCCAAATTATTCTTCTGTACGCCAATTAATGAAACATTGTCACATCAATTTATAATTAAGGATTTCATGGTCCAATTGTTGATGGTGACAGGGAATTATAAGTAAGTCTTAACAATATAAAGGCTGCCTATAATTTTGCAGTGTTCTCCCATAAGTTGGGCTCAATGGCGTCAGTTTCTAGTCAGCCACAGTTCCGCTATACCCAACCACCGTCGAAGGTCCTCCACTTGAGGAATTTACCTTGGGAATGCACTGAGGAGGAACTGATTGAACTGGGAAAGCCATTTGGAAAAGTTGTGAACACAAAATGTAATGTTGGAGCAAACAGAAATCAAGCTTTTATTGAGTTTGTAAGTGCAGTACTTTCTCATATATTGTTTTCCATCTTCAATAGACCTTGCTAGCTAGTCATTATGATAATATTTGACCAAGTTTAAAATAACAGGCAGACATAAATCAAGCTATTGCCATGATATCATATTATGCATCGTCCTCAGAGCCTGCTCAAGTTAGAGGAAAAACTGTTTATCTGCAGTATTCTAACCGGCAAGAAATTGTGAACAACAAAACTACAGCCGACGTTCCTGGAAATGTGCTTTTGGTAACAATTGAGGGCACTGATGCACGTCTTGTCAGCATTGATGTTTTGCACTTGGTAAGCAGATTGTAATACATTCTTGTTGCAGTTAAAGGTGAACCTCTGTGGCACTAAGATTAAATTATGGTGATTAGGTTATAGTTTGTCATGTTTCAAAAGCTTTTGTTTGACATGAATGTAAATGAATCAGCAGGCCCTTGTCAAGGCAATATCTTTGATGGCAGCTTAGTGCATCGGGAGAAAGAGCACATGTGTGTTTGTCTCCTTTCTCCTTTTCTTAACACTACCTCTCTCTTCCCTTCTCTTCTTCCTCAACTTCCTCCTACCTTTCACAGTTTAGGATATTATCATTTCTGCTCTCTTGTGCATCCTTCTCCCTATCATCTCTGCATATTGTGTCAGTGATACTACTGTCTAAATCCAGTCATTAGATTCAGAGTATAGGAATTTTTTATTCTAAATTTTTGGATTATCTGTTTTCAGTATATTAGTATTCTGCCCTAATGGACAAACAATTGAAAATTTAGTTGGAAGATTAATAAGATGATATTCCTTATGGCTTAGCATCTGAATTTTATGGGGTGACTTTGCCTTCTCTTTTTACAATTATAGGACAAGTGTTAAATTTTTAGGGGCTTAACAGCTTATTTCATTGATGATTATTTTGAGGATAGATTATAGCTGTAGATTGTAATTAATTTCAAACCAAGAGTTGCTCTTTCTTCAAGTGAGAGAGTCAGGTGTTACTGACTTGTTTTGGATTTGTGTTTTTGCTTTAGCATATCTTCTCACTTAGATGAATTGGAATGTAATTCTCGATGTTTGATTGCCACATACCATTATGTGTTTTAATCTGTCCTACTATTCAATATATATGTTATATGTTATTCTTGAAAAAAATCCACCATAGGTTCTTCATTTACTCTTGGTCCTGGCAGTAGCACTGCAACAATAATTTTCAATAGTTTTAACTTTCAGTTTTTTGTTGTAGAAATTAGAATTTGTATTTAAATGTTCAATGTTTGTTGGTTGAAGCTACCTATTGAGACATCCTACTATATCTATGTTTGGAGATTTAGGTATATCTGCTTTGATTATGATTGTAAAATAATTTGCATGATAGTAGTCATCTAATAGGTGTTGTGATATCCTGACAATGTGATGAATGGTGTGATGTCATTTGGTCTAATTGCATTCTGAAGGTTATCTAATATTGTGCAGGTCTTTTCAGCCTTTGGGTTTGTGCATAAAATTACTACCTTTGAGAAAACAGCTGGATTTCAGGTTCGTAAATATTTATAATCTTAGTAGCAGTTGCACTATTATTACTTCTGAGCTTGGAGAAAATCTTATTCAGCTAATGATGTGAACATTATAGGCGTTGGTGCAATTTTCGGATGCAGAGACTGCCTCATCTGCGAAGAATGCATTGGATGGGAGAAGCATCCCTAGGTGACAATTGTAGTGAATATTTCGCATGGTTTTTTGCCCCTTTTATGGAGTATAAAGCAGTAGAAGAGGTGCACATGTGCACTAGCTTGGTGTCTCTCTATGATTATATTGTTCTCAATAGTCAAAGCACTGTAAAATATTGACTTTAATTTTTTTATTCCATTGCCAGTAGTGTTCAACCTTTTCACGTAGAGGGATGCTATATTTAACTAATGTGTATGATTGAAGAGCTGAGTTTTAAATTCTCGCATGTCATTATACAATTCTACATGTATCATCAATTATTTCTTATTTCAGTTTGGTATCTGTTTGCAGATATCTGCTTCCCGATCATGTTGGACCTTGTTCCCTTAGAATTACGTACTCTGCCCACACGGATTTGACTGTGAAATTTCAGAGCCATCGAAGCAGGTTTTCTCAACTTTCTGCATCTAGTCTGCTATGAATGTGTTTATGTTGACTTAGGTGTAGCATTTCACAATATCGAATACAATTCTTCTTGTTATTATTTGCTATTTACCTTATGCTAAAATATTGGTTCACCATCTCTTTGTAACTTTAGCGTCTGTTTTATCACTATCTCTCTCTCTCTCTCTACTTTCTGATAGTGTGTTGATTCAGGGACTACACTAATCCTTATCTTCCAGTTGCTCCATCGGCCATAGATGGAAGTGGTCAGGTAAGGAATGCATTAGGTGGCATGTTGTTAAGTTGTGCCCATAAATTTTCTCCTTTCCATGCATCCTACGTGTGTGATAAAGAAAATGCTTCAAATGTTGTCAAAAAAAAAAAAAAAGAAAAGAAAAGAAAAGAGAGAGAGAGAATAAGATAAAGATTCAAATGATGTACTTTTCACGAAAGTGCTGGCTTATTATTACAAATGTTGGCATTTCTTCCTTATCTTCTTGTTTCTTATATTATTTTTCTAAATCTTTTTCATCCTTTGATTGAATTTGTCGTCAGTCACCTTTGCAGTTCACCGTGGGTTTGGATGGAAAGAAGCTTGAACCAGAGAGTAATGTTCTTCTTGCCTCCATTGAGAATATGCAGTATGCAGTCACCTTGGAGGTTTTGCACATGGTATTTAACATGATATGGAAATTTTATAGTGATTTTGTTTGTGGACTTCAGAAGCATATAGAATATATTGAATGACTACTAATGCATGTCTTTTAATTCTTTTGAAACTATTTTATTATGCTAACCATTTCTTTTTGTTGTAGGTTTTTTCTGCATTTGGACCTGTCCAAAAGATTGCAATGTTTGATAAGAATGGGGGAGTGCAGGCCTTGATTCAATATCCAGGTAGCGCAATTAACTGAATTCATGCTTGCACTAACATGATAGCAATCACTTGTTTTAAGAAATGGTTAAAGCATATTATCTACTATAACATGATAGCCACCATATCCTAAGTTCGAAAGGGGTTTATATTTAAAATCTGTGAATAAGCTAAATTATCCTTAAAGAATTAGAATCTTAGATAGGGAGAATTATAACTTTGAAGTTCAATATGAGTAAAAGTAATAAGATGGACATGGCAAGGTATATAATATAATTCAATTTTTCAATCTACATTCATATTATTTCAATAAAATTATGTAGAGCATGGTAATCAGTAATATTCCACGTGTGGACAGATGTTCAGACTGCGGTAGTTGCCAAGGAAGCCCTGGAGGGACACTGTATTTATGATGGAGGGTTTTGCAAGCTTCACATCTCATATTCACGCCACACTGATTTGAGTATTAAGGTAATAAAAACTTCACTCGTGTGGTGAAATGTCCAAGAATAATTAGACTTTAAATGTCACTTTACAGAGGATGATGACTGTTTTTACTTCAAAATCTGTTCTTTGTGGCCTCATTATCAATCATGAAGATCTCTCTCTCTCTTTTAGAATTAGGATTGGAATTAGAATACAAGTAATGCTCTTATTCTCTGCTCAGGACTAAAAGAATGTGGACATTGATTCTTCTCTCTATCTCTTCTGATGCAATCTGATTGATTATATTGAAGATGAATGTTCCTAAGCGTCTTGTTTGTTGTGATCGTCATAGGTGAATAATGACCGAAGTCGAGACTACACAATCCCCAACACTCCTCCCATGGTGAATTCTCAACCGCCTGTTGTGGGGCAGCAGCAATCAGTTCAAATGATGGGTCCTTCCACCCATCAATACAATGGAAACCAGTATGGTCCTTCCGCAGAGCAGCCTGGGGTGCAGCCTCAGCCCTCTTCAGGATGGGGATCGGGTGGTGGTCCAGCTGCGCCTTACTCCATGCCCATGCACAATCCTGCCTATATGCCGTCGGGGACAATGCCGCCTCAGATGGCTCCAGGTATGATGCCAAGCCCCAGTGGTTTACACCAGACGCCACCACCACCCTATCGCCCCGATCACAGGCAATAGCATATATTTTCTTCGTTTAATAGTTGAATGTCCATTCAAGAAAACCAACCAAGCTTCTTAAAAATACTAGAGCATCCAATTTGGCAGAGGAAAATGTGCATTAAATTCAACAGTTACGTGAACTCACTCTCTCCATGTTCAGAATGAATTAGGTCAGTTTTTGTTCATTTCCCTTTTATTTTAAGGGATTTGAATGAATGTAAGATCCCAAGTGCGAAAAACTGAGCACCTTTCTTTGAAGCTAAGAAGTGACTTACAAAACTCAGTTATTATTGATGATTGTCTTCAGATACTTGATTACTGTTTTTATTAGTTTCTTCCTTCTGCTCATTATCATTATTTCTATAATTACCCCCCCCCCCCCCAAAAAAAAAAAAAAAAAGAAAAGAGTTCCCAGACATTTATATGATGGCTGTATCGTTATTTCAATTGTCGCTGTATTTGTCAAAAATTGAGTCCACTGGCTGATGAAAATTTGTATTGAGAACATTTTATATAAATCTAAAAATGTGTATTTTTTTTTAATTTTTTTTTTTTTTATATACATAAGAACAGTAGGTATTCTAGAAAATTTTATTTAATGGTTGATCACATATCAGTCGGGGTAGAAGTTAAGTTAGTTCTTTGGTGGTTTTTTTAATTAATTAATTAAAATTTGTGTTGCGTATAATATAGGTTACTATTGTTATTTTAAATGTCTAATTATTGACGGGACCTTGCAAATCGATGCATTTCTTGAACTATTGTTTTTAATTAGCTGAACTGTCAAATGGATAATGTATAACGAGTTGATTAATTAAGCTTGGACTATAAAATTGTGTGATATCCTTGACCTGTATATTTCAAATGTATTTTTAGTAAATTTCGGGTGCATTATTTTAAACATAGTTAAATTTTCCGTTTGGTTATTTCAATTTAAATAATTGTTAAAAATGTGTTTGATCTTATTTATTTATTTATTTTTAATTTAAATGACCATAAACTAAAATAGAAAAAAAATTCAAAGTATAAGGATCAAAATGATATTTTATCCTAAATATTAGGTCATCTTTTAACAAATGAATCTTTTACTGTTCTCTTTGCTAAATAAAAACAGATTTATCAACTTGAATATGTATTTAAATGAGGTATTAAATTAGTTCAAGTATGGTTAGATGGATGAGGTATCTAACCTTGAGTGAATATAAAAGTTACTCCGACACCAATTTTGTCATAACTGCTTAGTTATTAGCATAGACCTAGAATTTGCTAAAAATTCTAAAGGACAATAAAGAATAAAAAAGAAAAAAAAAAAAAGGCAGTCAAAAATTTCCGATAAAGAATAACATTCATTTTAAGGAAGGAATAATTAAGAAAAAAAAAAAGAACGTTACACCCAAAAAAAAAAAAAAAAAAAAAAAAAAATTAAACCTATAACTTTTAGGAAAGTTCGAGCACGTTTATGCTTTGCCTTGCCAGTTGAACTTTGTTGAATTGGCTACAAAATACGAAGGTGAACTTTTTAAATTTTTACTCATCAACTTAGCCATTTTTCCTTAAATTTGAACAAGTGCTACAATTTTTTAAAATACATATTCTCAAGTGTGTTCGATGAATAGTCAACTTGAGCACAATTAACCTTTTTTTTTTTTTTTTTTTTGAGTACGACACATTTGGAGGTAGGGGAACCGCTAAGCTATGCTCGTTTTAGCCACAATCCACTTAGTTAATTTATTATACCTGTGTTATAGAGGTTACTCCACTTCTAATTGCAGAACTACAAAAGAAAGTACAATATTTATCCAAGGTTAAATCATTTTTTTATTCACTAACATTTGGGGGTGGGGAGATTCCAACTTTTGACCTCTTGGTCGAGTGTACATGTCAATTATCGTTGAACTATGCTCGTTTTGACGATCTAAATCAAATTTGATAAAATTGAAAGTTCATAATAAAATAATTTTATTGATGTACTGTCTATTTAATCCTTGAACGTATTCAAATTTGTGTTAAAAAAAAGTCCCAAACAATTACCCTATCAATATAACACTTATGTTGCAAAACACATGAACATACTATAATGAATTTAAGACCTATTGCAACCTTAAATTTAGGGATCAAATATATGTTGAACATTTAGGAAACCTTTATGAAACTTTTTACAATACAAAGTTTTAAAATTATAGAGATGAAAGTGTAATTTAAACAAACAAAAAGGCTAACTACATGTTTAAGCCCCAAATGTTTTTCTTTTCGATTAAATTATTTATGTTCTTGCATTTTTTTTTAAGTTTAATTCCTCATCGTTGGTATATTTATTGACAAACTTATATGACATAATATTGATGGAAATTTTTAAAAAGAAAGAGGTGATTTATTCCTCGTTTAATTTTCTAAAAATGGATAGAATTCAAGTTTCTTCTTTTAAATGACATTTGTTTATTGGGCAAAATTCCGTCAATTCACTAACTATTATGTTATATAAGATTATATTAAATAAAATTGAACATACATTAAAAGCATCCAACTTGAACATTGTTTAACTTAATCTTGTTATGACACATGCTTTCGATTTAGAGACTAGAAGTTCAATTCAACAACCGTGAGAAATTAAATTAGAAAATGTTAAACGATTAGAGATTAATTCGAAAACTTTTAAACTAACATGAAATAAATCAAAAAATTTCTCACATATTAAAGACTAAAACATTTTTTGTTTGGTTAAATTATCAAAAATACCCTTGAACTTTGAGGTTAGTTTCAACTATATTCCTGAACTTTCAAAAGTTTTATTTTAGTATTTGAAATGTGAAGTTTGTTTCAAAACGACTCTCGAATACCTTTTCCGTTAAATTTATTGACAAAAAATGATGCATTTGCATATGTTTTTATTGTTTGTTCCACGTATGTGTTCAAATTTATTCACATAAGCAATAATACATATGCAAGCACGTCATTTTCCGTCCATGAATTTAACAAAAAAAAAGTCTTCAAAAGTCACTTTGAAACAAATTTCAAATTTCAAGAATTAAAATTAAACTTTTAAAAGTTCAGAAGTATAATCGAAACGAACTTCGATATTTTTGAGCCAACAAGATCATGACTCAATTAACATATGAAGCTTGTATCGACCAAAAAGTCAGTGGTTCAATCCCAAAGCCTCGATATTTTTGATAATTTAACCGTTTTGTTTTTTTTTTTGTTTTTTTTTTTGACAAAAGAAAAAGAATGAGGGAGAGAGAAAAAAAAAGATAGCATTTGTGAGGACCTAAAAAAAGAAAAAGAAACTCTTGTGTTTACTGAGTTTGAAGGTTCCAACTTGTGGAAGATTAACCCACAAACTCATTTGAGAGTGATGAGTTAAAAAGATATCAACTTCACAAAGTCCGCGTTAAAAAGCCGGCGCCAAGCACAAGCAGAGAGCTCTGCAAATCCAAACCAAATGTTGTTATTTTAGGATAAGGCCCTCTTTCTTCCTCGCCCTCTCCTTTCTTTTCCTCTATTTTCACTCCATTTTCCCTCACTCTCTCTGTTTGTTCCTCTCAACTTCCATTACCCACTTGCCAATTTCCCACTTTCCATTCCACCGTAATGGTCAATCTTCAAGCTTCTTTGTTCTGTAATCCTTCACTTTATCCCTTGCCTCTGCTCTCCCCTCCTATTCCCCTTCTTTCTTCTTCTTCTTCAAGGCAAAGGGTTCCCTTCTCTTTGCCTCTTCATTGCCGCTCCATCTCTTGCAGCCCATTTTGGGGTTATGGGTTTCGATTTGGGCATCTTTCTTCTTCTTCTGTTCGGTGTACATTGCACCCCGAGTATGGCAATTTCAATTCAGACTCGATTTCTTCTTCCGGTGGCAACATGGGTTCTGGCCCTCAAGATTTGAATATTGGTGGGTTTGGCGATCAGGGGGCGGATTTTGATGGGAACAGGTTGGAGGGTAGTGAGAGTTCGGAGATTTTGATGAACGTTGAGGCTGGCGTGATGGCTACTGATGAAAATGCTGAGACAGTGTTGGATAGTCCTGGAAGTGTGGAAATGGATGGATTTGAGAGTGGAATTCAGTCTGAGAAAGAGGGGAAGTGGAGAAGGTTGCCGTTTGTGGTGTTCTTAATGGGATTGTGGGCTGCAACGAGAAGGAAGTTTCAGAAGGTGATTGAAATTGTAATGGATTGGTATAGCTGGTGGCCGTTTTGGCGGCAGGAGAAGCGCTTGGAGAGGTTGACTGCAGAGGCTGATGCCAATCCGAAGGATGCGGCGAAGCAGAGTGCTCTATTAGCCGAGTTGAATAAGCAGAGGTTATGTTCTGAAACTTTTGTAAACTGGTTCTGCTGCAGTACATTATTTGGTGGATATTGTTTTCAACTTTGTAATTTAAACAGTAGAGAATCAGATCAAAGATAGCAATGACCTTGTAATTTTCCTCTTGCTTCTACTTGAGCTGGTGAATAATTGATTAGTAATATAAGCTTTTCCTTCACCGAGGTTAAAAGCTTTAGTTCTTGCAGTGCCTTCTCCAAGTAGTGTTTTTTTAGTGAATCATGGTGTCCACCTATCTAGATTTAAATTTTTCTTGGCAACTAGATGCAGTAGGATTAGATAGTTGTGTTGTGAGATTAGTTGAGGTGTGAACAAGCTGACCAGACACTCACAATTTTGTCTTAGAAAACAGTAGTGTTTGTTTGGAATTATGATTTCACAGTCATTGACTGGATTATACTTTTCTGTTTTTTGCAGAACACAAATTCTGTGTGCAAGTTGTTTTTTTCTTCTTATTTTTGTCCTTACAAATGACCTACTTTAGAAAAAAGAAGGCTGTCATTCTTTATAAAAGTATGGATTTTTGAATAGTGATTTCAATTTAACTTTTTATAAGTCATTTATTTGAAAGCAGTTTTGTAAACAAAAATGGCGAGAACAGGTTTTCAAACAGGCTGTTTAGTTTTCAATAGTAGTAATGACTATGTAATTTTATTCATATCTGTTGTCTTTTGATTTTGAGTTATCTCCTTTCCCCCTTGTCATTTGCTGAGGTTAAAAGAATTAATTCTGACAATGCCTTCTTCAAGTAGTTATCGTAAGAATTATGATTTCACATGTCATTAACTAGATGATACTTACTGTTTCATTTCATGTTTTCTGTAATGTGTGTTTCCATTTCCAGTCCCGAGTCTGTCATTAGGCGTTTTGAGCAAAGGGATCATGCTGTAGACAGTAGAGGAGTAGTGGAGTATCTTCGAGCTCTTGTGGTCACCAACGCGATTGCTGAATATCTTCCAGATTCTGAAAATGGAAGGCCGTCTACTCTTCCTACATTGGTATTCAACCTTGCACAATTTCTCTTCCTTTCTTAGAACGATCTCAAATCTGTATGAACACACTCCGTTTAACTGCTGTTTGTACCATTCTTTTTAACAATTTTAGTTATTCTCGTGGTCGTTCTAATCGATAAAAATGTACAGCTACAAGAGTTGAAGCAGCGTGCTACAGGAAATGTGGATGATCCCTTTGTGAACCCTGGCATTTCTGAGAAACAACCATTGCATGTAGTAATGGTAAGTATCATATCGTTCATCATAATATTCTTGGACTTTTCCCCCTATCATTTACTATTAATTTTGCTTCTCTACGAAAACTTCTATTTCTTTCCCCTAGTTTTTAATTCCTTGTGTGAATTGAATTTCTTTTGAAGGTTGACCCTAAAGTACCAAACAAATCTCGTTTCGTACAAGAACTTATCTCCACTATACTTTTCACTATTGCTGTTGGATTAGTATGGTATTGGCCTTCACTTCATGATCTCTTTTATTGTTCTCCTCCCTCCTCCCCCGGAATGCAGTGTGGTTCTGTGTTCTTTTAGTATGTTGATTGTATTAAATGAGAGTCCTCTTGCAGGTTTATGGGTGCTACCGCACTTCAAAAATACATAGGGAGTTTGGGGGGCATAGGGACCTCAGGCGTTGGTTCAAGTTCTTCATATGCCCCAAAGGAGTTAAACAAAGAAGTTATGCCAGAGAAGGTATATATGTAGTATTCCATGTGGATTCTTTGTGCTGATTTTATGTGAAATAAATATTGTAAATGTTGTGAGAAGCCGGGGGTTGTTTGCAAATTTCCAAAACAGTTTTCTGCTATTTTGATTACAAATTATGTATAAAAATTGTGTTTCCTTGTTTACTGTTAGTGTGTTTTCATCAATGACCTATTTTATCTAGAAGAAAATAATGTTGTTATTCATTTTAACTTCGTGAATTTGTAAACAATGGTTTCAAGTTACACATTTATAAATCGTTAAAAAACAGTTGTGAAAACTAAAACGGTGAAAACAGTTTTCTGGACAATCTGCTTAGTTTTCTATTATTATTGATTTTTCCTTCTTCCATATAGGCATGGGTAGAAAAAGCTTGTTAGGAAGTGAAGTTATCTGTTTCATGCTGATTTTTTCTTTGTATAGATGGTCTTGCATTTTAATAAGCTCTTATTTTATGCAGGTAGTTAACAGGAAATAAGTTTCCTTTTGATTAGAAGCACGTGCTTCAAGCTTTTCTGTTTCCTGTACTTTCAAGCACAACCTTTCTTCTGGAGTGTTTTTGTTCTTATTCTGTGATAACTTTTTCCCTGTAGAATGTCAAGACATTTAAGGATGTTAAAGGTTGTGATGATGCAAAGCAAGAGCTGGAAGAAGTAGTGGAGTATCTGAAAAACCCTTCCAAGTTTACCCGGCTCGGAGGAAAGTTGCCAAAGGTTTGTGTTTGTCACTCCTTGTCTTACTTTGCATTTGTATTTGTCTTATTTCTGCTTACTTTGTTGCCCTTTTCTTTACCTGGAAGCTCTTTAGCTGGCTGCTTGTTCTTTTCCCTTGCTTTGTAATTAGTTTATGTTGTTTAATCTTCACAAGGACTTTGGTCTAAGTTAGGTTTCTGTGAAAACTTATCTTCATTAAGAAAATGGTGGGAACATCCATTGACTTGTCAATGGATGACCCGTTGGGTCTAATTATAGCTAAAGTCAACAATTATTATTAAATAAATGGTAGAAACAACTCTATCAATGTTTAAGCAACTCATTACTATCTTGTTTGTAGTTTTTTTTTTTGGTATATATTTAATTTTATTTTTATTTTTATAAACTTTAAATAGGAAACAATTTGATGAAATTTACAAAAAGAAGGGAAAAGCCCAAACCAATGGAGTTACAAAAGATTTCTCCAATTGGTCAAAAGAAAGTTAGAGACTATAAGAACTAAAATAAGAAGAGCATTTACACCAAGACATAGCAAGAAAGATGATCTGTTCATAATAACTATCAAAAGTACTCTCCTTTTCCTCGAAGAGGCGGTTGTTTCTTTCATTCCAAGTAGTCCATAAGAAAGCCTGAATAAGGTACATCCAAATAATCCTTTTGTCATCTGTAAATGGATGACCAGTGAGGGTGTATATAAGGAGGCTGTTGATCTCAATAGGTAGCACTGTGGACCATCTAAACGATGTAGTTAACGCCTTCCAAAATCTTGTTTGTAGAATTAATGAGTAGTAATCATTGTTTAAGCAGTTCAGGAGATCATTGCACTTCTTTAGAGAAACGAGCTTTATACTTAACTATAGAAATTAAGTTGAAAATTAGATGTTTATAACTCTCCTTTTATTAATGCCAATTGGGAGAATTTTTTGAGACTTTTTTGGCATTTGGATTGATTTTACATCAGCCGTTTTATATATAGGTTTTTCTATTATTATATATTTTTGTCTTTTACAAAAACTGGTCGGAAATGAGGTAAATATATCAAAACACCAAGAAGATGTTCAACAAAATGGGAGGATAAGGAACCGTAGCTAACTAAAAAAGGCCGTTGTAAGAAGCTTCTCTAATTGATTTGTATTAGAGAGAGAGAAAAATTTACAATAATGAAGATGATCTAAGGTAAGGAATAGGATAGAATCAAGACTTTCCACTACATTTCTACACCTATACTCAGAAACACACCTATTTCTGTCCAACCAAACTAGTCAAGGCAGCGACCATCATCGTACTGGTTCATAAGATTTTCAGTTTGTTCCTAAACCCACGACCAAGAAGCATTTATACAAAAAATCTTGGATGTCATCTGGAGAACGACATGGTAGAGTAAGCTTCCAAAAATCCTCCCTAGAATGGACTCTAGTATCTGTCTGAATTTTGGATGACTAAGCTTGGCACAAGAGGTTCTTGCATTTAGTGATAGTAAACTTCAAGCTTCTCAAGATACAAACCATTTGGTAAACCACGTGAAAGGAGATTCCTCATACTTGTGAGCTAAAATTTTATGTGACTAGCCGTTTGGTACGAGGGATATCTCCATGAAAAGCCAAGATTTTCCTCTTTATGCTCCTTGCATTTAGGCTGCCAGCCTGCCACAATATCTCTTTGTATGTATGATATGAAAAATGGATAATACAGTGAAGTTCAAGGATTTTCAACCCACTCAATGCTTTTTAAAGAGCAGAAAGGCACTATTTGCCTTCCCCCTCCTCTCTCACATCCCCTTTATTGATCAAATTTCCCCGTCTTATCATATGCTTAAATGGTCAGCCTTGAATGAAATCAAAATTGGCTTAGATGCTCAAAAAAGACTGCGCCCTTATTAAAAGTACTATTTTGAAAGTAAATCCTGATTGTGTTATTCTCAAAGAAATAAAGATGAACAACACCAATCAATCCTTCTTCAAATCTATTTGGAGCTCTAAAATTGTTGGTTAGGTCTATCTTGACTCCAATAGTACTTTAGGGGATTCTCATTATTTGGAAATATTCTAATTTCTCCCTTGGCAAAGTTGTTGACGGTTCTTTGTCACTCTCTCTCTCTCTAGATTTTGCTGACATACAATTCCTCTCTATAGATTTTTGGAGTTCTGGGCCTCAAAACTCTAGAGAAAAGCAGCCTTATGGTCTAAGATCGAGAACCTCTATAACTTGTGTGCTTATTGCTTAGCTAGATGGCCAAACAAGGTGGCCTAAGTGGTCAAAAGACTTTTCAGAAATTTCCTATGGGAAGGGGGAGCAAACACTAAAGGCACACACCTTATTCGATGGAGTAATTTGCTCCATCTTCTGGACCAAGGGGATCTTTGCTTATACTCCATAAGAGACAAAAACAAAGCCCCTCTTGCCAAATGGGTGTGGAGGTACTATCACAGAGAAGATGCATTATGGAGGAAACTTATTAACGAAAAATATGGCTCTTGTACCTTTTCGAATTGAGCATCTATATCTACATCTAAGGGCCCTTGGAAGTTCATTGTTAAACTTCAAGACCTTATTTCCAGCAGAATTTGCTCCCAAGTAGGTGATGGAACCAACACTTTCTTCTGGATGGATCTAATGGGTATCTAACTCTCCATTGGCTTTGCGGTTCCCCCTCTACAGACTTTCCCTTTGCAAACAAGCCACAGTTTAAGAGGTATGAAATTCTATTAACAACTTTTGGAATATCCAACTTAGTAGAAACTTTAAAGACGAGGAGGCCATGGAATGGGCAGATCTTAGTCTAGCCCTAAAGTCGATTGTTCTCTCACATGGAGAGGACTCTTGGTTTTGGCTTCCTAGCCCAACAGGATCCTTCTCCATTAAATCTCTTTTGGCTGATATGGGAAATGCATCAAATCTTTTAGATCCTTCATTAGCTAAGGGCGTATGGAAGGATAATTACTCATCAAATCAAATTCATTCGATGAGAACTATCACATAGAGCTATGGGTACTTTTCAGGTTCAACAAATGAGAATGCCATCCTTGGCCTTATTCCCCAACTGACGTTCTTTATGCAAGGTCACTGAGGAATCACATAATCATTATTTTATATAGTGCCCTTTTACCTGGCATTTTTGGAGCTGAATCTTCAAGGCTTTTGGATGGTATACTACTACTCCTATAAGAGAGACTTTCTTACCATGGTGTTGATAGGCCACCCTTTTAAACAAAGTAAAGCTATGCTCTGGATGCACATCACCCGTGCTTTCTTCTGGTTCTTTGAAAGGAAAGAAATCAAAGAGTATTTATGGAGGAGCAACCTTTGGATAAATTTTATGCTATTTCTTGGTGTAAATTGACCAATCTCTTTGCTTCATATAGTTACACTACCCTATTATTAGATTGGGAAAGCTTTTTGTATTCAACATGGATTTTCTATCACTTTTCTAAATTTCACACCAATGAAATTATTTCTCATAAAAAAAAAAAGCTTAGCTAGATGGTCTTGGAGTAATCTAGGCCTTCTACTCCTACTAGAAGCACGCGACACTTCAACAACCTGATCAACCATCTTTCTCAGGGGAAAAAGAAAATGCTATTTTCACTTGGTCTGCTTTGAGGGAAAACCCCACCTTGCACCCACCATTTTCTTGTCTCCCCTAGTTGGCTTGAAAAATTCTAAAAACGTTGAAGTCTGTAAGGTCTGAAAGAGCTGTTTCTATTTTATTTAAAGCTTATAGCACTGTTAATGGTGTCACTGTTGTTCGAGCTCTTTGTTAGATTTAATGTGTCTTTGTGGACTTTGGTGCTTAAATCGTTTCGTAACTATCCATCAGGTCTTATTTTGCTGGATTGAAGGCCTTTCTTTTAGGTTACTTCCCTCTTTTGTGGGTTTTTTTTTTTTGGTATGTCGTTGTATTCTTTCATTTTTTCTCAATGAAAGCTCGGTTATTCATTAGAAAAAATGTCGATTATGGTGGCACATGTTCCAAGTTTGAAAATATGTGGCTTGACCATAGATAGTTCCTTTTGTTGAGCAGTGCTGGAATCTTCTTCCTTCATTTGGTTAACTGGGCACTGTCATGAAAAAGAGGAGAACATTTCGCCAAGTTGTAAAAACTATAGCATCAAAAAACCTATCAGAAGTGTGTTCCTTGTCTCAGGGGGTGTTTGGGGCACTGAATAGGTTATAATAACCCCCTTATTATAACCTATTCAATGTTTGGGGCACCAACAAAAATAATTGGTGAGGTGGGTTATTTTAACCCCCGATTATTTTATCCATTTTCTACAGTAACCATTATTCAACCCACTACAGTAACTATCTCCTCACTTCTTCCATGCGACTCCTTGACTTTTCCGACGACCGCCGGCCGTCGTCAGCCGACGAAGTTTCCGACGAATTTTCCGGCGACCGCCGACGACTTTTCCGGCGATCGCCGATGACTTTTCCGGCCACCATTTTTTTTTTTCCATATTTCTTCTCAATTTCATTTTGAAAAATATAAAAAATAAAAATAAAGAAAAAAAACATCAAAGGTTGCCGGAAAAGTCGTTGACAACATCGAAGGTAACTTACAAAAAAAAAATTCAAACGAAATTATATTTACCACACTCAAGTTTATTTCAAATGATTTTATTGATAAAAATAAAAAAAAAATTAAAAAAAAAAAAAAACTAATATGATTTTTGAACTAAACATTTACAATTTTTATTTTGGCAATACTAAAAGTTAACTAATATGATTTTTCTATACCAAAACCTAAACTTTTTTGCTTTGTAACAAAAAAAAAAACATAACCCTAAAACAAATCAAAGTGTTGTATATCATAAAAAAAAACTAGAAAAAGAAAACAGTCAGTTTGAACCTTTGATTCAGAACCTCATGTTAAGACAGATCAACACTCCAAACACAGATTATTTTATCCCAGATTAAAATAATCTGCACCCCAAACACAGATTATTTTATCCCAGACTATAATAATCTGCACCCCAAACACAGATTATTATAACCCTCAGATTATTATAATTGCCAGATTATTATAACCACCAGATATTATAACCAATTCAGCGCCCCAAACAGCCCCTAATAATTCCTTGGTTCCTTTCTAGCCAAGAAGTCTAAAAGAAAGTCCTTGTAAAGCGCATCCAGAAGAGCTTCTTTTCCTTGCTGAAGGGGATGACTCTCAAATGGATAAGAGAGGAGAAGAGGAGGATCTTGTGAGAAAACTGCTGACCATCCAAAAGATGAGAAAATCTAACCCCAAGATTTTGGTAACTTTGATACAAATAGGTGACTTTGAGATTCAGAGCTGCAAATGCTAGAATCTTCAATAATAAGCAGCAGAATATTTATACTTTCATAGAATCCACATCTTATCTTGCTATGTACTGGAGCAGTCTCAATTCCCCCTTTTGTAACTACCCATTATCCACCCTTATATCTCCATGGGGATCTCTTTTGTAATTATTGATAGGACCCCTTTTGTATTCTATTTCATTCATCAATGAAATGATTCTGTTTCCTATCAAAAAAAAAAAAAAAAAAAAAAGATTCAGAGCTGCATTTGCACATGGCTCACTAATGAGGGGAGATATTCATACAAGGCATCCTTCGTTGGAGCTTGTCCTTTTGGAAAACTAACTTTAAGAAGGAACTGAGAGAAAAAGAATTTCAGGAGTGACTTTCTCTCGTGGGCTACATTGAACGTATGTTTCTTTCAGATTTTAATGACTTCTAATTCAGGCCTCTTGACCTTTAGGGAGTCCCTAACTTGCAGTTCCCTCCGTCAAGATCTTAATTCTCGTAGAAAGCTCTAAACTTGGATCTTTGCACTATGGTCTGAGGATAAATTTCTCAAAAGGTCTTCATATGAGAAGTTTCAGTAGAAGAGCATCAGCACCTGAGACAAGATGCAAAGGAGAAATCCTTCTATGGCTCCCTTTCCAAGTAGATTCATTCTTTCTAAATTCTAAGTATGCTTTTATCCTCTTTCAGGCAGTGCTCTGCTTTGGATTTTAGTGTAAAGCCAATGTTTATCCTCTCCTCACTTATCACCCTCTCAAGAAGAGGGAAAATAAGCATTAGCTCAACCTCAGAAGTTCCCTACTGTGCACTTGGATTGAGAGAAATCACTGAATTAAGACTGAAACCTATTTTATTTTCTTGACAATGTTATTTTTGCTGCTGATTCTTGGTGTAGACTTAGTAAATCCTTTTGTAATTATTCAGGCCCGTTTGATAACCATTTGGTTTTTGGTTTTTGAAAATTATGTTTCTTCTCAATTTCCTTACATGGTTTTCATCTTTGTTAAGGACACATTTGAATTCCTAGCCAAATTCTAAAAACAAAAACAAGTTTTTGAAAACTACTTTTTTAGTTTTCAAAATTTGGGTTTTTGAAAACAAAGAAAAGATGTAGACAACAAAACAAAGAAATTAGAGAGTAAAAGTAGTGTTTGTAGGCTTAATTTTCAAAAACCAAAAACCAAAAACGAAATGGTTATCAAACGGAGCCTCAATTTTTGATATTTGGACCAGTTGGAGAGCTTTCATATAACCTCAGTATAGCCGTTGTTGAGTAGCCCCCCCCCCCCCACCCCCATATCTCATCATTATATTAATGAACTGTTGCATTTCTTATAACAATAATAATAAACAAAAAAATTCTTGAACAAATCACTCTTTAGAATTCCTTCACAAGAAGTTTTCTGTTTCTTAGTTTTTATTTCAATGATCTTTACTTTATTTATTTTCATATGGTACCTGTCTAAAAGATTTATTTACAGGGAATTCTTTTAACAGGAGCCCCAGGAACTGGAAAAACTTTACTTGCTAAGGTAAAACTTCACTAATTTTTCCTACAAAAGAGATTATGTTCTTTATTAGAACTGCAATCATCTATGCTATGTTTTCTCCATGGCTTTGTTGGCTTTCATCTGTTGATCTCTGTTGGACAATATGTTTATTACTTAGGCTGACAGCTGACTGGTAATTTGGATGTTTGCTCCCATAAGAGCTCATTATTATTATTATTATTATTTTTTGGAAGAGAAACAAAATTTTATTGATAAATGAACTAGGGGAAAAACCCAACACCTAAAGGTGGATTACATGAAATTCTTCCAATTAGAAATCAAAGAAGAAAGACTATAAAGAGCAAAGGGGTGTTTACATTTACACCAGTACAACACATGGAAAATAATCTTACCAAAAAAAGAATCAAAAGTAGAGAAAACATCCCTGAAAATTCTTCCATTTCTTTCGTTCCATAGAAACCTGAAGAAAACTCTATTGAAAGCAAGCCATAGAGTCTTCTTGGCTCCATGGAAAGGATGACCCACAAAAATAGATGCTAGAAGATCATAAATGTCCATCGTCAACGGTAAATACCAACCAAAAACATCAACCATAGAGGCCCAATATCTAGAAGCAAAAGAACACGTGACAAAAAGATGACTCGGGTTCTCCATGTTTAATGAGCACATAATACACCAATATGACGAGAGGTGAAAGTGGGACATTCTTCGTTGAAGACGGTCCGCCGTGTAAATACCCCCAAGACTAAGCTCACACAGATTTTTTTTATATTTTATTATTTATTATTTATTTTTATTTTAGGATAACTATCTTTCCATATCACTGAATACAGATTATTCGAAGTGGTATCAGGAATATTCAAAAGGTCAACCATCATAGATTTAACAGAATCGTTCATTTCCCGTAATCTAGTAGAAGACAGGAGATGAGAAAGTTGTGCCCATTCATTAGTTTCAAGCTCATTAAGATGACGTCAAGGGCTAAGATTCCATGCCGATAGTGATGAATTCCAGACTTTAACTGTAGCATTTGGATTAGTGGTTAAATGATATATAGGCGTGGAAAAAGTGTTGCAAGGATCCCACCATTCAGCCAAGAGTCATTCCAAGAAGACGTATTTTGGCTGTTACCTTTTTGAGTTAGCTTCTGGATTGAATATTAACTATTCCAAGAGTGAAGTTCTGGGAATTCATTTAGAGGAATCAGATTTGGATTGGTTGACAACTACGTTTGGCTGTAAACAATGAATTTGGCCTTCCACTTACCTTGGTTTACCTTTGGGAGGCAATTCTAAAACTTTTCCTTTTTGGCAGCCTGTGGTTGAAAGAATCCAACATAAACTTCATAGCTGGAAATATTCATATATCTCGAAAGGGGGTCGACATACTCTTACTCAAGCAGTTCTCTCCAGTATGCCAATATATTATTTATCTTTATTCAAATTGCCAGGAAAGGTAGCAAAAACTCTTGATAAGCTATTTCGTGACTTCTTTTGGGAAGGATCTAGAGGTGATGGTGGTATACACAATATTAATTGGGCAACAGTACAACTTCCACATTTGATGGGGGGTATTGGTATTTGTAACTTTCAAAACCGAAATCTTGCTCTTCTTGCAAAGTGGATTCGAAGATTTTTACATGAGGAGAACGCTCTATGGCATAAGCTGATTGTAGCTAAATATTATCACTCTGATTTGCCTAGTCTTTGGCCTAACATTATTCAGAAAAGTTCTCACAAATCTCCTTGGCGATTCATTTCGTCCACTATTGACATGGTATCTTCTCGTGTAACACGATGGTTGGGTAATGATCTTGCTACTTCATTCTGGCATGACTCGTGGTTAAGTTGTGGTGTTCTGGCTACAAATTTTCCTAGTCTTTATTGTTTAACAGATCGTCCGAGAAGTTTGGTTGGTGAAACATGGATTGCTTCTCAAACAGCATGGGATCTGAGTCTTCGACGTAATTTAAATGATGTAGAGACACAGGAATGGATTGATTTATTACTTATTCTTTCCTCCATCAGCTTACAGAACCGTAACGATTCTTGGATTTGGCCTTTGGAATCATCCAATATTTTTTCTGTTAAATCTCTCAGGGAGGACTTAGTAGACTATCCGAATATGGAAAATGATCTTTATAAGGTCATTTGGACAGATTTCTATCCAAAGAAGATCAAGATTTTTTTATGGGAGCTTAGTCATGGTGCTATTAATACAGCTGATCGACTTCAACGACGGATGCCTCATTTTCATTTGTCTCCATCTTGGTGGATAATGTGTGCTGCTAGTTCAGAATATTCTGGGCATCTTTTTGTTCATTGTACCTTCGCATCCAAATATTGGTAAGAGATTCTTGATGCTTTTGGATGGTCCACCGTCTTCCCAAATTGTATTAAGGATGTTCTTACTCTCATTTTTGTGGATCATCCCTTTCGTGGTGAAAAGAAGATCTTGTGGCTTGCTTTGAACAGAGTCTTCTTTTTGTTTTTATGGGGCGAACGAAATTCTCGCATTTTCAGGGATTCTTTCTCTTCCTTTGATAAATTTATGGATCTAATTCTCTTTCATGCTTTGTATTGGTGTAAATGTAAACACCCTTTCTCTGATTATAGTTTATCCTTCTTAATTTCCAATTGGAAAGCTTTTATGTAATCCACCTTTTGGTGACTGGAGTTTTTCTCTTCATTTCATTCATCAATGAAATTCGTTTCTCTTCTAAAAAAAAAAAATGGCTGTTACCAATATTTCGATGAACCTAATTGGCAAACATATCTATAGTAGTACAAATAAAGCGCCAAGGATATTTGTAGGATCCCCTTAGAATACGAAGAGGCCAAAGACAAGCACCATCTGATTCATATTATTTAGCAACAATGAGATTATGCCATAGAGATCCGTCCTCGTGCAAAAACCTCGAATTCCATTTGGCCAATAGGGCTGTATTTCTAAGTTGAAATTTAACAATGTTGAGACCACCTAATAATTTCAGGAGTTGTGTTCTTTCCCAATTAACATTATGCAAACTACCATCCCCTTTTGAGCCTTCCCAAAAGTGATTTAGCAGCCTTGCTTGGAATTTCAAACAAAGATAGATAATACGTCAGCATACTTGAAAGAGTAGCTTGGATGAGAGTATGACGGCCTCCTTTGGAGATAAAAGCATATTTCTACTATGCAATTTATGTTGGATTTTCTCATATACCGGTGCCAGACTAAAGTTTTTTTTTGAGTTTCCCCCCAAAGGAAGCCCAAAATAGGAACTCGGCCAGTTACCACATTTTTTTTTTTGACAAGAAACATCAAGGAGATATATATATCACAAAAAGGGGATAACATCCTAAGGGCCAGTTACCACATTTACAACCAAATTTTGCAGCCATCTCCTCCATATTTGGGTCATCAATATGAATCCCTAAAAGTTCTCTTTTGCAAGGTTGACATTTAGTTCAGAAGTCAATTCAAAAAATCTGATAACTTCAAACAACTTAATCAAAACTTTTGAATCAAAAGTAGAGAACAAAAAGGCATCGTCTGCAAATTGCAAGTGGTTCAAGCTAAAAGATGAAACACCAATTGACTGAGTCATAATTTTACCCAAACTAGCACTATGGTTTAATAACCTACTCAAACAATTTGATTCCAATATAAACAAGAAAGGTGAAAAAGGGTCACCTTTTCGAATTCCTTGAAACAGAATAATTTTACCTCTAGGTTTCTCGTTAATGATGATTGAGTAATTTACACTGGAGATACAGCCACGAATCCTCTTCCTCCAGATTAAACCAAAGCCTTTTGCATAAAAGACCGCATCCAGAAAATCCCAATCTACTTTATCAAAGGCCTTTTCCAAGTCTAATTTAAGAACCACTCCTTTTTTCGAAGCTAAATTCCAATCGTCTATTAACTCATTAGCTATTAAAGAAGCATCCAAGATTTGTCTATTAGCAACAAAAGCCATTTGATTTTCTGCTATAGTAGATGACAATACCTGCTTCTATAATCTTATAAGCACACTAAATGAGGCTAATCATTTAGAGCCACATCAATAATACCAGTATTGAAAAAATCATTAATCATGGTCATCAGTAGGGGTGTGCAGCGGTCGGTCGGAGTTGGTTTTTGGCCTAAACCGACGCCGAAAACCGACCATTCGGTTTGAATCGGTCGGTGGCCGTCGGTTTTTTATGAGTTGGTGACGCCGACCGACCGACTACACCAACAGTCGGTCGGAGTTTGTCAGTTTTGTGACTCCATCGAAGTTGAGAACGAAAAATGTGGGTTTTGTTACTCCGACGAGCTAGAGAACGAAAAAAATAAAAATAAAATAGAGGGAAGACGTCTGTTCGCAGTCGATTCAGAAAAAGGAAAGAAAAAAGAGAAGAAGAGAAGAGAAATAGAGAAGAAGATGCAATTGATTCCAGAAAAAAAAGAAAAAACAAGAAGAAGAAAGAATAGAAATGGAGAGGATGAGAAAGGGAGAAGAAAGAAAAACGTGAGAGCCTAGGAAAAAAAATTAAAAAATAAAAGTAATATGTTTTTTTTAATAGTACCTTGGGAAGACCATTGGTATGGTCTTCCCAAGGTGGCTGCATCTTCCCAAGGTGCATGCAACATTAATGTTGCTGCAGCCGCCAACTATACACAACTTTTCAAACTTTTATCTTTTTTTTTTTTTTTTTAATTAGTAAATAGTCGGTCGGTCTGGTCGGTTCGAGCCTTTATTGGGCTCGCCGACCGACCGACGGTTCGGTTTTTCTTTTAGAAAAACCGATTCCGACCGAATTTTTACAAAAACCGACCGACCGACGTCGGTTCGGTCGGTTTCGGTCGGTCGGATCGGTTTATCGGAATATTTTGCTCACCCCTAGTCATCAGGTTCTGTTTATTAGTGTTCCAAGAGAAATTAAAAAATTTAGCCGGAAAACCATATGAACCAGGGGACTTACTTGACCCCGGTGAATTCATGGCTTGAAAGACTTCTTCCTCGGAAAAGACAGCTTCCAAGCCTGTCGCTTGGTTCTCACTGATTGGACTCCAATCAACATTGGTTGGGAGGAAACAAGGATGATTATCTTTGGCCAATAATGGTTCTTCTTTTTTCTTAAAGATTTTTTTTTTTTTTTTCAAGGAAACAGAACTTTTCATTGATAAAATGAAAATTTTCAATGATCGTTGCAAAAGTACCCGACCACCTACCAGCAAACCATAAACGATCAATACAAAACCCAAAAGCCTAGATGCGTCCTATAACATCAATCAAAAGAGGACTAACAGTAACAGAGCAACAACAGGAGAAAATATTTCTTGTCATGACCTAACCTGGTTGTTTCCATAATAGAAGACAGACCAGTGAAGAAGGGGTGAGTTTTTTTGTTCCTTTTATTTTTTCAATAAGACATGAGAAAATCATTAGATTACAGTGGAAAATTTTACAAAAGCAACATAGGAGACCGGGGGCCCTCCAGATGGGTCAAGGGTTTGTTATAAGAAGCATCCACAATCCTAGTTGATCATAGAAGTAGAAAATTTCAAAATTCTAGCACTCCGAGGATAGGCTATGTACTGTACAAGCTTCAAGAAATTGCAAGAACCATTGAAAATTATTCGGATCAAACTGAGTAGAACATTTTGTCAGAGCCCTAGCTTTTCCTAAGAACTTCCAATGAGAGAAAATTTCAGGATGAAGTTGAATATACATCCTAGGGATAGCACTAGCGATACCGAAAACTCCAAAAATAACATTTCAACTCTTGATATCAAACTCAGTGTGAAGTCAACGAATGGTCCATGGTCTCCCTATCCTTCAATCAGTGAAAGCAAACCTGAGGAGGATAGTGGTTCTTTTTCTGCCTTATGTATTGAGTTTTCAGGTTTTTATGATATAAGAACAGGATGAATAATTTAATAGGATTTATGAGGGTTCTTATAGACTTTGATAGTGGAAAACACAGATTAAGAGGAAAAAATCCTTAAGCTGTCCAACTATGATTAAAAGCATCTACGTTCAATTTACTGGATAAATCAATGGAAAATTGCAGTGGGTGGCAAATTAGACCAAATTAATAGCAAATATAGCACCATGTAAAAAAAAATTGCAAATATAGCAAAATCTATCCGAGTCTATCTGATAGACTTCGATGATCAGAGTTTATCAGCGATAGACTCTGATTAATCAGAATCTATCAGTCTACTGATAGACTCCGATTATTTAGAGTCTATCAGTGTCTATCGCTGATAAACTTTGGTTAATCAAAATCTATCCGTGACTATCACTGATAGGCTCTGATTAATCAAAGTCTATCATTGATAGACACTGATATACTTTGAATAATCGAAGTCTATCAGTGATAGACACGGATAGAATCTGACAACAGCTTTTTGGTCTTGTACAATTAATTTTGCTATATTTGCAATTAGTTTGCAATGATGCTATATTTGCTATTAATTTGGTCCAATTTGCCATCTATGCAACTGCTCCTAAATCCCACTTAACTAAATGGAGCGGGAATTTCAAAGTCAGTTCTTATTAACTTGGGATGCTAGTGCTTAAGGTTTTATTTTTTCTTTTAATCTTAAATTACTGTTATTGCTTTTAATAAGAAATGGATATTTCATTGAGTTATGAAATATAAAAATGGGGAGAAGCTCCCGACAACTGGATTACAACAAGGCCTTCCAGATTTTTATAAGGTCATTTAAGCTGTACTTTGTGCAAGGAAAAAAAAATCAATTATACCGCCTAAGCACCAAATCCCCAATAGTAGTTTGTTTAAAAATTTTTGGTTTTATGTCTTGTTGTGATACTCAAATTCAAGTAACCTCGTGTTTTCATTCTTTACTCAAATTGGATTTTAGGTTCTACATGAAGTAGGTATTAAGAAACTGACTGCACAGCACAAATCTATTAATGCATAAATGGGGATTTACTTGTCATTTGTAATTCCAAACCTACTGATATATTTAAGGAATTTTCATTTGTTTGTTAGTTTCAAGATCTCATTATTTGTGTATTGGTTTCAATATTCTCTCAGAAAATTTTAAAAAGACATGATTTATTTTAATTGTTCAATCTGAAATTTTTCTTTGACGACTTGATATAATTGGTGTCCTCAAGGCTATTGCTGGTGAAGCTGGAGTACCATTTTTCTACAAAGCAGGATCTGAGTTTGAAGAAATGTAAGCCTCCCTTTTATGCATATCAGTGATCTTATATTAGGATATATCCATTTTCCTTGGCAGAGATAGGAATGTATATGTGCAATTATAATCTACTTAATTAAAGGAGATCGATGAGTATTTGCCTTTGCCTTGTAATGATTAACAAAAAATTAACTGCAAGGTTTATAATATTTTTCATGCAATGTTGACTTAAAAAAATATCTAAAAGCTTAAGGATCAAAATAGAATGAGTATTGAATTTCATACATCAAAATATATCTACGGTGAATAAGTTGCTATTTTAGTTGAACTGTTTGACATTTGAGTGCATACTTGTTTTGACTTGGACGATGTCTTATTTCTACGGATGTCATTAGGATAGGAAGAGAATAGGAATTATTTACTATGTTTGGTTCTGCATGTAGATTTGAATTTTGCATGAAGAAAAACTCATGCGCCTGAAGCTTGAGCAGAGTCATTTTGCTCAAGTTCACTTGAGTAAATATGCTTCGTGCAAGCGAAAATCCTGAAAATGAATTCCTTGTGGCTTTGAACGGAATGCAGATCTCCAAAATTTTGATCTTCTTTTGGATGAACTGGTATTTTCAATTCTGATTCCTGTTTCCACAACAAACCATACATGTCTTTAGTGTAGAGCAGGGACTGATAGCTTTAGGATTGTGGGACTTTCTGAGTACTACATTACTTTAGCATTAGTGATGCTGACTCGCATCATGTTTTCAATTGGCAGGTTTGTCGGTGTTGGTGCTCGGCGTGTAAGATCATTATTTCAAGCAGCTAAGAAAAAGGTTTGTTTCTCTTTGGTCTGCATCTGGATAACTTAAACACCTTGCTGGAACGGACATGGAAAATCAAAGAAATGCCTAATCTATAGACTAATTTTGACCGTGTAAGCTTCCAAGTTCGATCATATTATTTATCTTGTCCCATCCTCAACAGGCTCCTTGCATCATTTTTATTGACGAAATAGATGCTGTTGGGTCCACTAGAAAACAGTGGGAAGGCCACACAAAGAAAACATTGCATCAACTGCTTGTTGAAATGGATGGCTTTGAGCAGAATGAGGTACATTAGAACACTTCTACCGCATATGTGAGCTTTCTTATCTATTAAGGAGTATGAATTTTCTTATTTTTCTGCAGGGCATCATATTGATGGCCGCTACAAACTTGCCAGATATTCTTGATCCAGCGTTGACAAGGCCCGGTAGATTTGACAGGCATGTAAGTTCCTTTAAAGCTGTGTAAGTTTTTTCTTCTTCTTTTCTTAGGAAAGTTGTAGTCTGAACAATACGTGTGAAGAATATTGTTACGAATTGAAGTATGGATGGTTTAGTTAGTGCATATCTATTTTATATTTCTTTCTGCTACAGATGTTATATCAACAGAGAGGGTTTCATTGTCTTGATTGGATATTGGTTTTTCTTAATAGCAGGATTTGATTTTGGTCTTTCGTTGAAACATTTTGTTTATTAATAGCAGGATTTGAATGAGCCATATCCAGTTTTTAAACCAATATTTGGATTTAATCCATTATAATTGTTTTCTATACTGTTCTGGTGTTATAGTCTCCTTCAGTACTAAAAAACTGATCAACATTCATTTGTAGATCGTTGTCCCAAACCCCGATGTACGGGGTCGCCAAGAGATTCTAGAGCTCTATTTACAAGATAAACCATTGGATGATGATGTAGATGTTAAAGCAATTGCTCGGGGCACGCCAGGATTTAATGGGGCAGGTATGACTTAACTATTACTACTTTGAACCTAAAATGAGAGAAATCTTTTGATTTTAGATCTTTTTCATGCTAAATTTTCTTAGCAACCAACATCTGTTTTCTTGTCAGATCTTGCAAATTTGGTAAATATTGCAGCCATTAAAGCTGCTGTAGAAGGTGCAGAGAAGTTGAACTCTGCGCAGTTGGAGTTTGCAAAAGATAGAATAGTTATGGGTACTGAGAGGAAAACAATGTTTTTATCCGAAGAGTCGAAGAAGGTATAAATTTCTGAAGAAATTGGCTTCTTTGTCATTGATGCTTTTAGATAGTGTTTTTGGTCAATCTTCTTGAGCTATGTTTTTGTTTTTCTTTCCTTTGGACAACCGGGGGAGAGAGGATTTGAACCTCTTACCTGTCAATCGAGGATACAAGCTTTATGCCATATGAGCTATGCTTATGTTGACTATTATGTTTTAGTTATGACCTATGTTTTGTGTTTACTTTTAGCATTGCATCATGTGAATGATACTTCAACTTCCAAAATATTGTATGGATTCTTGCTGAGGTATCTCTCTCATTGTAGCTCACTGCATATCATGAGAGTGGTCATGCAATTGTAGCGTTTAACACCGAGGGTGCACATCCGATTCATAAAGCGACAATCATGCCTCGTGGATCTGCTCTAGGAATGGTCACACAACTTCCTTCAAATGATGAGACATCTATTAGCAAGAAGCAATTATTAGCACGACTCGACGTTTGTATGGGAGGAAGAGTTGCAGAAGAGATCATATTTGGGCAGGACCATATCACCACTGGAGCAAGTAGTGATCTTCACACAGCTACGGAGCTTGCCCAATATATGGTACTTCGCTAGACTCTGTTTCTAAATTATTCCATTGTCGGATATCGGTTTCGATGGTTGACCATTCTGTATGATCTGCCAGCACCCTAGTTTTGATTTCTTTCTCATGACATAAATTTCTGATGGATATTCATCCTCAATGCTGTTCTTGATTACCAAATGAAGGTGTCGAATTGTGGGATGAGTGACGCAATCGGACCGGTTCATATAAAAGAACGTCCGAGTTCGGAACTGCAATCTCGTATTGATGCAGAAGTATGTGTTTTTTGGTACCTTCAGCCCTTTGAATGTTATGGCCTGGCTAATTTCTTCTAAACCTTAAATTATATAATTTGTTGTGCAGGTGGTTAAACTCCTAAGAGATGCATATGATCGTGTAAAAGCCCTCTTAAAAAAGGTTCGTTTTACACTTCCACTCAGAAACCCTGTCCACCTTATTCTTTGTTTCTAGGAAAAATATAACAAGCTCTGTGAAACTAAATCAGAGAACAAGCAAATGGGGTGCGCTCTGTTTAGAAATTTCTATCTCGTTAGGGTGGAGGTCTTGTGTGAATAAAAACACAATCTCAATCTCAATCTTATATCTAACACAACTTTAGCAAGCATTACAAGTTATATTCTAAAGTTTGGCATTTTTGTTTCACAGCATGAAAAAGCATTACATGCACTATCAAGTGCTCTTTTAGAATACGAGACACTCAATGCAGAAGAAATAAAGAGGATTCTGCTTCCATATAGAGAAGGACAATTTCCAGACCAACAAGTAGAAGTAGAACAACAAGGGGATCTTGTGTTGGCTTGAAGTTCTCTGACGTTGCAGCACTTCATTGTGTCATCTCATCTCTGTAAAGTACCTGAAACAACCGAGAAAGAAAAGGTGATATTTCATATTTATTTCTGATACATAATGGTGGGTTATAGAAAGTAAATGTAGGACCCTAGCATCTTCTTCTGGCCGATTGTGTACTATGCCACTTTCCACAAGTGGGGTGAATTTTTGGAACACAACAATCAGTCCCTTCACATTTTTTTCAGGAAAATCTTTCATATTGTGTCCATGGAAGAACGCATTTGTAATATCTGTGACATTTTTTTTTTCTTTTGAACAGTACATGTAATTTTTGATGTTCAATGTTACTGTTAGTGTATAAAAACTATTCTTCTTAGATATCTATTTAAGTATCAGATCTATAATAAAACAAATGAATCTTTTTCGCTATTCTGAACTTGCATGTAGATAGATGGATTATCAACACTGAATGTTTAAAATTTAACTTATTTGATCTTTTTTCCTTTTCTTTTTTTAGATTTTCCTTTATCGGGTGTCTCAAAGCATTTCTTTCTTCATTTGTTCATGTGTACCGTGAATCTGATGATGACATATTCTTAGGTTCAGCCCCTAGAATACTGTCAAGCAGGACAGCCAGCTAGAGAGAGAGAGAGAGTGAGAGAGATTATATACTCACAGTTTGCAGCATCGAGCTGAGCGTCAATGAATCTCTCTTCTCAGTTGTAATTTGAAAATGGCCTGTGATGACAACATATTGTAGATTCAGCCCCCCCGAAACCTGACAGCCTTTTGTCATGGAGAAGGAAAAAGCTTCAGTGATGTCAATAGAATCCATAGTGCTGCACCTGCAGTGAACTGAATTGGGTTTGGTTAGGGAAAGAGAGAGAGAGAGGGATGCATCTTGGACCCACATAAACATCTACAACTCGAACAGTCCATCCATCGGTTGATACTTTGCATAAATCCAAACTGCAGCAATTTGTCCCACTTCCTTCCGTTCGAGTGTCTCAATATCACAGATGCTTAAATAATTTCAATATATTTTTCATAACTTTATCAGATATATTTTTATCAGCACTTTTAAGAACTTAGATATTTTCATTACCATCAACATATATATGTATGCATGAGTTTCTGACACTGATAATCACCATAATCGAATATCTGTATGTACAATACAAGTAACACATAAATGCAACAAAACTGACATTATTACATGCTCTTCTGAGGGAAGATGGGGACATTTGCAGATAGATAGGGGTAATTAGCAAGGGTCAGTAATGCATGTGTCAGCTCAGATGGAGCTTTTTGATGTCAAATAATCTGAGATACCCTGTGATGAAAACGGCAGAGAAACCTAAAACACAGAACACTAAGAAATAGCATTATATAAGTAAACATAGCATCTTGTCAGACAACAACTAACTGTAGTTTGTAAAACTGAAACAGAGACGAAGCCAATATACAGAAACCATTCATTGCTAACACATATATACATCAAAAAGCACACACCACCGTGAACAAAACCCTGGAATTTAGATGAAGGAATCTACACTCCCCTCTCTCTCTCTCTCACTCTATCTCTCTCTAAATAACTTAATTCTATAAAGAGTTTCTCAAACCTTACAAGACCCCTTTGTGCTCCAGGTACTAGATAAGACTTGCAGAACTTCAATAAAAAGGAAGATAATATCAACCCATACAAGATGATGCTAATGTGTACAATATACCCTCTGCCAGTCCATCTCCAAAGCCTCCAAAGATATGAGAGCCTAGGAGGCTTCATTCATGGCACGCCCTTGCATACATCACACGTTACCAATCCCATTTCTTAGATCCTATCAAGAGGCTCCGTGTGATCTTGCACTGCAAGCCGCTCTGAAACATCAGCGAGTGACTTGAGATTGCATTTGATCAAGGCTTCCACAAAGTAGCAAGTCTCATCCTTGGTATTTCCTTCAGGCACATCCACCACAAATGATTCAATTACCAAAGTTCCTGGCCTTCCATCAATGATTTCTGGATGCAGGGAAATGATTGAAGAGTAATTCTGAAAGAAAGTTACCGAATAATTTAGATTTATTACCGTTTTAGTCACTCAGTCATCCAAAATGGAGAAAGAGAAATGAAGCCTCTAACTAGATATCCCCAAGCATGAAAGTGAGAACTATAAGTCATTAATAACTATTACAGTGCCCATCCTGAGCAGAATTTCCAGTCTAATTCATCAATCACAGAACTAGGGCCATGATAAAGCTTTTATTCATGTTAAATCCTCAATCAGATAGTCACATGCTACTAATCATGAGAAGCTTCTTATTTTTTATTCCAAAGCACATGCCACTAAAGCAAATAGTTGAAATTACGTCGATGATTAAAAAAAATTTCAAGCCAGCTTGAGCTTGCAGATCCATGCTATGGGCATAAAGGACTACCAAAAGCAGCGAAAACTCTATAAAAAGATCAGTATGATTAGGTGATTGTCCAAAAGATTTTCAATAAGAAATGTTCTCAACAGTTCCTCCTTTTGAACATATATGAAATCACAGTTCTCTGAACTCCTGATTTTAAGTCATTGTAAAATATCAGTACAAGTACGTTTGGCTCAAAAACTTATGAATAACAAAATATTCTCATGCCTACTTTGTTTGAGAACACATAGGACAATTATTTTCACCTTGAGAGAGATAAAAAACGCATATGTTCACCCAATATCAGACCATGGAATTCTCAAATAAAATAGTAGACTAAAAATACGTCGAGAGCTGTACCTTGAGTCTGTGATCTCCGCCAACAATCCTTATGCTAAGGATGTGTCTATCATCATCAAGAAGTTCCAATCTCTCTGTACTCGTTGTTGCAGGAAGCCCCGATTTCACATCAACTTCTCTGAGAGTCCCTATCTCAAGATTTCCCTTCACAACACATCTGCTAACAAAAGGTTTGTATCTTTGTGGTTGATCAAACCTCCTTACCAGAGACCATACCTGAAGAGGAGACAATCCAATTCAGAGAAAAAAAAAAAAAAAAAATCAGTACAAAATGAAGGCAAGAATTCAATAACCCAAATTACAATAATATTCCAATATCCTCATAAATCTTATTACAAATTTGTTGTTCAAATAGGATCAAACAACTTTCTTTAATGGTTCACTTTCCAAGTTTGAATAATTCCTAAAACCCCCACATGATCTCAAATATAAAACAAATTTAAACTTAAAGCAACCATAGTTCGCTAGTTCTTAGTGATACAATGTCATTACACATTTACCTTTCACTTTCTTTCGCAAACATTACCTCCTGGAGGAACTAAACTCCAAAATTTATGAGAAGAACCTCTTGTTAGCAGTTGACTCATTTAAAATTGCTATTATACTCTGCTTCTGTATTCTCCAAATGTTGTTTCCAAACAAACACCCCGAGAAGACAATGTCTCCTTTCCAGAATATATCCAAGGGATGGAATCGTGATGATGATTGAGATATAATGCATGGACATTCAGATTTCCATATAAACATACGAGAATGCAGAAACCAACAGAAACAGTTGAGCCAAGAAAATCAAATATCAATTATCATGATACATACACAGCACTTATTTATTCCAAACCGATCGGTTAGATCCTCCAAAATCGGAAAACTCTTAACCATTAGTGTTCAGAAGTAAAATAGGATTTTAAAAAACACAATTACCAACATAAAACCCAAAAAGAAAAAAAAAAAAAAAAAAAAAAAAACATGAACAAGGCCATCTTTATCAACAGAAATTTAAAATGGACAGAGAGAGAGAGAAAAGATGATTTACAAGATGAACAGGAGCTTTAATACGCTTAACAAGCCGAGAAGAGCACTGATTCTCAGCAGGCTCGTTCCTGTGGTACCTCCGAACAAGCTCCCACTCCGCGCTACTGAATCCTCCTCTATTCCCATGCGCATTCCCAGTGCTGTTACCATTCATTTTCGCTACTGATTCTCGTTCTCCACACAACAAAATCAAACTCCACCGCTAAATCCAACCAGTTTTTCTTCTCCCTCCTCGTTAGTTAAAACAAAAAAAACCGCAAAATTCAACTCTCTCTAGAACCGTAAGAAAAACGAAACTAAGGTCAAATCATCACATAAACTATCCAAGTCCCCGCTTGATCGCCGGCAACCGGAAGTTCCAATCGCCGGCATAAAAGCTCAATAAACAAAAAAAATAAAAAATAAAACTCCGTCAGAATCACAGAGATTCAGTTTGACTGGAAAAACGGCCACCGGAGACTCACCGCCATAGACGACCGATCGAGCTTTCTGAGTTTTTTCTTCGCTTCTTTCTACTCCTCTGTTGCCGCTTCATATAAATTTTCTCTCTTAATTAATTCATTAATTTAATTAAGTATCCTTTTTCGCGTTTTAATATATTTATTAACAATCTCTTGTTAATGACAACTAATTTCAGATTCCTTAACTGTCCGGTATTTTTTAGGGTAATTACATTGTATGCCATTCCTTTTTTATTAACATTATTTTTAACTTTTGGATAAAAATAGAATGTTGAAATTGACTTCTTTTTTTTAATTGAAAAAAAGAAAATATATTGTTGGTGGTTATTTGTATTTGAAATCGTTGTCCCCACATTATCGTTTTGATACACTTTCAGATAGTTGATATTTTTATTTATTGAGTGAGATTTTTATCGATCTTAAATTAAATTGTGATTTTAAATTTTAATAAATAGTTTTTTTATTTAAAAATAAATTAAATAGTCTATTTTGTTCTATTTTGAAATTTAACTATATTTTATAAATCAAAAATAGATTTGCAAAGTTAATCTTCTTCTTTTGAAAGTTTTATTTTATTTTTAATTTTGTTTTTAAAAAAAATTGTGATCTTAGTCAAGTTTGAATATTCTTCTTTTTGCAAAGTCAATCTAGTGAAGATTTAAAATATATTTATTTTTAGATTCTAATACCTACCGTGTTACATATATACATATATGTATGTATGGGTATACACACATGTATGTGTGTATTGGTATACACATACATATACATACATATATACACGGATATGTATGTGTGTAGGTATGTATAGGTATATTCATACAAATACATACATATATACGCACATGTAAGTAATAACATATTCATACATATGTATGTGTGTACGTGTAGGTGTTGTAGGCAGTTAGATAATGGTATTTTTGGTGCTAATTAGCTTTAGTCAATTTGGAGCTTGGTGTGATAATGTCGTAGATGCAATTGGATGAAAGTTATGCATTCGACAATAGGAGGAGTAGAAATTGTTATGATGTATGTTTATTGTCCTATAGAGAGGTTAAGTGAAATCAAAGAATCAACATAAGGTAGTTTCGACTATGTGATGGTCTTTATGTTCAACTATGTCATTCTATTTTGAAGTTTAAATATATGATATTTGAAGTAAAGTACCATAGGTATCAAATGAAGAACACATAAAATATTTAAAAGTTCACCCCATCATCGCTCCTAAACGGTCTTAATATTTTTACAAAGAAGATCCTCAACAAAAGGTCTAACTTTACAACAGTTACAAAATTAAACTATGGAAAAATCAAGTTTACTTATAAAAGTCAGCAATAAAAGATGATGGTGTGAGTGCTAACTTGTCGATTTGGCACCGAAACTAAAGGGATGAGTAATGTTGTTGAGACGAGAAACAAGTATGTGTGACCCAATCAATGCATATAGTCCAACTAGATGTGGTAGCACATATCACAATCTTTGAAACAATCTTAATAATCCACAAGATTCAATGAAATAACGTTAGGACTATGTTGCGAACTTAATAACGCTTACGATACCAAACTTTCTTATGTGCCACAAGTCACAAGAGCCACTTGCGTATTAACAAGTCAAATAACAACCCTAAAATTATTGTCTCTCGAGGTAGGTTCTCTCAACTATAGTAGTGTCAAATTTGAGACTTTAAATCACCTTAATCATAATGTATTTAGCAAATATCACATGATGTCTAGTGGTACATGCAATTAACCAATTGATCTCAAAATTTTCCTTTATAATTATTTCATTATCACAATTTCTCCACCACAAATTATTTATTACATTAGCATGTTAGACTCCAAATAATGGTCCAATTCGCCAAAGAAGAAAAGGAATTTATTGATGGATGTGGATGAAAATGCCACCGATATATATTCAAAAAATCATTAAAATCCAACCCTCCAAAATATTAAGTAAAATGTTAAATGAGAAGTATTTTCAAAAAAAAAAATGTTAAATGAGAAGTTTTGTGCTTAAATTTGTGATTTCAATGGAATCTCAATTTTCAATTTCTATCTAATAAGTTCTTACTTAATTATAATCTTTATAATACAAAGAAACGTAAGTTATAAGTTGTAGAGCCGATAACCAAGATCTAATAGACAGAAAATTGGAAGTTCAAAAAATGATCAATTAAAACCTTTTTAAGTGGGAAGACTTGATAAATGAAACCTTGAAAGTTCAAGAACCTTAAACTCTTTAAAGTATTAGTAGTATAAGGACTCAATAAACGTACTCTTAAAATAAACCATGAATCTTTGTTGTTAATTATCTATATTGTTTTCTATATTATTTTAACATTTACATACATTTCTACAGTATCTCAAAAAATGCCAGTTACTCTTCCCTATCAATGTCAAAACCTATAATCATATCCATGAGTATCCAAGTAGATATATCTTCCCAAAAAAAAAAAAAGTATCCAAGTAGATATCCAAGTAGATGAAAGAAAAATAAATCCAACATCTACAAACTCCCACAAGCAAGATGCCTTTTAAACTTTGATGTGGGTTCCACCCTAGTAAGTGCAACAACCAATGAAACTGAAAATTGCCAAAAATATCAAAGTGACTTTGAAAAAATGAATAGAAAATTCAAAAGGACAGCTGAAAGAAGACAACCAAAACCTACTTTTTTTAATATAAAGGTATAGAGAGGAGTGGTCATATCAATATTACCAAGAAATTGGAGGAATGGTTCCCCAGACAGAAAGGGTGGTTGCATATATCCTCACTCTTCTTCTTCTCCAACCAAAAGCATCATTCTCCAGGTAAAGATGGAGCATTTTTCACTAATAAAAGAAACAAAAAGCAAACCCTTTCATTATTGTACTTGAAATTCTTCATGTCAGACACCTGTCAATCTCTAATTTCCAGAAGAGCTAGTGCTGCAACTCCCACTCTGACAAGTATCAAAAAAGTAGTATGCAAAAGGGAGAGAAGAGAGAAGCATTATGCATATGCAGGAATTCAAAATAGATTGATTCAGTGCAGTTGATCAAATAAAATGAAGAGGATCAACATATCCAAAGATATGTAAATGACTTGGCTTTGTTCTTCTCTAAGATGCAGAAAAAAAAAAAAGTTTTCACAATATTACAACAGCTGATATGAATGGTTTTTATGAACTAAAATGGACAAGTAAAGCATCCTGAATGAATAATTGCATATCATATGGTGTAATTATTTAGGAGCAAGAAAGAACTCCCACAGCACCATCACATACAACAAATGCATAAAGATCTAAACTGAATAACAATATTAAATTAAGAGCACAGATGGAAACAAGCCACTATTGAATAAAGCAAAGAAAATGCTATAGACACAGTGGCCAATACTTGGTTATATAAGCTAAAGAGAGAGCTGATTCGCTCAAAAGAAATCTATCACACTGGATTTAAATTGGCTATTTGTATCTGCAATCTTATAGAAAATGTAAAGCAAAAAACAATCAATGCTTCCTATGATTCTCATGCCTGTGACTAGTTGGACAATCACTAGAACGCACAAAGATTAAGTATCAATTCTCCAATTCACAGCACCAATCAGATATAAACTAGTGAGATCAGTACCAATTTTTATAAGCACTGCAAATCTTCATCCATGTGATTATTGGTGTAAAGTGCCCAACAAAGACTAATTACGTGTCATAATTTGTAATAAAGGATGATTTTGGTATTTAACTAATATAAAGAAAGATTGGCAGTACAACACATGCAGTCACAAATATTAAGATATTTTGCCACAAAACCATTATGAAATTCCTCCACTCCTATTAGCTGAAGATAGTTTATTCTGAAGGTTGCCTGTTGGCTATCCTTTTAGATGTTCTCTCTTCCCCTCTGTACGTACACCAAGAAGCCAATTGAATTGAGACATACCTGCAAAACTCATACATTTGCCACCCACGTCTGGATGTACAGTACACATACAGGAGGCGTGTGTGTGTTTATGTGTATATTACTATATTGTATGTGTGACATTTACGAATGGTGTATATTCATGATCCATGCCATGCAAATATTTGTATGTGCAATTATGCATCAATATATATAAAATGACTTTTAATGCGTATGAAACCATTAAGTACATGACAATCATTCATTAAACATGCCCATATCATTGCTCTTTCTGGTAGCAATACCAATAGCTATGATCCTAAACGAATGCAGTGTACATATGACCGCATCAATAAGAAAGTTTTCTGAACTTCTTTTTGTTTCTGGTTTGGTGTTTATACTTCTACTTAATCACCCATTTTCTGCAAGTTCCAGCGAGGAAAAGGGGGAAAGACAATTAACCAACAAAAACAGAAATGTACTGATGGAGCTCTCATTCTGCATGTTGTCTGAAAGAAACTTGAATAAGGAAGAGAGAACAAACACATTTCAGAGGATCCTTACAAGAGAGGAATATGAACCAAAAGTATAAACGTGGGCCTTAAATGAAGCATTTAAGAACTGGGTCTGAGTCAATCAAGTGCTAAGGAGCACATATAACTAGACCCTCAAAAATTTCAGGTAAGTAGAGAAAAGTTGGATCTCATTTTTGTCCCAAGTATGGTGGTCATCATCGATGAATTTCTCGATAAGACTTAAGAGATTCCACTATCCCAAGTACAAAGCCACAAAACCAATAAACAATTGGAGCAACTATGGATCCAGTCCAAACAAAAGCAAGAAATTCTCTACAATTTTGGTCAGACAGAATTCAAAAAATGCACCTATTGTGTATACCTCGAGCAATCTCCACATTTAGTTGATTTACTTTTGTTGGCATCATCTGCCATACCAGCTTCCTTATCCACCCTGGAAGGCAATATCACCAGACATCTTTAGTTTGTTCATCTTCCTACCTCCCTAGCTTCCAAAGTGTCTTCCACCTCATTAACTAAAGTTTCCTGGTTAATATGAGATATCTCTTCTTCAGTTTTTACCTCAGTCTCCTCCGTTGTTGCCTGATTATATTCTGTATCAATCTGGAGGAGCTCCAAAGGTGTTGCTGCTGGATCCAATTCCCGACAACCCTTTGGAGCATTCTGAGCTTCTTCTCCCGTAAGTAAGTAATTGGGGACCTGATGGGAGAAGCGGAACATCTCTTCTTTAGGGACCTTCCTCACTTCTTTTGCATCCATGTGTCTACGAAACACTGTCCTGAAACCAGCAACCTTTACAAGAGGAGCAACAGACACGCCTTGTTCTTCATTAAAATCATCGAGCACTTCTACCATATCGTACTTGTGTATAATTTCTTCTGAAGTATCTTTATTCCAATCCGAAGACCAGTTTCTGTAAAGAGCCCAGACTTCACCCTTTTGAGGAAATATCCGTATCACCCCTCGTAAACCTTTCACCCAGCAAACCTTATGTGAGAAGGAGTTTAAGGATCTTGTAACTTCATGTCTTCCAATTCTGAAATCCCCACAGGTTTTTGTGAACCCTGAACCTATCCAGTCCATAGGGCCAATCTCAGTATTGCTTCTTGAATTGAGCCAACTGATACGCATTCTAAATGGTCTTAGGGAAATCACCTTGTGAATTCGAGCATAGAAACGAGGCATTCCATCATCATCATCATAACAAGCCCAGACTTGATCATCCCCGAACGAACTTTCAGCTCGGTCCAAGTCAAAATTATGAAAATCAGGATCTGGAACATTAATTGAGATAGGATCGTTTTCACTGCCTGTATTTTTACCAGCTAAAGAACCTGACTCGGGCTTCCTCACATGACATCCTTTACTATTTGCAGAAGATTTACCATTAATTTTTATATCATGAGTTCCATCATTCACCACATTCTTTTGCTTCTTGGATTGTTTATTCATAGTTGATTTTTCAGTCATTGAGCTCCATTCTTTAAGTTTCTTGCGAATTTCAGCTCGAGCCTTGTCCATCAGCATGTTTCGAATTTCAAAAATTGACAACTCTCTCTGGCTATTGTTCCTGTTAAATGCACCATAAAAACCATGAAACTTTTGAGTATCAGGATAAATCTTCCTTAATTCAGGTAAGCCAACACCAGCCGATCCATCTCCTCTGGCCATTTGATTTGCCACGTGGACCCCATAGCTGTTAATTCCATCAGTTTTTTTCTTTTTTGAAGAAGGTAAATGACTACTCTCCACTTCAGTCGATGGCTGTGTTTCATCACGATCTCTCTTCACTTTCTCACTTGCTTGTTGAACCAAATTTGCAGCTTGAGCGGAAGCTGATGAAAAGGTGCTACCAACACCAGCTGTCCTGGAGGAAGGACCCCACTGAAAGTTTGTATTATCAACTGAATTAACACCCACAGAATGCCCAGTATCAGGATTTTTAGTGTTTCTTGCAGTACCATACACATTCCCACTAACATTATGCTGTCTAGAGTTTTGATGTTGCTGCTGAGAAGACCAACTAGGTGACTTGAATACATTTGGAGGTGGAGCCTTCTCTACAGCCAAAAAAGCTTCATGACAATTAGGGCAGAGGAGAGTGTGATTTAGATAGACTCTAAGGTACTCGTAATGTGTCTTGCATCGATTGCAAAGAGTCCAAAAAGTATCTGGTTTTCTATGAGAAGGCTGAAATGAGGTGGCCCCTACCCGGACCTTACTTTGAACGTTTCTTGCATTTGAAGCAACATTATTAAAATTTTGAAAGCCATTTGCACTTGGTGGCACTGAAGTACTATGAGTGTGAGTAGGAGTTTTCTGTCGACCCCCTTTCAAATCCCTCTTCTGATTATAAGCCAATCTCTTTGCCTTGTCAGATAACAAACTCCAGGCCTCTGAAACCAATTTAAATGCACCCTCTGCACCGAGTGACTTGTTTTTATCAGGATGGAGGACAAGAGCCAGCTTTCTATATTGTCTCCTAATAGTCTCATCATCAGCTAGGTGGTTCACACCAAGTATTCCATACCAATCCATTTCCCCATTTATCTTATTCTCTGCAGAGATATACACCTCGAGAGTTGTCATCATTTGAGAGAGACCATCAAGCCCAGGGTACAAATTTTGAGCCTTCAAAACAAACTTCTTTGCAGCAGAATAATTTCTCTCTGTAAATTTTCTCTCAGCAATTTCTTTCGCTCTAACTGCCTCATCTTTGTTGCACTCCATAATTCCCTAAAAAATATGAATATTAAGAACTGCACCTACCTATAAAACTTCAGTTCAGCCAATAATATCACGTTCTACAGGTCAAGAAACTTTTGCCCTAAATAGGCAGTACTTTAGAAGTTAAGATACCTGATACAAAATCAAATAAAAAAACTATAAGTACACCTGCAAGAGTAAGCAGTACAATGGATCTTTTATGGGAGTTAGGTTAAGGACATGAAATTGTTATTGGAATTTGGAGATAGATTACATTTGTGCGTTATTGTGTATATCAAAATTAATCATGATGCATGTACTGAATAAAATCCAACTCAGATGTCATGCAAATTCTATAGTACGTCTTTTTATTTATCATAAACTGCCTTAATTTCTTTACTCCGGGCTACATTTAATAATAAAACCAACCCACATTGGGTGAGGAAAAATGAGGGAAGTGTGTTTAGAACAAAATAATCACTTTTTAAAAGCTTAAATTTTTAGACTTTATAACTATGGTGTATCCTAATAGATGCAACATTTCACCTCCCTCTCTCTTACTCCTATGACTAAAAATCTCATCAAAAGTCTCACTTAGACACACCTCTAAGATGACCCTGCATGTGCATTGCCACCACACCATCCAATTGACTCTATCAAGATAGGGTTGCATTCCAAAGCCTTCAAAGTCTCAACTCTAGGAATAATTTTTTTCACTTCATAGCGCTTAACAAATTTTATTTGCCCTGTAGTTTCACTACATAATGCGTGCTCAATCCCGAAAACTCCCTCAACATATCCACCATGTGTGTTGCCATATCGAATTGAAACACAATAATGAAAAACCAAATGCCCAAGATCACCTAACACTCAAATCAAATTCTAAACAAACTAGAGTATTTATGCTTCCTACATGTACAACAATTAAATTCAAGTTTTCTCCATCTACAATCTAAAATCTAAAACATGAAAAATTAAGCAATTTCAATAATATACTTGCATGACCTTCAAAGAGAATACTCTTACTGCAGCCACACATTCACTAAATAACCAAATCCAAGGACAAAACGTTTCTCGTTTTTGTCAAGTTGGTGTTTTAATTGTAACTTGGATGCCAATTCTTATTGTCCCTCCAAATATTGTCATATAGTTATTAATTCTTCAGTAATTATTTAAAACACCACAATATTTTGAAGCCAAGTACGAAACTGCACAATTATTTAGCTCAAATATTGGGCTTGAGGGTACCATTAGAGATCCTTAAATTTAAATAATGTAGATCAAGGATTATCAAATGAACTTATCAATATATTATTAAATTTATTTTCCTATTACACAACAAAAAGGCCACAATTTTTTTTTAGTACAACAAATGTGCGAGTAGAAATTTGAACCTCCAATCTCACGAGAAAGAGTAGGTGCTTTGACCATTGAGCTATGTTCATGTTGGTAAAAGGGCCACAAATTTGGTAATTCATGCAGTAAACATGGATATCATTCTATTTTGAAGAAAGATAATAAGCTCTGGATTACCTCAAAACGACAACTTTCTAGAACTAATATAAACTGTGCAGCATTTTTTGGTCAGTGCGCCTTTAGCCTGAAATGTTTGAACATACTATTTAGGTATTTCATATAAGAAGATTTTTTCCATACACAGCTGAAAACTTAAATGAGAAAATGATTTGCCAGGCAGAGTTTTAAAACGAAAGTATAGATCCATGGGATATGTGGTTAAAGAGGAACTAAGGGATCTTCAAAGAAAATGCAGAAACTGGGAAGGGACTTACAACATGGCAGAAGTCTTAGCTTCTATTTTAGGCAACCTATTCAAATCTTCTTTAAAATCATAGCTCTTCTTTTAACAACTTAAATCGAAGCAGTTTGGAGCATTCCTCTATTTCTATTCAATGTCTTAATCTTTAACCTCAAAACTTTCAAGCTCAAAAGGAAAGTAGATTGCAACCCGAAAAACATTGTATAAGCTAATCAAACTGCTTATCACAATTTGCATACATGCAACCAAGACCAGGGTCTCAGCGCATGTGGACTGACGCATAAACTATTCATATAAGATCAACTTCCTCTCAAGGTCTCGTAGTTCTCCAACGCCTTTGAACTTTTCAAACTAAAACCACCCACCGCGCCACCGCACATCACATCAACAGTTCTAAATGCAGAATTAACAATATATCATACAAATTTAAACCCACATTCCCCTGAAAACTCCATCGCGAAATCAGATACGAAATAATCAAGATGCCGTACTGACAGCCAGTGAACAGTAAACGATAGTATTAAAAAAAATAAAGAATCGGAACAAGAGGCAGATAACGACTGATCCAAGAACAAGGGATTAGAAGTCGAGGATAACGGTCAAATTTGAGTAAGAGCATTTGAATTGAAACAATCCCAGTAGTGAAAATGAAACCCTAGAACCAAGCGGAATTGATGGAACCAAATTGAAGCAGAAATGAAGCTGCATCCGAATCAAAGAAATTGAATATCGTAGAAAGAATTACCTAATACGAAAAAAATAGAAGGGCTCCGAGTTTGAAGTGATTTGAATCTGAGAAGACCATCACCATGTACAGTGACCCATTTGTCAAAACCCCCTGAGAGCCTGAGAGATTTTCCAAATGCCCCAAAAAAAAACTGAATTTTTGGGGGAGACAAAAAATTAGCAAGTATGGGTTTGGTTAATATTTAACTTTTCTCTCTCCTCTTTTTTTTTTTTTTTTTTTTTGGGGAGGGGAGGTTTAACCATGATGAAAAAAAAAAAAAAAAAAAAAAAAAAAAAAAAAAAAAAAAGTCCTTCCTTAACTAGAGTTAACTTTTAACTCTAGTATAAGGTTTGTAATATGCTAAATATGGTTAATCATTTATAATGTATTTTCTTCCATATAAAAGTTGGAGGAGGAAAAAGGTAAAAGAAAATTTAATAATAAAATTTTAAAGTATAAAATTATTCTTTTTTTTTTTTTTTAATGTTAATTAGAGAATCATAGAAATAAATTTAGTGATAATTATAATGTAAAAATATTCTAAGTTTAATACTTGCCTTTTGTTTCTTGTTTTATTTTTCTTTTTCTTTTTTTAACTTTTACTTTTACTTTTTAATATTTAAATATGAATGTCATTATGTTTGTAAACATGTATGCATGTGAAAGCATACAAAGATACACACATAGTTCCATGTGGGAAAAAAAAAAAAAAAAAAAAAACCTAACTCATTTCCATGTTTGAGGTATAATTGTTGAGTTGAGAAATGGAGTTTTTGGATTTAGATCATATTATTCACTTTAAAAAGTAATTCTTCTTTGAAATTGACAAAAACAAAAACAAGACAAGAAAATTATTTTAAAACTTATTTCTTAAATGCATTACTTTTCTATCAAAGTTATAGAGATTTCATAATCTTGTATAAAATCCTCACGTCAACCATGCTTTAGGTATTAGATCACTTCTAGAAGCTCTAAATTAGTTTACCGCTAACTTGAGAATATTTTATCTTCTTAACTTGATATATCAAATAGCTAAAGAGAGAATAGGTCCTTTTCTAAAATGTCTCCCCAAGAATATATTAAATGTAGACAAGGAGAGCCTTAGGACGTGATTTTTTTTTTTTTTAAGGATAGTTAGAGCTTTAGCTAACCAAATAAGAAGGTAGAATTAATTAAAGAATTTTTTACAAAATAAACTTTTTATAGCACAACATAGACAGCCAAAGTAAGCATAGCTTAACAATAGTTGACTTGTGTTTCAAAAAAAAAAAAAAACAATAGTTGACTTGTAGCAATGATTCGAGTCCCTTCATCCCAAATATTGTTCGGACTAAAAAAACAATAATAAAGCATATAAAAAGTTACATTTATGACACACAAATTGTATCATTAAGAAAAGTAGATATAACATTTGAATTCACCCACATTTATGGTTGAATTAGGAGCATTAACCAAAGCACATGATTGTTTGGTTGAGACATAATGTTTACAAATTCCAAACCAAATTTAGAAAGGTAAAAGGAAGGAAAAATATTAAACTTGATGCTTCATTTTGACTTGGGAACTTGTCTTTTCTCAATAACTGAATTAAACAATAAAATTGCCAGATTCTAGAATTAAAAAAGCTCCAAAGTTATAATTCATTAAGACATAAAACTCAAACTCCCAATTCTCTATATCCTTAAAAAACATTATTATAAAACAAGTTCTAAAAGAAAATACTTGCTTACACATTAATCGGTAGGTGACTTTCTGATACAAGTTCAGAATATTTTCATTGCATTTAATAGATAAGAGGTTCCTACAAATATCACTGAGTCGCTAAAAATAACCCACAAAAAATCCAACAGGAGTTCCTACTAAACAGTAACGATGTGCAAGTATTGTCCGAGCAACCATGTAAGTTTTGATTTTGGAAGGAAAAGAAAAATTGGAAGCTGATGAGAATGAATAATTGGTTGTCTTATATGTTATCAATGTTGACATGGAGAAGAAAGTATCTCGATTTTGCTTCCAGGAAGCTGCCTCCGACTGCATAAAATACAATGTTGTCAACTGCCCCATAAAGTCAAAAGGTCAAAAAAAAAAAATCCATGGAAGAAAGCAACTTGATTTTGCCTGGTTCAGCTTTGTCCTTTGATTAGTTCACCAAAAAACTGCACCCAAATAGTACTTCATGTAATATAATAAGTTTTTGGACAAAAAGAAAGAACCTTCTTACCTATGCTTATTTTTACATACCTTTCCAAACATCCGACACAAAATGCACTTCATTTGTTTTCAAGTGTGTAACTAAAAAGAGAGAGACAGAGAAGATGATGTGCTTGGGCACAAACTGCTCTGCTCCTCCAGAGAAATTCATATGGAAATATGGTGTGCTAGACACACAAAAGGCAAAATGTATGACATTTATCATACATGATGTGGATCGTTGTCCAATGAATCCATCGTACACTTGGTTCACAGATTTCAGACGACGAGATTTCTGTACAAATTAGTGAATAGGCCACATCGCTTGAGTTTATATAGCTCATAAGATTAACAAATTCATAATATACGATAAGTAAGCACATACGATATATAGGCTTGACCTCTACCCACCCTACACTACACAAATCCACCCTGTAACCCGAACACCCTCTTAATGTCTATCTAATTAATTCAACATGTTGTGAAGAAATGTAAGTTGCACGAGATCCCACAGGCAGTTCAACAAGCAGCATGCACCAAGTATTACAATGATCAATTTTCAGTCTACAACAAACATGTCACAATTCCAACACTGTATAGCACTTGCTGCCATCGAAGCCAACCACAAAAATAATGTAATATCACACCTTTTTTTCCTATTTATTGCTGTTCGTCATAGAAGCCAAAGTAGAAGAAGCCAGATTGAGATAGATAAAAATAAAAAAGGCACGTGACAGTAAGTGGAAGGTATGAGGTGATTGCAATAGCTGGAGGCCCCTTTTTGTAGGGTAGAGTTAAGGATGTACTGAAGGTGAGAACCAATTGAGATCCCCCACTTTGAATTCTTATGTAATGCACTTTCTTTTTGCCATATATTGATCCTTCACATATCACCAAAGTAAGCAGCTAAGCAAATTTTTTAGGAATGGAGGTTTATTGCCAACTGCAATGAGAAGGGAGTGAATGTCCTGCCAGGCTGCCACAAATCAATATATAAAGAGGACCATTTTTGCTTTTCTTGTTTGGTTCCCCAAGACCAGGCCAAGCAACTTTTACTTCACTTAGTATTGATGCATCCAGATGCCTTGTCCGATATTCAATAAAAAGACAAAGTTCCTAAGTTAAAATTGCAACTAGGAGTCTAGGACATCAAATAGTAAAAAACATGGTGGGCAGAAATACCAAATAGTGCAAAGGGACAAAGAAAATCCTGAAGAATTGTTCATTCTAGAACAAACAAACAAGAGAACCAATAGTCTTGTGTAAACTACTTGTGGTTTGGGAATGACATTAAAGAATTATTTTCAATTTTTGAACAAAGATACAACACAGAATTTTCCTTCTCAATATGGAGGACCCAATTCAATAACGAAACCTTTAAAGTTATTTTAAGTTGAGTTATCGTCATTATAGCCCAAAGAACCTTCATTTGTTCTTAAAAGGCACCTTTCCAGTCCAAAGGGAATGAGCAGCTTATTTTAAATCCAAACAACAGTTCATGTTCCCAATAAGCAGACAAGATGAATTAAAATCAGAAGAAAAAAAAAGGTGTCAAAGTTAAATCAACAACAGAAATACTCACTGAAGAATATCGCCACGTACTATTTTGTCTAGTGGGGAAAACTACAGCACAAAGCAAGTAAAAGATGCTCCACTCCACTTTTCAGTCACAACTTACCATTTTCCTGCAATCCCTTCTATAATGGCCTGACAGGGGAAACCTATGCCTTGATAGGGAAGAAAGCTTGTTCATAATACTATAAAGATTCTAACCCCACATAGAAATAATTGAACTATACGAGTATATTATCTCCTAAGCCCTAATTAAATCATAAAGAAGACAGCCAAGTAATTTTGCAGTTGAATCAATAGAACAACTCGACCAATCAAAGCTAAGCAATGTCGAAATCGCCAATTAGCTTCTTCAAAACGAGTGAAAGTCGATTGACGATATAGGAGAAAACTCGCATAAATTTCTTCACCCACCACAAGAACATTCAATCGAATCCAATTCACCTTCTCATTCCATTCAAAACGCATCCAGAAACGGCTGAATTGAACGAAATTAAGGAAGAGAAAAGAAGATTTTCGATTGTGATGCGTAGAACAGAGAATTTACCTTGCCGCCGGAAGGGATTGGATGAACATTGAGACTCGTTTAACTACTCCGTGAGAGCATTTCATTAATTCATTTGTTCCTCTGCGAAACGAAAACCAATATTGAAAAGTCATTTCTTAAATATGTGTCAATTAATTATGTTTAATTATGGTTGTCAAACATAATAATAATTATTAGGTAAAAAATGCCAACAAGAGCATAACTTTCATTTGTAACGATCCAGTCATTGTACTTACGATTTTGTAACAATTCAGTCTCTATACTTTTAAATTTGTAACAGTTTAATCATTGTCGCAAAAAAAAAATCAAAATTAAATGTCGTTTTTTATTATTTAATGATTAAACTCGGTAGCTTATTAACATATATATTTGGTCTCAAATTAGTTTATTAATCTATCTCAGTAAGAAATTCCATTGAATCTTTACATTAATTTTTCACCATAAGGACTAACCGTCAAAAATTTGAAAGTACAATAACTAAATCATTACTTATTAAAGTTCAGGAACTAAATTGTTACAAAATTGAAAGTACATCAACTAGGAGTGTGTTTGGTTTAACTTCTCAAGTGTTTAATTTTGAAAATAAATCATTTTGAAAAAATTTTCTAGGGTTTGACAACTACTAAAAATGACTTATTAGAAAATGAGATTGATAAATAAATTATTTTAAGAGAAACATTTGAAATCAACTTTTTTAAAAAGACTTGTTAAGTACACAATAACTTGTGTATAAAAACATTTATGAGTAAATGCAACCAAACATATGAGTGTTTAAAATCTATATAATTTTTATACAAAACATTTTTTAAAAAATGCATTCTTGAAAAATATTTAAATTAAAATGTATTCCAAACGGATTCTAAATCATTACAAAGTTGAAAGTATAGGGGCTAAATCATTACAAAGTTGAAAGTTTAGGAAGTAAAAAGTGATCTTTAACGTAATTATTATTATGTTTAATTATGTTTCATTTTTAGAGAAAAGATCATAATAATTATGTTTCCTTCTTTTTTTTTCTTTTTTTCTTTTTTTTTTTTTTTTGTTCTTTAAGATTTGTTATTTATTAGTTAGATTTTTTTTTAAACACTTGTTTTTAAAAGAAGAAGAATAAGAAGAAGAAGAAGAAAAAAAAAAAAAAAAACTGCATCATTCCCCAAATTATAGAGGCTACTACAGAGGTATTTTTCATACGTCTAATCTAAATTCGTAGAAAAATTGAACTTTTCTAAACGTTTTCTTTTTTTTTTTTTTTGAGAAAAAGCTAAAAGGGTTTCCTTCTTTAATTTTTTTTTCATCGAATCATTAATTTACGATCTTCGTATTAACATAATCATAAACATATTAGTTGAAACATCACAAGTTTGATTTCCTATATTCACTATTGTAATATTATATATATACTGATTTCAAATCCTGATCGACCAATAGGTCACAAATTCGAATTCTTTCACCTCTAATTATTATTGAACCAAAAATAATAATTATCGGCAAAGATCATCTTAAAAAAATGATTTAATAAGTTGGAAAAGAAAGGCCCATGGAGGCTTATAAATAGTCAACTCTAGTTAGGTAAACTGTAGATTAAATTATAACATTCCAACATTTCAATAAACAATTGTTGATGTATTTCAAAAAATAATAACGAACAGTTGTTGATGTATTCAAAGAACAGTATAAGAAATTAATGAAGTCAAGAACATTCTTAATTAAGACAACCTTTTTATTTAGGGAACGGAAATCCCAAAGGTCGCATTTGGTTGGAAATTTTATATACATGAAAAAAAACACACACACAGTTTTATTACAAGTTTAGTCCCTGAACGCTCAGCTTTGTATCGGATTGTATCAATTAGGTTCCTAAACTTTCAAAAGTGTCTAATAGGTTCTTGAAATTTCAAATTTCGTGTCTAATAGGTCTATGAACTTTGAAAATGTTTAATAGGTTCATAAACTTTCAATTTTGTGTCTAATAGCTCCTTGACACATTTGAAATTTTTAAAATTAATCAATCTATTAGATATAAAATTGAATGTTATGCCTATTAGGACCTTAAACTTCCAATTTTGTATCTAATAAACCTGTTAATTTTATAAAAAAAAAAACGTCGAATAGGTCAATAACTTATTAGACCAACATTGAAAGTTAGAGGACCTATTAGACATACAAGAGCCAAAGTTTAAGAATTTATTGTATACTTTTTAAAGTTCATGACCAAATTGATACAACTCTGAAAGTTTTCGAATTAAACCTATAACTTGACCCCAAAAAAATCATTTTTAACAAACATATCTCTACAATAATTGACATATATCCACAACCATGAGGTTTGAGTTTTGAAAAAAAGGGAAGCTTTTATTCCTCCTAATTGGTAGAACTTTTTTAATTTTCTTCCTTTGGAGTATTTTTTTCTTCTATACATTTTCGTCAATTGACTAAATGTTATGGGTTAAAAATACTATTTTGGTCTCTACTATAAGTTCTATTTTATTTTAGTATCTGTACTTTCAAATGTCCAATTTTAGTTCATATGCTTTCAATAAATCCTAAAATTAGTCATTCGAAGTTAGTTTTTATTGAAATTTGTTAAATAACAATAATAATTTCCATGCAATAAAAGACATCATGTAAATATGTTTTCGAAATTTATAAAGAGAAAACTAATAGAGATCGACTATATATTTATTGTTTCGAAAATTTCAACAACAAACTAATTGTAAGGACTAACTTTAAGATTTGATGAAAGATTATGGACTAAAATTAGACACTCGAAAGTACAGACTAAAATGAAATGAAACTCAAGGTATAGGAACTGTTATGGGTAATTATTGACCATTTCGGAATATAAGAAGCAGACGCAGGCACGACACGAACCCGAAGACGCAACCAGAAAACGGACCCCAGAGGAGAAATAGGCCAGAGGGTCGGGCCAAGGTCGGAGGGATTGGACCTTGGCCCAAACCCCATGCTCGGCCCGCTCGCTCAGGCTGAGTTTTCTCCCCTCTGTTCGGTCCCTGGTACCCATAGGTTGCCCCGATTTAGTCCAATACAGCTCTAATCACATTCGAACGCCTGAAAACCCTAGTACAGGAAAAGGTATATAAACCCTTATTTGTCACTAAAGAATTGATCCCATAACTCTATTCTTTTGCTCTCTTGCTATCTCATCTTACCCCTTGCTGACTTAAGCATGGGAGGCGGTGTGGCAAGCACCACACCGGTGTGAAGATTTACCTTGTCTTGCAGGTCACGTCTTCTCTCCCTTTAAACAAATTCACTGCTGGTGTCACGTGGAAGTTAGATTGTGTGTATGGCCAAATTTGACCATCAACGGGAGCTAAAAATATTTTAATCAGACTGTGTGCATGGCCAAACTTGACCATCAAAGGGAACTAAAAATATTTTAATTAGACTGTGTGCATGGCCAAATTTGACCATCAACGAAAACAAAATATTTTAATCCATATACAAATTGAAAGTTGATTATCAAGAGAGGATGGATTAAAAATGTTAAAATATAAAAGATTAAAATCAACCTATATTCACCAAAAGAGAAAATAAAAATAAAAATAAAAGATGACAAAAGTCATGAAAGAGTGGACTTTGTAGCCAACAAGGGGGAAGGGGTCAGAATTCAGATAATTTCTTTGACTTTTTGAGCCCGGGCTGTGAACCCATTACTCACGGGTTCTTCCAACTTTCCTAAATTTCCTCCCTTTATCATCCAATCGTTGCTTTAAACGTGGCGTTCATTTTTCTCATTAATATCCTTTCCACTTTTCTATCTCATTAAATTTAAAATCCAACTTGAACTAAAAAATAATAATAAATACTTTTTAAAATAATAATAATAATAATAACGAAATGAATAAATTGAAAACTTCCAAATTTCTTGAAATGACTCTCTCATGGAAAAAAATAGTTTAAATTTCGTCGATGGTTGAACTTTCAAAATATTCAATCTAGTATGAATTTTTTGAATTTTGCATTTTGGGTTTTTTAATTTTTAAATTATCTTCTTCTGTTTTTTTTTTTTTTTAAGAGTTAAATTGTCTTTTTTTAGTTTTGAAGTTTTAGAAAAACAATCATTAGATCGATACTTTTTTTTTCTTTTAACAAATTGATAATGTGGTTTCGAATATTTTATAACATCAAATGATATATATGAAAAACAAGCATTTTGTAAGTAAATAAGAGGTGATAAGCCAAAGTGAGCTTAGCTCAGCGATAATTGACATGTATCCTCAATCGAAAGGTCAGATGTTTGAATCTTCCAACTTCCAAATCTTGATGAACTAAAAAAAATGAGATAACAAAATAAATATATCGATTATTAAAATGGCTACTTATCAATTTTTTTTTTGGATTTAAAATAGATATTTTGAACGTGTATGAACTACATACCATGATTATTTTTAAAAGTTTATGAACTAAAATGAATATTTTAAAGGTTTAAGGACTAAAACAAAACTAAAAACAAAATCATAATAATAAAATATAGTTTTGATCTAAAATTTAATGTTGTTTTTTCAATTTAGTACTCCTATTTAAAATTTTCTATATTTCGTATCAGTCCCTTGAATTTTAATAAGTTAGATTAAATGCTTGTCATTAAAATCTTTCATGACAAGATGACAACTTGTTTTTGTTTTTTGTTATTCTATGATCAATAAATAAGCAAACTTGACTTTCACTAAAATCTTTTAAATTTTCTAAATATTAATTACTTAGGGGTGTTTGGGGCATTGAATATGTTATAATAACCCCATTTATTATAATCTATTCAGTGTTTGAGGCATCAACAAAAATAAATGGTCAGGTGAGTTATTTTTACCTCCGATTATTTTATTTATTCTCTACGGTAACCATTATTCAACCCACCCGATTATTCTATCCATTTTCTACATAACTTTCTCTTTTCCTTCCATGCAACTCCTTGACTTTTTCGACGACCGTCGGCCGACGAAGTTTCCAGCGACTTTTCCGACGACCGTCGACGACTTTTTCGGCCACTGATTTTTTTCTTTTTTTTTTTTCATATTTCTTCTCATTTTCATTTTGAAAAAATATAAAAAATGAAAATAAAGGAAAAAAAAAAACATTGAAGGTTGTCGGAAAAATCCTTGACAACATCGAAGGTTAACCAACTTAAAAAAAAAAACATTCAAACGAAATTGTATTTTTCACAATCAAGTTTATTTCAAATGATTTCATTGATTTTAAAAAAAAAAACTAATATGATTTTTTAACTAAACATTTACAATTTTTATTTTGGCAATACTAAAAGTTAACTATGATTCAGAACCCTATGTTAAAACAGATTAGCACTCCAAACCCAGACTATTTTATCTCCGACCAAAATAATCTGCATCTCAAACACAGATTATTTTATCCCATACTAAAATAATATGCACCCCAAACATAGATTATTTTATCCCAGACTATAATAATCTGCACCCCAAACATAGATTATTATAACCCCAGACTATTATAATCCCTAGATATTATAACCAATTCAGCGCTCCAAACCCTTAAAGTTTTGAAATATAAACTTATAAGTTATAAGAGGTAAGGACAAATAAAAATTAACAATAAATTTAATGAAAAAAATATATATTTTTAACCAATAAATTTTTTAATGTAAAAATTACTTAACAATCAAATATATGTGTCCATCCAATACTTGTCCCAAACAACATGTGTTTCTAATACGTAGTGTATTAATACATTAGCGTACATTCTCAAAGTTATGTTGTCTAGTTGTTAATTGTAAATTAAATGTATTGGCCAAAATTGTTATTTTTTAAGAGTTTGGATTAAAATAAATATTTTGAAAATTTTCAAAGAATGAACTAAAAATGTAGAGAATAAAATAGATATTTTAGGAACTCAAATACGAAAATAGAACAATTTTAAAAGTCTAAGAACCAACATGAAATTTAAACACGGATATAAAGAAAAAGTAATATTTGTTTATTTGTTTATTTTTTTTTTATTTTATAGTAATACTTTTCTATCTTTCAATTCATAGAAAAGGCAATATTTGAAACTTATGTTTTGTGCCATAATAAATATCAAAACTGCCTAGAGTTATTTTTTCTTCTCCCCTCTTCATATAGTTTATTTATTTTGGTGGTGGTTGTTGTTTATTTCAAAAAAAAAAAAAAAATGGTCCATAAAATTTACTTTTTTTTAATGACCAAAAGTAGATTTCAAAGTGAGCATAACTTACTGGTAATTTGCATGTATCATCGGTCAATAAGTTTGAGGTTCAAATTCTTCCTCTCAAATGTTGGTGAATTAAAAAACTTTATTCTTAAAAAAGAAAAAAAGAATTAAAAAACTTTATAAGTATTGAAATATCACTATTAGTTTTATTATTTTTACTATATATGAAATGAAAATTTTGAAGACCTTTTAGTTGCTTATACAAATTTTATGTCAAGTGAACAAATATAAGGGATTGCATTTTTTTTTTAAAAAAAAAACTGCATTAAAATGATTTATAGAAATTTCTTTTGAACCATTCAAAATGACTTATAGTTATAAAACTATCATTTAAAAAAAAAAAACTTTTTTTTAATAAAAAAATGGTCCCTCGTTATTATTATTATTTAGTACAAAGGAGCAGAAAAAAACAGAAAAAAACAAATGGATCACATTAGTGAGAATATACTTAAAAAAAAAAAAAAAAAAAAAAAAGTTCAATCCTTCATGGGACGAGGCAACGATGGAATGACTTTTCTGTCCTTGTCCCTACCATTGCGAAAAATATTATCTATTTAGTTTATTTATTAAAAAATATTCAATCCAATGGTTAACTTTCCATAAAAATAAATAAATGAATAACGTCGATATGTCCGAGTGGTTAAGGAGACAGACTTGAAATCTGTTGGGCTTTGCCCGCGCAGGTTCAAACCCTGCTGTCGACGTTTTTTAGTATTTTGCCAGTTAGAGGTTCAAATTCTCCCACTCCAAAAAATTTGCAAGAAAAATTTATATTTAAAGATAAATTTCTTAAACTTTCAAAAGAGAAATAAAATAATATTACATATCAATAATATAATTACATGGAGAACAAGGTGAAGAGAAAATTTTCCCCCATTTCGCACTTAAACAATAGAGGGAGAAAGATGAACATCCCTACTTCTACATTTGTTCATTTTGATATTTAACTTTTTCCTTTTGTCCGTTTTGACAATTTTGCCTTCACAACATCCAGTTTCATATCTTAGAGTGAATGAATTCAATTCATAATGGTCATTTACCTAAAATTTAATATCCTATGCGATTCCTAACAAACAAAAATAGTAAGGTCAGGTGGCAAGAGAAATGTTTTGGACAATTTACTTTTTCACATCTTTCTCATTACAATTTCAACCCTTTCTTGAAATACTTTCTTAGGTTTATATTAAAGAATTTTCTTTGTGAACAAAATAAATTGTATTATAGGATTTCTACCAAAATAGGTGATTTCAAAATTATATAGATAAAAATGGACAAAAATGGAAAGTACAAAAATTAAAATTAACAGAAAAATAGAAAAACGTACACAAACCAAAATAGGATAAAAAAACAACATTTTTTTTATAAAAAAAATTATTTAAATATCTTTACAAGTACGTAAATATAATTCAATATAGATATACATAATTTTTGTAGTAAAAAGAAAATTGGAAACCGTTTTTTTAAAAAAACAATATAATATTTTCAAATTTTCGGTTTTTTTTCTTTTTCTTTTTTGGGGTCTTTGTCGTCGTCGCCGTCAGTGTTGGAGAGACCCAACTGCACCAATTTGGACTCATCTCCGATCTTTCTTCCCATATGGAAAAATAATTAAAATTAACCCAAAAAAAAAACTTTTTTTTGGTTCTTTTACGTGAATTATTTATAAATGTGAACAGATATTGAAAATCCAAGATGAAGAAGTCTCGAGGAAGTTTCGTAGTATAAAGTGGAAGAAGTCGCATTTCTCTTGCTGGATTCAATCAATTTCTTTCTGCCAAAAACTTTTTTGTTTATTTGATTTAATACCCAACAATCAATCATCCCAGTTTCTTCTTCCTTCCCCCCCTCTTCTCATTTTGGTATGGTTTCTTCTCCTTTTCCTTCAAAGGCCCATGGTTTTTCTTTTTTCTTTCAGTTACTTTTGATTTTTACAGTTCTAGTTTGTGGGTCTCTTCGCTTTCGTTCTGGGTGTTTGAGTTCTGGTTTTTGTGTTCTTCCTGCTTGGTTGTACTGAATTTGGTGTTTATTTCAGTTGTCTTGGTTGTTTCTCTCTGAACTTGCTTTGAGATATGAGAAGTGAAATTGGATGTCGAAGTTTCTCTGTTTCGATTATATTTTCACTTTTAAGTTGGTTTTCAGGGCTTTTATTTGCTTAAACTGGACTGCTGTGGATAATCGGTTGAGAACCTTTGGATGTTTGGGGGATTTTTTACAGTATTTGGACATTTGGATGAATGAGTATCTTGTTTGATTTTTTGAAAACCCCATTTGATTTTTGATCGGTTTTATGGCCAATTGAGCAATTTAGATTATGTTTTTGTCATTTGGGATCTATTGTCAGTCATGCCCCTTTTTGGAATGTTAGGAAGGTTGTGTTCAACTTTACCATACAGTGGACTCTCTTACTTGAAGTTCTCTAACTGTTTCCCCCTCTTTTTTAGGAGTTCCCTCAAGAAAAGGCGTGTCAACCAAAGAAGTATTTGGACTGTATGACATTACAATTCAGATAGTTATCATGACTTATCTGCAGGAGAAGATTGTGAGGTTAGTTTGATTAACTTTTTCCGGGTTATTACGCAAGTTACAAAGTGATGATAGTGATTGGTTTTATTTTGCTGCAAATCATAGGTTCTTTTGGATATTTCTTGGGTTGAATTAGACGGATTCTCTATAGATTCATTACATTCGAATGCGATGATCAGATGAGGATTATTGAAATTTTATGTATAGGCCTTTCTGCTTGAATTAGTACGCTACTGTAATCTTAGATGTATTCTCGATTAGTGGAATTAAATTGAAGGGTAGGTTTATAAAACAATGGCTTCTGACAATGCCCTTTTGAATTTGGGCCTTCTGAATTTGGTATCACTCATTCATATTTGCTCATAAATTAATGCTTTTTCTTTCAGGTTTCAGGACTGGAGTTCAGATAAAACTTCAAGGGGGTTATATTCTGCAGATAACACTTTAAATACTGGAAAGAATGGGACAAGAGCTGACTTAGTTTCAGAAAAGCCTCTCAAAGAATTGGAAACTGGTTCTTACAGGTTTAATAGAATAAAGAAATCCTTGAAGTCGTCTTCTTTCAATAAGTTTGTGTCCAGAGGTTTTGGAACCGGAAAAAATGTACTTGACCCACAGGGGCCCTTTCTCCAGAAGTGGAATAAGATATTTGTGTTGTCTTGTGTGATTGCTGTTTCATTGGATCCTTTGTTCTTTTATGTCCCTGTGATTGATGATGAGAAGAAATGTCTTGGGTTGGACAAGAAGATGGAGATTACAGCCAGTGTATTACGTTCATTCACTGACATATTTTATATATTGCATATTGTTTTTCAATTCCGTACGGGATTTATCGCTCCTTCTTCTCGAGTATTTGGAAGAGGTGTTCTAGTTGAAGATGCTTGGGCAATTGCAAAGAGATATCTGTCATCATACTTTTTGATCGACATTCTTGCAGTCCTCCCACTTCCACAAGTATGTTGCATTTTTTTTAAGGGTCATTAAATTTCGTTTGTTATGAGCATTGCCTTTTAACCTTCTATGGATGAACCCTGAGTCTTTAGTGAATTGCATAAAACAAAGATATTAATTTGTGAACTTAACTTGCGTGAAGCTTGCTTCAATTTCCCCCTTTTTGAATATTTGAATATTGTTGCAACATTTGATTGTTTGTTATCATATTTTTCTACTAATATTCTGATAGGAACCAAAAACCAAATTGAAAATCAACTAAAAATAATAGTATTAAGAAGGAAAACTACAATATCTCAAGCACCTCACGGGGCCTAGATTCTTCCACAAACTATTTTTGGAAACTACCTGGCCCAAACTCTCTAACTCCCTCTATTTATAATCATCAACACAAATCATCTTCCAAGTAATTAATTACAAATGTGTCACCACTAATATTTCTAATTATGTTCTCACTGTTTCCTTTCTAATACTCATAATCTTACAGTCGAGTCTTTTTTTTACTTGATTTCACTGCTTATGGGCTTAAGAATTTGTTAATAAAGACTGCAATGAATGATATCAATTTCTCCAGTTATGCCGCTTTCATTTGTTGTTCATACAAAATTTCATCTTTACAGACTAAATTGTGTAACTTATTTTCTCATTCCACATATAACTTATGTAAGTAACTTGTTTCTAGATCAATTTTTATCCAATTGGATTGAATATTGATTTTGGAAATTAACTCACGGAGCTATGGCAGGTAGTGATTCTGATCATTATTCCAAACATGAAAGGCTCAAGGTCGTTGAATACTAAGGACTTGCTGAAATTTGTTGTTTTCTTCCAATATGTACCAAGGTTCATTAGAATCTATCCTTTATATAAAGAAGTTACAAGAACATCGGTACTCACTGAAACTGCATGGGCTGGAGCTGCATTTAATCTCTTTCTCTACATGCTGGCAAGTCATGTGAGTTCGGTTTGTGATCTTTTTGTTTATTTATGTCATAAGGTATATTTGAGGGAGAAGTACGTCTTTGTTTAGTTTAGTTTGTTGATTTTGATTAATCATATATGGGTTAGAAATTAGCATCCTTCTATATTTGTAGGCATATAATATTACAAGTATCATATTCCCCATATTTCTTAGATCTCTCTTGTATCCTTCATTGACAACCCTTTATTCTACAAGAAGTAGGAAAGCATCTAGTGGTTAGCTTTCTCTCTATCTGTACCTGAACATTTATGAATCTCTGAGTTGAATGATGTGGAAGTTTTACTCATAAAATATACGCACCCAAGAAAAAGTTGAATATTGTACTTTTTTTGTTTGACTTCTATATTTTTTAACTTCCAAAATTAAGGAAGAAATTCCTTTTTCTAGATGTCATAAATAGGTTCATGAGATCTTTTTGTTTTTGAGAATGTACAAATGCATGTCTATTTGACTTTACCAAGAGTATGATTTATTTAATTTTGTGGACATCAGTAGACTGACCTGATCATTATTATAATCACTTTTGAATATCATTTGAAATTCATGGTGCTCATAAATGAAAATTATGCATGTAAAATCTGTCCACACTTGACACTCGACAGGGTGCATTGGTGATGGAAGTTCCTTTAGATTGGTACTGTGAGATATTTTCTTATTTAGTTACTCTAACTTCCTCCTTTCTGGTTCTCTGAAATCCTCCATTTGTTGAGAATGTATAAATTATAGATATGAGAGGATGTTATTTGTGTTCTCAGGTCTTTGGAGCATTTTGGTACTTGTTTTCTATAGAGCGGGAAACTACATGCTGGCAGAAGGCTTGTCGTAATCATACTGGCTGTGTTTCTAATTCACTATATTGTGATGTCAGTCCTGGAAACAACGCATTTTTAAATACTTCATGTCCTACAGTTGGTGGAGACAACCCACCTTTTGATTTTGGAATATTTCTTGATGCTCTTAATTCTGGTGTTGTGGAGTCGATGGATTTTCCACAGAAGTTCTTTTACTGTTTCTGGTGGGGGCTGAGAAATCTAAGGTATGTGCACTGCTCATATTAGCTTTCCTTCATCTAGAAATTTTTCGCATGTGTTGAATGTCATAGTTAATATATGTGTTCATATGATGTCAGACATAAGGAGAGAAAATAGAGTAGTAGGAAATGAAGAAAGGAACAATCAAAGACAAAACAGAAATATTAGTATATTAGCTCAACCAAATACCAATACTTGATTTGTTATTTGTTATTTTATACAAATCGAATAGAGTATAACATAAGTCTATATTAATGAACAAAGTGCTCCAGAACTAAATGAATCTTATCTAATCAACAACAGATAGCTAATCTTCTAAAATTCCAAATTATTTGCAACTTGATAATTATCTACTTTTTAGAATTTTCTTGGTGGTCAAATATTATTCTCTTTGCCCCTTGGCTGGATGAAAGAATGCATGTAGTGTTGGAGATATTGTTCCATGCTATCTTATCAAAAACAAGATATTGTTCCACGCTAATATTTTATGGTTTAATTCAAGGGATTGCTTTTGATGGATAATGGAAGAAAATTTTGTGCCCTCTATTTCGAAGATCATGTCTTGTTATTTAATTTGAGTTGCTACTTTCCCCATGAAATATGCTTGTATTAGTGGATAGAATTGAGAAGGTTGGACTAGGTGTTCAACTCAACGGGAAATGACCTAGGAGCTCTCTGGAAAACTCTCCAATTACTCAATATGAGAAGAGTAAACTAGAAAGTTCTCTTACAGAATATTAGCCGTATGTGTTAAATAAACTCAATCCTGTGTTCCATTTCCTATGTCTTCTCCAAAAAAAAAACCCTCCTGTCACCCTAACACACTAAGTTGGAATAGATATCTAAGGATCCTCGACTGAAACTTGGAAGTAAGCCTGTGTTGTCAAGATCATCGTCTTTGAAAGGAAAATCCCTGGAACGTTCATTGAACAAATGCACAATGTGCAAGGAGATGATCCATATCTTCCAAATCCTTGCATGAACACAACTTCGTGGTATAAGATAAATATTAGATGCATGTTATGGATTCTATCTTTGTATTAACCTTTATACAAGCAAGATACAAGATGGCCGCTTGGATCTGCTTAAGAATTCAGTTTTCCAAATATCTTTGATGACTGAAGAATAGAATGTGTTTACCAAGGAAGACGTAGTTGAGAATATCGTATGACTTTGAAGGATCTGGTCTTCGTTTATGAATCTAGACAAAGGAATCTGCACATTCCAAAATATTTTTACCATTGAAACACCTTCTGAAATGCATATTCCAACTGACAGTGGTTCAAGCACCTGACGTCTAGGAAAAGCACCAGCCAATTGGCAATCATTTATCCACATATATTCCTAGAACCTCATACTCTCACTGAACCCATTTTGAGTGAAAGTAAACGAGAAAGCCTCATACTAGCTACGGCAACTGATTTCTACTGCTTCCTCTGAGCTTATCATACTTGCATGGATGTGGGTTTTTTCTCGTTTTTTTGTCCTGGTGCATTTTGTTGTATACTTGGGCATTCATCTGATCAGAAGCGTATTTCAGTTGACATCTATTTTTTACTTTTATATGTGTACATGTTAAATATTTATATGTTTCTGTACTTGTGTTGATGCAGTTCCCTGGGTCAAAATCTCCAAACAAGCACATACGTATGGGAAATTTGCTTTGCTGTTTTCATCTCCATCTCTGGCTTAGTTCTGTTTTCATTTCTCATCGGGAACATGCAGGTTTGAAGTTTTTTCCTTATCACTTATGCAAACTCCAACTGGTTTTGTATATTCAAATTTAGACTATGATGTTAGCTTTTAGTAAGATTGGTAGTACATGTTCTCTTTTGTAATGCTAGTTCAGTAGCATTCTTGCTTGCATGTTTTATTTGTTCTCATACATATTCAACTTCATTGCGCATAATCTGGCCCAGATATTTATGGTATTAAAAACAATAGAGTAACATTCTTCAAATCCATTGGATGCTTTTTCTGTGGCTTCCATGTCACACGCTTTGTAGGTGACTAAGAAAGTTATAAAGCTTTTACATTTCTCATTTTTACCTTCTTGAAACAGACATATTTGCAATCCACCACTACAAGATTGGAAGAGATGAGGGTTAGAAGAAGAGATGCAGAACAATGGATGTCCCACCGTTTACTCCCTGAAAGCCTCCGAGAGCGAATCAGGAGGTATGAACAGTACAAGTGGCAGGAAACCAGAGGTGTTGATGAAGAGAATTTGGTTCGAAATCTTCCAAAAGATCTCAGAAGGGACATAAAACGCCATCTTTGTCTGTCTCTGCTCATGAGGGTGAGTGACTTCTCTCTTTTCTATGTTAATATCAGACCCAAGTAAATGTTTCATGCTTTAATGTGTGTTTATACGCACGTAAATGTTTCATGCTTTAACGTGTGTTTATACCCATAATGATTTTCTTTATAAATGTTCTCATTTTCCTGTGATTAAGTGAATCTTTTATTATGTGATGCGTGAAATATTTTGATTTCACTATTATGCTAGATGAACTTTGGATAATTCTTTCTTTGTTTTTTGGTTGCAAGTTACAAAGTTCGTTGACAAACATTTTTCTTAGTGTTTTCATTCACTCTCACTGTTTTGCGTTAATCTAAAATATTATATCATTAATCAATATGTGGTGAAATATACTGTTAGTAGACAATAGTTTTGGAAGACGCTTTGGGGATCATTTTTCTTTTCTCCTTTTCAAATGTTTCAGGTACCGATATTTGAAAAAATGGACGAACAATTGTTGGATGCTATGTGTGACCGTCTCAAGCCAGTACTATACACAGAAGAAAGTTACATCGTTAGGGAAGGAGACCCGGTAGACGAGATGATCTTCATTATGCGAGGCAAGTTATTGTCTGTAACTACAAATGGTGGAAGAACTGGTTTCTTTAATTCTGAACACCTCAAGGCGGGTGATTTCTGTGGAGAAGAGTTACTGACATGGGCTCTGGATCCACATTCCTCATCCAATCTACCAATTTCGACAAGAACCGTGCGAACTCTTTCAGAAGTTGAAGCATTTGCTTTAAAGGCAGATGACTTGAAGTTTGTAGCCTCACAGTTCCGACGGCTTCACAGCAAGCAACTACGGCACACTTTCAGGTTCTACTCACAGCAATGGAGAACATGGGCAGCGTGTTTTATACAAGCAGCATGGCGTCGATACAGAAGAAAGAAGCATGAACAGGCCCTCTTGGAAGAAGAGAACAGATTAAAAGATGCATTGGCCAAGACAGGTGGGAATTCTCCTAGTTTAGGTGCCACCATCTACGCATCCAGATTTGCAGCTAACATCCTTAGAACGATTCGACGCACAAGCTCGCGGAAGGCCAGGATTCCAGAGAGAATACCGCCCATGTTGCTTCAGAAACCAGCAGAGCCTGATTTTACCTCTGAAGAGAATAGTTGATAGAACACAAAGGTATTCCTTGTATACAAAAGTGATGTCTTATTCTGTGCATTGGTTCTTATTTTCATAATATGGGAATGAGAGAATGTATCTGCCATGGCGTTTCGGCGTTTCGCCTAAACGCCATTGTATCATTTATAGCTTGATTGATAGCTAAAGATTTCAACCTGAGGTCAATTAGGCAGAATCCAAGCAATGACCATTGCCTAAACAATAAGTTCATCTGGATCACTGTTGGATGCCTGTCTGCTGATCTCGTGCTGGTGAGTTCGTTATGAGTTCGTCGAACAAGATTTGTGAATATTTATAACTGTATAATGGTCCGCTCCGTGTCTTGTAGGTCGATGTTGTTATTAGTATGATGAAGTCTTTTTTCTTATAGAAGATCATTAGTAGGCTTTTGAGTTTCAGTAAGATTTTGGTCAATTGTTTGCCTTCCATTCACACTGTAAATGTTCTGCAACTACTTTCCTTGGTATTCAAATAGATGAAATTTATTCTCTAAAAAGTTATCTTGCCCCTGTAGTTGACACCAACATTTAAAAGGACTAGAAACTTATCTTCTCAAAGTTTATTTTTTTCTTTTCAACATGAGCATAGCTGAACTGACGTTTGTGGTTCGAATCCTCTTTGTAAAAAAAATTAATTTAAAGAAAGAAAAAGAAAACATCTCTTGTATCAAATATATTATTTTTGAATTTTTAAAAAACTTTGCAGTTGTAAACAGGAGTGAAGCCCACATGGTTTCAGACAAAATAAGTTCCCTATTTTCATTTTTAGATAATTTGCATCATATGGTGGATTAATCTCTTTTCAAAAGAATGGACAAAAAAAAAAAAAAAAAAGATTGGATTAAAAATGGGGCAAATAAATTAACCGAAGTTGATGGCTTTCCAAATTCTTGAATATATCCAATTTGGTGGGCGATTTTGACCAGTACATTTATTTTCACACCTGCTTTTTTTTTTTTGAAAAAAAACTTCATTAAAACTGAAAGAAATTAAAGGACATAACGTCTTTGAGGATTCCTTGGGCCCAAAGAGGAGGGGGCCCAATCCAAAACACGTAGTCTTCTTCTGAAGTAGAAGAACCAAAACCAGAAAGGTAACTATCAGGGGGAGGGAAAGTTGCGATTCGCGCCAAACTGTGGGCAGCGCCATTACAAGATCTTGGGCAAAACTCGAAACTGAAGAAGCCAACTTCTTCCTTAAGCTGGATCGTTTCCTCTGCTAGAAAGGCGGTTTCCGTGAGGTCGACGGCTTCTTTGTTGAGGAGACTTATCACACCAGCATTATCCGATTCTACCATAATATGAGGGATGGCTAAATTCGGATAGAAGGCTTTCAGAAGAGGTATACATTTGATTCCCTCCTGAATCGCTTTAATTTCTAACCATTTCACTGACCAATCTTCTTTGATCTTCTTATACCCCATGCAAATCGGAGATCCTAATGAGTCACGGAGAATCCAGCCGACTCCTCCAAGAGGCGAGGAAATCTGTTTTGAAGCATCAACGTTGAGCTTCCAGACATTTGTCGGCGGCGGAGACCAACCTCTATGACTCACTAGGCTCTTCGGGCACGGAAACTGCTGCAAATTCGCCTGCAATTGGTAAGAACGATCCTCTAACTCCGAACTAGGAGCATAAATCTCTATATTTCTGAGAATTTGATTGCTGTCTGAATTGATATTCTTCTGGTGGATTTCATTCCTGTGGTTCCAGATACACCAAAGAATAATAATTGCTTTTTCCAAGTCTTCTTTTCCCAAATTGTTCGACAACCAGCGCCAGTAATGATCTGTTTTCCAAAGAAACCTGTCCATGGAAAAAAGGCTATTAGAAATAGGAAAATTAAGTTTCCAGATTCTCTTTACCTTTTTGCAACACCAAAATAAATGCACTGCTGATTCTTCCGAGGCCCTGCACAGGAAGCAACTAGGGTTAGTATTAATTCCTCGGTTTATTATCTTCATTTGGGTAGGTAGAGAGTCTTTAATAATTCTCCAAACACAGAGTTTGGCTTTAGGCATTACATTTAGATTCCAGAATTTCTTCCACACAGGGTCCGTGGATGAAGAGTTGGACGATGAAGAAGACTTGCCCTCCTCAAGGGAAACTGCCAGATGGTAAGCACTTCTAACCGAAAAATTTCCTTTCTCTTCCCTATTCCAAATGACCTCATCAGAATTAAGGACACTTGTGGGAGTGGAGAGGATTAGGTTAGCATCCATAGTTGTGAAGTTTTCGACAATCTCATTTTCTTTCCATTTGCCATTTTCATCCATCAAGTCGTTGACTAGTCTTCCTCTGTATTTCTCTGTTGTGAGGATAGGGTTCTCATTTCCTTTGCTGCATAACCACGGGTCTTTGTCGATCCACACCTGATTGCCCCTCCCGATTCTCCATCTGTAACCTTTAATAAAAAGGTCTCTCCCCCATAAAATGCTCCTCCAAGTGAGAGGGGGATTCCTACCCGGCTGAGAGGAAATCTCCCTCCTTGAAATATTTCCCTTTTAGGACCTTTGCAAGGAGACTCGTGGGGTTTTTTATAATTCGCCAGCTTGCTTTTGCTAACATAGCTTGATTGAACATAGGTAGGTCTCTAAAGCCTAAACCTCCCCGACCCTTGCTAATACAAAGCTTTTTCCAACTAATCCAATGAGCTCTTCTAGTTCCTTTGTTCTCTCCCCACCAAAAATTAGCGCAGGCTTTGTTAATATCATCACATAGAGATTTAGGAAGTCTAAAACAGCTCATAGTGTACGTTGGAATGGCTTGGGCGATAGATTTTATAAGGACCTCTTTGCCTCCAGCTGAAAAAAGCTTACTTTTCCAATTTTGGAGCACTTTCCATATCCTGTCCTTGATTTTCTTGAAAAGTTTGTTCTTGTTTCTCCCTGTTTGAGACGGCATACCCAAGTAATCTTCCAGGTCATCCGTTTGACGGATCCCAAGAAGGTTACTAAACTCTTCGGCCTTAGCAATAGGCACGTTTTTGCTAACCATTAGCGATGATTTTGAGAGGTTCACCGATTGCCCCGAAGCACGCTCATAGATTTGAAGGATTCTCTTTATGGTGTTGCAGTCTTTCTCTTCCGCTTGACATAGAACAATGCTATCATTTGCAAAAAATAAATGAGTGAGGGAAGGGCAATAACGATTGATTTTTAAGCCAGAAAAATTGTTTAAAGATTCTTCCCTGGTTAGCATAGCCGATAGGCCTTCCGCGCAGAGGAGGAAGATGTAGGGGGATAGCGGATCGCCTTGTCTGATACCCCTCCCCGGTTTGAATTCCTCTCCTGGATTCCCATTGATGAGCACTGAGAAGCTCACTGATTCAATGCACTTCATGATCTTTTCGATCCATTCAGAGGTGAATCCCATTCTATCCATAATTCTCCTGATAAACTTCCATTCGACGCGGTCATAAGCTTTGTTCATGTCAAGCTTCATCGCTATGTACCCTTTCTTGCCTTTTCGCCTGTTATTCAAGTGATGGATGCATTCAAAACCTAATATCACATTGTCAGAGATGAGCCAATTAGGGACGAAAGCAGCTTGGGATGGAGCTATGATCTTATCAAGAACTTTTTTCATCCTGTTTGCAAGGGATTTTGCGATAAGCTTGTAAATAACCGAACAAAGACTAATAGGTCTAAAGTTCACCATTTCCTTTGGCTTTTTGGTCTTTGGAATGAGAGCAATAAGAGTCTTATTTAAGAGCCCAATCTCTGTGTTACCATTTAGAATGTCCAAACAAATCTTTGAGGTATCTTCCCCTACTATGTCCCAATACGTTTGGAAAAACAGCGCGTGCATTCCATCTATACCCGGAGCTTTAGTAGGGTTCATGGAGTTTAAGGCAACCTCAATATCAGCCTTGGAGAAAGGCCTGGACAAATATCTATTGTCCTCCTCATCTACAGAGTTATGGACACCTTCCAGCACCACTTTCATAGTATCATCCGAAGGGATTGAGGAAGTGAACAGATTTTTGAAGTATTTAGAGGCAATATCTCCAATTTTCTCTTCATCTTCTTCCCACCTTCCTCTATCATCCAGGATTCCTTTGATCTCATTCCTCTTCCTTCTTTGGTTGGCTTTGTTGTGGAACCATTTCGTGTTCTTATCTCCCCATCTGAGCCAATCTTCTCTGGATCTGATTTTCCAGTATTTCTCCTCTTCTTCAAGAAGTCTTTCCAATTCCTGCTCGGCTTTAATTAACTCCAAGGAGCCTGACTCATCATCTTTTGTCTCCAGGTCTTTAATCTCCTTTGCTTTTCTATCTACTGCCATCTTTATAGACCCCTGAAGTCTGTTAGAGTTCCACTTCATGAGGTCGACTAAACAACAGTTGATTTTTCTTACGAATGAGGTCACATTGTCTCCAAGGGATCCTTTCCAAGTTTCTTCAATAATAGTTCTACTTTCCGGGAAGGCTATCCAAGCTTCCTCGAATTTGGAAGATTTTTTCCTTTTTCTCCTCTTAATATGACATGTAGAATTAAAAGTAGCTAGTATGGGTCTGTGGTCAGATGAGTGGAAGCTCAGATTTTGGCCCCTCAGGTTATGAAACATTTTATCGAATTCTGGATTGACCAAAAAGCGATCAAGTCTTTCTCTAATTCTGTTGACTCTAGAGCTGCCTCGTTTCCAAGTGAACTTGTTTCCTTCGTAGCCTATATCTCTCAGGCTACATTCATCCATCATATCTCTGAAATTGGATATCAGTCTCTGATCCTTTGGGATGCCTCATTCTTTCTCGCTGTTCATGAGGATCTCATTAAAATCTCCCCCTAAGATCCAAGGGAGATTATTGGTATCATTGAGCCTCTCAACCAACTTCCATGATTCGTGCCTTTTGCTAGCTTCCGGGTTTCCGTAAAAACCAGTGAATCTCCAATGAAGATCATCTTCTTTAATGATAGAGTCGATATGACCCTTAGAAAAAGAAGTGATCGAGACATTAGTGGTGTTGTTCCAGAGAAGGATAAGCCCACCACTCTTGCCTTTACTACTCACCGCAAAACAGTTGTCGAACCCCAATAATCTTTTAACACCCTCAGCTTTGTATTCATCACATTTGGATTCCGAAATAAAAATAATTTCAGGGGAATTTTTCCTTACTTCAAATTTTATGCTGCGGATCGCCCGAGGATTCCCCACTCCTCGAACGTTCCAGCATAGAATTTTCATTGCATCCGGCGGGGCTGATTCGCAGCCTCCGCCGATATCCCTTCGGTATGACCAAAGTAAAGGTTAACTTGCTTCTTCCTCTCTCTCGTATCCTCTGAGTCTTCTTCCCTGATTTTTCTTTTTTCCATATTCTGGTGATTTTCCCCTGTACCGATTACCATATTTGTCCTTGCACGCCTTTTCCATTTCTTCAAGCTATTATCTTTTCTATCTTCTGAGGCAGGTTGCGCTGAAAGGGTTGGTGCTCTGTTTTCCGTAGGCCCATCCTCACAGTCTATTTCCATGGCCTTTTTCATTTCCTTTTTTGGCCCGTTGGCCCATTTGTTCTCTGTTGGGCTGAGTTTTGACTTTTCTTCTTTTCCATTCGGAGCATTGGGATGAGTTTTATCAATCAACTGACTTGGAGTGGCCCCCACGATTCCTTTTTTCCTTGATTCTGATTCTGAAACTGAAAAGCTGGTTTTGTCCTTTATTTCTTTTTTCTCTGATTCTACTCTGACTATTTCTGATGCTTCAGTAGCCGTTGTGAAATCTCTTTCTTGGGAGTTGCGTTTAGACTTCGGATCTGTACTCTTGCCGGAACTGGTTTCCGGCGGTTGCTGATTGGTCGATCTGGAAGTGCCTTCTCCGGCGGGGAGATCTTCCTTTTCCTTCTCCGGCTTATTCAAGGTTTCTCCTCTTGTTCCTTTTTCTCCTCCCCTTGGTTCTCCTTGGAATCGACCCCTGCCTCTGTCTTTTCGTCCCCTACCTCTTCCCCAACCAAAGATTTCTTTTCTTCCCCACGCATCTTCTTTTTTTTTGGCGATAGAAGCCTTTGCTACCCTGGGTTTCTCTAAGGGTTGTGCCGTAAGTTCCTTCTTCTAAGTTCTCTGTCAACTCTTCCACACATTCATTTTTGACATGCCCGAGCCTGCCACATCTGTAACAAAAGTCTGGAAGCTTTTCGTAAGTTATAGGGATCCAACTTTTCTCCGCATTTGATCCAACTTTAATATTTGTTCCTCTTTTTATCGCCTCCTTAATATCTATCTTTATTCTTATTCTGAGGCTTTCTCCAGTGATCTTCCCGTTCCCGTCCGAGATAACATCTTCAAACTCTCCAATAACCCCACCTAGAGCTTCAGCATATTTCCTGCAGAAACACACTTTAGGTAGATTATGGAAGTGAACCCAAAACGAAGCATACCTGAATTCGAGATTCTTGATGCATCTTTTACTTGTAGGCTCTTCGAATAATAATAAAGCGTCGTCGAAAATCCAAGGGCTCCCTTTGATGATTCTATTTTTGTCTTTCTTTAGCAGGAATTTACACATAAAGATGTTTCTTCCTGACTTTTCAATTTGAATTCTTCCCTCCACTCCCCAGATCCTGGGCATTATATCTGAGAAGACTTCCCATTGGATCAGTTTGGAGGTGAGTATTTTACTTGCTATTGCATTATCCAAGTCTTTGTCGGTTTCTTCAATGTCATCATCTTCAATAGCAACCACTCTTCGGTTCTCTTGTTCCGCCAGGCTAAGTTGTTCAATCTGTTTGTTGATTACTTCGGCCATGTCTTCTTCCTCTGCATTTACCAATATTTCGTCTTCGCTCAGCAAATTGCTATCATTTCTAGACGTTTCTTGAGTTTCAGGCACGGTTTCTTCCTCCATTACTTGGCGGAGAGAGCCGACCCTTTCTTCCTTTTGATCACTCTTGGATCCCCAGTGGCAAACCTTTAGTTGCCCTTCTTTGTCCATGGTCAAGCTCTTCCTAGAGAGCGTTTCACCAGGACCCCTTCGTCCTCCTGTTAAAGTCCACACCTGCTTTCATACATATAAAATAAAAAATTTTAAATTGACGAATCAATTGAACATATGTATTTTTTAAAAATATTTTTATTAACAGGAAAAAAACAAACTTCCATTGGATCAAACACAATGTGAAAAGGTGATAGATGAGGAGATTACTTTTAATCAAGAGAGAACCATAGTTATGAAAAAGTGAAACTCATATATCTCAAAACTTTTTTGACTTTTCATTATTTGCAATGAGAATTCATGAACTTATTAGATACAAAATTAAAATTTAGCATCCTATTAAATACAAAATTCAATTTTATGTTGAATAAATTCGTTGATTTTTATAAATATATATATATATATATTTTGATAAGAAACAAAAACAATTTCATTGAATAACATCTGCTGGTGAAAAGTTACAAAAGGCATCTCCAATGAGATAAAAGTGATGATAAACTATAATTACAAAAGGGGGAGTGACTACTCCAATAAAGCACTAAATATGATGTAGATTCCATGAAAGCATAAAAATTTGTAGACTTATCGGTGAATATTCTGGCATTCCGCTCCAACCAAATGTTCCAAAAAAAAACATATATAAAATTGTTCCATAAGAGCTTCTTCTCCTTTCTGAAAGGATGCCCAATAAGAGAGGATTTAAGGAGGGTAAGGATATCACTCGGTCTAGCAAAGCTCCACCCAAAAGCTTGTTGAAGATAATCCCAAAAAGCAGACGCAAATGGGCAAATGCTAAAGAGATGAATTTGAGACTCTTGATCTTTGAGACATAAACAACAGCAACTTGGAGAAAGGGACATCCAAGGCATTCTTCGTTGAATAACATCTGCTGTATTAATGCAAGCATGACTGAGCTCCCACATGAAGAACTTTACCTTTTTCGGCATAGTGCCCTTCCATAACTGATTATATAGATCGGGATGTGTGGAAATTCCACGGGAGGCCAATTTTTTTAGTGAGGGAGCCTGTGGAGAAGTTTCCGGATTTTTCAAGATTCCACGACCAAGAATCTTCCTTGTCTTTGAAGGAAAAGCTAGATAGCTGATGAGATAAAATGGCCCATTCGAAAGTTTTTTCGTCATTTAGAGATTTTTATAAATATTGAATATATCAATAACTTATAAACACCCAAAATTAAAAGTTCATAGATCTATTGATCAACATTTTTAAAATTTGATGATCTATCAAACACAATGAAAAAATCAATCATCCTATAGATACCCTTTAAAGTTGTATTAGACACACACGTAATAAACTTGTAATTTAAGCATAAAAAAGTCCATCAACCACCAACCATCACTATTGCAGTAAACAAACAAAATGTTTACAATTTCTTTCTCATTATGGGCCCCAAAAGTTGGGGATGGCATGTGATTCAATTTAACTGTTCTTCCCCCAACTTTCTGGCTGTGGAGGATTTTTTACTCAAGAATGACTCAAGACTATGCTTCAATAATTCCAAGATATCAACCACACTAATGAAGAGAAAAATAGACAGTGGATCCCCTCGGCTAAATCCCAGAGAAGAAGAAAATCCTAACCTTCAATTTTCCATTATCCCAAGGAGATCCCACCGTATTAATATTTGTTTGGAATGACTTTCTAAACACTTGAAAACGTTTTTTTTTTTTCCACTTATAAACACTTTTTTCAATAAACACTTAGAAAGTCATTTCAAACATGTTAATTAGTTTGGAATGAAAAAGGTTAACTTTCATCAGCCTGGCAAAGCAAAAGCAAATGATGCACATGCAGAGAAAGAAAGCAGACACAAATTCATGTTAAGCTTTGAATCTCAGTTGTAGAGTCCCACAATGTCATTCATTCACCAAAGAGTAACACAAATGATGTAGAAGCAGAACAAAGGGAGATTATATTTTAAAAGCATTGCTTCAAATCACTCATCAACAGGAGGAGACTCAGCAATGAGAAGTCATCAAGTTTTATCCTCACAGAAGATATAACTACAACCATGATAAGTTAGAGTATTGCCACAAAAATAGAGTTTCTGGCTTCCTCTACACTCCCAAGTACCATAAATGTTTCCAGAATCCACACCACAATATATTGAATCATTTTCATTACTAGTAAAAATACCAAACAGGAAATGGCTGGACCTGGATGTTGCCTCCGATAGAGGAATCAGTTTTGTGCTGGGTCCGGAGAATCAACAAGTGCCTTCACCTCCCTCCTCAGAAACAATGGCAAGGCAAAAGCGGCCGAGTGCATCTGTCAAACAAAAAAGTTTGTGTTAACAAATTGGATATGAAGGGATGTGACGCTTAGGAAGTTAAATGTGACTTCTAAAGTCTGCTTAGTCGAAGTATATTGTCTGTTGATCCATTTTCAACAACAGTTCATATCAGTTGAACTTGCATCTTTTTCTCTTTGAATTGATCCACATGTTCAATGCTACAAGTTACAGCAGGCAGTAGAGCAGAGCATATATGTACCTCTGAATTGTAGAACTTGAGATCTCTTTTATGCTTGACTGCACCTTCTAACTTCTCAATGGGATTGACAGGATTTTTAAAATCAACAGGTGGCCCTTCAGTTGAGCATAGCAAAAAACCTATCACACCACTGAAGAATACAAAACCCAGAGTTGAGAAAGAGCAAATACCATCTGAAAATGGCAATATCAAAATGAATCATTTTTTTTAAAGTCAGACATAAACTGTTAGTTTTTACATACGTTTCTACTTTATAGACTGAAAAGTAAGAATATGTCCTCAGGAAAATCATTTATAACCATAAAAAATAAATTGAAAAGAAGTAGTGTGATAAAGCAGCAAGTTAAAACATGCGTTCGACAAGTTGTGACCTTGGATAAGTTGGAACACTCCCCCATGCATAATGAGCAGATCCTTTGAAAATTTCACGGCAAATAGAGATCATGTCTTGAATAAGATGTGTATGTAGCCACATACTTTCTGCCATGTTACAGAGGACACCACCAGGTCTCAATGCTTTCGCTATCATCTCAAAGAATGGCTTCTCAACTAGCTCCTCAGCAGGTCCTAAAATAGTGAGAAAGTAACCTTGTGACGGATGGATTGGCATAAACTAGAGCACATAGATTTATAGAGCAGCGAGATCCATATTTCAGAAGGAAAAAAAAACCCTTTTTCTTGAGCTTACAAGTGATTGGAAATTAGAGAATAGGGTACGTTACCCCCTGCCAAGCCCACATGCATTTATTTCATGGACAATAATATTGTTTTAAGACCTCTCTGTAGTCTGTACTACAACCTCTGCACTTATTACTCTAGTTTTCGTATTAAATAAAATACTGAAATGCAACCTCAGACCCTCTACATCAGCACCCCTCCCACACTGGCGAGCATACAATGGAATGCACTAGTTATAAACGAGTTATACAAATAAGTAAAAACATACCCACAGGGTCCGAGGAATCAACGATGATTGCATCGTATTTCCCTTCAGGTGCACGCCGTAGGAATTCAACAGCTGTAAAAGATCAGAACATAAAAAGAGATAACAATGAGCGCATATAGCATAATAATTTCAATGTCCATCCAATTAATTGATATTGGAAAAAAGAGAAAAGAAAAAAACAAAAGATAAAGCACATTTGGACATACCATCACCAATGTGAAGGTGGACGCGGGGATCTTCAAATCCTATAGCTAACTCAGGAAAAAATTCCTTTGATACCTATAGGTGAAACCAGGGGGAAGGGAAACAAGGTGATTAACTTGAGAGAAAATGTAGTGATAGTTTATCACAAGAGCGATAGTTACACATCATACGTCAATGACCATCTTATCTATCTCACATATATCGATATGCTCTACAGAGCTGTGGCGAGAGATTTCGCTTAGAACTCCACCATCACCACCACCAACAACAAGAACCTGCAACATTTTCTCATCAGTTTATACTGAACATTCATTACAGAAAATGTCTCGAACAAAAGGAACAGACTGTCATTGATGACATGCTTAAAGAAAAGGGATGCTCTATACCTCATCGTTGAAGAATCTCTTTCATCACTTTAGTTTTCTAAATATTAGTTATTATGCACTGTTTTATTTGATTGAACATACATAACTTAATCTTCAACTGCTGACAGAAATACATTATGCTAGACACAAATACGTAGTCATAGTGTAAAATATTTTTAAGACAGAAATAAAAAGCCATGTACTTATTGAGTGAACTATTTAATGCAAACCCATGATAACGACCAACCAGGAGAATAAAAATAATCAAAGCAGTTCAAACTGTAATAGCTAATCCCATATCAAATGTAATTACCGTTTTGCACTTTGCAATTTATGGAATACTCAAATTGGTATAACTATTTGGACTCAAGCAAGTCAAGATCGGAACAAATCAAATGCCAAAAGTAAGCCAACTCCTAGTTAGGAAACCGCATTTGACATTTCTACTTGCTCGTTTTAAGATGCTAAAGTGGAGTTATAACCCAATAATGATTTATGTGCCAAAACTAGTACCAACCTTTTCCTTTTTCCTAATAATTAGAATAATTGTCAATGGATAGTGTGATATACTTATCACAGCAAAAATCTTAACAACAAAGAAACCATTCCATCCTTCCTCATACTTGTTGCATGAGAAAACGGAAGTACTACAACTGTAAATATGAAAGCACTGTGATTTGAATTTATGAAATCACCGTTTTGGGAGATGGAATTGAACAGAGGGGCAGATGAGTTATCATCTCCTGGTAGGCACACTCATCTTTCTCAGTTAACTGGACAATACCATCTAAAACGAGCACTTTCCCATATGTAGCAGACTGTCGATGAAAAATCACGGCTTTAGTTAGCTTTACTGTATATTGCCTTTGGGAAATCACAGAATGTTATGCGATAAGGGACAATAAGCAAAAGGAAATATACCTTGAAAACGACCACTTCTTGGTACTCTGACTTCCCCTTAAATAATATAGACTCTACTTGGAGGGAGTGTGCTTCTCCTAAAAAAACAAACAGAAATAAAAGGGTCATAACTGTCATGCTTGAGGTAGGAATGCATAATTCATATTAATTGTCAGTTAGAATATTCTAGCAAGCATCAACATAATATAAATAGATAATTCAGGCCCCGTGATAACTCTTTGGTTTTTGGATTTTGAAAATTGTTTCTTTACAATGGTTTTCATATTCCTTAGGGTAACATTTGAATTCTTAGCCAAATTTCAAAAACAAAAACAATTTAAAACTACTTTTTTTACTTTTTAAAACTTGGCTTGGATTTTGAAAACATTTGTAAAAAGTGGATAATAACACAAAAAAAACTCACATGTAGAAGTAGTGTTTATAAGCTTATTTTTCAAAAACCAAATGGTTAATAAATGGGACCTTAAAGACTTAAATCCTATTTTGGTTCCTTCAAATTTATTTTGCTCAAGTCCCTAAATATTCAAATATTCTATATCAATTCTTAAGATTTGCATAAAAAAAATATTTAAGTTTTTGTTAATTTTTCATTAATTATCTAATAGAAATTGACTTGTTTTGTAGCCTGAAACCAGGCTTGTCGTATGTAGCTTCAAATACTTTCTCACTAGCTACATTATCATATAAATGAAAAAAAGACGTGCAACTTAGGTCTTCCCTCACACGTTTTATGTAAAATTAACAATAAAGACCAAAATAGTTTTCATGTAAAGTTCATGGGCCAAAGTAGAACATCTAAACTTCTCAAAAAAAAAAAAAAAAAAAAGTAGAACATCTAAAAGTTTAAGAACCAAATAGAAGTATGAAAGTTATGAAAATAAGATTTAACCTAAGTCATAAATATGAACCATCAAGAAGCAAGTATCAATAGTTTATATTCCCTTGGGGAGAATGGAAGAAGTATAAATATTATATCAGTTTCGTCCAAACTCTAACATCACTACACTGATTACTCATCATAATATTGCAAAAAGTATTAAAATATATACATGTACTGTAGCAGTTTTGAACACGTCATAAAATATAATCCCCCCCAAGTGCTTTAAATATTCCATCTACTGGGACAATGACGTTCATCAGATAGGCAATAACATAAACTATCTAAAGATAAGAAAAAAGTAGAGAAAGCTACCAGGCCACATGGGATTGTTGAAATAGACCATTTTGTTTCCCTTATCTGGATTTGGAAGATATCAATACAAAAATACGTCAATGAAGGATCTCATTAGAGCACATGAATGATATAACCAAAATTAAATTAAGCAGAAAACAAGCATAGTTAATTACCAGAAGCAGACTGAGGTTCTGAGAACCACCCAGAAACAACAGTGGAATGGCACTTGGCCTCAAGCTCAGGGGCTGAAGCCCTAGCCTTTAAGCAACAAGAAGGAATCTCCTTCTTTGGAAGAATCCCATTACTCGCCTTCCCATCCATAGTCTTCTGGCATCCCAAACCTTTTCCTGCGTCGGCCTCCATAAATGATCCTTTTCTTCTCGAGCTCCAGTCTCTACAGATTCAAATTTATCCATGAGAAAGAGACAAGATACAAATAGCTTACAGATTATTTTAACACACACTGTATCAGTTTCTAGCATTTGCATGTAGATGTCTTCTGAGACATTCAACTAACTAAATAAAGAGTAAGAAGAAATTTTACTTGCAGTGAAGCAAGTTAGTTTACGCAATCACCTTCATCATATAGTTAAGAATTCTAAGAAATCACTATATTAAAACAACCAAAGAAAGAAGTTACAATAAAGTCAGAATGAAGAAAAAGCTTGAACAAAAAGTAGGCCTCAGAGGATGAGAAAAAATACCAGCCGATCATAAATCCAAACCGAAACCAAAGCTAAAGGCTTCTTTAACATTTTACAGAAATCAGCCAATTGTTGGAAAAGGAAACTTAGACGAATCTTCTCTGAATGGGAATAATAATAATAACTTCCAGATCATGGATTCAAGTCCATCAACAACATTAATTTCGTTTTAAAGAATCATATCTCAACAAAATTTGATTCTCCATAAACCCTTATTAGCTTCTTCTGATTTAATGTCGGAAATTACCAAATATGTCAAGTAAATTGAACCCAACATATTAGGACACAGGACAATGAATAGGGCAACCTTCCCTCACTATTTAGCAGTCCCTTGGGCCCCAAACTTTGAAAAAATCTATATTTAATGCGATAAATATACTTTTCCAACGCTTATACAGTAACAGAACAATATTAACCAACAATTTATCAAGCAATATGACTCAATGATTAAAAAAAGAAACGAAAAATCATCATTCCAATATGTTGGATGGGAATTTCAGTCGAAACTCTGTAAGACTAAGGATAATATCATTCTATAGCCTGAAGCTTCCATTGGAGCCCAAGAAATCGAAGGGAAATGAGGATGAAAGTGAAAAGCAACAGATAACATAAACACGACTGCAATATCAAACGAAACACTCGCCTTAGAGCAAAATCGAGTGAGTTTAAGTCCAGTTGCTCGAAGACAAGAAAAACAAGAAGAAGTACCATGTACATACAAAAATGTAAGGAGAAAAAGAGATGGGATGATGTATAATATTATACGTACCGCAATCAGAACAAGAAAAAATTCAAGAAAACAAACAGAATACACCAAAACTGAAGAACCCAGATGCTTAAAAAGGGAGAAAATGCATTCAAGCAACGATCAAACTAAACTCAGAGCAAGAACGATCAAAGCAGAGTTGAAGAGGGAGATTACCAGGCGTTAACTTCTGGAAATGGGAACTTTCAAGTTGTGGGTAAGAGGCGAGCGAGCGGGAAAGAGAGGCAAAGAGAAGATAATCTCGCAGAGAAATACAATCAATCTCTTTCTCTTCGTCTCTCTCTCTCTGGGTGCTCTGGTTTTTGATCGTTGATGCTTAAAGTACGAGAGAAATGGGGAATTGGGGAATTGCATTGTGTATTATATAAATGGGAGATTGTACGGTTGTGAATTTTTGAATTTGTGATTAGGATAGGACGAGCCTCGCATTATTTGTACCATTTCATTGTCATTTTCGATGCCATCAATCTGTTGAAAATTGAAATTCATGGCCCCATCTCACGATTCTCGAACCACCAAGCTTCTCAATTTCTGATCTTTCATGTAATAATTTCTCAATCTTTCCTTCTTAAACGATTTGAACATCATTTCATCTCAGTTTGAATTCTTTTATCTTCAAAGTTTTCATCTTTTTCCTCCTCTCTCGAGATTGTGTTTAGTAGACTTTTCAACTTTGAACTCGAACATAGTGAAACATATACTTTCTATCAAAACGTGAGAAGTTCAAATCTCTTCACGTCACATATTGTTGTAGTATAAAAATGTAATAATAAAATATTTTTCTTTATTTTGTGTTATATAGTAACTTTTACCGTTTACTTTCTAAATTTTTGTCTATTAAATTTCTGTCATTGATCTCTTATGTTAAGGAACATACAATTTGTTTTTATTTTTTTAGTTTAGTAGAAGTTTGACTTCTTAATTGATTCGAGCTATACTTACTTTGGCAAAAACATACATGTTTCTTAACAATATTGATTGACTATATATTAAAATGAGCATAACTCAAATATAATTGATAATGTGTATATATATCAAATTTTGTTTCACATAAAATATACCTATCAAATTTAATGTGTGGTTTAAAATATGAGTTGGTGTGATACAATAATATTTTACATTAAATAAAAAGCATAAATATAATAGCAAAGACAAGAATCAATTCTTATGGAAAGTTGAGAATAAAATATAAAAATAAAAGATACATTTAAAAGCATAAAAGAATAGAATTAAAATAATTATAAAAGTTCTTTTCAAAAAAAAAAATAATAATTATAAAAGTTTAATGGCCATGCTTGAAACATTAAAGCAATGCTACAAAGTTGAATACCTAGAGGTATATTTAAAGTTTTTTTTTTTTTTTTTTAATTTGTTTGAGTTCAACCTATATGGAAGATGAAATAGGAGGATTCCAACTTCTAACCTCTCGACCAAGTGTATATATCTTAATAAATTGAGTTATATTCACACTCGCATAATTAAAATTACACTTAAATACTTCTTACAACTATAGAAATATGTTACATACCATTTTGGCCTTTGTAGTCTAGGTATCGTTTCGATTTAGTCCTTTTACTTTCAATAAATCTTAAAATTAATTTCTATTTAAGAAACGATTCAATGTGAATATGTTTTCAAAATTTATAAAGCTAATGAAGGTCAATACATACTTTTTTTTTAAGTGAACAATAAATTAATAGTAGGGGCTGATTTTAAGATTCTTCGAACATACGAGGACTAAATTTAGATATTTAAAAGTATAGGGATTGATATGGAACAAGTCTCAAAGTATAGACACCAAAGTAATATCACATCATCAACTCCACGTATACAACGATAATTATGATGATGGATCATGATAATGATAACAAAGATATCTCAAATAAAAAAATTATGACATGAATGTCACACTACCAATATATTATTACAAAGTGTAATGGTCCATTAAAAAAATTAAGACAAGACAAACCAAACCGTTAAACTATAGTATCAATTAATGGATGATTATTTTAGAAATCAAAGATATGTACATTCTTTCTAAAGCAAATATTCTAATTGCACTTCCACCCTCTAGGCACCTTTAAAAGCAAGTACAAACCACATAAAAAATTGTTTCTTAAAAAAATATTGAGATCATATTCTAATCTTTTTAAGCATTTTAATTTATTCACTTTGATGTTTGTATTCTCAGGAGTAAACTACTAACATAGTCTCTATTTCAAAAAAAAACTACTAACATAGTCTCTATATTTATATATAGAAAAAAAGATGAAAATAGAAAAAGTAGTTTTTAATGTAGCAAATAATTAAAATGTTACTTTAAGGAAAGAATCATACAAAAAATTAGATTTTATTACAAGTTTAGTTCCTAAACTTTCAGGTTGTATCAATTAGGTCAATGAATTTAAAAAAAGTTTTGAATAGGTTCATGAACTTTCAATTTAGTTTCGAATAGGTCCCTGAACTTTAAAAATGTCTAATGGATTACTGAGCCTTTAATTATGTGTCTAATAGGTCCATGATATATTCGATATTTTTTAAAATTAACCAATATACTTTATATAAAATTGAACTTTAAGCCTATTGAGACTTAAACTTTCGATTTTGTATATAGTACACTTATGAATTTTAAAAAATGTTGAATAGGTCAAGGACTTATTAGACACAAAATTTAAAGTTGGATGACCTAATTGACACGAAAGTGAAATTTTAAGGACATATCAGATACTTTTTAAAGTTCAGGGACCTATTGAAAACAAAATTGAAAGTTCGAGGACCCACTTGAAACTTTTGAAACTCAAATACTAAATTGATACAATTATAAAAATTCATGAACTAAACATGCATTTAATTTAACCAAAAGATTATGAGAAAATAAATGACTATCGAAGGGAAACTAAAATATTATGTATTTATTTTAAAGTTAAGTGTTTGAAGTTTCACGTTTATATTGTAACTTAAAAATAATAATCGTCAAGGTGAGTATAAGTTAGCAGTAATTGACAGTCTCTCTAATTAAAGTGTCAATCAAAAAAAGAAAACTTAATAATAATAATAATAATTCTTTTTATTGAAAGAAAAAAAATCAAAATTGAGATACACACGTGGCATAATATGAAGCATGTGCATTTTCAAAATAAGAAACAAAAAATCCATCGTTGTCCATTGATAGGTGACTACTTGGCCTCATCCACCTATCACGAGAGACTGATTCAATGCCTAACATTTCCTATTTACCTAACATTTTTTTTATTAATTTGTTGATGGTCGATTTTGGTCAGAGGGAACTCACCTGACCTTCACGTGCCACCAACGGTAAATTTGTAGATGAGGGGGGAAGACGTGGCCTGCAAGACTGAAAACCTGCACACCGGTGTGGTGCTAGCCACACCGACTCCGATGCTTAAGTTAGAAAACGAAAGTACGAGGGCTAGAGAGTAAGAGAAGAGAGTAGAGAGTTCGGGTCCCCTTCTTCAGTGGCGAAGAGGGGTATAAATACCTGCTCGTGCTCCTAGGGTTTTTAGGGATTCGGAGGCGTTTCGGGACAAACCAGGCTGAACCGAGGCGGCCAGAGGCAGCGGGGACCAAGCAGAGCCGGATGGGCTCGGCCCGTCCCACTTGCCGGTTTCGCCTCTTTGGTCCATCTCCCAACCCGATTTCTCTCTGGTTGTCCTCGTCAACTCCTTGTACATCGGGGTGGTCCAAAATTGCCTATAACATTAAGCCCCTACTCTTGAATCGAGATTCAGGTGCTTTAGTGTTATCGGGTGAGCTCCTTAAGTTTGATTTAAGAGTATGACTCTCGCTCCATGCTGACTTATGTATGGATTCCTTGTTATCCTGCAAGATAGGATAAACTGGACAAAATAGAGACTCCTTGAATAGAGGTTAGGTGAAATGACAATGAAAAATGTGAGAGATTACAGAAATGGCCGGAGGGCCTGTGTGAATGACCAAGCCTCGGCCTCGGCCTCGGGATGAGGCCGAGCATACCATTCTTGTACAGCGAGACCCCTGTACCTGGTTATTCGGAGTGCCTCAATCCAGTTTCTAGTCTGCAAGAGAGAAGTTAGGAAAAAGGCTAGGGTCGGCCTCGGCCTCAAGCCCTTGTTAGCCTAAATTTTGGTTCCCTTTAAAGTTTGCACTCGGCCTCGGCAAGAGGTGCTCGACCTTGGCAAGAGGTGCTCGGTCCCAACTTCTGCTGGGCGAGCTTGACGTATATCAAGTGTTTGAGCTATGAAGTGAGGTAGACTTGGTAGTCCAGGCTCGTGAGCAGTAGCGTCGACTCTAAGCGTGGGCACTAAGCTGAAAAGCTTAGGCTGCATGTAGGCGTAGGCACTAAGCTTGTGGACTTATGCTTGCAAGTAAGCGTGGGCTCTAAGCTGAAGAGCTTAGGCTCGCAAGGTAGGCGTGGGCACTATAGGCTCGCAAGTAAGCGTGGGCTCTAAGCTGAGAAGCCTAGGCTCGCATGTAGGCGTGGGCACTAAGCTGGAAAGCTTAGGTTCACAAGTAAGCGTGGGCTCTAAGCTGAGAAGCCTAGACTCGCAAGGTAGGTGTGGGCACTATAGGCTCGCATATAAGTGTGGGCTCTATAGGCTCGCAAGGTAGGCTTGGGCACTATAGACTCGCATGATGCGTGGGCTCTATAGGCTCGCATGTGAAGCGTGGGCACTAAACTAAAAAGCTTAGGCTCGCATGTCGTCTTGATACATTCCTTGGAACACACTCTAAGCCTTGAAAGGGGAAAATCTAGGTCCTATCATTAATGTTAATGTTTACATTGAATGGTAAAGCAAAAGGGAAAAGTCTACTCCTACCTACCAAAAGTAGAATGAGCGACAGTGCTCTAATTACATGATGAATGTGCAAATAAAGAAAACTAGAATTCCCTAAACTAAGGCTTAGTGTGCTCTCCAGAACGCTGCCCTTGACCTTGGCAAGAGGTGTGGTAAGGCTCAGCCTCGACCTTGGCCATAGGAGAGTCTATCTTGGTCCTCAACGAATTTCCAGAAGAGGTCCACCACCATCTTTTCTCGGATCATCTCTGGTCGGCCTCGGCCTTTGTGGTGAATTCCTTCAGGTATCCGTTTCGGATCAACGCTTCGATCTCGTCTTTCAGCTGAATGCAGTTCCTGGTTGAATGTCCATGATCTCGATGGAAGAGACAATACTGGCTTTTGTCTCTGTTGTCAGGATTTGACTTCAGCTTCCGGGGTGCGCTGAGTAGGTTTGTGTTCTTTATCTCTATCAAGATCTGCTCTTGTGGGATTGAAGTAGGGGTATATTTTTCAAACTTCTTCAAGTAGTCTCCTTGGTCTGGTCGGCCTCGGCCATGGTCTGCTCGGCCTTGGCCTCCCTCGTCGGTTTGTTGCCTTTTGTCATTCTTACTGTTGTAGTTAGATGAAGAAGATCTCTTGTGCTCTCGTTCCGTCTTCTTTGACTTGAGCAACTCCTCTGCGCTCATGTATTTCTCTGCCCGGGAGACGAGCTCTGCATAGGTTCGAGGTTGGCTCTTACCTATTGAGTTGAGTAGTCTTTTCGTCTTCCAGTCCGACTGTGATGGCTATTAGGGTCGCTCCCTCACTGTATCCCTCAACCTGCAGTGCTTCGTCGTTAAAGCGCGTTATGTAATCACGCAAGCTCTCACCTGACTGTTGTTTGACTGTTAAAAGGTTGATGTGAGGCTTGCGTTGTTCTCTGGCTCCCATGAACTGTGCAAGGAATGCTCGGGCTAAATCCTTGAAACAGCTGATGGATCTCCTCTTCAGCCTCTCAAACCAATGCCTGGCTGATCCTGTTAGGGTGAAAAAAAATGCACGGCACCTGATTGCATCTGAGACGCCATGGAAGTCCATCCAGCTTTTGTAGGCGTTTAGATGTTGGACAGGGTCTTTCTTGCCATCATACGGCTTGAATGTAGGTACCTTGAACTTCTGGGGCACCTCGACTTTCATGACTTCTTTTGTGAAGGGTGGGTCGACTTGGTCGATTAATTATTCCATGTCTTGCCCTCCCGAGTCCTTCAACTTCTGCAGGTCTCCCTGAAGATTTCCAAGCTCCTTTAGGGTGTTTAGAAGCATAGCCTTCCGAGGGAGATGGTCTTTCTTAGCCTCGGCCTCGGCAGCTCTGGCCTCAGACTCGGCAGTTTTGGCCACTCTGCGCTTTTCCTCGATCAGATTTCTCAGGTCTATGTACCATGTGTTCTGCATGCTTCAGCCCCCCGACCTTGCTGGTTGCGCTGTTGGTCTTCTTTCCTTTGGATTCTGTCTCTAATTCATCCACGTATTCGACTGGATTCTTCCCCTTCCTCGGGTCTCTAATCAAGCCCCCCCTCATGGAGTTTGGTGTTAGGGCCTGGTTTATCCAAGATTTGGAGTATTCTGGACAAACTCCGATTCATTCCCTTCACATCATCTTCAAGGGCGACAATTTTGGCGTCAACATCCTCTGCTCGGCCTCGGCTTGTTCGTCTCGGTGACCCCCGGATGTTATCATCGTCTCGTGACCTCCCTGGTGGCGGTCTACACCTGAATTCTTTGTGTTTATGTCTTGGTCTTTCTTCTCCATCCCCTTACTCATGGAATGATCGGTGCGCAGATTTGGCAAGCTTTCTTCCCCACAGACGACACCAACTATTGATGGTCGATTTTGGTCAGAGGGAACTCACCTGACCTTCACGTGCCACCAACGGTAAATTTGTAGATGAGTGGGGAAGACGTGGCCTGCAAGACGGAAAACCTGCACACCGGTGTGGTGCTAGCCACACCGACTCCGATGCTTAAGTTAGAAAACGAAAGTACGAGGGCTAGAGAGTAAGAGAAGAGAGTAGAGAGTTCGGGTCCCCTTCTTCAGCGGCGAAGATGGGTATAAATACCTGCTCGTGCTCCTAGGGTTTTTAGGGATTCGGAGGCGTTTCGGGACCAACCAGGCTGAACCGAGGCGGCCAGAGGCGGTGGGGACCAAGCGGAGTCGGATGGGCTCGGCCCGCGCAAGCGGGCCGAGGCCGAGCAGGGGGTCGGGCCAAAAGCCCGACCCCTTCGGTCTTGGCCCGTCCCACTTGACATTTCGCCTCTTTGGTCTATCTCCCAATCCGATTTCTCTCCGGTTGTCCTCGACAGCTCCTTGTACATCGGGGTGGTCCAAAATTGCCTATAACATAACCTATTTACCTTTTATATATATATATATATAATTTAAGAAGATATTATATATCTTTTTGTTAGTTGAGCAATTTTACCATTTTTAATTTGGATTTAGGAGTTTAAAATTTGTATTTAGTCTTTGAAGATAAAATATGTTGTGAATTTCAAAAGATATGACCAAATGCGCCAACTACGACATATGAATCACGATACAAAGAAAAATGTTGTTTTAAAGTCAATTATATTTAAAATTTGGCATGCTTGTGGAAATATAACACTAGAAAAAAAAAAAACTTTCTCAAAAAAAAAAAAAAAACTCTGGAAAAAAACAAAAATTAACTCTGAGTCGATTAAAATTTTAAACTAATAATTTTATCCATTTAAATATTAAAAAAAAACTAATAATTTAGGGATAATTGTAATGGGTGGCAAAATTAGGGTAAATAATTGCAATTTTAGCAATTTTTTAAAATATTTGCAAATATGGCAAAATTTTTTAATTAATTTTTTATATCCCTATTTTGCCCTTGCGCGCGCATCTGGTGGTCTCCCCTATTTTTGTTTTGGTAGGTTTCTATCTGATAGAAAGTTTTTCTATCTGATAGAAAAATTTTCTATCACTGATAGAACTTTCCATCTGATAGAAAAACTTTCTATCAGATAGAAAGTTTTTCTATCACTGATAGATTCTATCAGTGATAGAAAATTTTTCTATCAGATAGAAAGTTGAGAACTTTCTATCTGATAGAAAGTTGAGAACTTTCTATCTGATAGAAAGTTGAGAACTTTCTATCTGATAGAAAATTTTTCTATCACTGATAGATTCTATCAGTGATAGAAAGTTCTCAACTTTCTATCTGATAGAAAATTTTTCTATCACTGATAGATTCTATCAGTGATAGAAAGTTCTCAACTTTCTATCCAACTTTCTATCAGTGATAGAAAAACTTTCTATCAGTGATAGAAAAACTTCTATCACTGATAGATTCTATCAGTGATAGAAAAACTTTCTATCAGTGATAGAAAAATTTCTATCACTGATAATAGAAAGTTTTTCTATCACTTTCTATCAGTGATAGAAGTTTTTCTATCACTGATAGAATCTATCAGTGATAGAAATCAGTGATAGAAATTTTTATCACTGATAGAATTAACTTTCTATCAGTGATAGAAAACTTTCTATCAGTGATAGAAATTTTCTATCACTGATAGAACGCTTTTCTATCACTGATAGAATCTATCAGTGATAGAAAAAAACACTGATAGAAAACTTTTCTATCACTGATAGATTCTATCAGTGATAGAAAAATTTTCTATCAGTGATAGAAATCTTCTATCACTGATAGAAAAATTTTCTATCAGTGATAGAAAGTTAATTCTATCACTGATAGATTCTATCAGTGATAGAAAGTTAATTCTATCACTGATAGAAACTTTTCTATCACTGATAGATTCTATCAGTGATAGAAAAAATTTCTATAAATGTTGTATTCTCATCTAAACCTTCCCTAACAAGATTTGATCGAAACACAAAAAAAAAAATGATAAATGGCTACAAAAAAAATGATAAGTGGCCCCGCAGGATACAAACGCAATGTTTCCTTCAAGATTGCTTGGAGATATGTTAGATTTTGTATATCCGACTCTTTCACTTGTCTTTCTCTCCCAACTATTTCATCTAATTCAAATTGAGCTCTTTTGAGTACTTGTTGATTATTGAGAAGCAAAGAAACGACCCATGTCATTGTTACCGTCGTACTATCAAATCCTGCTAATACAAAAGCCTTCAAAAGGTTCAATTCAACCAGCTTTTTAAATCAACGAAAGGCTAAAAAATATGTTTGAAATAGAAAACATAAGGCTTAAAGATATCAAATTTATACCAAACATGTAGCCTTGACGACAGTGTCAGCTTCGTAGCCAAAAAGTTGTCTATCTTTAACAGCAGAAAGCAACACGTCCATGAAATCGTGCTCCACTTCACCGGAATTTCTCTTCTGTCGGTGCTCTTTGAGCCATTTATCCAACTCCACTTCCCTAACAAGATTTGATCGTCCAAGCCGCCGCCGCCAAGGCCGCCCACATGCACAACCTCGACCTCGACGACCACCACTCCCACGTCGACGACGACCTCACCGAGATCATCCAACTCCCCACCCTCGGCTTCCGATTGCCTTCTTCTCGTGTTCCTCGTCAATCGTGGAGGATTTGTCTGTATTGGTGTAATGTCGCTGGATGGAGATGACCGGAAAAGTAGAGAAGAAAATAGAAAGGGCATTTTAGTAATTTTACCTTTTAGATGGCAATATTTTGCCATTTTTGCAAATAGTTTCAATGGCTGCTATTTTTGTAATTATTTTGGGCCGGTTTGCTACTTTTGCAACCGGCCCATAATTTAGTCCATTAAAATCAATCTTTCTGTTAAGTAAATTAAAATTTTAAATTAATAATTATAATTACCCATTAAAATTCTAAATTGTGTCTCAATTTATACCTTTCACTAAATTTGATTATAAAATTGTTAGTTAAATAATGGAAGTGCATGAGTTGAACCTGTGCTTCATTCATTTTTATTACAAAAGAAGGGAAATAAATGGTCAAACTTCATTTTCTTTTACTTGTTTATCTCTTAAAATTAAATAAATAAATAAAATATCTTGGCAGGAATAATAGGACCTTTAAACATAATTAAACTTTATATTATCAAAAAAAAAAAAAAACATAATTAAACATTAACATTGTTACCTTCATCATGGTATTTTCTGCCGATGAGTTTGTTCCTCTTTTTAACCTTATTTTTCTAGTATCGATATGGATGTATGTCTTGGTGTTAGATTGACATAGAAACGAAGATCTCCGTTGAGTTATGCTCGCTTTGACAGTAAGGATACTGGTTTGATGCTCCATCTAATACAACGAATATTCATTAATCATATACATCTCACTATTTTTCCACTCTCTTCTAATAAAAAATATATAAAATATCTGTTTTTGCAAATGCATCTCAAATTTATATAAAACAAAATATTATAGAATTTAATGAAGGGTATTAATTGAAACAAATTTAGGGTGTGTTTGGTTTACATTTTCAAGTGTTTAATTTTGAAAATAAATCATTTTGAAAAAATTTATAGTGTTTGGCAAGACCTAAAAATGACTTGTTAGAAAATGAGATTGATAAATAAACCATTTTGAGAGAAACACTTGAAACCAACTTTTCAAAAAAGACTTCTTTAAGTAAACAATAACTTTGTGTAGAAAAACATTTTTGAGGAAATGCAACCAAACATATGAGTGTTTAAATTCTAAACAATTTTTATACAAAATGTTTTTTAAAAAATGCATTCTTAAGAAACATTTAAATTCAAATGTATTCTAAACGAACCCTTAGAGTTTAAATGGGTAATTATTAGTTTGAGATTTTAATTCACAGATGAATTGTTAGTATGGGGTTTTAATTAATTCGAAATTCAAGGACAATGTGTTTTTTCCCCCTTATAATAATTTTGTAATTCTTTTTCATGATTATTGAAAATATTTCCCCCATATCATTCTTAAGATATATTATCAAAAAGATAAGTTATAAATTGGAGTTCTTTTGATGTATATTTTATTCCTAGTTCTGAATATGGTTCTTAACCTTCAATTTTGATTTTAATAAATTTTTATGTTAACTTAATTAAATATTAACTATCAGCCAAACCAAGTAGTAATGATTTGACATGATGTAGTACAAAGTAATAAATTCGGTACATAAAAAAGAAACAAGTGGGAAAAAATTGACAGACAAGTTGAAATATACATTTCAATAAACGTATTTATTCTGTTTGTCCACCTTTATTTAATCAAGTTGAACTAGCTTCTTAGGGCCCTGTATCACATTTATTGTTACATTGTGTCAAATCAAATAAATGAGGAAAAAAACACTTATATGTTGATCATCTTTTGAATAATTAATTTTTTAAAAGAAAAAAAAAAAAAAACTAAGCTAAACTTATCGAAACAATTGTGATTTTGACTCAAATGAATGATCGTGCTGAGCAACCGAGCTAGAGAAACTTCACATAGGTGAAGGTTTTGTCCAACACGTTTAGATAAGTTAGATTCATACTATGTCGAACTAAGCATGAATTAAATAAGAGATGTGAGAGAGTTTCTCCTAATTATAAAAGAAGTAATAAGTGGGGAACAACATGAAATGCCTTTGGAAAAGGACTATGAAAAAAAAAGCAAACGTTTCGATCTCTTTTGTTCTCATAGTTTGAATTTAGTTTCAATTTGACCTTATAGTTTAACCAAACACACCTTTTACCAATCTCTATTTTGTTCGTATAGTTTGAACTCAATTTCAATTATGCCTCATATCTCACTTGCTACCTATCTCATCTCGGAGGCTTTCTTGCAACCACTTCTTATCTAGCCATCTATTTCACGAGACTATTGTTATATCGGTCATTTTCGATCGTCCAAGCTTTCTAAAACCAACCGAGTCTTTTAGTCATTTTCCGTTTCACATTTATCAACCATGCCGACACTTCTCATTTAACAATGCACTTTGAAGTTATTTTCTATGCTATAATCCATCCTCAACCCATACAAAGTCATGATTTTTTTTTTTTTAAATATTCGTGAGTATTTGGATCAGCTTGCATGTGCCCAACTAAATAGTCCATTTTACATACACTCCCCATCTCTCCTGCATATTCTTAAATATATGAGGAAAAGTATGAAATATCACATCATCCGTGTTCATCAGCAAGATTCACTCTCCCCCATTTTGATAGAACCTTCAGCTTAGAAATTAGAATTAATACTCAATCAGTTTTGTTGCTGGCTAGGTTTTATTTTTGTGTCTACTGACTTTTTGTTACAATGTTTTGTTGGATTTGATTGTTTTGGGTCTCTGATGTTGGGCTGAATGTTCTTCCAGTTGCTTGATGAATTGAGTGTTCTTCTTTTCTTTTTGCTGAATTTGAACTTTCTCAGAACTAGATCTGGGCGTTTTGTTTGCTTGTTTCTAATTATTTATCGGTTGATTTTCTAAAATTGCCTTTTAGCATGATTTTGGATATGATATCAATGAACTTGATTCAAATTTGTGTGAAGTTAATCTGATAAGAACAGTTCAAATATATTTCAATAATCATATGATTCCATAACGAATTGTAAAATATTGTGTAATCAATCTGATAAGTACAGTTCAACCAGATTTGTAATTTGAAATGCAAGAGATTATCAGAATCAAGGACTATTGAAAAGCTGAAGAAAATTATTTTGATTTCCATTCTACCTGGTAATCAATCTACAGAAAAACGAAACAAGAATTCGAATCAAAGAAAACAAAGGCCATGAAATTGAGTTACACAAATCGCATCATCCTATCGATCTTCTTCAGAATCTAACCTCGAAATGTCAAAAATCGTAGCACCGACCGTTTCGTTCCCAATCGCCGTAGCGGGTGGGCTCGGGGCCTTTAGGTCCACCGACCTCACCGGTCGCTTCATTCACATCAGCTCCTTCATCTTCACCGTCTCGATCCTCTCCAGCAGCCTCTTGTTGATTCGGCGAAATTTCATTTCCAGCCTCTCGTTGTTCCTCGCTGGCAACGCCTCGCTCCGATCGAGAAGGCTGTTGATTCGCCGAGGAGCTGAGGAGTCGGCTCAGCGAGACGGAAGCGACGCGACTCACCGTCGGTAGGGCGGAGATGCTCGGCGGCGGCGACGAGAATAGACGGCGGAGATTGCTCGACATTCTTCTTCTCTCGATCGTATCTGCAAACGGCCGGCGGTTGGTGGGTGAGAAAATGGATATTTATAATGCTGCAATACGACGTCGTGTTGAGCACTGAAACCCACCACGTGTCGTCGTTTCAACGCAATCGAAAACCAAAATCCCTTTAACAGCGTTAAAACGCCAATCGCGGCATTAGAAAGCACAGTGAAATCAACAGAGTAAAGCAGAAGAAGAAGATGGGAGTAGAAGGGCATGTTTTGAAGCGAATTCCACGGATTAAGTTCCCTGAAAGACACCCAAAATCCTCAGCTTCAGGTATCTTTTCCTTTACACTCTTCAATTTTTTCATTTGTTCTTTACTTTTTTGTTTGTTTCTACTGGTTTTTGAGTTGGGATTTTACTATCATTCTCTGAATCTTTTGAATCTTGTGGATGAGTTCTTGGCTTCTGTGGCAGATTGATTGTTTGTTTGGTTGGACCGAATCTCAGAATTTCACTGGGTTTAGAAACTGATGCAAAGTTTTGTTCCTGTGGAAGATTTTGTTATCTGTTTAGTTTAGAACTGACTCAATTTTTTGTTCTTGTGGAAGATTCTTTTGTCTGTTTGGTTGTGTAGAAGCAGAAACTTACTGGGCTAGAAACTGGGTCAGTTTTGGGTTCATGTGGAAGATTCTTTTTGTTTTCTGTTTGGTCTGTTTGGTTGTGTAGAAACATAAACTCATTGGGTTAGAAACTGAGTCAATTTCTCACTGGTTCTGAAGCTGATGCAAAATTTTGTTCCTGTGGAAGATTTTTGTATGTTTGGTTGAGTACAAATTGAAACTTGCTGGGTTTAGCTATTGAGTCAATTATTTATCCTTGTGGAAGATTTCTTTTGTCTGTTTGGTTGTATAGAAACAGAAACTCTCTGGGTTAGAGAATGAGTCAATTTTCTTGTTCTTATGGAAGATCTTTTGTGTTCCTGTGGAAGAGTTTTTTTTTTGTCTGTTTGGTTGTTTTGTTCAGAAACAGAAACTCGCTGGGTGTAGAAGTGAGTCAACGTTTTTAATCTTGTGGAAGATTTTTTGTCTGTTTGGCTGTATGGAAACAGAAACCTAAGAGCACCGACATTTTAGTTCGGATAACATGTTTGTGTCCGACACATCTCAAATACTCTAACGTTTCGACGCTTGTTGGACATGTTATTAGGACAATGATGTGTGACACTAACTGTACTAAGTTAATACAAGTACGAGTCCAATATTGGTTAGAAATATATCTATTCTTCCTAAAATGTTAAAGACATCGGAACCTCGACATGTCTTCACAATGATATGACACTTATATACCATGGATCTCTCTCTTTCTTCCGTAGCCAATGTGTGACTTTTATTTGCACCTAATAAATAGACATAAATAGTAATTTAGGACAAAAATACTAAATTTTGAGAGCAAAATACATCAGACTCGTTCTTGTTTGAATTTCTCTTTGGTATGTCTCTGTATCCTAGATTTTTAAGAACGACAAGTCACCATGTTTGTGTTGTATGTTGTGTCTCATTCGTATTTGTGCTTTTAGACTGAAACTCAATTTGGGTAAGGTTCAGTTTGCAATGGAAGTAGAAATTTAAAAGTTTCTGGCTTAGGTGACTCTGCAATCTTCCTTTCACTTGTCCAATATGTGTTATTGGAAATCATCATTAGACTCTCCTAACTCCCTCCCTTATGACTATTAGTTGGGGAAAGGTTTGAGAAGCCAATTTGGATGCCTTAAGCCCCGTTTGATAACCATTTGGTTTTTGAAAATTAAGTTTGTTTTCCTTCAATTTCCTTGCCATGGTTTTCATCGTTGTTAAGGGTACATTTGAGTTCCTAGCCAAATTCAAAAAACAAAAACAAGCTTTTGAAAACTATTTTTTTTTAGCTTTCAAAACTTAGCTTGGTTTTTGAAAACATGAAATAATGTGTATAACAAAACTAAGAAACTTAATGGTTGAAGTAGTGTTTTTAAGCTTAATTTTCAAAAACCAAAAACCAAAAATCAAATGGTTATCAAACAGGGCCTTAACGAGAAAATTCGTCACCCAACTAAAATTCATGTGAATCGATTAGGACAGCAAACCAATCGCTATCTGTGTGTCTAAATCTATATTGTTTGAATTTGGATTTTACCAAAATGGTATGATTGTTTTTACGTTACACAAGATTTTTTTCACATCTAATCAAGACTATGTTTGCAACCCCATCACTTTCAGCTTTAATTTATGAACCTTCTTAATTCTCATCGAGAAATACTTTGAACTGATTGAATTCAACAATTGCGAGATTGGGGATCAAACCATTAACCTTTGAGATGGTATATGTTCTAGTAGTGTCATATCTTTTTTAATAAAAATGGCATGACAAAAGTGATTCTGGTCATTCCTAAGTCACTCCCAAACATACCCTTATCCAATGAACTATGTTTGGATTGACGAAATATGGTTGTCTACCCTACTTTTTTTTTTTTAGTACAGAATTTATCCTACTTGTGCTTGCAATTGAATCAGTTTCGATTAGATTACCTTGCATTTAACTCTAGTGGTGATGCTTCGTCACTATTTTCGATGTTTAGTCATGATTTTCGAGTTTTTCCCAACTTACCTGCAATCGTTTTCACAAGTTCATGTGTAAGTTTTTTCAAAAGCTTTATCATTACAGGTTCTAACTTGTTTTGCTAGCCTGACAAGTCTTACAATTTCCTCTTTTAGGTTCTGCTTTCCAGGCTCAGCACAACCCCTCAACAGATAACGTTGGTTACTATGCACTTTCAGGTTCCAATGTGCCTGCGCCACCCCAAAATACAGCCGTGGGGGGCAAAGCAACGCTCCAGCCAAAGCGTACGCCTGTCTCGGACAGAGAGATAGAGGCCATACTGGTAAGCAAAATAGTCTCTTTTACATCAATATGATACCTGCATTTACAAAATTTATCTCATGAGTTAGCATTGCGTAATACGATGGAAGCGAAGAGGGAATGAACGACAGTGTTTAATATGAAGGACGGATTCGAGATACTTGATGTTTGTTCTGATATGCTGATTCTAGCTTTGTTCTTTTAACAATGCAGTTAGGTGGATGCTTTTGATCTTTTCCATCAGATGCCGTGGAACGATAGCGTAGTGATTGTTCGATATCTGGATCGTTTGCCTTGTTAGCTAAGAACATTAATCTAAACATTTGTTGCAAACTTTTGTATTCACCTGAAAAGCTATCAGAATCATCTTGATTTTGATTCTCTTCTTGTATGGAACTGTTAAACTCCCTGCCCCCGGGTCGAGTGAAGAAAGAAAATACGCCCCGTCGCTCGAAACTCCGAGCGCAGGTCTTCTGCTTTCTTTCACGTCTCCCCTTAAGACTGTATTTGTGGAAGATTTCTTAAGCTGCAAAAACGAGTGACTCCCTACATGGAATATGAAATGAAAAATGGTATGTTCTTAAAAACATATAGGAAGCATTGTCTTTAATCAGTAGCTTGGGAGCTGCACAAGTTGAAGCTCTTTTTTTAAAAGTTTCATGGTTTATTATTCTTAGTTTCAATTTAAACTCGATGATTTTAAAAGTTTCAATTAGGTCCTTAGTAATTTGCTTCCATCTTCAATTGGGTCCTTATAATTTACTTTAATCTTACAAACAAGTCATCATCCCTAGATATTAATTAACATTTATACTAGTCATCTATAGGTCAATAAATTATTTTGTTATCACAAATTGTTTCATCATTATTTTAAATTAATGATAAAATTATATATTATTAACTTTGTGGTCGATTATAAATTGACATATGTTTTGCATTAAGTTTGAAGACAAAAACAATGACAAATCTATAATAATGTTTGTCACGTGTCTTAGTTACGGACATTTGATCAAATAAGCTTAGCTTGATCAGACTACATCATATAATGATCGAGTCAAAAAACAATTTGGCCTAAAACTAAGCCTGGCAGGTTAGACTCATAAGTCACATGAAAGACTCCAGGTAGAAGAGCCACCTTTTCCATTTCAAGGTACATCAAATTTAGAATCCAAAGCACGTAGAAGACTTTTAGCAACTCGAAATTGAGCACAAGACTTCAAAACTTCAACCAACTATTCGGGAAGATCAACAAAGGATGATCCAAGAAGATCAACAAGTCCAACACTGGAGAAGAAGCATTTCGGCCCTCAAGTCAACATCCAAAAGAAAGAATAGAGATTATACTACACTTATACCAGAAATCAATACAGTTTTACGTTTACTTCCATTAACATCTTCTTGGGTTTTAAACAGTTCTATATTTGTTTTTTGTTTCTTTTTTCAAGTTACAGGTATACTTATTTTTAGATAAATAAATATTTATTAGAAACGGTACCAATTCAAATCCAACATAATTCAAAAATGCAGATTAAAGAAAAATCAATCTGAACTTTTTTTTTAATATATACTAAAAACAGCAAAAACCATTAAAAAAATAACAATAATTTACTATATCAACAAAAATAAAAAAAGAAAGATACTTTTTTGGTTCCTAAGTTTTGAGGAATATGGGCCCGTTTGATAACGCTCTCGTTTCTTGTTTCTTGTTTCTTGTTTCTAATTTTATTAAGAAATCTAAGCATTTAATAACTATGTATGTTTCTTGTTTCTCATTTTTTAGAAACGTTCCCAAAATTTGTATAGAACTTTTGGGAACAACTAAAATTAGTTTCTCTTTTTTTTTTGTTCTTGTTTCCATTTTTTTCCAAACATAAATAAGAATATAGGTTTATTATTATTGAATGTATAGGCGTTAGGGTCATGAAATTCTATTGTTCTTTATTAAAAATGAAGAAACGAAAACAAGAAACGAGAACGTTACCAAACGGGCCCTGTGTGTTTGGTTTCTGGGTTTTTAAAAGGTCTCTAAGTTTTCAAAATATACATTTTTAGCCCTAAGTTTTGAGAAATAAGTTTAAAAGGTCTCTAATATTATTTTTTCAAACTTTTAAATCAATATTTTTAAATTTTTTTAATTTTAAAAACCATTCGACATTAAAAAATAATACAAAAATATTAATTTAAAAAAGTTGAAAAAATAATATTAGGGACCTATTAAACCTATTTCTCAAAACTCATGAACTAAAAAGGTTCATTTTGAAAACTTAACCTTTTAAACCTATTTCTCGAAAGTCAAGTCTATTTTGAAAACTCAAGACCAAACGCACATATTCTTCAAAACTCAGAGACCAAAAAAGGTAATTTTTCCATAAAAAAAAAATACATCAAATAAATCTCTACCATTTCAGTAAATTTTGAAATAATATCCGTGTGGAATTGTTATAATTGTGAGACTAATTTCATTGGGCATTTTCGAAATGGAAAATCGAAATTTCTATCAGAATATTCCATCGTATTTATCCCTTTATTCTTTAAGTTTCGATTTTGCTTTTCACGAGGCTATTGGAAAAGAAAGGAATCAACGGATTTGGTTCCTCGATCAAAATCAACGGCCATGATTCACTGAATTTGGTTTTTGAATATTTATTCGGAGACAAATTATTAGGTGCTCCTTGTATAATGTCCCAAGTAGTTTTATATTTTTACTATACATTTTTTTTTAATTCTATATAAGTGTATATTCGTCGTACATAAATGAAATAGAGGATAACGTTCATATTAACTTATTATCGAATTATAAGATTATTACAATCACACTCAAATTCTTTATATTAATTTTTTTAAATGAAGATGGTAAATCAACATTAATCTAAAGACAAAAAAAAAAAAAAATTAATGGTTAATATTATGATCTTTAAAATTTATAGAGTTACAAAAATTGAGTTAAATTGTTACAATTCTATAGTTTGGTCGTTTGATTCTAACGGTCCTTACAGTTAAAAAAAAAAATAGTTAATTTGACTAATTGAGAGTAATTTGTGCATTTTACCATATTTAAGAGTATTTTTTTCTTTAATATTCGTGAGTATCTAGACCAACTTGTGAGCACCAATGGATCAAAATCTTACAACATTTGGATGCTCATTTAATATTCAAGAGTTTAATTTCAAAATGTTGTAAGTTTGACTAATGGATGAAATTTGAAAGTTCAATAATATAACTCTAACATTCATATATAATTTTTGCAATATTTTATTTTTTAAAAGTGATTTTGGACAAAATCTATAAGATTCTAGGTAAAAAATACAAAGGAGTTTTTATGATATCTTTGAGATTTTTACCACTCTTTAAAGGTTTTCTTTTTAAAAAAAAAAAAAAATCATTTTCGGATTAATTCAATTCAACCATATAAAAGTAAAAATTTGAAGATCAAATCTACAAATAATTATGTATAATGTCATAACCGAGTGAGTTATGCATGTTCAAATTAGCCACTTTTATGAAGTTTAATAATAAAAAACTTACTACATTATGTTTTTGTTGCTTCTCATCAAGTTTCCTCTCAAAGTAATACGATTTAAAATGAGAGATACAAATTCAAACTTACAACTTGCAAAGAAAGTTATTAATCTATGATTGATTGAATTATGCTGGTCGATTACTTTTTCTAATATTATAGATATTTGATAAACTTTAATCAAATCACTAATATTTATGATAAAACTTTTAAACGAGTTGAAATTAAATTTAAATTAAGGTTAAATTAAGAATTTAAACTATAGGATATGAGTTTTGTTTCAATTTAGTCCCTATAATTTTAAAAACTTTATTTTAGGCTTTATAGTTCGGATTTAGTCTCATTTTGATTTCCATAACTCCAAAAGTTTCGATTTAATCGTTAGGGTATGATTGAATCTTACCAATAAATTTTAAATCCTATTTTAACAATTAAAAAAATTTACTCATTTTTTCTCTATGTTTTTACTTGAATTAACCCATAATTTAAATAACACACTGATCAACCAAATTGAAGAGTGCAAGCTCGTTACCATACAAATAAAACACAAGCCTCATATATGATAAAGTAATAACATGAACCATTTATGAAGTTTGATCAAACACTAAATTCAACATTTTTAAAATCATATGAACCAAATTAAAACTTTTGAAATCAAACAGGTTAAGAACAAACTCAATGAATGATTATAATTTACCCTAAAATTAAAGTAAAAAAAGCACGAGAATTAGAATATATAATTTATTTTTTTTAATGTAACATCGATAGTTTGATTATTTGATTATAATTTCGAAACTAGTTGAGCTAGGATTATACGGACCTAAGAAAAATATAGGTTAAAACTCACTTTTGGTCTCTTAACCTTCATGAAAGTAACAATTTGGTCCATGAGCTTTGATTTGTAATGATTTAGTCTCTCTACTTTAAAGTTTGTAACAATGTAGTTATTGAACTTTAATAAGTAAAAATCTAGTCCCCGTACTTTCAAATTTGTAACAATTTAATTACTGTCACAAAGAAATTCATCAAAATTAAATGTCAGCTTTGATTATTTAACGATTAAAATTTGTACCTGATAAACATATTGAGTCTCAAATTGGTTTATTAGTCTATCTATGTAAGAAATTTCATTAAATCTTTACATTAATGTTCACAATAGAGACCAAACCGTTATAAATTTGAGAGTATAGAGACTAACATATTACTTATTAAAGTTCAATGACTAAATTGTTACAAAATTGAAGGTACGATGACTAAATTTTTACAAATCAAAGTTCAGGGACTAAGTTGTTGATTTCACGAAAGTTAAGGGAAGAAAAATGATTTTTAACCAAATATATAATTTGAGAATAAATATTAAATTAAAAATCACTTTTGGTCCCTAAACTTTCATGAAAGTAACAATTTGGTCATTGAACTTTGATTTGTTACGATTTAGTCCTTGTACTTTCAATTTTGTAACAATTTAGTCATTTTTATTTTGAAAAAGAACAATTTAGTCATTAAACTTAAATAAGTAACAATTTAGTCCCTATACTATCAAAATTGTAACAATTTAGTCCAAATATTTTCAAATTTGTAACAATTTAATCACTGTCGCAAAAAAAAAAAAAATCAAAATTAAATGTTGATTTTTATTATTTAATGATTAAACTTTGTAGCCTTATTAACATATTGGGTCCCAAATTAGTTTATTAATCTATCTAGATAAGAAATTTCATTAAATCCTTACATTAATTTTTCACAATAGGGGTTAAATCATTGCAACTTTGAAGATACAGAGACTAAATTGTTACTCATTAAAGTTCAGGGACTAAATTGTTACAAAATGGAAAGTACAGGGACTAAATCGTTACAAAATTGTTACTCATTAAAATTCAGGGACTAAATTGTTATAAAATTGAAAGTACAAGAGCTAAATCGTTACTCAATTATTACAAAATTGAGAGTACAAAGACTAAATCGTTACAAAATTGAGAGTACAGAAACTAAATCGTTACAAATCAAAGTTTAGGGACGAAAAATGATTTTTAACCTAAATATTATAACGTGAGTAATACATTATAATTTGTGATTGAATATCATTGAGGGCGTATATCGAAAGAGTTGGTTGATTTGCTTTTAGGAGAGGCGATTGGATTGGAAAAGAATCGACGGCTGAGGGTTGATGAGATCAACGGTGGTCCGGCGACCGGCGATGGGTTTTTAACCGGCGAAGTGGGCAGTGGCAGCAGCGTAATTTCGTTTCACGTGGACCAAATTATCCGCAAACCGCCAGTCCTCTCCGGGTCTCGTCTCTCTCTCTCTCAGACATAACCCCAAATCCAGACTCCCCCAACTCCCAAGAAACCGTTTCCCTCTCTTCTCCGCCGCCGTCGCCCTATCTCCGACCGGCGCATCCACTTTCCGGCGATCCCTTTTCCTCACTCGCTCTAGGGTTTTTTTTTTTTTTTCTCTTTTTGTTGTGTGCTTTTTACGCATTTCTTGTTCCGCGTTAGACCTGTGCTATATCAGTGTGAATCCCGGATTTGGTCGTTGTTTCCTTTGTGGGGAATGGCGTTGCTGTTAGGGTTTTGATTCTGCCCAGTCGAGCTGTGGGATACCGCTGGAAGATTTGAAATTTAGGGTTTTCTTTTTTACTTTGGTTTTCTTTTTTAATTTACTTGGGGGGTTTGTTTTGAAATTAGGGTTTTCAGTGTGATTCAGTATGCCGAGGGGTTCGAGGCACAAATCTACTAGACATGGGTTGAAGGATGCTAGGGAATCCTCGGACTCGGAGAATGATTCCAGTCTGAGGGATCGGAAGGGCAAGGATAGTGGGAGTAGGGTATTGAAGGACTCTGCTTCTAGTGAGAAGCGCAGATTCGATTCGAAGGATACAAAAGACTTCTACGGCTCTGAGAATCTGGACACGGAAGAGCATGGACATTCGAAGCGGCGTAAGGAGAGGTACGATGAGGGAACGACCGATAGGTGGAATGGGGGAAGCGACGAGGAGCTTGGTGTTCCTTCCAAAAAGTCAAAACCATCAGTGGATTCAAAGAGCAAGAGGAGGGATGAGAGTGTAGGATTGCAGGGTGATGGCGAAGAACTCAAGAAGAGTAGTGGAAAGGGTGAGGGAAGGCACCGCGAGTCTAGCCGAAAGGAGGGTAGGAATGGTGGTGGGGAAAGGGAGAGGGAGAGAGAGAGGGACAGGGACAGGGAGAAGGAAAGGAAAGGTAGAGAAGGAAGAAGTGACAGGGTGGTTGCAAGTGAGGAACACCGTGTTGAAAAGCAAGTGGAAAGGAACACAGGTCAGGCATTGAGTTCTCAGTTAGTTTTATCCTCCTAGTGCAACTCATGTATCCATTTCTCTGCACAACTTAAGCATATCGATATGCTTTCTTATTTATCATGCTCTTTATCATTACTGATTAGTATCCACATTTTCTTAGTCTCATTTTTAGGTTTTAACGGGTTGATTTGAGTACTGACATTGGTTTTGTAGTGTTCTCTGCGTTGGAGATTTTGTACATCTGGTTCCACCATTTACTTATATGGTTGGACTATTTACCTGTATCTTTTGCTCTACTATAATCTGGTCATATATTTTTCTTTCAAGTTTCATTTTACTAAAAGACATATCCACGAAAATGACATAGGAGCTATCTAATGGGCTGGAAAAGGCAATAGTAACTTAACAGTTGGCTTCCCAAGAAGATCTCAGAGTAACCATTAGATCTGTCCATGTTGAAGAAATCATAAACGTTCCAAGTATCATTTCTGTTTTGATTGATAGACATTCTCTGCTTGAAGCTTTTCTGTATGAAATTACATAGGGTTAACGAGGATAGTTGTACTTTTATTTTTAGGCTGCCATATTTTAGGCTACGCATGATCATTCTTTTTTGGGTACTATAGGATACGATGGTGGTAACCTCCTCGGTTCTCTTCGGGATCTTCTTACACCCCACTCCCTATATGGATTTTGTCTTTTCTCAATATTAATACAAAGTTTTTATTTTCTATAATAATTGGTGGTGATTATTTCCTTTCTTTATTGTTGTTGTTTTAGATGTGGACAACAGGCTTTCTTTATTTGTTATTATTGTTTGTGTATATGTGTGTGGAAGTTAATAGGATGCTAGGATGATACTAAGATCCTTTCATTTGCTGATTTGGTGAGATTCTGCCGTGAAGACTATCAAGGAAGAGTTACCCAAGGACTACCAAACTCTTTTGCCTTTTATCCTGCATCAAACTTCATGTAGAAAACCAATTGGCATGGAAGGATTGCCCAGTGATCACAGTCGTTCTGTTCCAATCAATCATGGGCACCTCATCTCTACTCCTACCAAGGACCACAACCTCTGCATAAGATTGCTCACCCTTAAATCTTTGAGGCAAGGAAGATCTACACTCAAAGAGGAAAGCTCCTTTTACCCCTTTAGGTTCTTCTCTGCTATTACAATAATAATTTACATCGTTCCACTCCTTTCATAGGGAGGGTTTCTTCAGATCAACCTCTCCTATTCAAGACCACCTGCACCCGATGAGTATCATTTTAGGGAGTGAAGTACGTCAGCAAAACAATCTACCACCCATGCTGAAACTGAAAGCACCTGAATCAAAGGAATTTGGAACTGTCTGTATTCACTCCTCTCCTCTACCCTGACTTTCCTACCCCCTCCTTACACTACTTTAGAACCTAAGGTTTTGTGTTCAATCCTACACAAAAATAAAGGAGTTGCCCTACCCTTCCTTTCATAAGTCATCACAGAAGCTTCTCTTAATACACAGTTTTTCTGCCTCTAATTGTGCACTTGTTAATAGCAATGCACCGATATATATATATATATATATATATATATATATATATATATATATCATATTTTGGCATACCTTATGCCAGCAAATGGCTTGATTGATCAACCGGAGTTAGTTTTAATTAGGATATAAGTTTCTAGATTTTATTCTATTTCTCCTTCTTTGTCTCAATTTGCTAATTTATTGTACATTGTGATGTTTAAGGGTTTAAATTCTAGTTCTTCTTTTAACTACGTTTCCAAATTGGATTTTTTGGTATTTTGTTGGGGTTGTAGAATTCTGATTTTCTTTGATCAATGGTTAGTGTTGTCATTTTTTGGTATTTCTCCTTCTTTGTCTCAATTTGCTAATTTATTGTACATTGTGATGTTTAAGGGTTTAAATTCTAGTTCTTCTTTTAACTACGTTTCCAAATTGGATTTTTTGGTATTTTGTTGGGGTTGTAGAATTCTGATTTTCTTTGATCAATGGTTAGTGTTGTCATTTTACAAATCTTGGTTTACGTTCACTAGGTTAATCTTAGGAATTGGATTATACTTGCTTTTGGAGAAGTATTTTTTGGTTTTTGTTTCAACTTGTACTAATTGCATTTTAATTTTGTGCAAAATTTGGTTTCTGAAATTCTAAGTGATTGAATTTTCTTCTACAATTTGGTGTACTTTCCATATCACGCTAACTAATTGTTTCCTTATCTCTCTCTCTCACGCACATGTTCATTCACTCACATATAGGTGAACAAAGTTTGTTTATTGAGTGTTTTGTTAGCCAGAGCTGATTGTGCCTGTTGGTATCATTTCCTCGAATAGATGGATCCTTTGGAGCTTGATTAGGCATTTATTTTCTTTTGGAATAAAGTTTTATTTGAAAATATTTCATTTTAGTATTTTAATATTGTTATACCGTGGCTCCTAGGCGACTTGGAGTCGGTGTCTTACTAGATATTAACTATGAAGTTGATCATCTTTTATTTAATTTTTTTTAATTTTTTTTGGTAGAAATATTACCCTTATAAGTTTATCTTTTTTATGCATTTCGTATTATGTTTTACTCTTTTTATAATGATCTATTTCTGGTGCTGGTTTTTGTACTATGGAAAAGATGAACTATTCTTTTATATTTTTTTTCCTATGGTCTCGTCATTAGATGAATGGTGATCCCCTTAAACAAAATAGATGTTTTAGATTATCCCTAATACAATTGTATTGTTGACTGAGTATTAGTTTACAACCTGTTTTTATCATTTTTTTGGAAACTTGTGTAAATCTGTTAGTTTGTGACATTTTGCATTTTAAATGCAGAGAATGTGTTGCATAGCCCTGGCTTAGAGAATCACCTGGAGATACGAGTTAGGAAGAGAGCGGGTTCTTTTGATGGGGATAAACATAAAGATGATATAGGAGACATTGAAAATAGACAGCTGTCTTCAAAGAATGATGCTGTGAAGGATGGAAGAAGAAAGAGTGAGAAGCACAAGGATGAGAGAAATAGGGAGAAGTACCGGGAAGATGTTGATAGGGATGGCAAGGAAAGAGATGAGCAACTTGTAAAAGATCACATCAGCAGGTCAAATGACAGAGATTTGAGAGATGAGAAGGATGCTGTGGATATGCATCACAAGAGAAACAAGCCTCAAGATAGTGATCCTGATCGAGAGGTAACCAAGGCCAAACGTGAAGGCGATCTAGATTCTATGCGTGATCAAGATCATGATCGCCATCATGCATATGAACGTGATCACGATCAAGAGAGTAGACGTAGACGCGATCGCGATCGCGATCGTGACCGTGACCATGATCGGGATGGGAGACGTAATCGTAGTCGAAGCCGTGCTCGTGATCGTTACTCTGATTATGAATGTGATGTTGACCGTGATGGATCACATCTTGAGGATCAATATGCAAAGTATGCTGACAGTAGAGGAAGGAAAAGATCTCCAAATGATCACGATGATCCTGTTGATTCTAGATCTAAAAGTTTGAAGAATAGTCACCATGCAAATGAAGAAAAGAAGTCTTTGAGCAATGATAAAGTGGACTCAGATGCTGAGAGAGGAAGATCTCAATCACGATCTCGTCATGCAGATGTTAGTTTAAGCAGCCATAGACGGAAGAGTTCACCCAGTTCTCTCTCACGTGTTGGCACAGATGAATACAGGTTGCAGCTCTTTTTCTTTATTGTAACATTTGTTATATGATGTTTAAGTCCTTCTTGCATCGAGATTTTTTTTCCAATGATGTTGTCTCTTTTAATTGGTTGGGATGGCCTTTCAATTTTTGAGTATTTTAAGTGCACTGTCTTTTTCTAGCTAGTTTCCATACTGCTATATATTACATTTGTCTCTGTTGAATTGCATAAATAGGTTAATAAGCAACTACTTATTGGTAGCTCTCATCTTTCATGCATTAAAAATATGGTTAGGTACTTGTATCTTTTCATTTTAATGTTTTCTTACTATGAATGGAGTTGTTTAATTTCGTTCAGTTATATTTGAGAACATATCCTCTGTTGGCCTCTCATTGCCAAAGGTCAAATTTTCATGCAAGAAATTTCTTCAAAAGGAGGAGAAAGCATAGATTATAGCAATTTCTTCTCCACCATATCTTTTCATTTGCATTAAGATTTTTGGTCGTAGTTGTGAATTCTATTATATGATTATGTGATGAATTTTTTAATGAATAACTATTGTTGTTGTAAAGTCTATTATGATACCTTATTATTTTTCTTGCTGGCGTTCACTATTAATTAGCAGACTTTTAGATTTTCTTGGCTTTGAGTTGCATTTTGTTCTTGAGAGAAAGAACGGAGAGCTTTAACACATAAAATGTCAATCACACGAACATAGAGCATTTTTTTTTTGTTTTTTTTTTGTTTGTTTTTTAACTTTTCGCAAAAGCAAGACTTTTTATTTTTATTTTTATTTTTAATAATTTTCCTTGTACATGGCAAAAGCATTATGGCACACTAGTTGCATCTGAAAGGTGCTGACAAGATAGCCTCACAGACTAGTAGTAGTTGAAAATTTTTCTGTTCTCATGTGGTAAACCACAAAGAATCTCTTTGATGTTGTGTGGTGCGAGTTCTATTTATTTCTTTTTCTGAAAGGAGTTCTTATCGCATCTTTCTGCATCATGTATCTTGATCTTGGGATTGAGAGTAGGGGAAAGCTGGGTTTTTTGTCCATTCAATTCTTTGTGTCTTAAATCTTGTGTAGTGATTTTTTATTTCCTTCTCTTTTCTGGAATGATTTCTTCTTGACAGGAAATGATGCAACGACTGATGACAATTTTGTGATATTGGTCCTTATTATTCAACTTCTTACCTTATCTTAACCATAAACTTCCATTTATTAATTGGATCGCAAGTCAGTCCAGAGGATTTATTATATCTTAAGGATTTTAATTGGTTTCTTGTAAGTGGGTAATTGACTTCATGTATTGCAAGAGTCAACAACGCAATGGGATAATAATTTATTATTCATTTTTTTTAACATTCTAGGCATCAAGATCAGGAAGATTTGAGAGACCGATACCCTAAAAAGGAAGAAAGATCCAAATCCATTTCTACTAGAGATAAAGGTGTTCTTTCAGGAGTACAAGAAAAGGGTTCCAAGTACACTTATTCGGAGAAACCCAGTGAAACAGATGGTGGCAATGCTGTTGAGCTGTTACGAGACAGGTCTTTAAATTCTAAGGTATATATCAGCATTGTGCTTGTTAAAAAGATCTCTTTCATTGATGAATGACTTTGGACATGCTAACAGTTCTTATGTTTTGCAGAATGTTGATATTGAAGAAAGTGGACGAAGGCACAGTACTTCTATTGATGCCAAAGACCTCTCTTCTAATAAGGATAGGCATAGCTGGGATTTACAAGGAGAGAAACCTTTGATTGATGATTCATCTCAGGCAGAGTCCTATTTTAACAAAGGTAGTCAGAGCAATCCATCACCATTCCATCCACGCCCTGGCTTTAGGGGTGGAGTTGACATTCCTTTCGATGGTTCACTAGAAGATGATGGTAGACTCAATTCTAATAGCCGTTTTCGAAGGGGTAATGATCCAAATTTGGGTAGAGTACATGGCAACACTTGGAGAGGGGTTCCAAACTGGACAGGACCACTACCAAATGGATTTATCCCTTTCCAGCATGGACCTCCTCCTCATGGAAGTTTCCAATCAATGATGCCACAGTTTCCAGCACCACCTTTGTTTGGTATCAGACCTCCACTTGAAATCAATCACTCTGGAATTCCATATCGGATGCCTGATGCTGAAAGATTTTCCAGTCACATGCATCCACTAGGGTGGCAGAATATGTTGGATGGTTCAAGCCCTTCTCACTTACATGGATGGGATGGAAATAACGGTATCTTTAGGGATGAATCTCACCTATATAGTGGAGCTGAATGGGATGAGAACAGGCAGATGGCGAATGGTCGAGGATGGGAGTCCAAAGCTGAAATGTGGAAGAGACAGAGTGGTTCCCTGAAAAGGGAATTACCTTCCCAATTCCAGAAGGATGAGCGTTCAGTGCAAGATCCTGTTGATGATGTATCAAGTAGAGAGGTGTGTGATGAGAGTGCTGATTCTATTTTGACAAAAACCGCTGAAATAAGGCCTACTGTCCCTTCTGCAAAAGAAAGCCCCAACACTCCTGAATTACTCTCTGAAACGCCTGCTCCTCTTAGACGGTCAATGGATGATAATTCTAAACTCAGTTGTTCTTACCTTTCTAAGCTTAAGATTTCCACAGAACTTTCGCATCCTGATTTGTACCACCAGTGTCAGAGATTAATGGATATTGAGCAGTGTGCGACTGCAGATGAGGAAACTGCTGCTTACATAGTTCTCGAGGTAAAGTCCTGGTCAAAGTTTAATCCAGCCTATGCCTGTTTATGCCTTTCTCATAATTATATGAATTTGATTATTATCCATGATTTGTGATTTGCATCTTTATCTTCTCAACAGGGTGGCATGAGAGCGGTGTCCATCTCTTCAAATAGGGTGCATCAATCTCTTCTCCATCCAAACAAGAACTCGGTTTTTCAGGTATAATACGTGGCTGCATTCAGTGTAGTTTTCTTTGTTGCTTTAGTATTCACATTAGGTCCTAGATATTTGATGCTCGAGGCTGCAAGATGGTACAGATTTGGAATGTCCATTTTTCACATGTAATTAAAATATTAAACTACTATGATACTGTTTGTGTTAGTTGTAGTTTACGATATTTAATCAATTGACCTTATTGTGTCATGGCAATTTCGTAATGGACTTCAATGGCCTTTTCTTTTCTCTGGAGTCTTGACAAAATATGGGGGAAAAACCTGTGATGTACTGTGCTACTTGTATGTTTGTAAAACTTGACTTATAGAGATCCTCGGCTAAGAATGATGCTCAAAAGTTAAATAGCTCGTAATAATTGTGGTATTTGATATTTTGCAGCATGCGATGGACTTGTACAAAAAGCAGAGAATGGAAATGAAGGAGATGCAAGTTGTTTCTGTGGGAAAATTGGATGGTATTTTGGCTTCTTCTGAGAGGAGACTTGAAGAGAAGGGCTTCGATTTCAATAATGAAGAAGTTAAGGTTCCTGTTTCAACTGTTGATGTGGAAATGGCACAGGCACCTATCAAAACCACTGGTGATATGGTAGTCGAGGCGACTGCTGCTTCGGGGAAATTGGAGGATTTGGCTTCAACTGCCAGTCAGGAGGTCAAGTGTCTTGAAAACTCAGAGGAGTCATTGCCAGTTACCAATTCTACAGAAGTGGATATGATGGCTTCGGAGCAGCAGGAGAACTTAGATGCCGAAAAGGACACCATCGTTGCACCGAATGACAACATAACACCAGTCAACGACACCGATAAATTGAGCAACATGGACATGAAGGGGATGGTGAATGGCAAAGATTCAACGCGATGTGGAGTGGGTAATTCTTGTTTTGACAATGCAGTGAGTGGTCCTTTATCTTTTGCAGATGAAATACCCGAGACTTGTGAGGGTTTAATGCCTGTGTCAATTGGGTCTGAGTCTTTAATTTTGAGTCAGATACATCATTCTCCTGAAAGTACACATTGAAACAATTTTAAATATCGCTGCTTTTCTTATTTCTTAGTTAAGTTATTGATTTTCTATTCTTGTTGCTTCATCTTCCTGCAAGGAATAAAATTTCCTACTGTTCTGCACTCTTGGTGCATGGTCTTTGAGGTTGCTTTTGTTTTTGGTCACTTATATTTTTTTTTGCACAATTTCCAAAAATGGAAATTTCCTCTCTTTTTTCTTTTTTGTTAATAATTCTTTCCAAGGAAGTTGTTCATTTTCAGGAGCCAAACAGATTTGCAGAATTGGGGGAACTTCGTCCTGCAAGGTAAAATCTAAATTCAGATTTGCATTGATCATTCTATATAACTATTATTATTATTTTGTTGTTTTAATCTTGTGTTATTATTTTGGTTTAAAAGTTGAAAAACTAGTTAGTTTAGGTTTCGTTTGATAACCATTTTGTTTTTTGTTTTTGGTTTTTGAAAATTGTGCATTCTCAAACTTATTTTCACTGCCTTATAAGGGTATTTTGTTATTTTAGGTTTGAATTTCATTCTGATTTATTCCATTTTGGGTTTTAAATATTAAAAAAAATAGCTATTTTGTAGCTGAAAATATGCCCACGTTAATACATGAATAGTCTTGTCAGTCACCTGTTAAACAATTGATAATTAAATGTCAAATAATAGTTATTTTTCTTTTTAAAATTCAGGGACAAAATATATATTTCCTAATGGCTAGAATAAAATAGATCAAGAGTTGACCGAATGAAATTTAAATCTTATTATTTTAATGTTATTAAAAAAATCTTATTATTTTAATGTTTTTTGTTTTTTTTTTGAGAAAGAGTGTAAATTCTTAATATTAGTGGTTGCCGTTCGAATTTATTCATATTTTTGGCAAAATGTATGCCATTTTCTTACCTTTTAAATTAGAGAAATATTAACAATAACCTATAATTACTTTGAAAGTCATCTTCTTTAAAATATTTTATAATTGAGAGTCTGGTTTTGTAAATGACTTTATCTGCAAAGTCAGCAATTTTATTCATGAGGTTTGTTTTTGGGTTCATATTCAAACTCTACAATTTTATCCATGAGGTTTCATTTGGCCATTCCGTCCATCTTTCTGTTATTACTAATGGAATGTGGTCGTGGAACATTTTTTTTTTCTAAAAAAAAAAATTAAAATTATATTTTATTTTTTTAAAAAATAAAAAATATTTTAAATATCTTTTCTTTTTCATTTTCCGCTCCACCTTCACCTAAACCCTAATGCCTAGTGTAGTCTGTTGGCCAAACGTCCACGGATGGGCATTAGGGTTTAAGTGAAAGTGGGGAGGGAAGAGGAAGAAGCGGGAAAAGAAAAAGAAAAAGAAAAGGATATTGTTATTTTTAAAAATTAAAAAAATTAATAAAAAGGGTGTTCGATTCCACTAATAATTAAGGAAAAATTCATGGAGGGACCAAAATGGAGTTAAATGCAAACTTCACGGGTAAAATCATTGAGTTTGAAAACTCAGAGACTTGGATACTTTTTCTATATTAAATGAAAACTAGAGAATATTGAGGGAATTTTATTTGAATAACCAATAAAATAAAACACAATTTGGTGGTTCTAGTTAACAATTATTTGATAAAAATGATACGAGAAAAATACCTCATTTAAATAACACTGGAGAAAAGATTGCATATAATTTGTCAAGTTCTCATAGTTTTACATTTTTTTAAAGTTTACAAATTAATTTAAATAATTTTCATTTAACTTGCTTCAAGTAGTCATGTGTTAAAATATATATATATATTTTTAGTTCAATAACATTTGGGATTGAGAGATTTGAATATCTGTCCTCTTAGTCGAAAGTATATGTCAATTAGCACTATGTACATAAGGCAAACACTTGTAACTCGTTGCATCACGTTGACCCAAATGAAAAGTAAAAAATAACTCTAATTTTTTTTTTTAATATTACTTAAACAGATAGGATTGATTACCTAAAATTGAATCAAACTAATCAAAATAGACAACGTCATCCAAACCTAGTAACCAAGTCAATAGTTAATTTAAATAATTGATTATCATTCTAAACATTGATAAGTAAAATTAATAGTAACACATTTTATGTTGTACATTGTGAAAGGATAATGAATGAGTAGGTATAAAATGCTTAAAGAATAAAGAGCATTCCATTACCTTTACTAGTGAGAAAGGATTCTAAAAAAAAAATAAAAATAATAATAATAATAATAATTAAAAGTCTTGTTTTCTTATTCCAAGTCTTCTAAATTGAACTAAACAATTTATATTTGTACAATCAATCGGCAAAAAATTAAGAGAATTTATTGTTGGAGATGTGAGTATGATATTGTCCATAAGCAAAGAAAGAAAATCCAATATATAAATAATTATGATATATTTTAGGTAAAACCAAAAGAAAAGTCATACTAATTTAAACATCATAAAAGTATGGAAAGACTTATATATTGTCGAGCTTTTGGCACTTTAGTAGTGTTTTAGTACTTTAGTAGTTTATAAATGACTCTTCAGGACATTGTTTCGGTAGAAGGGAGGATATTGAACACGTTTTCCTTTCTTATTATATTGAACTTTTTAATTTCTCTCCTCTGAATGTGCAGGCTATATAGGAAATTTTACAGGCTACCACACCTAGAGTGACGGCTGACATGAATGCAAACCTAGACTAGGTGTTTGTAGCAGTAGAAGTGGATGAAGCTCTAAAACAATTGCATCCAACACAAGCTCCTGGACCAGATGGGTTGCCAACTATCTTCTATAAAAAATATTGACATATTGTGGGGGAAAAGCTAACTAGCACCTGTGTTCGATGTCTTAATGAGGGGATGATTCCTGATCAATTCAATAATACAACAATCATTCTCATTCCCAAGAAAAAAAATATGAGCGCGGTGAATGATTTCCGACCTATTAGCTTATGTAATGTGTGTTATAAAATTATAGCTAAAGTGCTTGCTAATAGATTGAAATTAATTCTCTACTCTGTTATCTCCGAAAATCAAAGTGCTTTTGTCCCTGGTAAGCTTATAGCAGATAATATCATTGTTGGGTATGAATGTTTGCATTTTATGAAAGGGGCTAAATCTAAGAAAAATAATTACACTTCTATAAAGTTGATATGAGTAAGGCTTATGATAGAGTGTAATGATTTTTCCTTAGACAAATGATGGAAAAGATGGGTTTTAGTTCTTCTTAGATAAATAGAATTGGAATGTGTATTGAATCTGTCTCTTTCTCACTTCTCATTGGTGGAACATGCACAAATACTTTTAAGCCTAAAAGGGGCCTTAGACAGGACGATCCTTTATCTCTTTATTTGTTTCTCCTATGTGCTGAAGGCCTATCCTCAGAATGCTGAGATTTCAAGCAAAATTACAGGTCTTTGAATTGCTCGAACGACCCCTGCCATTACTCACCTCTTTTTTGAAAATGATAGCTTGCTCTTCCTCAAAGCCAGAATGGAGAAATTTAGTGAGATGCGAAGACTTTTAAAAGTCTACGAGGAAGCTATTGGCCAAATTATTAATTTTGATAAATCAGCAATCACGTTCGGGGCAAACACTAACCATGATGAACAGGTTCTTTTCGCTGACACCCTGAAATTAAGGATTGTCCCAGACCGTGGGAAATATTTGGGTTCCCCATCCTCATTATCAAAGAACAAGAAGGCTTCAATGAATTATATAAAAAACAAAGTTCAAAAGCTCTTACAAGATTGGAAAAGCCATTTATTCTCATCAGTGTGAAAGGAAGTGCTCTTAAAAGCAGTGACACAGACGATCCCCACCTATACTTTATCTTGTCTTAAGCTTCCACAGGGGTGCTGTCATGACCTGAATAGAATGATGGCTAATTTTTGGTGGAGAAGCTCGGAACAGAGTAGGAAAATTCATTGGCTGAAATGGAGCACAATGACTAAACCAAAAGATAGAGGATGAATGAGTTTCAGAGACATAGGCATCTTCAATCAAGCTCTCTTGGCTAAGCACACATGGAGAATTCTACAAAACCCACAATCCGTACTGGCTAAAGCTTTAAAGGAGAAATATTTTTCAAAGGAAAATTTCTTAAAGGCTAAGTTGGGGAGTCGACCTCCATATATTTGGCGTGGAATATTATGGGGTCGAGAGATATCCATGAAAGGGGGTAGATGGCGAATTGGAAATGGAGAAACCATAGATATTTATGAGGATAAATGGATCCCGAAGGAGAAAACCTTTAAGCTGCTCTTTCTGCCACGTCCTCCAACTGTCTACAGAGTTAAAAGTCTTTTCTCAGGTAGTCCATCTTGGAATATGAATTTACTAACAAATTTTTTTTATTCAGGAAGATGCGCAGGAAATCAAAGATATCCCAATTTCTGGGTTAAATCATCTCGATTCCTTTTCCTAGCATTATGACAAAAGGGGGAGATACACAATCAAAAGCGGATACAAGCTTGCTTTGGATGATCTCCATGAGGAATCTTCATCCTCTGAGTCATCAATATCTAGCTGGTGGAAGGCCTTATGGAAACTCAACATACCCGACAAAATTAAGATCTTTACGTGGAGAGCCAACCTCAATATTTTGCCCTCCAGGATTAACCTCTTCAAACGCCATGTACCATGTGATCCAATATGCCCTTTGTGTGGGAAAGAGTATGAAACAATGCTCCATGTGTTATGAGAATGTAAGAAGGTAAAAAAGGATTGGGCTCTTTGGAGCTCAGTGCAAGCTCTTAGTAATGGTCTTTTTACTAATCCTATTGACCTTTTTTGCAGGGCACATGAGCTCTTTTCTTCTATAGATATGACGACCTTTGTGACTGTTCTGTGGGCTTTGTGGAACAAGCAAAACAAAGTGGTTGTTAAGGGATCCAAAACTCAACATTTTGGTTGGAGGAAAATCTGATTGACTGAGCTTCAAATTTCAACATGGAATATAACGAGGCCCAAACACCGAGCCACATTAGTAGGGAGAGATCTAGATGCGCAGAAAACGTCCTCTCCAATGGATGGATTCCTCCCCCTATCAATCAGTTTAAATTAAATGTGGATGCAGTAGTCCATGACGGGAACGTGGGCTCAGGAATTATTATTCGAAATTACAAAGAAGAGACGCTGGCGACAGCAGAGGGTTACAGGAAAATAAGATGCTCAGTGGAATTGGCAGAAGCAAAGACGTTGGTAGATGGGGTCCACCTAGCTCTTGATACAGGCATATCTCTAATATGGGCAGAAACGAAGATAGTATGGAATCTTCTAAACAATCGGGATCAACATTTCCACGAGATTGCTCCTCTCATTCAACACCTCAAACAACTTCATTTTGCTCACCATATTATGAGTTTTCTGCTAACTCCTAGGGAGGAAAACAAGGTTGTGCATACGCTTGTCGTTCATGCTCGAACCGCCAAACATAATGAAGTTTGGCTAGAAGATTGTCCCCTATAGATTCATGGCATCCTCGCTAAGAGTTGCCTCCTACACTTGTCTTGCAATAGCTTTGCTTTTCTATTCTTGTTTGTATTTCTTCAAAAAAAAAAAAAAAAAAAAATAGAACTTTTTAAAAAATCAATCTTTGAAATCTTTTGAATCATAATACCTTATCTAATTCTTCTTGGATATTAGTTTGGATCTAAATCCTAACCAACACCATCCTTATCTTTTACTAAAAGATAAAATTCTCATGGAGAGATAATATAAAACTATTATAGTAATATAAACAAACTCTTCGTCTTAACAAGCGGTAATTGATATGTATTCTCAACGAAAAAGTTAGAGGTTCGAATCCCCCATTTCCAAATGTTGTTGAACAAAAAAAATCATTAAAACATTATTTTTCTAACCAAAGATTAAAGGTTGGAATCTCACTCTCACGTGTCGTCCAACTAAAAAGAAAAAGGGAATAGGAACACATTTCCAACTTTTTAACTCTTTCTTTTTTATTTTAAAGATTTTAAATCTAACCCCAACTTATTTATGCATATTATATGATATAATAGGGATGAATAAACACAAATATTTACAAAAATGTTAATAAAATGCGAATATTTATAATTAAAGAAGAAGCATTTACGAATGTGCCTTATTTAGGGGAGATTCGATGAGAAATCTTTTTTTTTTTTTTTTTATATAGAAAAATTAATGAACTAAGAGCATCTTATTTGATCACAATCATTTTTTAACTGAAAAAAAAGGAGAGAAATACAAAATTTAAAAATTACCATAGTTCCTTTATATACCCACAAAAATTGGACATATTCTTAAATTTGATTTTTCAACTCATTGTCCAAAAGTGAAGAATTTTGGGAAAAAGTTATAAATAGTCATATATACACTGTATTTCTGAAAAATAGCCAAGCAGAATGAGTTAATGAAATATGGTCAAAGCGCATTTTAGCTTGAGGTTCGTTTGAAATTTTCTTCCCCTCTTACCCTTCACTTATCATACACGTTCACCCTTGATTTCATGTTAGAATTAAATAATTTTTTATTTTTTATTTAAAAAAAAAACACTCATTTGAATTATAAGCCAATTTTAAAAAACAAAAATCAAATTTTTTAAGTTTTTTTTCCCCTAATTTTTAAATTTTGACTTGATTTTTTAGGACATTTTTTTGCGAGTAATAAAGTAAGACAACTTTAGGTGAAAATAGTGTTTATAAGCTTAATTTTCAAGAGCAGAAAACCAAAAACAAAATAGTTTTCAAACCGACCTAAAAACCCCACATAGTTTGTGTTCAAATCTCAAACATTGAAACAAAATGAAGTAGAACATTGTTTGAGACAATGTTATTAGGAGCCATAATTAGAACTGTAAGAGATACAGATCATAACACTTCAATTAGAAAATACAAACTTCAACATTGCTAAGCAGCACTACTATGAACAAACACTTCTTCTTCTTCTTCTTCTTTTTGTTTTTATTATTGAGCAAACACTATTTACAAATCTATCTTCTACACATTTCATTTCAGCCCTTCTAAAACAAACTAATTGCAGATTCTTCTTCTGTTCTAACCACTGCTTTTCCATCATAATTATTGCCTCTTCATCTCAGATTCTTCAGTCTTGGCAAACCTTCCTCTGATTCTTGGTTGACTGTCAGCCAGAGCCTTTCTGCAAGCATACTGTCAACAAAAAGCCTGCTGTTTTTAGCCTTCATCTTATCATCTCAAAGGCTACTTTGTCAAGTTTTCAAAGTTTACACGACGCTATCGAACTCATCGATTGTTTTCGGTAATATGACATGGTGTGTTATGTGTAGTTTATAGATTTAAAGACGACGACGCCTAGATATCGAATGACATGGATAACTTATCAAAGTATATCTAACATGTGTGAATTCTAGATATTAGTATTTTAAAGAGTTTTGAGGCCGACTAACTCGAAATTTTGACTGATCTTTGTAAGTTAACTTGTTTGAACATTGGTTTTGAGATAAGTTACCTTGATCTTTCTGCCAAAGTTCCTTTTCGTCTTCTTATTTCGATATCTTGAGAGCTTTTCTTTGCGTTCTTCAGCCGTGCAATTGCTGACTAGCAGCGGCCGCTCGAGAGGAGAATGGAACTGGCTCCCATTGCCATTACTAAGAGTCTGCAGCAGAAGTTTAGAATCAATAACAAAACCCCAACTTGTAAAAATGATAAAAAGACATTTCTATGTAACTTGATCATGATGAGAGAAGACAGTCTTCACTCCTCAGGCAGCAAGCTTTTTTAATCTTAAGATTACTGCTCAGCCTTTCTACAGTTTATCAGAGATTATGAATATTTGTTGTTGTACTCGAATTGTGATCGTTTAATTCTTCCTCGTCTCAGTTTCCGTATCAAATTTTTGAATGCTCCGGTTCGAAAACATTAAATAGCTCAACAACATATAAGGAACTTTTGACAACTAAGTTAGAAATGAAGTCTGACCTTGATATCGCCTTCGCTAAACGCCCGCCGCATCCCATAGACCTCATTCATATCCATTCCGCTGAAATCCAAAAGACTGGACTTCATTGGAGGGCCTTGCATCCAGTCCATTGACCTTAAGCATCCTGAGCTAACACTCTTCTGAAGTGTTGCATCAGAAACTGATTTGTTTTCTGGAATTTGGCGTTCGTCTGTCTTCGAAGTCTGATTTTCGAGATCGAGAACTTCAGACAGCGGTGTTTGCATTGCTCCTTTCTCTAAAAGTTCCTTCTCACACTCATAGTAAACCTCACTCAAGAGCTGATCATTTTGAAGTAAATCGGCACCTTTTGAACCCAAAAGAAAATCTGCATCTTTAAGTCCCTCCAAGGAAATGTTGGCGTTGCCACAGGAAAGCATTGAAATTGCAGCCATCATAGGATTGAGACCCGAAAACGATTCCTCGATGATTGGCTCTGGAGCTTTGAATAGGTCACCTTCGCCGCCCATGTTGTATTCACATACAGTTGATGTCTGAACCATGTTGCTCTGCATTAGAAGAAAGAGGACAAATGATGAAAATTAAACCAACCAATATGAGGGTGGAAAAAGAAAGAAGAGCTCTTTTGCAGCTGACTTTAATCCAAAGAAAAAACCAAACTAATGCCTAATGCTACCTACAAAATACAAACTACAAGTGTTCTGTTTTAAACAAAATTTCATGGTTCTAAGGCAAAAAAAAGCAACTCATTTAAGGGGTAAACAGGTGAACATATTCCATGAGGAAAAGATAAGGAATAAAAACTATTTGAATGTAAAGGTGGATGTAAGTTAAAAGGATCCTGTAAAATTCAGCCAAATTAACAGAAATCATTGGAGAAAAGTAAAGTAGAAAGACAAAGAATATTGCTTATAAGGCTAACTATTTATACTAAAAAAAGTGGTGGAAAAGCTCTGATGAGAGCTTCATTTTGGCATTATAAAAGTGAGAATTTGCAGGTATCTCAGGTTGAACATGCTCTGATAAACAAACATTACCAAATAGAACAGGCAATCTTCCATCACTAGAAATATCTTTAAGCAAAAGAAGCTGAGCACCACCAGCTTTTTCTGGCTATTTCCCTCTCTCTTCCTTCCCAACATCTTGTTATAACAAAAGAAGTTGGTGGTGAGTTAAGAGAGAGAGCTTTCTTAAAACTCTTTTCCATGAAGGTTAAGCAAAAGAAAAGTGGAATAATGAGTTCAACAAAAAAGATGACTGAAAAAAGGAAGAATGATTGAAGCAAGGAACTTAAAAGAAACTCTTCTCCCTTTCACTCTCCTTTTCTTTGCCTTTTTCACCCATCCTTTTCCAGATCCACCATGTAAAGCAAACTCAAACTACTTCCCTTAGCACTTTGAGGTAACCAAGATACAATGGTAACAGAGAAAGCACTTTCTGAGTTTTTCTTTCCCATTTTCTCAGGAACCAAACAGTGGATATCACAACAAGTTACAACAAACAACTATCAAAACACAGAGTTAATACCAAAAAGTAAAAAAACCAAAGCTGTAGCAAGTTTAAGCTCAAACCCAGTTCATAATCATCCAAAAAAATGCATCCCAACAGCAAGAAATGAGAAAGAAGACAGAGAGTAGAGAGAAATAGAGAGTACCAATGGAGAATCAAGCTTGTGGGTTTTGCAGAAATCCTTTGCTAATTCAGAGTAATTTTGGAAATAAGGAAGCAAATGCTCAGTTTCAGCATACATTTCCAAAGCTTTGGAGAGCAAAACAAGTCCCTAATACTTGGAAAAAGAAAACCCCTTCTTCTCCAGTGTCCCAGGAAAATAGGTCAGAAGAAACTGAGAGCAGCCCTGAAAATTTTTTTGTGGGGTTTTGTATTTAACCTTTGGAATTAAAAAAGGAGGCAAATTTATATGCTTTCTTATGATATTAAACAAAACCCATCAAAGATCAAAAAGAAATTTTTTAAAATAAGAGTGGAAATATTGTCCTTTTAATGATGATGCTGATGCAATAAAAAAAAACATATATCAAGACAAAGCAAGGAAAAGACCTTGATCATTATTTTTATATAATGCAATGTCTCAATTTGTTGTTTCTTTTAGTGTAATTATTTTATAAATTATTGGGTTTTTTTTTTTTTTTAATTATTTAATTGCAATTTGCAATGAGCACCAAGCCAAAATGCTGGGGAAAAGTTTGTGGGCTGGTCAGGCAAAACTGACAGGTCCCATATCACAGGATCCACGCTCCATGACAGCGCGTGAATGACACCTTCCAAGTTGCAAATTTTATTTTGTCTTTACATTTTTTGTTGTTGTGTGTGATTAGTTACAATCTCTCTTTGTTTCTTTTTTGTAGGTTTCTTCTCATTATTTGCAGAAACTTAAATGAAATAAATCTTTTACTTTCTTGGAATTCAGTAAGTTTATGGAAGTAAAAGTAAAAAAGTTAAATGTTTTGAAAAAGGTTAAGGGAATGTCTTTTGCTAATCTTTTTGTTTTCCCTTGTTTTTTCTTGTTATTTATTACTATGTTTGGTGTCTATTATTTAGTTAGATTGTAAATTTAAATACGGTTTTGTTTTACTTGGTTCCTATACTTTGAAAGTGTCTGAGAATTTAGTTCATGTACTTTGGTTATGGTTCTATTTTAATCTCTATACTTTGAAAGTGTCCAAATTTAGTCCCTATACATTCATATTCTCGTTGCTTGAAGTTTGGTGGTAAGGGATGGTTTGGTTGCAGGGAGGGGTGGCTAGACAGGGGGAGGGGAGACTATTGCGCATACAAATCACATGGATTTTACTTCTCGAAAAAGAATAGGACGAGAGGGGTAGTTGGGAAGGAGATAACCAAAGAGCGAGTTAAAGGAGTTTTTTTTTTTTTGGGGGGGGGGGGGTAAAATTAGCTAACTTTAACCTCGAACTGACCGTGTAGGATTATTTTTGAAATTTATAGAAAGTACACGGATTAAATATGGACACTTTCAAAGTATAGTGACTAGAGTAAAAGAAGGATTAAATACAAGGACCAAAACTGTATTTTGACTTATTTTTTAAATAGATTTCTAAAGCTCCGTTTAATCATTTTGTTTTTTAAAATTAAACTTTACTTTCACCGATAAATATAAATTTCTTTGTTTTGTTATCTATCTTCTTCCCATGTTTTCAAAAACTTGCTTTTGTTTTTGGAATTTTGTTAAGAATTCAAATGTTTCCTTAACAAAGATGAAAATCATTGTAAGGAAATTAGAAGAAAACAAACATGATTTAAAAAAATCAAATGGGTATCAAACAACGCTAAAACTTTCATGGTTGTGTTTATTCACATTTTGTACTTCAAAAAAAATTCTAATAAGTCTTTTAACTTTCAATTTTGTGTCAAACAAGTCGTTTTCATTGATTTTGTTAGTTTAATTTTTACATAGTATGTCGATTGAAAGTATTATTTAAGATTTAAGTAAAAAATCAACCCACCATATAATTGTTAAATAATATAAGCTCATGTCACGTCAGTGCTAAAATAAATGGATTGCAAAAATCTATTAAACACAAAATAAAAGGATTCGATGACTTATTGGAAACTTCAGTGACACAAAACTATGAAAGCTCATAGACTCATTAAAAACTTTCAAAGTACAAATGCTAAATATGTATAACTCTTTAAAGTTTAGGCCTAGATTTATTATCTAGCATTTTAATTATGATGTTGAACTTCTATCTAATCCTTTGTTTTTAATATGGTTAACTAAATGGTGATAAAACATGTCTATCATTGGTGACTTAGTATGTGACATGAGCCATGATTGACAAATAACAAATAAAAGTAGATATCTAGACAAAATAAATGTAACAATGTAATATACTTTATTTTTTTTAGCCAATAAGAATATCGCTACATTCAACTGACATAAAATATGTACTCTTGACCAAAAAGTCAGAGATTCGAATCTTCTACCTCACATATATATATATATATATATATAGTAAAACTCTATATTAAGCAACATGTCAATTCTTTTTTAGACCATGTCATTTCATTTTTCAATTGTCTAATTTTCTTTTCTATTATATCATACTAAGTCAATATTTTGTTCATTTAAGTATATCATGTCATCTTTTAGTTCACGAGACTGGATAGAATTATCTTTTTTAGATGAAGAATTGAACAAAACACTTTTTTTCTAGTTCAACAACACATTTGAAGGTATGAAGATTCAAAACTCTGACCTCTTGGTCGAGGATACATATTATGCTCACTTTGACATATTTTGTATTTGTTAATAGCTTGCACTTATAAAATTATTTTAATATTTGCTAATTTTTTTAAAGAAATTATTTTAAGTCATTTTATTATTTCCTCGTACATTAAAAAAAATTGAATTAATGGAGAAAGATAAACAAAATTTAAAATGAATTTAAAATAATCCCAAAATTGATTAGGTGGAGTTTTCTCATTATAAATACATTTATTTTCAATTAGTTGAAGAGGCATAAAAAAAGATCTAAGAGACGACCCTAGGATCTTGGTTGAGTCAAAAGACCAGCCAAATAAAATACAAGTCAACATGAGCATGACTCAATTGGTATAAACTTGTATTAATGACCAAGAAATATGTGGTTTGAGTCCTCCTACATCTCACATGTTTTAAAAAAAAAAACATTTGATACATAAAAGAAAGAATTGTTCTTAGTCTATTTTTATTTCTAATTTTGGATAAGAATTTCATAATTGAAATAGACATTGGACCTAACTCAGTTATCGGATGAGTTAAGTAAGATAAATTAGAGTTCTTACTTACAAATCATGGGAGATAATAAATAAAAATTAATCTACACGACTTAATAAAATAGTCAAGTGAAATTAAATCTTTAGAAGCCTTATTTTATCTTATGTTATAGGTGATTTTGGACCACTCCGAAATTCATGGACTAAACAGGTCAACGCGACACCAACCCGAAAGCACGACCAAGGAGTGGATCTCAAAGGAAGGTGAGCCGAAGGGATTCGGTCGTCTCGGCCCAATCCCATGTTCGACCCACTCGTGTGGGTCGAGTCTCCTCCCCTTCGCTCGATCCCAAGTGTCCCTGGACGCTCCGGTTCAACCTGGTTCAGCCCGAATCGTCTTTGAAAGCCTAGAAACCTTAAAGCAGGAAAATGTATTTAAACCCTTGTTCGTCACTAAAGAAGGGATCTCGAATTTTAATCTCAGAACTCTACTTCTCCTCTTGCTCTCCTCCTTTCGCTTTCTGACTTAAACATTAGAGGCGGTATGACAAGCACCACACCGGTGTGCAGGATTTTTTGTCTTGCAAGCCACGTCTTCCCCTCTCTCAAAATCAGGTGTGAGTTCCGCTTATCCAAATTTGACAATCAATATCTTATTTTATTTTTACTATTTTAAATGGATTAATCTAAATAAATTGACGGCCAATCAATTTCAATATTTAGAAAGACTTCTACACTAATCCTAGAGGAAGACAACCTTTTTCTCATCATCTATATATTAAAACTTACCCCTAATTGATTTTTGTGATGAGATAGTAATCTTTTTTTTTTTTTTTTTGTTATATATGTTTTTTTAAAAAATAATAATAATTATATGTTTTTAATTAGAACAGAATATAATTCAACTGATATAAAACTTGTAATAATAATTAAGAGGTATGTAGTTTGAATCCCTCCATCAAATTTATTATTAAAATATATATATGCTTTTACCTAGAAATTGAAACAAAGATTTGTTTAATAATTTATTGTTGTTTCTTGTCCTCTACAAAATTTTATGCAAATTTAAAAACCATATCTTCAAAAAAAATATCTTATTCTTTCTGACATTATGATGCAAAGTATGAGCTAAGAATAGTAGACAAAGATTCCATTTAGATAGTTTTGAAAACTAGAAAAAAGATTTTCTTTTTTTAGTTCAACGTGTATGGATCACGGATGAGTATTTGAAATTCATCTCTCTTAATCGAAGATATATGTCTATGTGTTCGATTTGACCAATAATATTTCTTTTCAGTTTCATCTGAACGACTCACACACATGTTTGGTTTTCGTGAAACATAATTAATATCATATCCCACATACTCGAAGTGCAAAGATTGAATTCGATGAATCGAAAAGATTGAATTTACTTTAACCGAAGCCTTTTTTTCTTTACCATTTCTTTTTACATTACAATCCCTTTTTCTTCTTTTTGTTTTGCTGATAGATCCCTGATGAAATAATGTTATCATTTTCAACACTTGAGGCAATTTAAAATAATATCTCTCTGTCAAGTAGACCAAATCAAATCATGTATAATAAACATATCAAAACAGGGAAAGCTAGAAGCCCAAAGTATAAGAGTTATTGAGTGATGAAATTAATATAATACAAATTCAAGATCTATGATGACCCACTATACCTTTCTCTAAGATTTGAATTATTAGTGTGTGACACCTCACTTTTTCTAAGTCACATGAACACAACATTTACAAAAGCTTATTGCAAAAATTAAACCCTATGCAAAAGTTAAATTTTATGCTAACTTATTCAGTATATTCTAAAGAATATACTTAGACTAAAATGTTTGAGAATATATTTCATCCTTTTTATAGATAGTGATTTTCACTTGTCTATGTGCGACTTGACTTGGAAAAAAAAAAAAAGTCTTCAATTTATCTTAATACAGGGTCGGGAATGAAAAGAGAGAATATCTCCAATCCTGATGTCATTTCTATCGTTATTTCATGCATCAAAAAATTTATATACTCTAGAGATTCTTCTTTTTTAAAAACCCTAGCTGCATTATTGCAATAAAAACTTGTTGAGAGAGAGAGAGAAGCAGCCATAAATTTATCATCAAATGTAATTAGCATTTGTGGAGTTGAAAGAAAAGGAAAAGAGGAAAAGAATATTACTTTTGGAAATCTTGACTGTCTGCCCAAATATCATAACATGCCTACCAAAACCAAGAGTATGATAATTTTTATTTTTTTTTTGGAAAAAAATTAATTTATACCCTAAACTTTAGAAGTTGTATTGATTAAAACCTCAAACTAATAATTTCATCAATTTAATTAACTATAAACTTTCTTAAGTAAATTGAGTTAGACTAATTTGTTAATGATTTATGACTATTTTCACATAATTTCATTTAAAATTAAATCAAAATCCTATCAGGTTAGCTAGAAAAAGTATCATGTTATTTCTTCCAAATAAGTAGAGAAAAATAGGGAGAGACGAGAAGATGAAAAAACTCATTCATGTTAATGAAAAGCCACCTACTATTCATAATTTTTTTTTTTTTTAAGAAGACTTACTATTCATAATTTGATTCTAGCATTTTTTTTTTATCTTTAATATTACGTTAATCCATCTGTGAAAATTATGTATTAATGGTTTTAAATCAGAATTCTAATGAAGGACGTAAATTGATTAATTTCTCAAAGGTTAGGGTTTTAATCGATACAATTATTAGTCTGAGGTTTTAAGTGATACAACCCTAAAGTTTAAGGTATAAATTGATTTTTCCTATTCTTTTAGTTAAAATAATATCATTTTTGTTCCTATACTTGGAGGCTCCTTATACTTTCAAATGTCCAAATTTAGTTTTCGTACTTTCTATAATCTTAAAATTGGTCTCCGATTTATTGTTAACTTTTTTTAAAAAAAAAAAAAAGAGAGAGAGAGAAAAAGAAAAGAAAAAATAAACCCCTTTTTTAGCTTTTTCTAGAATGAATATTATTAATACTATTTTACTAGGCTACATTAAGGAGTACTTTTAAGATTTATCGAGAGTATAAAGACTAAACTTTTAGACATTTGAAAGTATAGAAACCGCTGTTGGAACAAAAATAGTCTTTTAATCTTTTTTTTTTTCTCCTTAGAAATTAATGTCTTATTCAAGGATGTGGTAAAAAATATATGTTTATCTAGCTGGACCCAATATAGGGAAAAAATATATATATATTTTGCAAATAGATACATCATCTCTCAAACCTAACACAAGAACTTAAGTCCTAGTTTGTTTAATGTAATTAATAAGTCTTGTTCCATTGATGTGAGTTAGCAAAGAACTTTCACTATATAAATATAAATGCAATGCCCACTTCACAAGAAGATGTTAGCCAAGAAAAACAGTAGAGAGAGAGAAAGAGAGAGATTCTTAATTATTTGGCCAAAAAATTTATTCAAATTCTGCATCAATAATGTGGAGAGTCCTATTCCTCCACATTACAATTTGGATTTAAGTTATAAAAATTAATGTCCACCCAACTTTCTTGTCTTTTAGTGAATCTCAAAGCATAACTCAAAAGAATATGTCTTTCTCTTAAATTGCACTATATGAAAAAAAAAAAAAAAAAAAAAAAAAAACCCACCTCTTACAAGATAAATAAGATGATTTTTTGTCCAAACCCACGTCGACGAGAAGGTTTGACATTTCGTTGTCGGTTCTTTGTCACTTGGGGCTTTAGTATGTTCTAGGTGTTTGACTGTTCGCCCATTAACATCGTACATGCTCTAGAGATAATAAGATTTTTTTTTTCTTTTAGAGCTCACGTCGTTGATGGTTTTGCCACTTGGGGGTTTCATGTTTTAGGGGTTAGACTGTTCGTCCATTAACATCGTACATGTTCTAGAGATAATTAGATGTTTTTTCTTTAGAACTCACGTTGATTGAGAAAGCTTGACATTTCGTTGATGGTTTTGCCACTTGGGACTTTGGTATGTTCTAGAAGTTAAACTGTTACTTAAACAATTGCTAGTGACGATTCCTTGAGCTGCCTTTTCAATCAATCTCCGACCATTAACGCCGTACAAGGATCACACGATCAAAATATGGTTTTGTGAGTATAATTACTGCCAAGACTTTTGGACTCCATGGCAAAGAGAATCAGTATGAAATGGAAGGGAACACCCTAACAGTTGAAACCCACTTGAGAATTTAACTTTTGATCAAGTTGGGATTTTTTTTTTTTTTTTTTTTTTGAAGTTGGGTTTAATCATTGGTTATTAGAAGTCAAATAGTTTGAAGTTTTTGAAAGGCTAAGCAGTAACAAATTAAATTTCAGATTTAAAATTTAAAAGTACTCAAAAAAAATATTTGGAGAAAGAGAATTGTTTCTTTTGGGATTATAAAGCAAACTTATGATTGGTAATAACATGGAACCACAAAAAAAAAAACCTTAAAATTTTCAAAAATTGGGAAATGAGCAACAAATCAAAGCTGTAATAAATAATTTATATATACACTTTGTGTGATTATATACACACAAAAAGACAAGGCTGCTAGGTTGAACCAATTACTTGCTTACACGTGTCGCATTTCAATTGGTACAGCTCTGGCTTGGGATTTCTAAGTGAAACCAAAAGAATCCATTTCTTAGGTTGTGTCTATTTCCATTGAAGACCATCAAGTATTGTGGACCAATTGTGCTGTTCTTATGTGTGAGAAATAGAATGGTGAAAAATTTTCCCCCTTTTTCTAATTGTTAAATGAAAATTTTCTCCATGATTAGAAAGAGATATTTACACCGAAGAATTTTCAACGTTACGTTTTCGAATGGCTTTGCCGTTTAGGGATTTGTCTTCTTCTTTTATAATTAACGTGTCTAAAGACTCCATTTCTTGCATTATACCCAAGCTCACTCTTCTAATTTTTTTCAGAGATTTCACCTGCCCTAATGTTAACTTTAGAGATAAACGAGAATTTTGAACTATGAATTGTTTTCTCCTTTTAGTTTCTTTGAGTCCTAGTTTCTATAAAAAGTCGTTTGGACCTAATAATTAACCTAAGTTTCAACTCAAATATCTTTACACATTTTCTTTATGTTCAATGATGCAAAGCAAGAACTATGAAAAAAAAAAAAAAATCTCATCTAAGAGAGAGAAACTTCTAAAAATGGCACAAAAGTACCTCATAGTGGAAAAGAATGGGAATGGCAACTAGCTTGTGAGAAGCCAATTTGGAAAGCCCACTTTGAATTTGGTTGACTAAAAATGAATGAAAGGAAGAGTAGTTGTTAGTGGGAGGAGATTAAATGTATTTGGTCATTTCTCTTGCCATCTTTGCATCCCACATGACATCTAACAAGTTTCTTCTTTGTCTAAAATAAAGTGAAAAAACAAAGAGCATTTTCTTTAAATGAAATGCACATATAGCACCTACCAAACATATTAAGATATGTATACATATATAGTCTCACTTTGATTGTAGTAGAAAATATTTTAGGTACTTAAGTAAAGACGAGATCTCTATTGATACGAGACATTTTAGATAGAATTTAAAAGTAAATCTATGTGAACTTAGGCCTAAAGTGATCAATATCATATCATTGTAGAAATATAAAGAGACCTGATTGTCCTAACAAAACAGTAAATTCATCTCTTGTCAGTTCATCAAGTCTCCATTGGTACAAGACATTATAGAAATATAAAGAGATTTTGGTTGTCCAAACAAAACAGTAACCCATCCCTTGTTTAGTTCATCAAGTCTAAAGTTTCTCCGGCCAATAATATTACAAAATCCTAACTCCTAACGAGGCAACTAGTATGACAACATCATACAAAAGGAATATTAGAACAGAAAACTGATCAAGATCAATAACATGCTTGTTTGGACTAGAACATACTCGACTTTCAAATTTTTTAAAATGAATAATAAATGACTTAAAAGCAATGAATTCAAGTCAATGTGGCAATTATTGGCAACCAAATGTATGGTAGGATCAAACGATTGTCCCATAAAGACAATTTAGGGTATCAGACAAGCTGGACCGAACACTAAAAATCTTGAGAATGAAGAACATATAAACGCGTGGAATTCATGTTTTGCATATCAAAAGCTTTATCGAGAGATTTCATCATGATTGATGCTCTAGAAGGGTTTAGAGGAAAAAGCTAGGCATAAGATGAAAGACTATTCCTAGTAAAATATGATGTTGCCTTCAATCACATGTTGTGGGGCCAAGAAATTAGCAGAAATCACAAAGAACAAACAAGGAAAATTAGAGAAGGGTTGAAAGAAAGTTAAAATGTAAAGGAATAATGAGAGCCTTGGAGGGACTTGAAGTTAAAACTTTTGGAAGTCCAAAAACATAATAAAGAGAAAGAGATGGCCTTAAGGAAGAAATAGCTAGAGTGGGATTTGTCCCATAGTGCAAAATTTGTCTGTTTTGGAGAATTATAAGTGAGTTTGGCTTTGGTTGTTGGGCCCCACTTTGCACCCCCTTTACAGGGCTCAAGCTTTTGAATTTGTCTTTTTGGATTCTTTAGAATTGCTGACATGGACAAATATGAATGAAGTGGCAGTCATTTTCCATGTGGCATGCAGACTTTTATGGTTCCGTTGTGGAAAAATTTCTAGTACTACGGTAGTACCTATTCCTTCCATTCAGCATTTGACACGTCATTTAATAAGCATTTAACTGTATAATATTATATTTCATGGGTCTCACACAATTCTTAAATCCTTCTTTCATGGTAAACAATGAATCAAGATAGTATGGAAAATTTTTTCTACTACCGTAGTACTAGAAATTTTCCCGTTGTGTTTGGTGACTGAGATGAAGCTTGAGAACTTGGATTTGAACTTAATCTTCCTAGTATATTCAAAACCATTCTAAAGTCAAAGGAAAGCCCTTATTTTCAAGTTGTGGCTGATATTTTCTGGTTAAAAATCTTTATTTTGATCTAAATCGCCAATCATGAGATGATTTATATTGAATTTTTTTACTTCATTTGTGAAAAATAACTATTTTATGAGTTTTCTTTTTGGTTTATTTGTGTTGTTTCTTTCCATAAGATGTCTGCATCAGCTTTCAGAATCAAATCTTATCACAAATTTCTCAATGAAATAACTTTTGTCCAATAAAGATTTAGAAAATTAATAGCTCAATACAAACATGTAACTGTAGCTTGACAAAACTCTTCTCCTCTACCATAATTACCTCTCATTGCTTTCTTCCTCATCCAAAGAAAAGATCCAAAAATTTGTCAAGTTCAACTTTTGTTCTTTTGTTTAGTTTTCTTTTTACATCATGGACATGAACCAATTCTTGGTAATGGGTTTTTCCTTTCTTGATTGGTGGATGGAAAATACCACATCATTCGAATACAATATCAAGAAATGTTGTCGGTAATACTTCAGTAATCACCTCTTGTTGGTCCCGAGAGACAAAAAAACCGTACACCAACCAAGAGATCATAAAGTCATCAAAATGAATGAAAATCCATGTTACGACATCGTAATTCAGCAGATTTACCCAATGGTAAGCTCACATGGTTATGCTTGAAAAACTGTACACTAGTCAAGAGATCATAAAGTCGTCAAAATGAATGAAAATCCATGTTATGACAACGTAATTCAACAGATTTACACAATGGTAAGCTCACAAGGTTATGCTTGGAAACGTAAAACATTTTCTTACTTCTAACTAATGTAAGACTACATTTGTATCACCAATAATCAACTTTTTGAAGTGTTCGAACCGGACAAAATGAATAAAGGTCTTCTACAAGGTAGATGAGGGGGGAGGGGGCTGAGAGGGTATCCTGGTAATTGAACTCTCCATTTGGAAGAGCTTTCCAAAAGAATTTGAATCCATTGAAACATGATGTTTTGGACAGATATTTAGCTTGAAAATGTCTTGATAAAATGGGGTTTTAAGTCAATAGACAGACAAGCTTTCCTGCAGTACAAAGATTAGTACAAAAATAATTCACATATTGGAAAAGAACAATAAGGAAACAGACACTAAGAAATAGTTTTTTGAGCCAAAAAAGAAATTAGCAGAAAGTCCCCTCTGCCATCACTTTAGACAAGGACTCATTCATTGTCTTGGGGTTGGTCCATTGCAGGTGGAGAGCCATTTCAATTTTGAACCAAACAAGAGGAAAAAGAAAAGAAAAAAAAATTAGAAAATTTCAATGACAAGTGGCATTCCACATCATTTTCATATGGCTGTTTGTGAATTTGTACAAGAAGAAAAGTAGTGAAGAAAATTTTCCTTTTTTCCCAAAGCTGTGGAGGAAGATGAATAAGGAGAAATCTGAGCTCTGCTTTCACAAGGATTCTCTGGGAATTATTTCTTTTTTGGGTCAAAATTTGTGAGAAGATTGGGTGAGTTCATCAAGAATATGTCCTTGTCAATCTTGATGATTTTTTTTTTTTTTTGAGGTTCCTTTCCCCTTTGATAAGAAAACAACTTGCTCACTTTCTCTGACAGGAAAAAGCCCAAAGAAAAAAGGAACCCTTATTGTCTAGAAGCTGAATTACCAAAATCCTTTTTCATTTTCATTGAATATCATCAAACAAGAAAGTGGGAACATTTTAATCTAGATATAAAAGATCCCCAAGATTTTTTATCCTATACTTTGTAGAATTCAGATTCTCATAGCATCTCACTCCCACACTTTTTCTTGACAACATGTGAGAGTAGAGGATTCGAACCACTAACCTCTTGGCTGAAGATACAAACTTTATGCGAGACACACAAGCTATGCTCATGTTGGCCTCTCTCTCACTTAACGAGGATGGTTCTAAAAGATTTGGAGATTTTTAGGTTTGGACAGTTGGAAAAAAAAAGGGGGTTTTATGCAACTGATTACCAAGATGGAAGAGACTAAAAAAGAGAGGGAATCAATTTGAGATGTTTTGGGAAGCATGTGGGAGAGAGATATAAAGGCATGGCATTGTGTTGTGTTTCAGATTGGTTTTATTGCTCACAACAACAAGAGCAGGCTGTTTAGTACAAAGTCAAGCCAGCCCCTCAGACATTGGAGGATTGGACATTAGAGGTCCCCCCAGGCCACAGATTTCTCAAGGTGAAGTCCTTTTTAACCTGTCACAAAGAAAGAGAATCATTTTATTGATAGAGCTTGTGGCCCAATCACTCACAATAATGACAAATAACTGTAGGCCCTTCTACCTTTTCTTGGAAAAGGGCATTGAGAAGTACCCAATGATCTTAGGGAGGCACGAGCTGACACCTGTCTGCATGTTTCTACCACGAGATAGAGCACCATTATTTAACTGACAATTCTACACCGTTGAATCACGAAATAAAAAGTAAAATCATGTTTTAACCGTACAGCACCACGTACCTGGCTTAAAAGTCCCTTTCGCATCCATGGTCGCATTGAAGTAATTATTCTTCTATCTTGGACTGGAATTACCACTCTCCAAACAATCAATATTCTAAATAACGCTGCTCACTTATTCCTAATAGAATCTAACCATGATTGATGAAATAAATGAAATTCAATGAGTCATTGAGTTGAAAATTTTCCTCTAAAATATTTAAAAACTATTCTACTTTTTGTGGGAAAATGTTTAAATCCAACTTGGTTCTTGCTGAAATATATCCATCTGCCCATAATCACAAAAAGATTAGGGAAATTGTGATAAATGACTACAAAAAAAAAAACATTCTTAATTTTTGGCTACGGAAGTTTGGATTTTGCAGGCATGGCTACCGACATTTTAGGGAACTGTTTACTGGATTATTTTGGACGTTTTTACCCCTTGTATTTACGGTTATTTACAGATGCCGTTTTCGTCATTTCCGAGGACTGAGATGTGTTTTGGATGGTCAACGAATTTCAAAACGGTACATATAGGGGGTGCTGTGAAGTCGTTGACATCCCGAGTGTCAATACTGGTATACACCCCGTGGGGACAGTTTCAAAGGGAGTAAACTAAATCCCTAAAATTTCGGGATTTTAGTATCTGTTTGTTGCAAATATAAGGGGAGGGAAACGAAACCGTTACCTATTTCAATTTTTTTGGTACAGTCGTCGCGTAGGGGGAGAAACGACCGAGCATGCAAGAGATGGTTGTCGACGCGGCGGATGAAGGTCGTTGGCACGGCGGAGATGGTTCGTCGGCGTGGTATGAGAGGTAGGCAGTGATATTCACTCTGTTTGGCGGTGGGAAATGGTGTGGAATGGAGGGTTCGAGGGTGTGGAATGCTCTCAAGGGTTTCTACTTTTGGAGGAAGAAGATGGACGGGTGGGCTGCTGCATGAAGGCTATTCTGGTGGTGAGGGTGGGCAGTGACATGACGTTTTTACCCCTTGTATTTACGATTATTTACAGACATCGTTTACGTCATTTCCGAGGACAGAGATGTGTTTTGGATGGTGAACGAATTTCAAAACGGTACATACAGGGGGTGTTGTGTAGTCGTTGACATCCCGAGTGTCAATACTGGTATACACCCCGTGGGGACAGTTTCAAAAGGAGTAAACTAAATCCCTAAAATCTCGGGATTTTAGTATCTGTTTGTTGCAAATATAAGGGGAGGGAAACGAAATCGTTACCTATTTCAATTTTTTTGGTACAGTCATCGCGTAGGGGGAGAAACGACTGAGCATGCAAGAGATGGTTGTCAACGCGGCGGATGAAGGTCGTTGGCACGGCGGAGATGGTTCGTCGGCGTGGTGTGAGAGGTAGGTAGTGATATTCACTCTGTTTGGCGGTGGGAAATGGTGTGGAATGGAGAGTTCGGGGGTGTGGAATGCTCTCAAGGGGTGTGGAATGCTCTCAAGGGTTTCTACTTTTGGAGGAAGAAAATGGACGAGTGGGCTGCTGCATGAAGGCTATTCTGGTGGTGAGGGTGGGCGGTGACATGACGTTTTTACCCCTTGTATTTACAGTTATTTACAGACGCCGTTTACGTCATTTCCGAGGACAAAGATGTGTTTTGCAGTATTTAATTGCAATTATTCATTCTGGTGGTGAGGGTGAGCGGTATCTTCTTTTTAGCTTATTCATTTTTGGGGGAAAATTAGTATGTCTTCGGGTTGCTGGTGTTCTTATTTTTTTGGGTTTTTAACTGCTGATGTTCTTGGGTGCAGGTAGTATGTCTTCGGATTGAGAGGACATTTTTTCCAATTAATGCATTCTGAAGGTATTTCTCTCTACTGAGGGAGGTTGAACTTTGTTATCCTTCCCCAATAAAGGTATTGACTCTTTTTTTCCGGGTAGCAACTTTTTCTGGGGTGCAAATTTTTTCAGTAGTAACACCTACTACTAGTTTTGTTTTTCAAATTAATTTTGTTTCTTGGATTTTTTATTTTTCAAACTTCCTAAAATGTCTCCAACTTTTTTTAGGGGTATATTTTATCTCTCCTAAACTCTGATTTTGATTTTAAGCGTTAAGAATACGTTAGGCAGTTTGTTGGGGGCATATTTGTCTTTTACAAATATGGATTTATTAATCATTAAATCGTTTAGCCATCTATTTAATTTTTAAACGTTTGTAGCTATATTTCAAGCCACCTATTTATTTTTAGCCATATTTCTTGTTGCCCCAAAAGATTAAGTCCTCTGAATTGGACAAGATTAAGTCCTCTGAATTGGACAGGGCCCATGAGCCTATCATCTAAATTATCATGAAAAATAAAATGGCTTAACTTAATTTAATTCCATAAATACATCGTACCAAAATCCCGTTTCATGGATAAATTAGAACATGTTATTACACTGCCATTCATCATAATCTAGAAAAGGCCCTCAACTTCCCTAAAAAAATTAGAAAATCAACTCGACAATTCAAACCTCCCAAAAGCAACAAAAAACCTTCCACCTCTGAACAGAAACTATAATTTTTTTGCTTTTCTTTTTGGCTCTCTTATCTGTATGTAGTAGAATCAGCCAGAAATTTCCATTTATGATATCTTTGCCCTTGAAAAGTCCATCTCCGGATGCTGCATGGGATCAATTTCAGAGTCAGTATAGAGAATCAATGGGATATAATAAACTACAAACAAACAAGCACACAGCTCCAAATAATCACCTCAGCCATGAACTTCTTAAGAATCTCTTGCTTCTGCATCTCATCACTGGTTGGGAGTCCCATAGACTTCTGCCTTTGATCGAACTGTACAAATTTTCCAAAACAGTCAGAGAAAATTGAATTGACTAACAACTGCTGTGATCGCACCCATTGAATAACAAGAGACCAAAGGCATAACCAGGCATGGGTCTAGATATATTGGGATGTTTTATTTTTCCTTTGTCATGAGCTGGAGTTTATATCTTTAAATATTAGTCTCTTCTTTTTATTGATGTCTTTCAACATTAGTCTCTTTTCATTTTGTCAATGAAAAGTTTCATCTCTTTCAGAAAAATATTGGGAGTTGTGGATGCCAAGATCACAGTAGTTTTGAGAGGTGTTGGCGGATAACTCGTGTAACTTTTTAAAGTAATTCATACAATAAAATTTTCCTCATGACTTTTTGATAAGAAACAATTTCATTGATTTAAGAAATTGACAAGAAAAAGGGGGAGAGAAAGCCTCAAACCAAAGGAGTATGAAACAATTTTCCTCATGAACATAAATTTTTATTAGCACCATCCGCATGAGGGAGATTAACTCTAACATTGATGCCGGGCATAGTTAAAATTGAGAGAAATTATGCCCTTTTATCAAATTGTCAAAACAACCATTTAACTGTCTTTGGTAATTGAGTTACTGTTTCCTATGATTGATAGAGTGACTAAGAAGCTGCCAGAATAGAAGAAATTCCTTTTCTCTGTGGGAAGACCGACTCTCAAACAACCCACCCTTAACCAATGACCCATTATATCTAAAAACCAGGGTAGGCCCATTGAGAAAACTATGAAGAATTTCTTGAGGAAAGGCCCTGATTTGGAGCCCGCAATCATTTAGTAAGTCGGAAAAAGTGTCCTCCATTTCAACTTTCAAGGGGTATTGGTAAAGACAACATCAAAGCTAAGACTCTAAAGCTTAAACGGTGTAGGAGATTTGGAGGAGAAACTAATTCCTTGTGCCATTAGGACAAGGTGAGAGTACTAATAAGGGATACGATGGGAAAAGTAGTAGAACATTAGTAAGGGCATAGTGGTAATTAGCTAGAGGGTGCCTTGGTTATAACTTATAAATAAAGAGATTTTAGGATCTTGAAGGGTGTGGATGATTTTAGTGGTATTGTCCATTGTGGAACATTGTGGGAGAGATAGCCCTCTCAAAAGGCTGTTGTTGTATTGTAGTTTTCCTTTTGATATTGCAATATATTAACATCTTATATTTTTTGTGTTGGGTGTCTAACAAACACCCCGTTAGCATTCATGGTAAGAGGATGATTGTGGTTGGAAATAATACAACATACTTGAGGCTTCTCATTCCTTCTGGGTGGGGAAGAGAATAAGATTTAAGAGGACTATTGGAAAGCAAACCATCTTGCCTCGAGTTTCCTGGAGTTTATTCTCCCACCAGCCATAAGATAATGTTGAAGTTAATAATCAGAGGTGCAATGCTCACTATGAGAGGAACGATGAGGATCTAAAAATACAAATCTTTTGGCCATTATCACATAGTTGTATGTTCAACACCCTCCTTCGATCAGAGGCTGTTCCTAGAGTTATGAGCTATGATCAAAATGCTATAAGAATACAAGGCTCCTAAAAAGATTAAAAAAAATCTTCATTTGCTCATTTGATGTTCCAGTAAAGTAAATCCCTACATTTATTATTTAAAGAAGAGAAGAAACCAAGCAGCAAGCTTAAGCCTAACTTATGTGTCATATGTAAGAGAATGAATCAAGAACAAGACTGTCTGTTTCTATTCCACCACTATCGAGAGAAGATGATTTTCACTGCATTCAATTTTCTTTGATGCTAGCCCTCTCCTCTAAAAGATTTTGTCCTCATTTCAAAGGAAAGGCTAAGATCTTGTGAGAGAATTCGACATTAACCCATAGTCAGGAAATATGGATTGAAAGAACTGATATAAGTTACAATGATGTGGCCCCAAATTTGCAGGTTTTAAGGAGAAATCAGTTATCTAAGTGGTGCTCTTGGTAGAGTTTCTATAAAAATACTTCATGATCAAGTCACCTAGATCCTAAAAGGAGGCTTTTCTTTCTTTTCGGTTTTTTTTTTTTTTTTGAGGAGGGGATGCAAGGGTTCCTAAACTAATGGAAGGACATAATTTTGAACCGATAAATTGGCTGGAAATCAAGAGTTCCCCATATTTTATTTATTGGAAATTACTGCTAGAATTTAATTGATGAGGAGATAGAGGAGTTAAAGGAACTTCTATCAGAAACTACTGGAGTTTATATTGAAGAGAGAACGCAGAAAATTATAGAAATTATACCTCTAGGGCATATTCACAGAAATCTCTATTCTAGGAGCTCACAACAGAATCACAATTTATAATGCATAGACATTTATTGAAGTTACTGGAGGTGAATGGGCCCAAGACATTGGAGATCTATTGTGCGGATGTGGATTGTTAGGAAGGTATGAGTATTGCAGATAGGCTGCAAATAACATGCCCCTCCATTGCTCAGAATCCAAGCTGCTGCACATTATATTTGCAATCAAGATGCCCCACCTCTAAGTTTTCAAAAAAAAAAAAAAGCCCCCTCCATTGTTTTTATAGCCAGAAATACCATGGTTCTTTTTTTTTTTTTTTTGGATAAATAAACCAACTTTCATTGAGAAAAAATGAAAGAACACAAAGGCATCTAAAAAAAACAAACCCAAAAAGGAGACCCCTTTAAAGGAAAGGCCGCCAATAAGGAATGTTCGAATAGTACCTAGAGACTAGAGTATAGTTACAAAAAGACTTGGACACCGTGGTTCTTTGTTTCTTGGCTTTGGTTGTTCTTGGATCTTTGATAAGTCAGCCAAGAATAATCTTTCCCAAATCATGTGCCATCATAGCAAGTCCAAAAGTGGGCAATGGGCTAATGATATAAAGGGAACCATGCAAGGTTTGGTAGGAAAGAAATCAAAGAAAAAAGAACGGAACGCAAGGATATTCGAAGATAAGCCCACATGCCTAGATTTTTTGTGTAATTATATTCAAAACACAGCCTCTTGGTGGATAGCTTTACATAAGAAATTCTTTTGTAATTATAGTCTTTTGATGATTATCAAAGATAGGCCGGCGCTTATGAGATAGCTTGTTGCTAGTTCTTTTTGGGAGGGGGTTCTCTCTACCCCCGGCCCCTAGGCTGTATTCCATATCTTTTTTTGAGGAATATATCCTTTTGATGTCTCTTATCTAAAAAAAAAAAAAGTTTGGTCAAAGAAATCAAAGAATTTCGAAGGGAAGTGCTTTTACTGGGAGGAGATGATGGCATAGCAAAATATGATGTATCCTTCTGGTGTGAGCTTCAAATTCTTTTTGCAACCATACTTGTGAAGAAATTAACATTTAAAGTCAGAGCCCACTAACGTCCATCTCAACTATTCTATAGAAATTCTTCTAAAGAGATTAACAATAATTGGGATGCTTTTGTGTAAACTCCTAGCTAGAGTATACAGGTCAAGATTATAAGTTCTAACTTTTCACTAATACAATAATTTTTTTTTTTTGAAAAGGATAAAAAGTTTTTTTTTCCCCAAAAGACTTGGATTCCTTATCCTCCCAATAATAACAAAAAAAATGGAAGTGTATACATTATGAGATATAGTCACAGAAAAGTTAAATATTTAATTGGAGTAATTTATTATTTTTTTTAAATGTTAGACCCCAATTATTAACACTTGTATTAGGAAGGGTAAAAGTGGGAAGTCCCCTCCAACGGCTAGTTAGTTGCTAGTCCATTAGGGAGGGTGTATCTATTTGTTACAGGGGTTAGCCGTTAGGGTTATCAAACATTCTGTTTGTAAGTGGGAATTGGCCGTTCGGATCAAGGGATCCTTGGTTGAAGGTAGTATCTTCAAGACCAGACCATTGTTCCTTAGGTTGTAACCTCACTTTCGATCATCAATACAAGGATTAATGACACGTTACAATAAACTAATGATGGGAGTGTATGGATTTTTACGCTTTTGTTAAGAAACCAGTGGAAGTGTACAAACTCTGTTTGAAACCTTTCATTAATGCAAAGAAAAGTGCTTCATGAATTATTTTCCCACATCAACCCTGAGAATGTTCTTTTTCTTTTTTAAATTTAGAAGAAACAGAAGCAGCAGGTGAATATATGTCAAGGAGGAAAACCTTGATATAGCAAAACCATATGTGTAATAGATAGAAAATAGACAATCAAAATTCGTACCATCATCTTTTCAACTGTTTGCCGTGTTTCTGGATCCAAATCAGACAGTTTACTGTTCTCTGGTTCAACCTTCTGAGTATCGATCTCAGGATCACCTTTCACTAAATACTTCCACCACTCCATTTGGTTGTGCTTGGTCAAAAGAATAGAGACGATGCTCTGATCCTCTGAAACAAGTATTGAACAGATAGTTAATGCAATAACTTTAATACCCAAAGGAACACAAAGCATTGCTTTCAACCATAAAATATAAGTTGATTTTCTTTTCTTTTTCTTTTTCTTTTTTTTTTTGGGGGGGGGGGGGGGGGATAAAGATCCAAATTTTCATTGAGAAAAAAAAATGAAAGAATACAAGGGCATACTTAATGAAGTCCAGAAAAGGGAACCCCATCAGGAAAGGAACTCCAATCAAGTAAAATAATGCCTCAGGAGTAAGTAAAAAAAACACATTACCAGAAACATTGAATCTAACAAGGGACCACACACTATAAGAATCCCTCTAAAAAACTGCTTTCAACAAACTTTATGCATCCCTTATTATTAATGCTATCACATATTTCCAGGGACTTGAGTATCATCAAAATAAGCCATATCTTAAAGAAAATTTAACATTATTCACACCGTTCTTTAGTGAACAGAAGTACCTATGCTCCAATAACAATCATCTGGCTTGACAATCTGATAAAGGTCTGCCTGCAAGCACAAGACGATAATTCAGAACTTTTTTTCTTTCCATTGTTATTCAAAACTTGAAAAAGAAAAGTAACACTCTGTAACATATATCCATAGATGAAACAAGCTGCTGAAAACAAACATACATCTATCACTGGTGGTTGACCCTTTAGTCCAACTTTGAGATGATTCTTCTTGATCTCACATACCACAAACCTCGACTTAGTTCCTTTGGGCACTGGTACATTGACGGTGACTTCCTGGAGGGTCTGTGTCCAAGAGTAGTTGTCCATATCAAGGCCATTACCTTTGTTGGGAACTATAAATGCCATAGGAAGTAAGAAATAAAGTTAAAGATGAACACAATTTTTTTTAAAATAAGAAACATGATATATTACTTCAAAAAATGTTAAGATCACTTGAACCACAGAATCATGAAAGGGTTAGTCAGGCCAGTTGAACAGACAAGACTAAAAAAAATTATTCCATCAACTTCATAAGGGTACACCTTATACTGAGTTTTAAATGCCAGCAAAATTTTAGACACCTTTTGCAGATACATTATGAAAGGAAAAGACAGAAACTACGAAACTGCATGAAGATATTAACATGCTAGACTCAAAAGGATAAAATCAATACTCCACATCCCAAAAAGAAATCATATTTTCCAGCAAAATATTATCTACTAAAGCATGGATTCTAAAATGAAAATATTTCCAAGAAAATAATAATAAATCAATTCTCTACCATTCAATGTACACTGGAAATATACAAGGTTCGAACTTTCTGAAATCTGAGATGACTTCTCTTTGTTGGTTCCTAGACTACTAACCGTAACTCGTGATATGGCTAGAGCCTAGAGTAGACTTTTTTTTTGGAGGAGGTGGAGGAGGAAACATTTGCTTTCATTGATAGATGAAATATACAAAAGAAGGGGAAACCCCAGCCGCTAGAATAGAGTAGTATTCCAAAAGTCGATCACCAAAAATCAATCACAGGACACAACTTTGAACTGAAAAAAGCCAAATAATACCGAGACGGTAGCTAGAGGAACTGAAGCATCTAAGCATCAAAATGAGGAAATCTCCGAGAAACATATTTCATTGATAAATGAAAAAAGGGGATGTCAGAAAACACCCAATACCCAAAAGTTGTTCTCAAATGTTGAGAACAACCTTATGATTCAAAAGGAATGTTCATTATGATCGAAAAGAAGTATCAATACATGAGATAAAGCCTCTAACTACGGAGGATTAATTGGTAAACCGACAACCTACTAACCAAGTAAGAAACTGACTAACTACAAACTATAACCATCGACAATTCAAACTGATAATTATAAAATTACTAACAATTACGCTACACCAAAGTACAAATTTGATCAGTTCTATAGCTAAACCTTGCCTGTTGACAGCACCATGGACAGTTAAATCTTGCCATCTTTGAATGGCCGATATTTAAGAACAGAAAATTGTTTTCTTTTAGTCATTCAATATTTTCCCTTGCTTTACCTCTTCCAGATGATACGATATGAATACAGGCAATCTAACACAAGTAACAATTTGACAAGATAAAGAGTAAACAAGTAGAAGAGAAAGGGGTAAAAGAATGCTCACCTCTAGGACCATTCTCTTCTTTCTTCTCCTCGATGTTTTCCTCCAACTTCACATCCACCTTCTGTTCTGGCGGTGATGCCACGGTCCTCGGCTCCTCCTTCACAGCCTTCACCTCCTGCTTTACAGTCACCGGCGCAGCTTCCTGCTTCACACTTCTCACCTCCTCCTTGATCCTCTTCTCGGCCTTTCCCTTCTGCTCAAGAGACTCCTCATGCTTCTTCCTCTTCTCCACAGCTCTGCGCACTACCGTCTCAATTTCCTTCTCGACTCTGTCTCTGGATAGAAAATCGCTCTCATTGGCAAGAAAATCGAACACCTTCTCCAAAAACCCTAGAGGGTTTGAAGGATCGAAGTTGGCATTGAACTGAGAGGACTTGGCCGATGAAGACGATGATGAAGAGGAGGAGTGGGAAGGCTTCTTCGGCTTTGGGATTTCTTCCTCTTCGTACTCAGAGATAATCGCCATGGTGGGCAGAAGTTGGCCGAATCGCTAAATCGCTAGATACGATCAGTCCAACAGATTGAGGGATTAAGATTGAACTCTGTGACGGCTATTTATAGGGAGAGAGATAAAAAGAGGAAGGCCCTAGAGACTCCGATTGGGAAATTGTCAAAATTAACCCAAATAAGTTTTGGGTTTTCAAAATTGACCTAGTTTCTAAAAACTTGTTTTTTTAACCTATTTTATATAATGTTAACTACTTTTTGGTGGGACCCACAATGTAAAAAGTCATCTCTATCCCTCCTCAATTTCCATTAATGATAATAATTAAATCCAACCAACTCAACTAACTAATTTCAAACCTAACAAACCATTTGATCAACAAAGTATTCTAAAAGAATAGAATCAAACACGTGAAATCGAGCACACGAATAGACTCACTCCAAAATTTTCATATTGTCAATATTTTTTTGAAGTACATTTGAGGATGATTTTACATGTTTTAGATAATAAGGAGTTTGTATAAAATATTTTTATGAAAATCTGGAAAAAAATATGAATTTCAACCGGGAAATTATGAATTTCGACCCGGAAATTATGAATCCCGACCGGGATTTCTTGGTCGGGAAACCGACCAAGAAATTTTCCAGAAGGTCTTTTTTTTCTTTCTTTTTTTTTTCATCTCACGTCTATTTCTTTCCTCCTTTTGGGTTTATTCTTTCATTTCTTGCAAGAAATTTTGAAGGCACATGTTTTTTTTTTTAAATTATATATATATTTTTAATCAAACTCACGTTTATTTTTATTCATAATTCATTAATGTTGGGCAAAAAAAAAAAGAAGAAATAAGAAAAAAAAAAGGAAAAAAAATTATGTATATGAAAAAAGAAAGAAAGAAAAATGTAACCAATATTTTTTTTTTGGGCGAACTAACCCGGAAATCAATCACGAAATTTTAAAAATACCTATTTTTTTTAAATATATTGGACCGAGGAAGAAAAACAAATAATAATAACAATATTGGACACAAATTTTTAACCAAGAAATTCCGATCAAAATTTAGTTAAAAAATTTTGAAGACAATTTTTTTTGTAAATTTTTTATGACCAATTTTATCATTTTTTTAAAACTTTATTAATATTGGACACAAAAACAAACCGAAGTGAGGAAAAAAGAATAAAAAAAATAATTATTATTATTGTTGTTATTATTATTATAAAATTAAAATTAAAATGATTTTTTTTAAAAGAAAAAGACTGGATTACGCAGAAGAACACAGCAGAAAAAAAAAAAGTATGAAAATGAGGTTTGAAAGGAGAGGGGAGCAAGAGAGCCACATGTTGGATGGTTTTTTGTTTTACCTTTTACATTTAAGGGTATGTTGGTAATTGCACAAGGGTAGATGACATCAACAAGGTTAAAAAAACAAGTTTTAAAAAAGTAGGTTAATTTTGAAAACCCAAAAACTATTTGGGTTAATTTTGACAATTTCCCACTCCAATTCTTCACTAACAAAACTATTTTGAATTATTATTATTTTTTTTTTAAGATTTTTGAAAAGTTAGGACTTATAGTTCAAAATTCATGGATGAAAAATGTATTTTAAAAAAAAAAGCTATTTTGGCTCATCGAAATTTTAGAGCGTGTTTGGTTTATCTTTGCAAGTGTTTAATTTTGAATAAAAATCAATTTGAAAAAAAAAAACTCCAACATTTGACTATCACTAAAATGACTTATTAAGAAAAATGAGATTGAAAAATAAATCAGTTTGAGATAAATATTTGAAAGTAAAATTTTTTTAAATCTTTTTTAGATATGTAATAACATGGGTATAAAAGCACTAATGAGTAGATGTAACCAAACATATGAGTCGTTAAATTCTAAACAATTTATATACAAAAATGTATTGTTGAAAAACATTTATAAACTATAAGGTATTATTTGTTATTTAGACACAGTAAGACATGCTCACGTCGACTAAAAGGTTAGAAGTTTGAATCCCCACCCCAAATGTTATGTACTAAAAAAAATGCATAATCAAATAAACAGTAGAACAATTTGAACCTTTTTTTTTTTTTTTCCTCACAACACGTGAGAGTGGATGAATTTGAACCACAAGTCTTAAACAATAACTAGGAATAATTCCTTTAAAAAAAATAAATAAATAAAAATAACTAGGAATAATTACATTTAGAAAAAAGAAAGGCTTAGTTACGATAACTGGAAACAATTACATTTAAAAAAATAAAGATTAAATTACAAATTTCTTTGAACTTTTAAAAATGACTAACATGTTCTTCAACTTTCAATTTGGTGTCACAATCTCTCAAATCCATGAAATCTTGAAAAATTAATTGATTTAATTGATTGTAACATGAAATTTAAGATGTAAATTTTATTTGATATTTTAAAAGTTTAGAAACTAGATATGCATACATTTAAAAAGTTTAGGACTAAATTTATAATTTAATATAAACAAGTGACTAAAATGAAAATTTAAAAACAAAAGAAGAAGATGTGGTTGCATTGCATTTAAGAAACATAGTGGAGGCCGCTCGCGGCGGCAGCGGGAAAGGCGAGAGGCGGGTTGGAGCAAATGGAGGGAAAATTCAAGTCTCTTTCGTTGGTGGGAGCTGGAGCTCTCTTCGGCTCCGTTTCAACCTTCTTCATCCTCAAGCTTCTTCACAGGCAAGTTCACCAGTCGAATCACTTCTTTATCATGCCGTTTATTCCATTTTCCGATTCACCGATCACACTCACAAGCTCCATCTACAGCTCGAGTAACAGTCGGAGAAAACGAAAACTGATAATACAGATAGTCTTCTTGCTCAGGATTGTATCACTTAAAAGAATCAATCGAACTTCTAATTATGTTTTCTCAATGATGAAGGAAGTTTAAAGGATTATGATGCTTAAACTGCTACTGTGGGAAAGACTGATAAGTTTAATCGAGCAAGCCGGCTAAGATGGCAGTTTCTCTAAGGGATACTGATAATTTGTTATCAATTTTGCAGACGGATCGCGAACCAAGCTGAATCGAAGACAACCAGGCTGCGTGGTAAGTAATCGTCGCAATGATACTAAATACAGGTTTTCCTCCATTCCATGGATTGTTGCGTTTGATAGTTTATATGATATCCGAAGGAGAACTTAACTAAACTTGACACATTGCATGAAGTTCGTTTATGGCTGATTCATGGTTCAGTTTTTGGTGCTACTTTTGTGCAATCTGCAGTTGAAGCTTAAGTGAATTTTGGCTTATTGTCCGTTAGCATAAGTAGACTACAAGAGTCACGTCAATGTTGATAACTGGGATCATCTGCTATGATTTGATGTGATCATTCAATTTTACGTTTGAGAAGTGGTAGGATAATGTTGAAATCTTCAGACCGCATATTGATAAATGAACTATGGGGGTGGCGGTAGCAGTAGGGATTTCAACTTTATTTATTTATTGATGTTCAAAGAGGAAATACAATTTCAATTTAAAACATTGTACCCAAACTTTTAATAGTTCAGGGATCACGAGCATCTATTGACTTTGATTTGTGGTGCAAAGATTTGTTTGATACGAACCAAACTAATTGGCATGTTTCCTCTTAAGTTTTCTCTCTCCTTTTCCTTTCTCAGTTGCTTCAAAGCCTTCTTTCCTCAACTTGTGTTCCATTCTCTGTTTCTCTTTGGCTCTAAACTTCATTTGGCTAGAATCTTCTTCCCCCCTTTCAAAAATCTTTCAGAAACTAAAATTTACCATAAACCAGACATGAAGCTGCTTTAGTTTGTTTTTGTTTCCACATTTTTTATCCTCATTAAGTTTTGCTGCAATTTGTACTAATCATAAATGAGCACTAGCTTGGAATCTAGCTCCATTGGCTGCCACGCAGTTCATTTCATTGGTGGATTGTGTATGGGGCTCGAGTAGAAGTAAAGTGTTTGTATTAACCCTTGTATACATAGCTCAAGTCAGGGAAGGTTTGAACGTATCTTTCTTTTATTTACTTTTTGCATCTTTTTAAACTCTGGAAAGAAGTCCATATCATTGTTGAAGTGCTCCAATGTAGTAATTTCATTTTTGATTGAAATTGATGTGCGGTCTTGTTTGTAGATTTTCTGGTGTCGGTGTAGAGCATGAGAAATGACATCAACGCTCATGCCTCAAAATGTTGTTTTCCCTGTTTCTATTGGAACTTACTCAAAGCAAATTTTAGGGTATTATTATTGATTCTGCTGTCCAAATCATGACTCCTGCTTTAGTACTTCTTGTGAATTTGTTTCATTAATAATTTTTAATAAGATGATTCTTAACTTATAATGATCGTTGAAGGTAATGGAGATATGATTGAGACTACTGTAAAGGGCAGTCCTGTAGTTGAGTGCAATGATCATGGGATTTCTTATGGAGACCTTCTAAATGATGAAATTGTTTCCGAACAACTAACAAGGTATTTTTTATTTGATTTTGCCACTTGTTTTATTATGATAGATTTGATATGATTTTTGGGAATATTTTTGGTTTCTAAAGATTTGTCATTATGATTCTTCTCTTTCTATTAGTTCTCTGTTCTATTTACTTGTGACTATTTGCATAGGGGTTTATTTTGCAACCCATTTGTGGTTTTCTTTTTTGTTATCCTTGGTTAGATATATTTCTTACTTAGCATATTTGTATTTCATACTAAGCTTTGAATTGATCAATATCTCTACATTTGAACAACAAAATTCTAGGATTATTTGGTTTTATTAATGAATATCATACTCTCTCTGTTAGTTATAGATCTATAGACATGATACTATCATTTTTTTTCTTCACTCTGTATAAAATCATGCATGATCATAAAAAGATTGTATACGAGCGTGCATATGTTTTAAATAATTTTAAATCCTAGGTATCTCTTATAGAGCAATCTTTAAGGGCCATCCTTTGGGAGATTTTGGTGGAGGGATAAACCAAATTTTTTTTAAAGTACTGAGAAATAGAGTGAGATTGGGGGGTATTTCTGGCCTCAAATGGATGTACTCCTTAAACATTTGTGTTATAGCTCCTTTATCTTAGCCAATTATAAATCCTTTTTGTAATCTCCCTTGGCCTTTTGTGATCCAGACTATTTTGTATTGCTGTCCTCTCTAAAATGTTTCTTTCTTATCCCTTTTTTTTTAAACGATCATGTCTCCCAACTCTGACCATATTTTCAGAATGGAAATTATGAGTTCCATTCCAGGGTCTTTCAAAACCCTCATCCCTGATTATGCTCCAGTATGATAGGTATATGCTGTTTGATGTTATCAATTTTAGAACTCAGGGAAGCGAGTTCTAAACTGAGATTGTAGCACCTACTTCCATATTTCAGCAATTCTTAATGTTCTTCACTTTACGGTCATCAAGGAGAGCCTAGGGTGAGAGAAGCACATAGGGATAGTTTCCACCCACATCTTCCCAAAATGTAATGGAGGCTCCATTGACAACCTTGTAAATTGACCTCTCTCTTTGATAATTGTTTGACATTTTGAGATAGAGAACCGAGGACCCTGTTGCTGCTATGCTAACAAGTGAGGGTAGACCACCTTGAAAATATCCTATATTTACATGCAATAATTTTGGCTCTCCAGTTGTACACAACTAATTTGAGATTAATAAAATAACTTGGGTTTTCCTTACCTCATCAAGGAATGTTTTATGTTTAGCATTAATCTGCTTTGCTTTTAACATGTTAGTCATATGTCTATTGTGATTAGGAACATTCAGTTCTTTGGCCTTAGCTCACAGAAGAAAGTGACTGCATCTTATGTTGTGGTAATTGGTCTTGGTGGTGTTGGGAGTCATGCTGCTATGATGCTTCTACGATCAGGGGTTGGCAGGCTTCTCCTTGTTGACTTTGACCAGGTCTTTTACATTATCTTTCAGGAAAATGATGACTCTTGTATACAATCTGTTTGATTTCTACCACCTTGTGGAGTTGCTGACTTCCACTGCTTGCTAATCAGAAAAATATCTCTTTGCCCTCTTATGCAGATGACTTCAATCATCTTCATGTCACGTTTTAGCGTTCATTAACTTTTATATCCAATGAAATACTTCTATATAGTTCATGTATTTTAGAATGTTGTGAGTTTTTCCCTGTCTTCCAATTTCATAACACATCTGTTTTCCGATTTTGAGTTTTTTATTTGCATAGATTTTCATTATGATTATATACATACATACCTACATATATAAAATAAACCGGCTTTCATCATAGAAATTGATTGCTACATTATATCTACCTAATAAGAGCATAACTCAACTAGCATAAAGTTTATACTCTCGACTAAGAGGTCAGAGGTTCAAATCCCTCACCCCACATGTTGTAAAAAAAAAAGTATGAAAAAGAATCAATTGCATTAAATTTTCTTTTGTAGCATGTATACTCATTTGTTAATTACTTGAAAAGGTGTCACTTTCTTCTCTAAATCGACATGCCGTTGCAACAAGAGCAGATGTAGGTGTCCCAAAAGCTCAGTGCCTGAAGGAGCACTTTCTGTCCATCTTTCCAGAGTGTCAAGTAGAAGCAAAAGTGCTATTATATGATGCAACATCTGAAGAAGAAATTCTTTCTGGAAAACCTGATTTTGTTTTGGATTGCATTGACAATATTGATACAAAGGTGACTATTTATCTGCAAGACTTTAACCTATGTTAAATCTTCTTATCTCTCTCTTTAATAATTATTTTTAAATTTTTTATTAGCAGTGACTTTAATTTCGCTTCTTGTTAAAAAAAAGCAGTGACTTTAATTTTGATGCTAAATTGACATATAGAAAGGATAAATAAGGACGATGGAATTTAGAAAATTAATGTACTTTCAGAAAGTATAAATGAAGCATTAATTCACCATTTATTGAGGTTTAATTACCAAAACCGTCTTTTTGAAACACTATACATTTGGGGATGGGGTATTGATAGGGCCTCCTGTTATGTTTACATATGCGAGGAAGAATAGGAGAAGGGAGAAGGGCCCTAAAGATGGGAACCAATTTTGCATAGCTTTCTCATTCCAGTGGGCCTAAGTTAAATAATTAAAAGCGGGTAGTTAGAGAAGAGAATAATATAAAGAGGGAATGTATGTGAAAGGGTGAGTAAGAATAGTTATAGTGCATGCAACATCTTTGGAGTCGGAGATATCAAGATCATCAAATTTAACCTAAGTTTATAATGAAATATTGAAAGGACTGTTTAATGAGGTGGATGGAAATGCATGTGTAAATCACGTAATGTTGTTTTGGGTGATAAAATTTCCATGTAACAAGCTTTTTAGCCAAAGGAATAGTTAGTTAGTTAGTTAGTTAGTTAGTTTGTTTGTTTGTTTTTTTTTTTTTTTTTTTTTTTCATTTTAAGCAATTGATGTTGTCAAATTTTACTTCTATTTATGGATGTTCATATTTGAATGTGCTTTTCTAATAGGAGTTTGTTTTTAAATGCTTTGTAAACCATATGTGATAGGTATCACTTCTTGCTGCATGTGTGCGTAGGGGTTTGAAAGTTTTATCAGCAACAGGAGCCGGAGCTCGAGCTGATCCAACAAGAATTCGTGTGGCTGATTTAAGAGAGTCAACAAATGACCCATTATCTCGAGCTGTAATGTTTCTTCATGTGACAAAAATTTTCTTTTAAGCCAAAACTTTGAATAGCTAGATTCCTTCTCTAGAAGGACGCATCAGAGAAGTTGTTGGTTTTTGAAACATGTTTTAAATTGAACTCTTAATTTAAAGGGTAGTTTTGATAAGGAATTACGGGACACTACACATATCTCCACAATCGTATGATATTGTCCACTTTGGGCATAACCCTCATGGCTTTGCTTTTGGTTCACTCCAAAAGGCCTCATACTAGTGGAGATAGTTGTCCTCCCTTATAAACCCAAGGTCATCCCCTTATCTAGCCGATGTGGGACTTTGGTCGCACCCCCAACAATCCTCCCCTCGAACAAAGTACCACCCGAGCCTCCCCTCAACTAGTCATCTATCCGCCAGACTCTTCAAAGTCTGTCAATATTCTGGGTTCCAACTCTCTAGGCCCCATTGCTTTACCGAGAGTTTACTCTCATCCAGGACACAACTCCTTTCGTCCGGAGTATACTGCCTGCCCACCCAGACCTCAACAACGGATTTCCCCATGACTACTTAGGCTCACAACTTCTTTATTCGGTACCTGAGGATTTTATCCGACACGGCTATGTTTGGGGTATGGCTCTGATACCAGATGATAAGGAATTACGGGACACTACACATATCTCCACAATCGTATGATATTGTCCACTTTGGGCATAACCCTCATGGCTTTGCTTTTGGTTCACTCCAAAAGGCCTCATACTAGTGGAGATAGTTGTCCTCCCTTATAAACCCAAGGTCATCCCCTTATCTAGCCGATGTGGGACTTTGGTCGCACCCCCAACAAGTTTGTCATTATTTTGGCTCATATAAACTCCTAAACCACTTTTATTTTATTTTATTTTAATATTTGGAAATCAATTAGATGGCTAGAGAGTGACTTGGTAAGTGAAAGGCCGAGAGTATAATTTTTGTAAGTGAAACACTTGAAAGCATTTGGAAAAATAATTTTCGTGATAAGAAGATAACAACTTTTTTTTTCTTGTGTTGTGTTATTAGTACGAAATGCGTGTTAGTTATTTAATAATGCATCAATATATAAAACCTTCTTTTCTGCTGTTATAACTTTCCTCGTAGTTTGGTTATTTGTTTTTCCTTTCTTTCTGAGAATTTAGGCTGTGGCTATTTGTTAATTACAGGTGAGGCACCGTTTGCGGAAAGGGTATGGCATTGAAGGGGGCATTCCTGTTGTATTTTCTTTAGAGAAACCCAAAGCAAAGCTGCTTCCATTCCAAGGACCAGGTGGAGAAGCTGAAAATCCTTCAGATTATCAGGTGAGGCATTTACATGCAATACGAAAGATCTTTCTATATCTTTTGAGCAAGGCCTGCATGCATTGGGGCTACTTATGTACTTGCTTCCAAGATTAACAATTCTTGACTTGACAATGAATGAGTACTTTTTAGTGTTAAATAATTGTTGGTAGGTGTTGAAGAAAATACTAGTGTGAATAAACATTTTGAGTTTTTATCATGATATCAGATAGTTCCAGGGTTCAGAGTTCGCATCATACCTGTTCTGGGCACCATCCCTGCAATCTTTGGACAGGTAATGGCCTCATACGTTGTGACACAACTGGCAGGGCTGCAAGTGGAAACAGAGCCTGTCGTCAATTTAGACATCGATCATTATAGGTTGCTTCATCAGCGACTCATTGAACACGAGGAATCATTGTATGGCACAGCCATGCAAGTTCAGGTGTGAAGGCTTTGATTAATTTTGCATGGGTTATTTTGAAGTATCCATTGTACTCCTTTTGGATTTGTTTGGATGATGCTAGTTTCTAGGTTGATTCCGAGTTGGCATTTTATGAATTCCGCAAGTCCAGTTTTAAGCAAGCCTAATTTTGATTGATTTTATGAAAAAGTACTTTAATTATTAAAAATTCAGCGAAAAGACCTTAATAACAAATCACTAATATGTTTGGTTCTACACATTTAGAAATGAAAGTGCTTTTCAGTCAAGCATGGAGTCTAATATCACTCTACAAATGCTCTGTCACAAAGTCTTTAGAGTACTTTTTGACTTTTCTCAAAAGCACTTTCGTGTTTCTCCTAAACAAAACTTGTCCTTAATTTGGACATCACATGATGAGTTTGAGTGAGAAGTACTTTTATTCTAGTAATTCACTTTTCGGTTGCCATGTCTGAATGAAAGTATCCTCATCAATATATAACATCTATTTGTTGACACTATCATTCTATTGTTGTTGGATTCCAATCGTTAGGATTTTAATGAAGTATCAGTGTATTCTGATGCCATTGACTGTAGGTAGATGTTGAAGAAGTGATGTTTGTCGCAAAAGAGCTCTGGCATGGAAGAAGCGCGAGAGACCAATCTGCTAAAGATGTTGGACGGGGAATGTGGCGAGCTATTAATGAGTTAATGCTTGTGAGGTATGAATAGCTTTTCTGTTAATGTTGCCTAATATGCAACAATATTTGTTGTGGATTTAATGAAAGGATTTGGCGCACACTTTTTTCTCGTTCCTTTGAACAAGGACATATAACTATCTCAAAATTTTAAATTATATAATTTTTTGGGTTTATATATCTTATTTAGGAAGATAAACATATGTGTGTGTGTGTATATATATATATATATATTTGATGATAAACCAAGCTCATTGAGAAAAAATGAAAGAATACAAGGGCGAACAAAAAAACCAGCCCACAAAAAGAGAGAGAGGCTCCCTTAGATGAAGGGGCTCCAATCCAAAATGATGAGACCTATGAAATAATTACAAAATAAACGCATCACCGATGCCCAAAGAGAAATGTTATATTTAACAAGGGACCAAACCTTAGCTTAGTCCCTCTCCAACCCTCTAAAAGTCCTATTGTTTCTCTCACCCCAAAGCCCCCAAATAAGAGATAAACATATACTTTTACTCGAATTCTATAAAATTGCATCGATAACATCCATGAGAATATGGGGCTGCATGTCCTGGTTTAAGGTTCTAGATTTTTTTTTTGAATAACGATTGATATAAGGGCCGGTTGCAAGGATAGCAATATGGGCCAAAATAATTGCAAATCTAGCAACCCACAAAAAAAATTGCAAAAATGGCAAAATCTAATAGTTTGTGTGTTGCATTTACTAAAATACCCCTTCGGATTTTCTTTCACTGATAGAAAGTTTTTCTATCACTGATAGATTCTATCAGTGATAGAAATTTTCTATCGAGATAGAAATTTTCTTTCACTGATAGATTCTACCATATGATAGAAAATTTTTCTACTACTGATAGATTCTATCGGCGATAGATATTTTTCTATCACTTGTTCGGTGTTCTATCAGTGTTTGGTTGTCGTTATTTGGTTTTCTATCAGTGTTTGGTTTTTGCTTTTCAGTGTTTGATTTCTATAATCGTTCGTTTTTTCTTTATTTTTCAATGCTCGATTTCACCATGTATCACCATCGCTGATAGAAACAAAAGATCTTCTATCACTCATAGAAAAGTATCAGTGATAGAAAGATTTTCTATAACTCACGAAAAGTTTTTCTATCCGTCTTAGTGATAGAGATAGAAAGTTTTTCTATCACTCATAGAAAGATTTTCTATGAATGATAGAAATTTTTTCTATCACTCATAGAAAAAATTTCTATAAGTGATAGAAGATTTCTATCACTGATCGGTTCTATCAGGGATTGAAAGATTTTCTATCAAGAGTTTTCTATCATTGATAGAATATCTTTCTATCACTGATATAATAGTAAAAATTTCTATCAGTGATAGAAATCTTTTATCACTGATAGAAAGCTTTTCTATCGGTGATAGAAAGTTTTTCTATCACTTATAGATTATATCGGTGATAGAAAAAGATTTTTATGGGTGATTAGGGATTGAAAGATTTTTTATCAAAAGTTTTTCTATGATTTTCTATAATTTTTTTTTTTATCAATCACTGATCGATAGAAATCTTTTATCACTGATAGAAAAAGTTTCTATTAGTGATAGAAATCTTTTATTCTATCAGTGATAGAAACTTTCTATCACTGATAGAAAATTTTTCTACCACTGATAGAATCTATCAGTCATAGAAATATTAGTGATAAAAACTTTCTATCGCCGATAGAAAATTTTTCTACCACTGATAGAATCTATCAGTGATAGAAATATCACTGATAGAAACTTTCTATTACTGATAGAAAATTTTTCTACCACTGATAGAATCTATCAGTAATAAAAAGACTTTCTATCAGTAAAAAAAAAAAAACTGACGAGGAAGAAGAAGATGGGCACACAGGGGCAATTTAGGAATATAAAAAATTAATTAAAAAATTTTGTCATATTTGCAAATATTTTTAAAAATTGCTATATTTGTAATTATTTACCTTCATGTTGCCACCCATTACAATTATCCTTGATATAATATAATACTAACAGAAAATGAAGATTGCAATAAGTTACTTGGATATGTTCAGATGTTCACTTTCTCTAGTGCTGACATTTCTTTTTTTGTGTACAAATTAGGTGGGACCGAGCAAAACCAGCATCCGTGACTAACTTGATTCTTTTGAAATTTAAAGAGGTAATTCGACTTTACTCGTTAGATGAATTTCTGGAAATTATGCTGAAGAAAGTTTCACTGTGTTCTTTTACTCATGTCATTTCTTTTATCTTTCCATTTAAAGTAATTTTACTTTCTTCACAAATAACATATTTCGTTTAAAGATTACATTCGAGTGTCTATCAATTCTTGCTTGCATTTTTTCCCTTAAACTAAACATTTCTTGTCTACTGTTAGTAACTTCTGTTTTTCTTCTTTTCTGGAAATTATGCTGAAGGAAGTTTGTCATGTTTTATTTTTTAATTTTTTTCAAGGTTAAGTTACAAATATTTAGTCCTTGAGTTGAAGAAGTTTATATCTTTTTAGTATTTTAAAATTACAAATTTAGTCCCTGAGCTTTAACATTTTTTTTTCATTCATCTACTAGACACAAAATTGAAATTTAGGGTTCATCAGACATAAAATTCAAACTTATATCTAATAGATCAATTAATTTTTAAAAGTTTTGAAATTTGTGAGGACCTATTAGGCACAAAATTGAAAGTTTAGGAACTTATAAGATATAAAATTGCGAGTTTAGGAAACTATTAGACACTTTTGACAATTCAGAAACCAAATAGACACAAACCTCAAAGTTTAGGGACTAAACTCGTAATTTAATAAAAAAAAAACGAAACAGGGAAGTTGTTGCTCTGTTTTTCATGATCACTTTACTCCTGCAAAATGTAAAAAGCAACCATGGTCATCTCTCCTCTCACTCTGTACTATCATATTTCATTTGGGCCCATATAGTTAAAAATGTTTGGTTTTGGTCCTTCAAACATCTAAATGTTTGTTTTGGTCCCTATTGGTTTCATCTTGATCCTAAAAGTACCAATTGTGAATCAATAGTCAATGGGAAGTTGAGTTTAAGCTTGTGTGGTTCTTTGATGCAGGCTGATGAACATGAATCATCAACCCTAGATGACATAAAGGAAAAAGAACCTGAATTCTTCATGAGGGTAACTTCTATTTTGAAGCGAGCTGATATGGAATTTTCCTTGTGAAAAAGTACACTTCTTTTTTTTTTTTGTAATAGATAAGGATTCACCTTTCATCTCCAATATTATCAGTTTTTTCCTTTTCTTTTTTTTCATTTTAGTTCAACGAGGGAGGTTAGTAGTGCCTTAATTGTTAAGCTTAGGTCGTTCCAATATTATCAATTTTACAGTTGACTAAAATTTTGGTCTAGCCTGTTATTTTTTGAGATTTCGAAATCTAATTTTCTATGCCAAAGTGAGCGTAGCTGGCATGAAGAGGTTCGAACCCCCATCCTTAAATGTTGTTGAATAAAGAAAAAAGATCTAGTTTTCTACCATCCGTTCATTTTTGGAGTTCATGGTATTTTCCTTAGTTTTCAAACACAAAATTGGAATTCAAAAGAGTAAACTAAGCCAAATATTGTTGTTTAATTTAGTTCCCAAAAAAATTAAGGTTGCAATCTTGGTTCTTAATAGGATATAATCCTGATTTGGGCTGTAATTTTGATTCTTGGATGATAATATAACGATGATTTGGTTTGTAGTTTTGTTTTTTTGTTTTTCTCGAGAAATCTGATTTGATTTCATTTAACATCCATTTGGATTGTGGTCATTATTTGCTCTATTTATGCACCATTATTAAGATAGATTTATCCAAAAATAAATAAATAAATAAGTAAAGTGGACTTAATGAAATATAATGTTTAAGATTAGATTTTTTAAAAAAAATTTTAAATTGTGGTTTAATATGTTTTGTACAGAAGAATCTAAGGTCTCATTCGATTACCTTTTGGTTTTTTGTTTTTGAAAATTAAGTTTATAAATACCATTTCAACTTATAAGTTTCGGTTTGGTTATCTACATTCTTCCCCTGTGTTCAACAACTAAGGCAAGTTTTGAAAACTAAAAAAAGTGGGTTTCAAAAATTTGTTTTTGTCTTTAGAGTTCGACTAGTAATTCAAACGTGTCCTTAACAATGATGAAAACTATTATAAAGAAATCGGGAGAAAACACATTTAATTTTAAAAAATAAAATAGTTATCAAATCTGAGTCTAAAAATTTCCTGTTAAATTTTGTTGGTTCATAATTCATAACACACATTTAGAGACAAAAAGCAAGATGAGACGAAGGGTTTTGTGTGGAACGAAAAAGGAAACCCAATTGTGAGGGAAAATTTGCACAAAAGGCCCACTTCAAAGATCCAAAAAAACAAGACTCTTAGAATGAGGATGGTTCAAAAATTGTTCAAAGTATTTTATTTTGTTGAAGGTTAATGTATCTTGTAAAATTTTAAACATTGGAAAAGAAGGATTCATAATTCAAAAATCTTTTTTTGTGTTTTCTTTTTTGAATTTTCAAACATGAACTTTGAAGATATTATTTTTTTTAAAAATTTTACTAGAAGTTTGTTTAAAGGATAGATAGAAACATAAAGTTATCATTTGGTGAATGGCCATGTCAATATTTGCTGATTGATTTAGCCATCTGCTTTAGAAAATTGAAATTTTTAGCCAAATTTTGGAGACTATTTTTGGGTCCCACAATCATTAATGTAACTAATTGGTTGGTAATTTAGTCTTTATATCTATAAGGTAACTTAAGATGGAATTATTCCATTTAATTATGATAAATGTGGTTATCTCACAAATTTGTCTTTTATCATATCATACCAAGAATGAATTACATATTTGCCAACAAGAGCATAGCTCAACTGACATAAAGTTGTACGGATAATCACGAGGTCAGTGGTTCAAATCCCCCCACCCCATATTGTAAAAAAAAAAAGAATGAATTACATATTCATTAATTATATGTTAATGGTGCCAAAATGAGCATAGATCAGTGGTAGAGAAAAATTATACTAATGACATTTTGTGAGCTATATATGGTCTCGACTAGGGGTAGAGAAAAAAAGGGAGGGGCAAACTTATACTAGAAAAAGTTACATAAGAAAAACAAAAATTTTAAAGCCTTCCTCAAGTTTATTTCCTAAATTTTTAAAATTAAAAGATGGTTTATATGGTAAGTTATAAGAAAAAATTTAACCCCCTCTTGATAAGAATTATTGTGTTGAATCATTCCACTACTACTTTTATATACTTTCTAGTAGATGAATTTGACATAAAAATTTCGAGTCACTCATATTCATATTTAAATAAGGACAACTTTCATGAAACTTGAATTTATGACGATTATCATAAATAATATATTTTCAAAGTTAATTAAAATGTGACAAGACACCATTGTTTATGCATGCATGTCAATTCAGCCAATTTGTTAGTAAGTTCAAAATTTTCTCTCATATAATATTGCAAAATTTTTTGGTTGCTCTTAATCATCATTAGGTTGACTCAACGACGTTGTATGGTATTAATTTTCAACACATACACTGGTTGATGTGATGATAAAAGGACAAAAAAATTAAAAACAAAACATATAGGAATATGTCAACCTAAGTTGCTATTGATGTAAAAATTGAAAAAAATTGAAGTTATTATTTTTGGTTGATTGTCTTGTTTGGTTTGATTATATGATTGAACTTTTATTTTAAAAATTTCATCACCTAACTTAGAAAATTGACAATCACTTTTCTCATTTCTTAAATTTGGAAGATCATTGAGCAATTTGGTTGTGTTTTTATGTAGCTCTAAAGCAACCAAGGAATTGCAATAATGAGTAGTGGAAAGTTTTAAAAGAAAATTGGAATTGTTCTATTTGAAAATATTCCTTTTTAATGGCTCTTCTTGCCTCAATAATATATATCAGTTTCATGTTGAAGATACGAACATAGCTCACATCGACTTGAGATGAGAAAACTTTACGGTACATAAAAAAAAGAAAAAGAAAAATTCTTCATTGGTTTGTGGCATCTTAAGTGGAAAAGAAAAAAAAATCCACGTGAAATTAGGTCCCTGGTGGAATATATAAAAATATTTAGGTTCCGTTTGATAATCAGTTTTTGAAAATTAAGTTTATAAACATTGTTTTCACTTATAAGTTTCTTTGTTTTGTTATCTACTTTTTTTTTTCAAGTTTTCAAAAACGAAGTCAAGTCTTAAAACTAAAAAAATAGTTTTAAAAAACTTTTCTTCTTGTTTTCAGAATTTGACTAAAAACTAAATTGGTTTCTTAACAAATTAAAATGAAAACAATGATAAAGAAATTGGAAGAAAACAAACATAATTTTCAAAAAACAAAAAACAAAAAACAAAAAGCCAAAAACCAAATGGTTATAAAAAAGGGACCTTAGAGACTTAATGTCCCGACATTAAGTTGATTCTATGAAGTGAATTTTTACTAGGACAATATATCCATTGGCATAAGATCGTTTAAGTGGATTCGAAGAATGAAATCATACAAAATTAAACCTAATATCATACTATTGTTGAGATCTAGGAAGAGATTTATTAACAAGAGGTTTTTTTTTTTTTTTTTCCGAAAAATTAACAAGAGGTATCTAAGGCAACCAAAAAAAATAGATATGAAATATACAAGTAATGATAACATTTAAGCCCAATGCTTCCATTTATTTTTTACTCAAAATAAGTATCAAACAAATATAATCACAATTCGAACATAGTTTAACAGATAAGAGATACTTATTATTTTTTCTAAGATTGAAGTTTCGAACTTTGTACGTCTATATTTGTTGGAGTAAAAGATATAAAAAATAAAAAAAACATCAAAACTAACATGTTAAGTTTTGGAAAAACAAAAATTGATCAAAAGGCCAACTTGCTTCAAAGATTGAATAATCAACCATCATGAATAATAACTAAGGGAAAAAAAAAGAAAAAAAAAAAGAAAAAAGAAAAAAAGGCTAACCAACCATATCCAAAAGTCCCAACACCTTTTTAATCTCTAAGTTTCTAGGAATAGTTTTATTAGGACCCATTGTTTTAAAAAAGTAACAGGCTTATATCTTAAGTTTTTGGTAATAAAAGTTCAAAATGAAAAACATTAGTTCTTTATTAGTTATATGATGACAAGTTGTCTAAACTTTTCAAGATTAGCTTTATTGTATTTTAATGCTAATGTGATAATTTTTTTCTTTTGGGTTTGGTTTTTGAGGTCAATAACAAAGGGCTATTTGATCTCTTAGTTCAGGTTACATGTTAATTATCGCAAAGTTATGTTCACTTTGACAATAATTTAATCATTAAAACTTTGTTTGATAACCATTTTTGTTTTTGGTTTTTGGTTTTTGAAAATCACGCTTGATAACCCCCTTTTTTTATTTTTGAAAATATAATCATGCTTGTTTTCTCGCAATTTTATCGGTAAACTTTTCACCATAAAAAATATTTGGATTCTAAGTCAAGTTTATAAAAAAACAAAACCAAGTTTTCAAAAACTATTTTTTCTTTTCAAAATTTGGCTGTGTTTGAAAACGTTTTTAAAAAATAGATATTAAAAAAAAAAAACCCTTCTAGGTGTGGAAGCTTAATTTTCAAAAACAAAAAATAAAAAACAAAATAGTTATCAAACGAGACTTAAACTTCAATGATAGTATCAATTCCATCTTTAATTTTAAAGTTATCACTATACACATGAATTTTTAATTTTGATTGTAATAATTAGTTTTCTATCATTAATATTGTTATGTAAATGTTAACGTAATACATTGATAATATCAATAAGTGATTATTTTACCTAACACATTTATCAGATTGATAAGTGATGATTTGACATAAGAAAGAGTTGGTAGAATAAAATAAGAAAGAACATACCAAAAATTTGATAACATGAACAAATCATATTATCAAACTAAATTTTTTCTTGTTCATCTTTATCATTTTATCCAACGTAGCTGATCTACTCTCTTGTGTCACGTGTTGTCAAATAGTGTCAAATCGCCCATCGATCGAACCTAATCGGGTAGGCATGATATTGCAACAGGGCTTAAACATTATTGGTTTGTTCCATTGTTGTGCATAAATTAGTTGACAAATTGACTTTGGAAAAGTGTAGAGTGGGAGGCAAATTTCATCATGCATGGGCTCTACTATCCACCAAGTGGGATCCAAAGCTTCTTATAATCATTGAAGTGTGGTTTGTGCAGCCACATAACTTAGGCCACTACTTTTTCCACTCTTAAGTACTTGTCAAAAAAAAATATATATATATATATATATATATATATATATGTATATATATAGCTATAAAACGAGATGAAATCGACATATTTGTCATCTACAATCGAAATACATATCGAGTTTAGGGATAACAATGGAATGAGACGGAGTTAGAGATGCATTTTCTATCTTCATAATTTTTACCCTATTCTTTTGGTTTGGAGAATTGCAGTAGATCGTTTGGTTGATAAGAAAAAGTTTAAAGTTTCAATAGAAAAGTCTGGTTTTTATAAATGATTTTTTTTTAAAAAAAAAAATATTAGGATCAAGAACTTAAGTGCATGTTTGAGAGTGATATTGAAAGGACTAAAATTCACTTTTGTTATGTTCGAAATCACTCCGGAAAAACTTCTAATTATTCAAAATCTATTTCGCATGTTTGATTTTACACTTTTAAACGAGATTTTCATACCATCAAAATCAAATTTGAATTATTAAATGCATGTTTCAAAGTGATTTTGACCATTTTAAAATCACTTCCAAACATGCACACACAGTAAGGACTAGTAGGGTGAAAAATTTTATTTTTCCTTCTTTTTTCTTGAAAAGAAATAAGAAAAAAAAGTATCTTCATCATCAACCTTGACCGTATTTTAAACGAAATAGAATGAAGTGGAATCTTTGTAGGAATAGATTTTTGTCGTATCTAATTGACTCTACTACATGGTCAATTTATGATATTTCAGCCTTACAATATCATGTGACATATTCACCACAAATTGAGCCATCAAATGTTCAATTAACTCTTAGTTCCCAAAGAATTTTCTGTGGAGGAACTTAAAAGGAATAAATTTAGGGCAGTGTACCCTAATTCCATGGTTCAAAATGACCTACGGCAAATGGCGTGCCAATGGAGTTGGACCCCAAAAGCTTTGGAATGAAAGACAAAAGTTTTAATAGTGACTTCCAATTAAGCATGACAAGCTTATCTAAAAATTATATTACTTTTTCGCTTTCGATTGGAGCATTCTATTCTAGCTCAATCACGAGTGAAACTTTGCCATCATGTCAATTTCAATATAGTCCAACCAGTCAAGACATTAGTAATCTTATTTATAAGTCGTGAAGTGTTCAAATTCTTATCTATTGTTTGAACGGTAATATTTTTAAAGAAATTGTTTTGATTTGATTCAAATTAGACATTGGAATCCTAACTTTGTTGCTTCAAATTAAATCTCATATTAATTAAGTTCTCTTGATAGTTTTTTTTTTCAACAACGTGTAGAGTGGAGATTTGAATATCTGATTTTTTGGTTGAAAATATAATGTCTTAATCAATTGAGTTATGCCTAGGTTCACAATTTTGTTTTCTTTTCCAGTCTATATCTTTCCACCTAGCACATGAGCTTTCGAGAGTCCAATCTGGATCTAAATGATTTTTGTGTATGTCTGATGGCACAACTGTTTCGGGTTTTTTGTTTGCATTTGAGTTGTTTCTCCTCTTTTAATTTCAATCAACACACTCGATGATACATATCTGGTGGCAACAACCCCACCTCTATAGCCACAACATGAAGGAGCTGCTCTTTAATCCGCACTATAACCAATCTACATTTTCTTCATGTCGATATATGATATTAAATTGAAATTAGCTTCTTTTAACTATGGGGCAAGGATAAACAACTATAGAAAGATGAAAGATTACAATTTCTAGAAAAAGTATCAATAGGATCATATATCTTTTTACTATTCCAACAAGGGGTTGAGCTGGGCCCAAAATGAAAAATGGGAATTCTACTACCTTCTTTATTGCACAAATCCCCCACTTACAAACAATTTTTTTTTTTAAATTTTTAAACTTTTATTTTTTTTTATTGTGCTGGCTTCAACCACACGTATGAAGCTTATCTAAAAATTAATTTCAATCAAAAAAATATATTTTAACCTTGCTTAGTTTAGTGGTAATTGACATGTACTCTGAACAAAAAAAGTCAGATGTTCGAATTCCCACTTTTAGATGTTGTTGAACTCAAAAAAAAAAAAAAAAAAAAAAAAATTTTTACTCTAAATTTTTAGTTTTATTAAATTACACCTTCTAAATAATAATGGATACTTTATCCATTGAGTTGTATGTTTGGATTGACTTATTAAATTGCATCTTAAATTTAGATAAATTTTGCAATTTTCACCTTAAACCTTAAAATGTGTTGTAATTTGTACCTTAAAATGTAGGTTTTAACTTGTGAAATCGTTGAAAAAAAGTATTATGAATCATAAAAACATATATTTGACATGTGATTGATATGACTTAAACAAAAGGGCACCGGAGAGGTGGTTTTTTTTTTTTTTTTTTAATTATTGAAATTTGTAATTTTTGATGGAATTATTTAATGGTCGATTTTGTGTATTAATTAAATTTAATTTTTGTACAAAACTTTATTTTCATTAAATTAGTTAGTTTTTTTAACTTCTTTCCATTATTTTCTGTCAAAGTTGTAAATTGCATTATTAAGTGTAGGGTAAAAATTGATACAAAATTCGAGTATATATATATATATTTTTTGAAGGTGATACAAAATTCGAGTATAAGGATAAAATTATTATTATTATTTTCCGAATTCCAACTTAATATAAGTGTGCATTTCAAAATCTCCCGTCGAACACTCAAAGCCACTTTTGACGCAAGCAATAGAGACAAAGTCAATAAGAGAATTTCTATGTGCAAATTAAATAAATTCTTTTCAAAGAAATTGTCATCTAAAATCTTATAATAAGGTATGTGAAATAGCGTATCCCTAAAATGTTATTTTAAGGTAGCAATTATTTATAGTATAGTACGTAATTCAAACATATAACTCAATTGATTACAATATTTTTTCTCCATCAAAAGATGGAAATGGTTTGAATAATCCCATCTTTAAAACTCAAAAACAAAAAAGTCTAATAATAGAGTTGGGTAGTAACTCATTAGAATTTAAGATATATAATTATTGATAGTATTATTGAATAACTCCTTCATTTAGAGACAATAATAAGCTTTTCTTTTTTTTTTGCAAAATAATAATAATAATAAGCTTTTCTTTCTCATACACATAGCTCATATTAGTCAAAGAAAAGGAAGTCCACTTTATTTTAGATGGTGATATAGGAAGGTGGGAGGATGTTTCCTAGCTTTTTCTTTACCAAATAGAATGATTTGACCAACATTGACTAATGAATAATATAGGAGCACTTGTGAATACATCCATTATATTCAAACATGAGTTTTTTAAAAAATAAAACAATAACAACCATAGTTGGTGAGAGGTATTAATCAAGAATTATATGATTAACTTTCCAACATTATTTTACCGACTCGAGTATAGCTCAGCATTTAAAATATTTCTACGTCTTTTTAATAATGAGATGATTTGGGTTTGAATTCCTACCCTGAATTTATGGTATATGATATGTTGAACTAAAAAAAAATTATGGTATATGATATTCCAAAAAAATAAATACATTTTTAATTATTTTTTATTCATCTCATTCTCAATTTAATGATTAGTGGTTGATTTATACATTAAATATATATATATATATATATATATATTTATATATATATATATATATATATTTATTTATTTATTTATTTATTTATTTCTATATTGGCCTCACTAGGTAAATTTCAACCATTTTCAATTTTGTGAAATTTAAGCCTAAACTTAAATAAGTAGTGAAATCAATTTCCTCAAATCATTAAGTTCTCATTTGATAACCATATCGGTTTTTGGTTTTTGGCTTTTGGTTTTCTGTTTTTTAAAACAAAAATTATATGTGTTTGACAAATCTCGTGGTTATCAGTACAACTTTATGCCAGTTGAGCTATGCTCTTGTTGGCTATTATTTTTGTTATAGGCAATTTTGGACCACCCCGATGTACAGGGAGCTGACGAGGACAACCGGGGAGAAATTGGGCTAGGAGATGGACCCAAGAGGCGAAACCAGCAAGCGGGACGGGCCAAGATCGAAGGGGTCGGGATTTTGGTCCCTACCGCCTTTAGCCGCCCGGTTCCGCCTGGTTTGTCCCGAAACGCCTCCGAATCCCTAAAAATCCTAGGAGGATGAGCAGGTATTGATACCCCTCTTCGCCACTGAAAAAGGGGACCCGAACTCTCTACTCTCTTCTCTTACTCTCTAGCCCTCCTACTTCCGTTTTCTGACTTAAGCATCGGAGTCGGTGTGGCTAGCACCACACCGGTGTGCAGGTTTTCCATCTTGCAGGCCACGTCTTCCCCCGCTCTGAAACAAATTCACTGTTGATTATCACGTGGAGCGAAGGTAATTTACCTAGTGAAATTTGATCATCAACAATTTTTTTTCTTTCATTTTTTAAAAATTTAGAGACATGTATAAATGTTTTTGAGAGAAAAATTAAACATGGTAAATTTAGAGACATGAAACAAAATATTTAGAGAGAATATTAGTTAGACTTAATAAAAAATATTATTTAGAAGAAAAAAAAAGTTAAAGTTAAGAGATAAATTTAGAGCAAAAAAGTTAAATAAAAAGAGAAAATTTAAAGAGATGGTCGAGAGCAAAAGATATATTAGAGAAATAACGATAGATTGAGAAGATAAAGAAAAGTTGTAGTAGGGAGATTTTTTTTTTTCAAAAGAAAAGATAAGAAATGTTTATTAGAGAAAATTTATGGAGAAATTTTAGAAATAGTTAAGTTAGAGAGAGAAAATTTTAGAAATAGTTAAGTTAGAGAGAGAAAATTTTAGATAAAAGGAAAGTATTTGATTTTTAGAGAAAGAAATTTGAGAGATTTGTTAGAAGAGAAACAAAAATGAAAATTAAATAAATATAAACATTTAGAGAGAAAAAAAAAAGGATAGGTAGAGATGAAAATTTGAGATAGAAATAAAAAACCATCTTGAAATCAAAATTTTTGAGAGATTTTTTTTTTTTATAAAAAACAATAAAAAATTATATTAGATGGAAATTTTAAGGGGAGAAAGAGAAATAAAAAATCAAATTGAGATCAAGATTTTAGAGAGATAGAATTTTTTTAGAAAGAGAAATACAAAATTATATCGACATGGAAATTTTTCTATGGAGAAAAAGAGTAAATTTTTGCGAGAAAAATTTTTGTATAAAAAAAATTTAGAAAAAAGAATTTGTTTTTTAGTACATCAACATTTGAGGGAGTCGAACTTCTAACCTCGTGGTCAAGGGTACATGTCAATTACTGTTGAGCTTAGTTCACTTTGGAAGAAAAAAAGAATTTGTTGAAGATATGTCAAAGGGGAAAAAATGAGCATTTGAAGAAATTTATTTTTAAGAACTACTCTTCTTCTTCTTTTAATAATTTTTTTATAATTTAAAAATATTTTAAAAAACATAAAACAAAAAAAATAAAATAGATTATCAAACGCTTTTTTTTTAATGAAAAGTAAAAACAGAAAAGAGAAAAGTATCAAACTAACTCAAGACCAAAGTGAGCATAACTTAGTGATTATTATTGACACGTACCTCGACCAGAAGGTCACAAGTTCGAATCTCCCCTCTCAAATGTTATTGAACTCGAAAAAAAAAAAAATCTTCCAAATTTTCATTTTTTTTTGAATGTTTGTGGTTTGTTAGGAGTACTTTGGTGTTTGGATAAGACTACTTTTATGTGCATTGTCTTATTATATTTACAATCCAATGTTTATTTAGCAAAAGTTTAGGTATTTTATACTTTGGATACTTTTTTTTTCCTCAATTAATTGTGTGGCCACTAGCTAGGTTCATATATATTTGATTATTTTCGTAGTTGTGTTTGAGTAAAATTATGTATAGCATGATTTTGAGGGTTTTTTTTTCTGGTTAAATTTTATTTGATTAATTAGTTGGTTTTTTTGATAATTTGATTAATTAATTAGTTGGTTGATGGACCATTTATTTCTAATTAAGTTGTAAGGAGATATTGATTTTTTTTTTTTAGATTTTTTTAGTTTAACAATATGTGAAGGTAGGAATTTGAACATATATAAGTTTATTTATTCATATTTAGAATTTAATTTGATCCTATATTGAATTTTTTAAGTTAAAATTAAACTTACTAAAATAAATATAGGGATAAATACTTTCATACTATTTAAATTAAAGTATTAATATTTTTTCTTTTTATTGAAATTAACACCATCAGCTATCAATCTAATTAATACGTGATTATAATTAATAGGATTGCTAATAATTGACATGAACAAGATGAACATAATCAAATAATTGTTATATGAAAATCACATATACATCATAAATAGAATTAAAGTCATAATTTTGATAGAAATATATCATAAATAGAATTAGAGTCATAATTTTTTTAATGGAAATTAAGACCTGATGTGAAGAGTTAGACCTCTTTTTAAGTGTTTAAAAAATGTTTTTAAATAAAAAAATTATTTTTAAACATTTAGAAAGTCATTCCAAACAGCCACTCAATTAGCATTAAATCAAGTTTCTTGAGCAAAAAATGAATGAGATAAACACGAAAACGTCAATTAAATTAAATTAATTTGTGGGTTTTAGACTTTTCCAAAAGGTCTTATTGTTAAATGATGTGATGGAAATGGTTTCATTTGGGGTTTGTTCCCTACCATCATGAACCATTCACATGCTTATTAAATTCTTCATTGATTTGGCAATTCCACTTGGTGTAACATCTTTAAGTCTCTCTCTTTCTCTCTCTCTCTCTCAACTAATTAACATTAAAAGAGGGAGAAAATTAAAAATACATCTACCAATTGCAATATCCTTGAGTTGTCTATATTAAACACTACTTTTAGTGCCTTATCTCAAATTATAAAGTGTCTTGTTCAACACTTTTTCTTTTTGGGTAAAAATGATTATTTGTTCTCACCCCATGTCCTTTTCCTCCTCTATTCTTTTCCTTTTGTTTGTTGAGATAAAAACAAGTGGAATAATATTAGAGTTCATGATCTATAGCTAGTAAAAGAGTTTATTGATGTGTCTTAACCAGGTGAACTATATTTAAATTAATATATATAGTGCACACTGACAAATATTTAATGTTGATAAATTGTTGATTATTTTAGCATCTCATTAATGTCTTATAAAATTTTCATTATAATAACATCAAACATTAATGACAAGAATCATTAATGAGGTTAATAAATAAAACTATAGAGGTAAATTTGAAACTTTTCTAAAGTATCAGAATGAAAATGATATAAAGATAAAAAAAATATAAAAACGAAAAGGGATAATTTTTATTTAATTTAGAATGAAAAGTATTTTAATCTATATCCGTCTTTTATAAATCTAAAAAAATATATATATAAATTACATTTTTGTAGTTTAGCTTAACCATCTTGTTCTTTCTCTTTAATAAACAAATGTTTTGTTTTTTTGGTTGTTTGGTTTTAATAAAAATTCCACAAATTCCACCCCCTTTTAAGGGAGAAATCTCATTTAGGGGCCGTTTGTTTTTTGGGAATCTGAGATGCCCATGAGTCAGGCATCTGGATTCCCACGTTTGTTTTGCAGTAATGTAAGATACCCAGGCATCTCGAGATGTCCGGGTATCCTAGGATGCCCTACCGGAGGTAATCTAAGTACTTTTGGATGCCCTTTTGAAACATGGGTTTCGAAGATTCCCATGTTGCGGGCATCCCCTCTTTACCTTTTTGCCCTTCGTTCATTTTTTTATATATTTTCTTTCATCAATTTTCTTTATCTTTATTTTTAATTTTATGATTTAAATAGATTAATGTCCAATAATCAACTTTATATAATTAAGTATATTTATATATTACATTTACATATAAAATAGACTTCAATTCAATTAGACTTCACCTTATATAACATTAATTATATAATTGCCTTTTAGAAAAATATTAAAATTAAAAATAAAATTTATATTTAATATAGGTTTTTTATTTAAAAAAAAGTCATATATTAATATGAATTCTATGAAATAACATACAAAAATGAATGTACACTTAATTAATATAAAAAAAATTAAATTAATAAAAACAAATATATATTATATAAATATAAATTATATTAAATCAATATATAAATTATATTAATATATTAATAAGGGCATTTTTGGAACATTACATAAATTTACAACATTTCCAAGAATAAATCATTCAAAACTATCAAAATATTCCGGGATACCTTATAAATTTCCCTACAAAACAAACGTGGCTATCTGAAGATGCCGGATATCTAAAATTTCGATCATCTGAGATTCCAGGCATCTGAATATGTCGGACATCTACATTCCCAAAAAACAAACGACCCCTTAATGGTAGGGTTGAAATTGGTGGTGGAGAAAAAAAAAATTCTTTGATTTCTTTTTCAAGGACAATATGGGAAATAGATTATTTTTTGTCTCACCTCGACCAAAATTTTGTAATTATTATATTAATTAATATAAACTTTTGTCATTACATTTACTAATAAAAATATGAAATATATTTTAAAATGTTTTTAAAACTAGTAAACAACAAAATACTTACCTTAAGGTGAAAATTGTAAGGGATTATAAGACACGACATAGTTCTCCACAATGGTATGATATTGTCCACTTTGGGCATATGCCCTAGCCCTCATGGTTATGCTTTTGGTTCACCCCAAAAGACCTCATACCAATTGAGATACTTGTCCCTCCCTTATCTAGCCAATGTGGGACTTTGGTCGCACTCCCAACAATCCTCCCCTCGAACAAAGTACCACTGAGCCTCCCCTCAAATATCTAGGATGACTCCTCTTCTCCAGAGTATACCCATGACTATTAAGGCTCACAACTTCTTTGTTCGGCACCCGAGGATTCCACCCGACATGGCTACTTCCGGAGCATGGCTCTGATACCACTTGTAAGGAACTACCAGACACACTCATATCTCCACAATGGTATGATATTGTCCACTTTCGGCATAAGCCCTCGTGGCTTTGCTTTTGGTTCACCCCAAAATGCCTCATACCAATGGAGATACTTGTCCCTCCCTTATATACCCATGATCTCCCCCTTATCTAACCAATGTGTGACTTTGGTCCCACTCCCAACAAAAATTTGATTCCCACTACCATAATATATATATTTTTTTTTTTGAAAATAACTACCATTATAGTTGAACTAGAAAAAAAACCAAGCTTTATAAAAAAAATCATATTATTTAGTTTCTTAATTAATTTTTATTCAAAAAATAATTAAAAGTGAACAATAAAACATACATTTATTTCAATAAGGAATTCCTAAACCTGAAGGGCCGATTATTCTCAGATCCATTACTATACCGACGATCCCCAAATACACATCTTTCTAAAAAGTAGGCAAGAAAAAATTTCTCATGAATTATTTGCATCAATATATAGGTTTAGATCTACCGGTCGTATACTTTCATCCTTTATTATTAATCTTTTTTTGTCATTAAACTCTACGTAAAAGTTTATTTTTGTCAATATCATTACATATATTTTTTAAAATCTTATGTAGCATCAATGTCGGTGTTTATTTTAAGTTACATTTATCTTTTTAACATAAAGACCAATAATTGGTTTCAATGAAAGCGTGAAAGAGACAAAAAAGACCAATAGTAAGTTTCCATGAAAACAAAAAAGTTGCATACATTCAAAGTAGATGTACTATATATTTTCTATGTTTGTAGCAAACAATAATTAGTATGACAAAAAGGACTTCAAGATGAGCATGAGTAGATAGTAATGAATATATAGAGAAGAAATAATTCAAGTAACAAACACATGATAGACTCACAACCACATATATATAATTTGTATACAATGTATGACTTTTTCTTTTCTCTCCAACCTCATATATATCCCTTTGTACTTGATGATGAACTTGAGTACTACTTTTGCACTTTGAATTTTTTTTGTGGAGTTGAATAGATTTCAATATCTTGTTTGTGTATATTTGATTAATATGATATGTTTTTGTAGGGAAAAGGAGATGACCAAAAACATTTTGGAGCCTAAGAGTTGATTGTGTGATGGATGGGTGGTGGATAATTGAACAAATTAAAACAAGTTGGTTTGTGGGGTGTGGGGTACTAATACTTGCAAGTACACCATAAACAAAAAGCAACTCCTCTTTTCACTCTCTTTGGTACTATGATTATTCAACCTCTAGGGCTTCCCAACTTGTGCTTGGCAAAATAGGGCGTCTTTTCTCTTTAAATTTATAAGGACCCTTCTGGTAAGGGTAACATTCTCGTTTCTTGTTTTTTCGTTTCTAATTTCACCTTTTTAATAAAGAAAAACATAACTGTGTTTAGTAATTGTTTATTGTTTCTTGTTCTAAAAAAATGTTTGGTAATCATTTATTGTTTCGTACTTTTTGACATTTTAAATTAAAAATGTAGAAAGTTTATATGAGAATTTAAATTTAAATTTAATTATCCAAAATTTTATATTTTGTTTTGAAAAAAATAAAAGAAATGGGAACAAAAAACTAAGAAAACTTGGTTTGGTTGTTTGCAAAATTTCTACAATTTTGGAAGCATTTTTGAAAAATGGAAAACAATCAGAAACAAAAATAGTTATCCCAAACACTTCTATTTCTAAAAAAAAAACCCTCAAAACAAGAAATGGGGACAAGAAACACGAATGTATTACCAAATGATTCCTAAATAATTTCCTTTGCTTTCTATTCGTTTATTCTTTGAACTCTTACAAGTTTGATCAAATAGACAATATTACAAATGAACGAACCATATTTTTAGGGTTGATTTAGATTTGGGATAGATAGTTGGATAAGGCTTATATTGAGTTTTGCACATATAAAATCAGTGTAATTTATGCTACCAAATCACATTACCTCATCCAAAATTTACCTAATGGATTGAAGATAATAAATGGAATTATAAATGACTGAAAAAAAAAAGATTAGAGTTGAGTTAGATTGGGATATTGATAGTTAAGTTAGGCCAACCAGTTAAGATTTTTTTTTTTTTTTTTTTTTTGAGTACATCAACATTTGGGGTGAGGAATTTGAACCTCTGACCTCATGGTCGATGGTACATGTTAATTATCACTGAACTAGCTCACTTTGGCAGTTAGGCCAACAAGTTGGACAAGTGAACATTGGATAACGAATATTAGGTTAGGCCTTGAGTAACCCTTTTGGTTCCCAAGAGATAATGAATATTGCTCTAAACCTCACCTTTTTCTTCCTATAAAAACTAAAAACTACTTTATAAATCAATTAATTAGCGTATAATATAGATACATATTTTGTATACTTAGCATATAAAATATACACGACAATAGTTTATATTTTACATTTATCATATGAAATTTACAACAATAGTTTTTATTTTTATTTTTGAATTTAATTGGAAAAACAAATAATTATGGATAAGATTGGCTTGGCTGAAAAAACAATAATTAGTTTAGAAAGAAGATGAAAGTAAAATGGGAGTAAAACACACCTAAAGATTGTATTTGTTAAAACTATTTTGGAATTATATTCATATGAAGTGGATTACGATTAATCATTTTTTTTTTTATACTTAAATATCATAATGGTTTAATTTTTGATTGGGGTAACTATCCATAAAAATAATGTGAACATGAGCATAACTTATACTAGTGACCAATGGATCTGTGTTCGAATCTCTCATTCCATATATATAGTAAAAAAAAAAAAAAGAAAAAAAGAAAAAAGAAAAACTACCCATAAAAATAGTTGAAAGAAAAGGGTAAAAGAATGTGCTCCACATGAATTGGAAAAATTCGGAAGATTAATGTTAATTTTTATTTTTATTTTCTTAAAAAATACACATTTTTTAATTTCAAAATTAATTATGCCAAATGGGGGCTTAATTAGTCCTTCAAACCGTTATTTATTATTATTATTATTATTATTTTGAATAACCCTTTTTAATTCTTTTTCTTTTTAAGTGTAACCTTTTTTTAAAAAAAACAAAAAAAAAAAACAAAAAAAAAAACTTAGGCAATCCTAAAGGCCAGAGATGACATTAAAGTGGGGTAGGATATAGGAATGGAAAATGCTATTTTCCATCTCTTTTGATTTTATAGTAATTTTAATTTTTGTCACAACCCTAGCTATATTTCTGTTCTTTTCAAAGATTGAGTTTTCCATATAGAAAATTGTCTATTTTTGACTTTACATTATTACATTAAAATTTTAGACAAACTTAATGCCCTTAATTAATATTCATTATTTGTAGTCTTTATTTTTGCTAATGTATTATGTATACATATTGTTTTTAAAAAATTATTACGTGATAATGAATGTATTTAAAATTATTAAGGTCCGTTTGATAACCATTTGATTTTTGGTTTTTGAAAATTAAGCTTATACACACATACTTTCACCTATAAGTTTCTTGGTTTTAGTATCCATCTTCTACCTTGTTTTCAAAAACCAAGTCCAATTTTGGAAACAAAAAATAGTAGTTTTCAAAAACTTGTTTTTGTTTTTAAAATTTGGCTAGGAATTCAAATGCAACCTTAACTAAGATGAAAGTCATGGTCAGGAATTTAGGAGAAAACAAACATAATTTTGAAAACCCAAAAACAAAAACAAAAACAAAATGGTTATCAAACGAACCCTTAAAATTTTAGGTTCAAGAATGAGGTTGGTGGGAAGAATATATTCTCCATTTTCATTCTTGAAATTTAATTTGATGAAGAGTTTTTTGCATTTCCAACCCCATTTAAAGTGAAGAGTCCTCACCTTATTCAAGGTAGGGTCCCAATGAAAAAAACTTATGCCTAGGCACCTTTATTATTAATGAAAAATGAAATAACTTTTCTCTTTTTTAGTTTGACAACATGTGTGGGTGAGTACTTCTCAAATAAAAAAAAAAACATGTGTGGGTGAGTAGTCGAACCATTGACCTTCTGATCGATGATATAATATCTTAACCCGGCCTTTTGGTCAAGCTAAAACAACATATTTTTCTAATGAAATAAATTCAAACATTTTTCTCAACAAAAGTGAATGGGTACCATTTTGGTCCCTATACTTTGAGTTTTGTTCCATTTTAGTCCATATATTTTCAAATGTCTAATTTTAGTCATTGTACTTTCCATAAAACTTAAAATTGGTTCTTACAATGAGTTTATTGTTAATTTTTCTATACATATAAAAAAAGTTTCCTATTAGTTTTTCTTCTATAAATTTTAGAAATATGTTCACATTGTGTCTTTTCTTATATGAAAATTATTATTAGGGAAAAATACACTTTTGGTCCTTGAGGTTTGGGTTAAGTGACACTTTGGTCCCTGAGTTTTCAAACTCAACAAAAATACCCCTGAGGTTTGAGATAAGGAGCACTTTGGTCCCTGCCGTCAAATTTTCTGTTAACTTTTAACAGTTGCTGACGTGGCACTATTATTTTAATATAAAAAATTATATATTTTATTTTTTAAAATAAAATATATTAAAAAAATAAAATATTAATATTTAATTATTATTTTTTATTCTTTCTCTTTTTCCTTTCTCTCTTCTTCTTCTTTTCCATCTTCTCCACCTTCTCCTTCCTCCTTCTTCTTCCTATGTCCGGCGACCGACGGCCACCGCTCGCCGCCGGCGACCTTTTTTTTTTCTTTTTTCTTTTTTCCTTTTCTCTTCTTTCCTCTTTTTCTCTTCTTTTTTTTTTTCTCTTTCTTTCTTCACTGATTTAAAAAAAATAATAAAAAAAAGAAAGGGGAGGGAGGAGGGACCTCCTCCTCCGTTTCCGGCGCCGGAGACGGAGGAGGGAGGTCCCTCCTCCCTCCCTCGTTCCAGATCTGTTTAAAGAAAAAAAAAACACAGAAGGTCGTCGCTCGCCAGCCCAGATCCTCGTCGTCGCTCGTCTAGGTCGTCGTCGAGAATGTTGCAGCTCGCTCGCCCACCCAGATCTGCGTCGCAGCTCGCTCGCCCGCCCAGATCCACGCCGCAGCTCGCTCCCACCACGATCCGCCGCAACTCGCTCTCGCCCAGATCCGCGCATCAGCTCGCTCTCGCCCAGATCCGCTGCAGCTCGTTGTCGATGAACGCCTGGAAAAATCGCCCATCGCTTGGAGCCGCTGCTGCAGAGTCTGCCCAGATCCGCTGCAGCTCGTCGTCAGCTCTGTCGATCAGCGCTTGGAGCCGCTGCTGCAGAGTCTCCTGGTTGAAGATGGCGAGTGACTTGGGCGGCTCCGACGGCGGAGTGGAGGTGGAGGCGGAAGATTGCGGCGGCGGTGGGTGGTGGAGAGAGTGAGACGAGGCTGCCGATGGAGTCCAGTATGATGAGAGATTGGATTGCGATTTTATCTTATTTTTTTTTAAAAAAAAGTAGAAGAAAAGTGCGAGAAGAAGAAAAGAAGAGGAAATAAGGAGAAAAAAAAAAGAAAAAAAAAACTTGCCGGCGACCGGCGGCCGGCCGGCGGCGGGCGGTGGGCGCCGGGCGCCGGTAGCCGGCTGTCTGCAACTTGCTGAAGAAGACAAACCAAAGAAGAAGTTGAAGAAGACAATGAAGAAAAAGGAGAACAAGAATAAGAGTGAGGGAGAAAGAATTAAAAAAATTAATAAAATAATAAATTTTTTATTTTTTTAAATATATTTATATTTTAAAAAAATCAAAAATAATTTTTTATATTAAAATAATAGTGCCACGTCAGCAACGGTTAAAAGTTAACAGAAAATTTGACGGCAGGGACCAAAGTGCTCCTTATCTCAAACCTCAGGGATATTTTTGTTGAGTTTGAAAACTCAGGGACCAAAGTGTCATTTAACCCAAACCTCAGGGACCAAAAGTGTATTTTTCCCTTATTATTATTATTTAATCCATTTCAATAAAGATATAATAATTTTTAACTTAGGGTAAGAATTAATATTAACCTTTATTAAAATTACATAGATTAAAATTGACATTTGAAAATATAAGTTTAAAATAGAACATACCAAAATGATATTTAAATTACCTAAGAATTTTTTTTACCACTCGAATGTAGCTTAACGGGAGGACCATTTTGTAGCCTAGGGACTTGAGCATGACCAATTTCAACATTTGAATCTCTGTCATTCATATTACATAGGTCTAGGATGGCTTGAGGGTTAGCAAGATTTAGGCAGAGGTTTTTTGGTGGAACAATTTTGTTTAGGTTTATCCCCTCCTGAATTGCTTTATGCGCAAAATTCTATATGCAAAAGGCTTTTTCTGATGGTAATTTTGTTGCAGACCTAAATTATGAGCTAGGGGGCCAAGATGAGATGAAAATGAGCGAGTTTGGAGCAAACTGGTGGCTAGATTAGTGTTGAGATGATCGTGGAGTTAGGTTCGGGAGGGAATCAGTGTTGGGCACCTGGATGGCGAGTTTGGCTTTGATTGATGATGACTCACGGGTTGGAACGAGGTTGTCCCTTAGTGTGTGGAGGTTTTCTTGGTTTTGTTGTTTTCAATTCGTCTGTAATGTTGTTCTTGCGTCTCCTTAGTTTTGAATGAAAGAATGATGTTCTGTTGATAAAAAAAAATAAAAAGATAAAAAGAGGAGCATTAATTCTCTTTATAGGTAGCAAGTATTTTGCACATGATATTTTAAACAAAATGGAGCTTTTTTTTTTCTTCTAAGATTTAAATCTTATTTTGACTTTTGAACGATCATATTCATCTGAAGATTTGGAAAACTTTGATTCTCTTCAATTTTCAATGGGTTTAATTCTATCCTATTTTATGTAGCATCAAATAATTGTCCATATAAACAATCTACATTTTTTTTTACAACATATAACACAATTTACTTGAGTATAATTCAATTGGTATAAAGTATTTGTGTTTTATGAACAAGAGGTCATGAGTTCGAACCTCATATTGGCAAAATAATAATAATAATAATAAATTTAACTTGTGTAAACAACAAAAAGCACGATGAGTTTTTCTTGAATAATTTCTAAAAAATAATAAAAATAATAAATAATGATTGAAATAATGTTTTATGTTTAAGTTTAAATATTGAAATAACATTTTTAAAGGTGTAAGAGCAAAATATATTAGAAGAAATAAACAACTTCAAGAATCAAAATAAGAAATAAAAAAGATTGAAATTATTTAATTAGGAGATTTTATGCCTTGGTTCCACATTATCATGTTTTCATATAGTGTGTAATTTATTTTTAAAACCACCAACTTGAGTATAGTTCATATGGTTAATTAACACATGTAGTTTCGATCCAGAAGTGTGAAATCATTATACTTTAAAAAATAAAGGAAAGAAAATGATAAAATCTCCCATTCAACATATATATAATATAGGACGTAAGTATATCTATATATAATTAAAGTATACAATAAAACATGATGTTGACGAAACCACATGGGTTGCAATGCATATAAGTGACAATGATATGAAACCAAAATCTTTTGAAATAGGGATTATCAAATTAGTATCTATATCACAATTAATGTACTAATTAAAATTCAAAATATGGATGAACCCCCTTAGTCATCTTCTCAAAAAAAAAAAAAAAAAAAAAAAAAAAAAAAAAAAAAACCCTAGTCACATGGGTCAACTTGGTAACAATTAACCAAATTATTTAAAGTAATTTCAATTTAAGTCAAGTATTGATATTTTAAAATTTGGTTGAAAGTCATAATTGAGAAGACAATTTGGTGCATGAAATCAACTAAATGAATGACGTGGAATACACTTGGACTTAATCATTACATTTATATAACAAATTACAACATCATGAAAATATATATAATAATAACAAGTAGGGGAAGAGTCAATTTTATGTTGGGAAAACTAAAACTAAACCCTAAAATATGAATCAAATAAGAAAAGTGGAAGGAAGAGAGAGAAAATTGTATTTAATAGGTATATAAACTAATGTTATTATGTATACATATAATCGATCTCCAAACTTCAAAACATATCTAGTTTAGAGATTTTTATTAGACATAAAATTGAAAATTTAAAGACCTCTTTGTTAGGAGAGCTCACTAATTCTAATATTGTTTATTATGCAACTGATAGTTGGATATATTTCAGAATCCTATAAATATGAGATTACTGTTTTGATCAGATTCAATAAGAGAGATTAAGTACTTACTGATCATTCCCCTATGTCACTACTATTTCTATTTTGTTGAAATGGTATCAGAGTCCTCAGTCTAACAACATGATTTTTTTTTTCCGTGCTTTATCCATGGATTCTTCGTCTACTGCTAATGCCTTGTCTGAAACCTTCATCCCCTCACAATTTCAGAAACCCATCAATCTTGGAAGCAAGACGAACACTGTCAAATTGGATGAAGAAAACTTCCTTTATTGGAAAATACAGGTCCAAGCGGTTCTTCGAGGACATGGTCTTGGGCAATTTATTGATGAAGATGCAGAAATTCATCCTAAATTTGTTAAGTCCAGTGAAGAGCCTTCTCGTTCTGTTCCGAATCCGGATTATGAAGCTTGGGTTCGACAAAATAACCTAATTACTTCTTGGTTTCTTGGCTCCATGTCAAATGAAGTCCTCTCTGAAGTTCTTGATTGTGAAACCTCTCGTGAAATATGGAAAATCTTGAATGCTCGCTTAATCTTGCTCGTGTGATGCAGCTCAAATCTAGACTTGATAACATTTATTTGACGTTTCTTGTTTCCTCTTTCATGATTCTTATTTCTCTTTCCTAATTAAGAAAATGAGAACTACATTTGTCAATTGTTTCTTGTTTTATCTCTTTTTATTGGAAAACTATAAATATGTTTGATAATCATTTATTATTCCTTGTTCTCTATAATTTTAATTTAAACTAAAAATGTAAAGAATCTATAAGAAAATTAGTTTTTTTAAAATTAAATATAAAAAAATATATGTTATATTTATTTTTAGATATCTATTATGTATTTTAGAAGTAAAAAAAATGATAAAATAATGTTTTTATTTGTGTTTAAAAAAAACTGAAAATAGAATGAAGAAACTTAATCTTGTTGTTTCCAAAATTTATACACAAATTTGGAAACATCGTGTTTTAAAATGAGAAACAAAAAACATGAATAGTTACCAAACACTTCTATTACTCTAAAATAGAAACAAGATATCAAATGCAAAAAAATGAGAATGTTATCAAACGACTCCTAAGTATTAGGATATTTGTGGAGCCAAATGACGACTCATCCAAATTGAAGATTCAGAAGGACAGTGTGTCATGATACCATCATGAAGATGGAAAGAATCATGCAACACTTTTTGTAGTATTGAGACGCTGCTTCAAGCGTCAGTGTCTCAATGCTACCGACAATGCGCACTCAACCAAAAGACACGTTCAATTTTGAAGGTCCATTTCGATCCTTTGGGTTAGGTTTTCAACTATATATGTGTGTGTATATTAACGAGAGTTTGTCGAGTGTGGTCTGTCGATTTCTGTTTGAGTAGTTGAAGAGATTTTCTTTAGCAATTAGTTCCATATATGTGGCAATGTGAGTTGTAAACCGTATCAACAACCATTCCTTGTCGAGTTGAGAGTCCCAAGTTTGGAGCAAATCAGTATATATTTTTCGATGTCGTTGTCTTTTTCCTTCTCTCTTCTTACTTGTCGTTTGTCATTTTCACTAACTTGTTTGACTTATACATATGTGAAAGAGAGTCTTATAACATTTTTGTATTTCCACCTAATTTGGTACTATTGTTCATTTTCTCTCAACACTAAGGGCCCGTTTGGTTTAAGGTTTTATAGATGCCTAGGAATACATGATGCCTCGGAATACTATGCCTGGGAATAAGATTGTTCAGAATCAAAGAAAACTGCATTTGGTTGTGCATGAGAATGTCATCAGGATTTTATGAGAACAAATTATGTATGTATTTATTTTTTAGAATTAATCAGGTAAACTTTATGTAATTTTAATAATTAATCAATAAAACAATCAAAATTAATGAAATAATAATCATGAAATGATTTTAATAGGATAAACTATGTTAATTTAACAAATTAAAATTATTTAATTAATTTTTTAATAAATATCTTTAACTATAATAATTTAATATATTGTATCCATAAAAATTAATTAGATAAATATTTAATAATAATATGATTATTTATTTATTATAAGGAAATCCAAAAAAGTAATTAATTGATTATAAATAATCGATAAGTAATTAATTATAATTATTGAAAAATAAATTTTTATACTAAATTCATTTAAATGATTTTAATTCAATAATTAAATATATTTTCGATAATATTAACTAATTAATTATAATTTTAGTAAATATGTAATTACATCCTTTTAATAAACTTGGACTAAGTATTTGTTTAAAAGTCCTAAAAAAACAAAAGTATTTGTTTTAAAAAAATTGAAATTCTTGATAAATTATTATTTAATCTAATTAAATAATTTATTATATTATTTTTAATTTAGTATCCATTAGTTAATTAATTAACCAAAATAAAATTGCATATGAAAATAAAAAAGAAGAGATGGGAAAAGAGAAAACTCATGCTTTTGGGCATAAATGATGGCTGAGAATGCGTTATTTTCTGGGCCCACCACAGAAATCTTGAAACAAACAAGAGTATTAGAAACCCTTTTCATTCTCATCTCAAAAAACCTTGTACCAAATGGCCCCTAAGATACTTACTAGACACAAAATTAAAATTTTATAAAATTATTAATCACACATCTTCAAAGTTCAGAGACCTAAAAAGGCTAAAAATCTATAATTTCATCCAATTTCAACCTAATGAATTTATATTGAAATAAAAACAATACTTAACTACACAACGATATATAGTTATCTTCAAATACACCACCATTAAAATATTGACAAGTAGGAGTATATAGAAAAGACACACACTGGTACCCAAATATCATTCTTGAAATAATAGATCATGAAGTCATACTTCACAGAGAGAGGTAGCATAAAACATCTGCAGCACACGTGCACACACACATGCTAGAGAAATTATTAGATGTTTCCAGTGCAATGAAACGGGTAATTTTACACACCGTTGAATGTAAGAGAGTGAAATTGCAAAATATCTCCAACGATTATTATGAGGCAGACAAATTTAAAGATGTACATCCAACGATTTTAAAAATAGAATCTCATTGCACCGGAAACACCTAATAATCTATCCACGTGTTGACTCGAAAAACGAAGAGAAGGAAAAGATTTGGAAAGGCATCCAAAAGAAGGGCACAGATGCAGTAGAAACATAGTTTGGAAAAAAGCAATAAAGTGCATATACTCTCTTCTCTTGTAGTCCCCTTGTTCCCTTTACTCCAAAATGATTCCAGCTAGCCTTATTAACCCTCTCTCCCTCTCGACATAGACCTTCCACCAACCAACCAAACCCTTCTCCCTTCTTATTCCCTTTATTTAAACTCCCTCCCTTCTTCTTTCTTCCCCATGCACTTTCCCACCATGAATAACTACAACAAGCTCCACTCCGACCAAACTCCCAATCCTCCGCCTCCACCTCCGCCCTCCTCCTCCTCTCGCTGCCGCCGAATCCTCTTCATCTCCCTCCTCTCCATCCTCCTCCTCGTCGCCTCCGTCGTCTCGGCCGCCGTCCTCGTCCACTCCCACATCACCTCCTCCTCCTCCCAACCCCATTTCCCCCACAACAAACCCACCCAAGCCATCTCCCGCGCCTGCAGCCTCACCCTCTACCCTTCTCTCTGCCTCTCCTCCCTCCTCGCCTTCCCCGGCGCCCTCTCCGCCGACGTCCACGACCTCGTCCACATCTCCCTCAACCTCACTCTCCAGCACCTCACCAAAGCCCTCTACTCCTCTTCTCAACTCCCCATCTCCCAACTCTCCGCCGACCCTCTCGCCCTCTCCGCCTATCAAGACTGCATTGAGCTCCTCGCCGACGCCGTCGACGCCTTCTCGCTCTCTCTATTCTCTGCCTCTGCCTCCAACCACGACGTCGTCACCTGGCTCAGCGCCGCCTTGACCTACCACGACACCTGCACCGATGGCTTTGCCGACGTCGCTGGCCCGGTCAAGGAGCAGATGACGGCCAGGCTGAGTGATTTGTCGGAGATGATCAGTAATTCTTTGGCTATCTTTTCTGGGTTTGGCGGCGGGTTGCCGGTGCAGAACAGGCGCCGCCGGTTGATGGAGAGTAATGATGATGCTCGGTGGGCGGCGGAGAATGCGGTGGCGGAGGGGGAGTTCCCCGGCTGGGTCACCGGGAAGGATCGCCGGCTTTTGGCTACTCCCATTTCGGCCATTCAGGCGGATATTGTGGTGGCTAAAGATGGCACTGGGAAGTTCAAGACGGTGGCCGAGGCCATTGCGGCGGCGCCGTCGTCCAGTGGTCGCCGGATCGTCATCTACATTAAGGCTGGAAAGTAAGAATAATACTATACTCACTAATATCATTATTTAAAAAATATATTTTCTTTTGACATTTTTTCTTTTTTAAGTCGTAAAAAACATAATAGTGGTATGTAGAAGATATTTACTTGACTAAAAGAATGATCGGTATTTTTCTTTTTTTATTTTTTCTTTTTTTATTTTAAGTTTTATATTATCTACTATTAAATTTTTGATAAATCAGAGATATTTTTTCAAAAAATAAATTTACTATGAAAGGTTAGTAGTGGACAGCAAGAATTTTTAGAAAATTATATTCATTCCAGTGAAATTCGTTTGAATTATATTTTTGTTTTAATTTTTTAAATTTTTAAAAATTATAATTATTTAATATTTTCTAACCCAACTCCTTTTTTAATTTAAAACCATATTCTGAATTGTAGTTTGTTTCTTTTTCTTAATTTTAAAAAAAATGTTTTTATATCTCTTTTTTTTCTTTAAATTAAAAACTTTAGCTTTGTAAAGATAGAAAAAAAAATCAGGGGGCCTAAGTTGGTTGGATTATTAGAGAGTGGATAGCATCTTTTAGTTTCATCAGCACTTAATGATTATTAATTTATTCCATTTTTTTCTTGGAAAAATGGAAAAAAAAAAAAAAAGAAAATGCTTGTGATTAGGCCATAATTAATCAACTAAACTCTCATTAATAAGAAAGGAAAAAGAAAAAAAAAAAAAAAGTTTCTTTTTAACAACTTTTTTCAGATGTTTAATTCATTGACTTCAGTGTCATAATCATGCAAAGCTATTATTTACCATATCATAGTCCATAGTTTTCATAATAATTATGCAATGAAAACAATATAAAACGTCACCTCACATTAATTCAACGTCATTATCAATTTAGCTCCTCTCGTAAGTCATAATAATAACTCTCAACAACAATTAAACGAAAACAAAAATCCCAATAAGAATAAATACAATTTAATCTACAGTAAAAATTAATGATATGAACCAATCACGAACATGAAGAATCTGCTAATTGGTAAAAGACAGGTATAGAAAGAGATCGGTCAATACAACGATAGAATTATGATATATTTAAGGCCGACATTAGGAGGGCAAAGCTTTTTTTTTTTTTTTTTTTTTTTGGTTATGATAATAATTGAAAATGAGAGGGACATTAATGTAATTTTGCAGGTACGAAGAGGAGAATTTGAAGGTGGGAAGGAAGAAAACAAACTTGATGTTTGTGGGAGATGGGAAGGGCATAACCGTCATTTCAGGTGGCAAAAGCGTTTTTGACAAAGTTACCACTTTTCGCACCGCCACCTTTGGTATATACTCTCCATCTCTTTTTTTTCTTTTTTCAATTTTATTCCAAAGTTTTTTTTTTTTTAATTCTTTTAATATAAATAAATGAATTAATTAAATTAAATTAAATCAAAGAAATGACGTGTCGAAAAATAAAGGGTTCTGACACCGGATATCTAGGAACTTAGAATTATGGTCGTCCAATTCTAGAACCAAATTGTGGCCACTACTTTTTCTATATATAGTTTTAATTATTAGGGTTTAAAAAAAATTAGGGTTTAAATTTCATTTGTCCATTTAAATTTTCAAGATTAAGTCCCTATATTATAGATTGATTCCTTAAGTTACAAATTTTAAAACAATCCTATCCATTATAGCGGATAATTTTATCGCTAATTGTTTAACAAAGATGAGTACGTATTATGAATTTAAATATGTTAGTCATGTAAGTTCATTGGAATGAGAATGACCAAACAAGAGTATTGATCAACTGACATAAAGCTTGTATCTTCGATTAAAATGTCAGAAGTTCAAATCTTCCACCTCACTGTTATAAAAAAAAAGTTCATTGGAATGAGAATTGAGTGGGAAGATTTTAGATGCCAGCAAGAGCATAGCTTAACTGACATAAAACTGTATTAATAACCACGAGGTTAGTGGTTCAAATCCCCCACCCCTTTATTGTCAAAAAAAAAAAAAAAAGTGGAAAGATTTTAGATGGTCGAAAATAATAGCAAGTATCAAAATTGATGGTAGTATGAATATATAGTTTAGTGATGAAGATATTTTTACTTTCTTTTATATTATCTAATCTCTATACCTTGTTTTAAAAAATATATATATTATAAATTTTGAAACCAAAAACAATGAGGTCTTGTATGATGCATACTTTTTGTGGTAGAGAAAAAAAGTGAGAGACTAAGAAAATAAAATAAAAATAATAAATATTAAATAATTTGAAGATGGTGACAAATGAAGCTACTTTTGTAGAGCAAAAACAATTATTATAAAATTTGAAACAAAAACCAATGAGTTCTTGTACAATTTCTCCTTTTTAGATGCATATTTTTTATGGTAGAGAAAAAAAGTTAGAGACTACATTTTTTTTTTTTTTGTTTTTCTAAAAAAGAAATAGATTTGAAGATAGTGACATATTAAACCACTTTTATAGAGCATTTAATGAGCTACTACAAAAATAATTGTTTGATTTATCCAAATAATCATATGAGAAATAATAGATTCCAGCTGTGTTTTGCCAACTATGCATCATTATTTTTGTTGGAAAAATGCACACCATTCATATTTATTAATTCTAATTAGTGCATTTACTAGTAAAAGTCAATTTACAAATTGAATATTTGACGTAACATTTTCTCATGACTATATTATAAATATATATTATGAAAGACTTCCGTACTTGTAACGGAATTAAAAAAAAGTTATGATAAATAGTAAAATATATATAATTAAGCAAGTTGTATTAATTTGTTATTATGCATAATTAATTTAATATGATATGACCTAATGTTATAAATAATATTATAGAAGATTTCAATAGTTTTAGAAATCTTTTTATTATCTTTAGAGGAAAGATGAAGTGTGTGTATTATTATTATATATTGTATTGTGTGTATTATAATTAGTTAGTAAAGTGGGTCCTACTAATAAATTATTATAAGACTAGAAGTTTTGAGAGGAAGGATTTTGATGTGTAAATAAAAATTGAAAAAAAAAAGAAAAAGAAAAAAGAGAAGGGGATGGAATCTCACAATTATTCATGATGATTTTGAAAAGTCATACAAGTATTATTCCACAACTTGGAATATAGGGATCTTTACAATTTTTTTTTTTTTTTAAATCTTCTTCTTCTTATAATTTTTTTAATTCTCCTCTTTTTTTACTCCTTTTTAATATGAGAATCTCATGTGGTCCAATTAGAGATTACAAAAGACCTAGTGTGTGATAGAGATAGGATAGAAGTTCTAAAAACAATTTTTTAGGGCCCGTTTGGTAACGTTCTCGTTTCTTGTTTTTTGTTTCTAATTTTATTAAGAAATCTAAGCATTTAATAACTATGTATGTTTCTTGTTTCTCATTTTTTAGAAACACTCCCAAAATTTGTATAGAATTTTTGGGAACAACTAAAACTAGTTTGATCCCCTTTTTTGTTCTTGTTTCCAATTTTTTCCAAACATAAATAAGAATATAGGTTTATTATTATTGAATGTATAGGTGTTAGGGTCATGAAATTCTATTTTTCTTTATTAAAAATGAAGAAACGGAAACAAGAAACGAGAACGTTATCAAACGGGCCCTTAAGGTTCCGTTCAATAACTATCTAGTTTTTTGTTTTTTATTTTAAAAAATTAAGCTTAAAAACATTACTTTTACGTAAATTTATTTGTTTTGATAATCTAGTCAAGTTTTCAAAACTTGTTTTCATGTTTGGAAGGTAGCTAATAATTCAAATGTTTTTTTAATAAAGATGAAAACTATGGTAAAGAAATGAGGAGAAAACAAACATATAATTTTAAAAAATCACACGATTATCATGCAAGGTGTTAATTTCATTTCAAGAGTAAACTGTCTTCATGTACTCCTAAAAGATTACATGACCTATAGTTCTCACTTTTCATAATTTTAATTTTAAATTTACTTTAAAACTTATTAAACAGAAGATTGAAGAATTCTAACATTAGACGTAGTTTTAAAATCTCATAAATTTACTAGATACAACTCTAAAAATTCAACAACGAACGAAGCTCCAACATTTTTTTTATTTTCCTTTTGGGGTTTGTTGCAGCGGGTTCTGGAACAGGAATAATCCTACGAGACATGACGTTCGAGAACACGGCGGGACCAGGGAGGCACCAAGCAGTGGCACTCCGCATCAGCGCGGACCACGCGGTGGTATACCGATGCAACATCATCGGATACCAAGACACACTCTACGTGCACTCGAACCGCCAGTTCTTTCGAGAGTGCGACATCTATGGAACTGTAGATTTTATATTCGGGAACGCCGTGGTGGTGTTCCAGAGCTGCAACATCTACGCGAGGAAGCCGATGTCGCAGCAAAAGAACACAATCACGGCGCAGGACCGGAAGGATCCGAACCAGAACACTGGAATCTCGATCCACGCGTGCAAGATCCTAGCCACCTCCGACCTGGAAGCCTCCAAGGGGTCTTTCCCGACGTTCCTCGGCCGGCCTTGGAAATTATACTCTAGAGTCGTCTACATGGTATCTTCCATGGGCGATCACATCCATCCACGTGGATGGCTCGAGTGGCAGGGCTCCTTCGCCCTCGACACTCTTTACTACGGCGAGTATATGAATTCCGGGCCGGGCGCCGCCGTCGGGCAGCGGGTCAAGTGGCCGGGTTATCGGGTCATAACGTCGACCGTTGAAGCCACCAAATTTACTGTCGGGCAGTTTATTTACGGCTCATCATGGCTGCCCTCCACTGGCGTGTCGTTTTCTGCTGGATTATCCGCTAACTAAAAAAAATACAATTTTTTTTTCTTTTTTTGAGTGTATTTAAATAATTAAAAATTGTTTCTTGTTATTTTTTATTTTTGGAATTTTAGGATGTGGCTGATGATGACACGTGTACAGTCTCATTCCTCAAAATAATATGGGCCACACATCAAACTATGAGGGTATATGGGTCATATATACATATATATTGCTATGATTGTGATTGTAATTGTAATTTGTTGTATCAACATTATATATTTTCCAAATAAATTTGTTTTTGATCTTGTTATTTTCCGAGTCTCCGGCCATGGAAAGAAAGCAAAGAGACGAGGGGAAAAAAAACAAGAAACTCTCTAAGAAAATAGGAAATCAACTGATACCATGTAAACTCAGAGAGTAAATAATCTTGCTTAGTTATTCATTAATGAAGCAAGCCTATAAATAGGCACCAAAGATAACAGAAGTCAGTTAGCTATGAATAGCAATATGAACTAATTGTAACTAACTATACTTTAACTAGAACTAATTACAAGTTCTTGTTATCCTAATAATATGTTTTTTTTTTACACTTTGGAGTGTCGGTTGATTAATACAATACATGATGGTAATCATTCTTCTAAAAAAAAAAAAAAAGATGATGGTAATCATTTGATAAATGTAGAGTATGCTTTTTGGGGGTCATATTTGTCATTGTCGTTTTGAAGTATCAGTTGTATAAAGTTCACGTTCTGTTGATTAATTTTTATGAGACGATTCATTATTAATAAAAACGACAGGTTTGATTCGTGTTGTTTGTCGGCTGGATTTGATGATTGCCAACAACAAATTTGATTATGGTTGATCATTATTAATTTAGAATTGTGATAATTGTGTGAGATGTTGACAAGAATTACTATAAAATGTGTGTGTCTATATGTATATTTGACTTGGAGGAGTTCAAAACATGTGAATTACATTTGGGACAATACTTTGTTGCATACTGTGTAGGGATCTCCCTACACACCACCATTAAAATTTTAACAACTAAGAGAGATAAGATAAATTATCATCTTCTACCTTTTCCTTTCTTAGTTTTGTCAAGATTTTAACGAGATATGTAAGATATCCATACATATCGGTACGCAACCAAGTATTATTTTTAAATTTTATTAGTTGATTACTGTTGATCGACTAAATGGCAAATACTCTTTTGATATGTATTATTCTTTGGAAAGAAAATTATTAAATTAAATTGTAAGTTTTATTGTTGTTATTATTTCTTGAGTACATATGGAATGAAAATTTGAATCATTGACCTCTTGGTCGAAAATGTTATGTCTTAATCAATTGAGATATGATAAGATTGATAAAGTGTAAGTGATTTATAAAAGGAAACATCAATAAAAATATCAATAAGATGTTGATGTCCTTATGAAATAATAATTATAAATATAAAAAAAAATTATAAAAAGCATTTGAAATTAACAAATAAAAATTTTACTCTTTTTAAATAAGCTTACATTTCTTATCATTAATATTAGATTCACATATATTTTTTGTTATATTTTATCGATTTTTCCAAGATAAAATGGAAATATCGATTCAATCCACACGTCGATGGTGTACTCATAAACATATGAGAATATCGATGAAATTGTCGACATGTCAACAAAAATTTAAAACTCGATGAGTGATTTATGAAAGGATAAGATGGTGAAGGATAAGGATTTGACAAGTCTATGAAGTGAAAGAATGAGAGAAAAAAAAATGAAAATGAGATAGTTTATGGATGGGAAATGAAGGAGGAAAATGTCATTTCATATGTTGGAAATTGAGCTTATCTTTTGGTGTTGGGTTGGTAGGTGCACAAGTGGTTGATAGTGATAAGTGAAATATAGCAAATGGAATATCTCTTTTTTTTTTTTTTTTTTTGAGAAAAAAAGAAATATTACCTATAAATTATATATAATGCTTTTTTTTAGTACTATATATAATGCTTTTTTCTTTTTTTTTTTTTTTTTTTGAAATAATGGTCTTTCTATTTCTTCATTATCGTCGGCAAGAGACCAATAATGAACATAATAATCTCAATGTCCTAATCACAACCCCCAACCTATAACTTCCCTTCCATTTCCTTTTTTTTTTAAAAAAAAAAAAATAGAACTATCAATGCTGTAATTATTTCCATTATAGATTGCGGATTGGGATCGAGGATGCACTTTTTATATAATAATGATTGTATTTTGTATATGTTTCGAATTTTAATCTCTTTCCCTTGTTTATTTTGGGTGTGGAAGAGAGAAGGTAAAGATTGTCTATTAAGTGTAGAGATAGTTATAATCATACTCTTAAACTTCATTTAGAAGTACGAGAGTACTTATAACAACTCTCATAGTTTAAAGGTTCGAGGTTTAATAATAATAACTAACTCTCATAGTTTAAAGGTTTGGGGTTTAATAATAATAACTCTGGTAGTTTAAGCCTAATTAATTTGATAGGGTGCTTGTAATTGTTCAAATTGAATGTGATGGTAAAAACCTAACAACTTATATAATTGCCAACAACCGAGATCACATCCGAATGAGAGAGATCCTGAGGTGACGTCGCCAAGCCGCAAGGGATGTAGGAGAATGTCGGGGTCGTGAGATGCCGAATCTTGGGCCTGGAACGTTACAGATGGTATCAGAGCGGAATCTTTCCCAATAGGATGTGGTTCGGAGACGAACCAAGACGGAAGCTGGTGGACATGTGACGCCCGAGGTTATTTTCGGTGGCTCAATCATAGGAACTTTGGAGAAGTTCAGGACCCTGTGTTGGTTTGTGGGGAGAGTCTTCACTCTTAGAATTAGTTTCAAACAAGTATGGTGACGTCACCAGGCGAGCGTTACAAAGAGCATAACTTGATTGTCACAAAGCTTGTATCTTCGACCTAGAAGTTAGATGTTCAAATCCCCTATCTCGTTTTCGATTTCACGTCCGCTTAAATAAACAAAATGACCGAAAAGAAAAAAAAGCATTTGCTTTAGTAAGATATAACAATGAATAATTCTCCTATAACTTATACTATTTGCTTTTCTAAAAGTACAAATCGCCATTGACACTTGATAGCTTCCCTTTCATTTTCAATTACTTCCATCTCTTATTTTCTTGATTCATTTTCTTTTTATCCATAGTTGACATGGTGCCTATTACATTTGTTTTCTTTTTAATACATTTCCATTATCTCCTTTTCTCATTGGAGTTTTCATTCCTCATCTCACTTGCTATTTTCCATGGGCTATGTGAGACATTATAAAAAATAAATAAATAATTAATGGAAGATTAGACCTTAAGTTTTGACACCATATCTAAGGCGAATAGTTCAGTCTTTTAGAAAGGGTTAGCTTTAAACTGTTCAGATGGCCAAGAAGAGGTGTTGGTTTCTAACTTTATAACATCTTCAAACAAATGGGATATGAACAAACTAAGAACTGTTGTGGGGGAGGAGGATGTAGTGTTGATTAGTTCCATTCCTATTAGTGTAGTAAATGTGGAGGATACTTGGATTTGGCACTTTTCCAAGAATGGAGAGTACTCCACTAAAAGTGGATACAAATTGGAAATGAATTTGTCAGCGAGGAGGGAATCCACGAGCAATCCTCTCCAACGCCGGTGGTGGGATTATTTATGGAAAGTACAAATTCTAACGAAGATTCAATTATTCATTTGGAAGGCCTATCATGAATGTTTGCCTGTGAATTTCTGCCTTTGGAGACGTATTTGTCTGAATAAACAGGAAAGTATTGACCATGCGTTATGTGGTTGTATGGTCTAAGCTCATTTGTGATACAATGTTTCCTCGCGTTGACAAGGATATTGTGGTTGCTAATAGCTTTGCAGATCGACTCATGAGGCTAGCTAACCAACTTAGTACCGAGGCTAGCTAACCAACTTAGTACTGAGGATTTCGAAAGAGCGTGTATAACTTTCTGGGCGATTTGGAACGATAGGAATAATTTTCTTATGGAGAAGCCAATTAAGTGGTCTACCTGTTGTGATTGGATACATAAGTATTGGGAAGAGGCTCGAGGACCTTCACGAGCCACGAACTTATTGGTAACCAATGTGGAGCACAATGATGGACCTCAGAGTATAAAGGTCTTCACGGATGCAACAATTCATTCCAATAGAGTCGGGGTCGGGTATAGTGTGGCAGTTTTAGGCCCCAACGGTCTTTTACGAGGAGCTGTGGAAATGTTCGACAACTTATATCTTTCCCCGTTGGCGGCCGAAGTAAAAGCAATCCAACATGCTTTGAGATTATTGCAACGCATGGAAATTATTGAAATTGTTTTATATTCAGATTCTCTGACTACGATTCGTATGATCAATGCGGAGCAACAAACGACGATCGATGTTCATCATTGGATTTTACAAATCCAAGATGTAAGCAAAGCTTTCCATTTTTTAAATTTTGCTCATGTTAGTAGAATTGGGAATAAGAGGGCAGATGTTTTTAGTAAAAGATGCACTAAAACATTCACGTACAATCTATGTTGTGGATATCTAACTTTCCACCATGGCTACAATCAATGGGAGATAATGCCCATTGTAAATGTATTATAACTTGTTCTTGCAACTATTAATGAAGGCAATCCTTTCTTGATAAAAAAAAGAAAAAGAAAAAAAAGATTAGACCTTAAGCTTATAATTTATCAAAATTAAGACTATTAAATAAGCATTGATGTATCATGTCCATTAATTTGACTCATTGCTACATCATATCAATTCAATAAAATTTATTTGATGAAAATATCACATCAGCCTATCATCAATATTTTGTTAAATACAAACATAATTTAAAATTCAATATTATAATGAATTTTTTTCTTAAATAAAAAAGTAGAGTAAGAGACTGTCAAAAATATAATTTTTATTTTATAGATGAGTCATATACTTATCGTTAAATTAAAACATAAGAGTATTTTTAACTCAATAAAGTATACTTTTGCAACTATCAATTTTTTTTTGACAACATATAGGAGTGGAAGATTGAACGACTTCTTGTCGGATATAAGCTTTAAGCCAACTGAGCCATACCCTTGTTGCCTTTTGCAGCTATCAATTTAACGTGACAATAAATATTTTATTGGAAAGAACCATGGAATAAAAGGCACAAATGAAGAAAATTAAATTTTTTAAAAAGATTAAGAGCCCAATTGAAAAAACATTCAAACATTAGAGGCGAAACTGGGGGAGGGAAATCACATCAAGAGGAGTGATTGGATTCCATACAAATCTAAAAAAGAAAGGAAACTGTCATATAATATATCACATGAGAAAAACTGGGGGGCTTTCATAGGATTAACCATAATTTATTTCAAAAGCACTAAAAAGTAACAACAAAGATTATGAACAAAAAGAAGATTAACTCACAAGTTCCTCTGAATGAATTCCCAGATCCTTTCTTCCATGTAGATCCGATCTCGATGCTGTCGAGGCATGTGTCGTTCGTCTGGGAATATCAGTAGCTCATACGTCTTCCCAGCCGATATGAGTGCATTCACAAGCCTAGCAGTATGCCTGAAGTGTACATTCTCATCAATCATCCCATGCACAAGCAACAGCCTCCCAGTCATCTTGTCTATATGATGCATAACTGAGCTTCGCTCGTAAACTTCTGGATCCCGAGACGGCAATCCCATATACTTTTCTGTGTAAAATGTATCATACCCGTCCCAAGATGTAACGGGCGCACCGGATATAGCACATTGGAAGATATCTGGAAACCGGGCCAAGCTCATTGCAGAGAGAAAGCCACCATAGCTCCATCCATATAAACCAATCTCTCCAGCTCTTGATAAACCCTGCCTGATGAGCCATTTTGCTCCAACCAATTGATCGTCTGCATCGATATGGCCGACTTTGTATTTTAGAGAAGCTTCAAACTTCAGTCCACGTCGAGCTGTTCCTCTGTTGTCTAACTGCAACCAGCAAACGCTTCAAAATGTCATCGGACAGAAGTTCACAGCATATTTGGAACCATTTGTATTATTAACACAATAGACTATGATCCAACACAAACACAGACAAATTAACTCAAGCAGGGTACAAAGCTGCAATTCAAAAGGAATCCAAAACAGGATTCATCAACACAAACAAATACAGTCATAATCAATATTCCAATGTGAACATGGCCGGGTTGTTGTGAAGATCAGGCACAAATAAAAATACAACTGGGATTTACAATTTCTGTGTAACATAACATCGGATATGTCGGCTTCGTTCAGCTCTAACAGAAAAAAAAGTAAGGCAAAGTTAAGAGGTGCATTTAGTACAAACCTTCCACACTAAGATTCCTCTACTACGGAGATACTGAGCTCTCATGTCAACCGTATTTATCCACGAATCACAAACTAGCTGTACGCTCGGACCACCATAGACGATGATCATAGTTTTGTATGGTGGTGGTCCAAATATTGTTTCGTTAGGCTTATATAAAGCTCCATAGAGCAATGTCCCATCACTAGCCTGTAACTCAACGATCTTTGGAGGATCAAGATGAAGCCTTTCAATCCTTGGAATTGCAAGTGTTTGCTCAAAAATTGGCACAATGACGTTTCCATCTTTCAAGGAACAGAGCAACACCCTTGGGGGAGAATCAAGGGAATCGTGAATGTCAATAAAACTTCCCATACGATGATCGAGTACAACGACATGTTTCCCTTTGCCATGAGTCAGTCTTATGGGTGGTTCCAAGGGTGCGTTCACAGAAGTAGTTAATTTGGTACAGTAAAGATGAGACTCAAGAGGCCCATCAAGAGTTCCAGTAAAATAAACTAGCCCGGTTGCCTCGTTTACACCAGCAATTTGTTCCACCATCCAGTCGCCTTCAGTAATCGGCCCCAAGCACGCCCCATGGCCATCATGCAGATAAAGATGTCTAAATCCAGTTTTTTCACTGGCCCATATGAATCCCCCAGAATATTTGCTGATACTTTTGTCTAGTGGTGTGAAACAATCATGTAAGTTAACCCATGAATCTTGTTCTTCTACCAGTAAAACTTTTCTCTGGCCTGTCTTGATATCAAACCTGAGAATTTTCAGCTTGGTATGTAACCTATTTAGAATCTGAGCGATGAGAATATTTTCGTGCATCCAACAGACTCGGGCAAGATATTCCTCTTCCTCAGTTTCTCCACAGAGAAGATCCATCCAAGTAATTGGGCCTCCAACAATAGAGACAACACCAAGACGAACAATGGCATTGGAAGTTCCTGCAAATGAATAAGCATGGTCTTCTTGTGCATCCGAACCAACCGAGCTTTTACCTTGATGCATGATTCTAAAGGGAGGAATCTTTGAAGTATCAACTTGTGTAAATGCGATATATTTGCTGTCTAGCGACCACCAGTACCCATTTTTCCGATCCATTTCCTCCTGAAAAAAGAAAATATTCATTAAGATGCGAAAAAAAAAAAATCCAACTACAAATCTCAAATAAAACGAAACAAGGCATCATTGAAGATCGCTGAGTATTCAATAGTAACAAATTCCACTTCCTTCGAACCCCAAGCAGGAATAATTTCAAGATTCTGTGTGAAAAACAGGTGCTGGTAGCCTCACCTCAGCTATATATTCTGCAATTCCATGCTGCGGTTTGGAAAAAAGCAAGTGTCAGATTATAGGGGGAAAATGAAGAGTGGAAACATTAAAAATTTAAATCATACTTAATACATGATGTAACAGTAATCTAGATGAACATGTGAGAGTACTGATAGGGGATATATTGGAAATATTAATAGGATATTAGTAAGGCCAGGGCATAGTGGTAATTGGTTAGGGCCAAGGTGAATTGGCTCTAATACCAAATTTTTAGGATCCCAATAACAAGAGAACAAAAACTAGAACAATATTGCAATATCGATTGCCATTCAAGAAGGCTCTCTCTCCCTCCCAAAGTCCCAACCCCAAATCCCTAACTCCCCCTATTTATAACAAAGTCTCTCCCAACTAATTATCACCATGTGCTTACTAATATCCCACTAATATTCCCAATATATCTCCTATTAGTACTCTCACAAAACATTGTGGTTAAAGTTAAGCAATATACTATGAGAGTACTAATAGAGGGATAGTGGGGATAGTAGTAGAATAGTAGTAAGACATTATAGTAATAAGTTAGGGACATCTTGGTAATTTGATAAGGACTCTTGGTTATAAATAGGGGAGTGGAAAGTCTTAGAGGGGGTGAAGAATTTTGGGTATTGTCTCACTGTGGGACTTTGGGAGAGGGTTAGCCCTCCCAAAAGGCTATCATTATATTCTGGAAGTGATTGGCTCAAGGAGTTAGAATTATGAAATTTGGAGTTGTTTTGTCCTAGGGGTTGGAGTATGAATTAATAAGTTTGTGAGCCCACAATAAAGTGTTGGAATAGGAGTCAATAAGTTTGTGAGCCCCACAATTGGATGTTGTATGTCTTCGAGCCAAACAAAACTCTCCTCAAACCCCTACTTCACAACTCCTTGGGACAAACACCCCCTGTAACTTCTCTTTGTTATTGCAATATATTAGTGTTGAGGTGTTTTTCTTAGTTTGGATGCCTAACATAAACTTCTAACTTCTTCAACCAATATGCCAACCGAAGACCTAACCATGCTTTTCCTCCTATAATCACTTAAAAAGACATCATACTCACTGCTCCGAGCCAAGAACAACCCAAACAACGGTAAAAAATAATAATAATAATAAATAATTTTTTTAAAAAAAAACTTTGAACTGCTAATTACTGAACTGTAAATGCTAAAAACAGGAAAGCAAGCACAAACGAAGAGTGAAAGAACAACCAAGCTCTAGGATTCTACTTCCTATACTCCAACTCACTCCGTTCGCTACATCATGTCATGAGCCGAAAGCAGAAAAATGAAAAAATTAGCTTCAATAGAAAACTAGAGTTCATGAAAAATGACTGTAGATTTACCGAAATGTTTCTGTTAGCACCAACAGTCAACTGTCTCACTTCATTGTATGTTAGATTCATGACATGAAGCTCCCCATCTTTAACGAATGCAAGCATGGACCCATCTGGTGAGAGATGTGGATCCATGATCGGTGAAGAGGGTTTACTGGAAAGCTTAAGCTCTGGCGTTGAGCCAAAAAATTCCTGAATATAAATCTGTATAGAAGGAGAATGTCAAGTATATAGATATTGAATCATACCAAGTTGTCGTGCTTGTAATTCATAAAGAACGAATGGTTTGTCATTATTTCAATATATCCCTAGAACAGGAAGGCCACCTTAGTATAAAATATTAGTTGAGAAATAACATGAGAAAGCAAAATGTAGATACTTCTATATACAATAATTGGATGTAAAATCTATGGTTAATGAATTTGCTTGATTGACCAGAAACTGAGTTTCTTAATATCAAATAATGTTTGGACAAAAACGATATTACAATAACTTCAAGGAGATAAAAGAGCTAACCCCAGCAGGCAGAGGCGCCATAATTGCTTTCCTTTTGGTGCTTGTTTTCACCCATTCATACCGGGTTACTCCCAAACCGCGTTCTCTCAATCTTTCTCTCCTCAGTTTCTCTTCTGGTGAAATATTACACTCATCCAGCCCACCATCAGGAGGACTGAAAATCAACTCCTGTTTGCAAGTTTTGATATCAAAAGCGAAAACCTTCTTATTTAAGGTAGAATCAGGACTAAACAAGTAAGTGACAAAACTATCATCTGGACTGAAAGTAATTGAAGTGGGGGCAACATATCCTGGCAATGGATATTGTACAATCTCTTCAACTGGGAAAAGGAAAGAGTCATCCAAACTCTGGGCAACACTCGAGTTAGTGACAGTCATGTTGTATGGAAGTGGCCTTGAACGCTTCAAATTCTTTTGCTTACTGTCCTCTTCAACTGATTGCATTACACCGAACATACTGGATTACAACCAAACTGAACCTTACTAGGGGAAAGAAAGAAAGAAGAAACAGATAATCTCATAAATGCCAGATGGACTGAAGTAAATATGTTTTGATTTTACTATACTTTGGTCAGTGAAAATGATATATGATAAAAGAGAGAAACACAGTTCTTTTCTTTTTACTATTATCATCATTAAAACTTTTACTCATATGACATGAAAACTTCCATACATTCAATCAGAAGAATGAGAGAGGCAAATGGGGAAGGGAGAGAAATTGAAAGAATGACCAAAGAGATTGATACATGGAAGAAGAGAAGCCTGTACTGAATTTTCAGATCAAGAAACCTTGGATGGTGATATCAATAGAAGGGCTCCAAAAATGGGCTTAAAACACATTTTACTCAAAATCAGAGACAGGACTATTCTATCCTTTAAAATTGTAATTTCATACAACTAAAGATTATCAAAGAATTGTTAGTTACCATAGATACAGGACCATTCAATCATTTCAAATTACAATTTCATAGAGCTAAAGATTAATGCTCATCACAGAATCGCTTGATAATTAGCTTCAAAGCAGAACTTTTAAAAGTAAAAGCAGCAGAAGGAATCAAGTAACGTTCAAAATGGACAAACTTTTAGTTGTTCCTTACCAACTAATGGGGCAAAGATCACATGATCAGGCAAACCTATTAGCCAAAAGTTTACAGAAATCTCAAGATATAATAGATACCTTAGCAAAATTCAGTTTCAGTTGGAACATGATTCTCCACAACCTAGCAAATGAAAGCAAATAACATATTAAAGATTCGTGGTTCCAGAATTTCTGACTTCCTCAACAGCAAAAAACACAGAGAGGAAAAGAAAAATAAAACCAAGGACCGTAGTTATCAAATTATTACATTTTAAGAAGCTCCAAGAATCAAAAAGAGTAAGGGATCATCCACAGACAACGAAAGTTCACCCAACACTTTTTCAGTGGAACAAAATCCACCACGAATAAGAATCTTAGGAATGAATGATAAAATCAGAAACTCAACATCAAAAGTTCAAAAGTAGAAGCACTTTTTCGTCAGGGCCTCGAATCGAACAAATCGATCAGACCTGAGAAGCAGACGAAAACGATCAACCACTAAAGCGATGGGAATTCAGATTCCAGAATCAAGATTCCTTGAAAACAGCAATTTCCCAGAAAAAAAAAAAAAAAAAAAAAAAGAGATCGGAAACTAAGACATTTTTGGGTTAAACGTTTGACCTTCCAAATTCAAAACCTACAATTCGAGGAACAACAAGAAACCCATGATTCGAAACAGTGTAAAGTTTCAAAGTTCTATATCAAACACAACAAACATCGACAAGAGCTTGTAAAACGCATGCGTTAAAGTGAAAATGACCCGCTTGACTTTGAGAAAAGGGATTGTAGAACACTTTCTTCTAGTTAATGGAAGTATCGGGCAAGCAAAAGCTCAATTCGAATTCCAAATTGATTTGTGGGAAAAAGGGTTTTAAAGTTCTGGTTCGAAGAGCAAAAAGAATTAATCATCATCATCCATGGCGAATAGAAAATGAACCCCAGAATTTGGATATGGAAAATGAAGCTAATGAATCCACTGACCTTTTGTTTCTGTCTCTTTCTCTGTGCCCATCATCTCTTAATCCATCATAATCACAGATATAAAAAGAAAAATTCCTCTTTTCTCTGTTTGTTAATGGAAATTGAAAAGTTTTTGCTTCAAAGAGAAGGCAGCCACAAGGAGAAAGAACACCAACAAAAGGGAGGAGAGATCACTAGAAAGAGTGGTTCTTTTTAATGTATATATATTTTCATTTTCTTCCTTTTTATTTTATATATATTGAGAAATTTATTTCATGAGAATGTTGTAAATGTAATCTGTTTTTTCTATAAGATTTTTTTTTTTTTTCACTCCATATCCAAATTATGGGGTTCATTTTCACTCCACAAAGATTTGAAACATGTTTGATTTTAGATTTAGAAATAGGATTTTAATTTAAAAAGTTGTGTTTAATAATATAAATAATCTTGTTAGGAACTAAATGGACATCAATACTTTATAGATAAATTTATTAACATATTAAGTTTTTATGATTTTACAAAATTATATCAATTCATGATACATTATATTATATCATTCATGTTTTAATTTTAAAAAAAAAAATGAAAAGATTTTATAATATGTTCATCAAAGTTTTTTTTCTTTATTTTATTTTTTTAATTTTTTAATGCATTTTTAAATTTCAACCTCAAAATATTGTTTTTAAAATCTTTCACCACTTGGATTCTTCAAAAATAAACCTACTAAACAGATATTTTACTAAATCATTAATTTAGTGAATCTTTGTGTGTTAGATTTATTTATGATATTTTGGATTTTGTAATCAATAAAATGAAGTTTTTGAAAACCACGTTTATATGTTTTTTTTTAATATTTTCAAATTCTAATATACTACCAAACACATTGAAAAAAATAATGAAAAATAAAATACATTTCATCTTTTAAAAAAAAAAAAAAAAAAAATCTACTCAATTATGTTTGCTCCTATAAGACCATTAGGAGAGGTGTTAATTAAATCCATTTTTAAGAATGTAGCTATAAAATCATATATTAAAGATGAGTTTTGACTCATCCACTATTTATATTTTTTTTACCTCTTCGCAAAGTATCATTTTACTCTATTTTTTTTAGTGAGATTAGTTCGAGATTTAGATTACTAGTGTGGTGAATCTTGAAATCTTTAGGTTATGGCCTAAACGAATAAAAATTAATAAGTTTAGTCCTAACTTTCAAGTCGTGTCTAATAAATTTCTAAATTTTTGAAAGTTTCTAATGAAACTTTCAAATAAAATAATGATGATGATAACAATAAAAATTTGAAAGAAGTAATAATGATGATGATTTCTCATATTCACATGAGTGAAATCATCACAACTTTGTAACATGTTTCAATGATATACATAAAAGCTTAAATCTTCATTCCATTATCTTTATTATTTTTTTTTTTAATCACATTATATATTTTAAATGTTCAAAACTCTATCATATGCTATTAAACATTTTTCCTTAAAAGTTAAAAACAAAATTTCTTATAAAAATGATGAGTGGTATATAATATATGATACAACCTTAGCTTGATGATATATTTTTAATGTGACAAGAGATAATCCAAAACACATCTTCAAAGGATCTCAAAAATAAATAAATAAATAAATAAATAAAATAATAATAATAATATTCAAATACAACCAAGCTACACCACATGTTGGAATTGATAATGTAACCCTCCTTCATTTGTGTCAATCATGTAGATTACGGGTGTGTTTGGTATAACTTTTCAAGTGTTTAATTTTGAAAAATTTGAAAAAAATTCTAGTGTTTGACAACCACTAAAAATGACTTATTAGAAAATGAGATTGATAAATAAACTATTTTGAGGAAAACACTTGAAACCAACTTTTTAAAAAATAGTCTTTAGTATAAAATAATTTGTGTATAAAAACACATATGAGTAAATGTAACCAAACATATGAAATGTTTTGCAATGGGTGAAAAACGGTCATTATCATAATTATAACTAATAAATTCTTCACTTTAGGCCCCGTTTGATAACCATTTGGTTTTTTGTTTTTGGTTTTTGGTTTTTAAGTTTATAAACACCACTTCCAACTCTATGTGTATTTGGCTTTTCATCTAACTTCTTCCAATGTTTTCAAAAACCAAGCCAATTTTTGAAAACTAAAAAAAAGTAGTTTTCAAAAACTTGTTTTTGTTTTTAGAATTTGGTTAGGAATTCAAGTATCTCTTTAACAAAAAATGAAAACAGAAAATTTAAAGAAAACAAGTCTAATTTTCAAAAACCAAAAACCAAAAACCAAATGGTTATCAAACGAGGCCTTAGCTATCATGGGTGGCAATGTAAAATAAAATTAATAATTGGTTTTAAATATTTATATAGCAGTAGCAATTTAATCATTCTGATATGTTCATGTCAATGAAATTTTGTTGAAAGAAAATATAAACTTTCAATTTTTATCAAATTACTTTTTCAATTTTTTTTTATCATATTACTTTTTTTAAAAAAAAAAAATTAATCAAATTACACCATAAACTTGGACAGGTGTTTTAATTTTTCCCTTAAATTTGAACGGATGTAACAATTTTCTTAAAAAATAAAAATCATGTACATTCAGTAAATTACAAAACATATTTTTGATACAAAATTGATAGATCTTAGAGAAAAACAACATTAGAGCATGTTACGATCAAACTTAGTTTTGCGCAAAAGTTTGATTTTCATTGAACTTAGTACATATTTGAAAATATTTACATTACTATTTTTTTTTATTAAAATTAGTGAGTGTATTAGTTAAAGTCGAATGAAAGGTGAAACATACCATATTTATCAAGTTTAGGATTCAAATGGATGAAATTAAAAAATTAGGATAAAAATTCATACACCTTATCAAGTTTAGGAATATATATTTTTTTCCTCTTTTCTGGAAGAGTGCAGAAAAAAAAAAAAAAAAACCAATTGAATATTGAATGTACAGACAAAATGAGGTCCCAGTGAAGTTTGATGATGGCATATGCATGGCCAAGTTAGCCTGAGAAATAAGAGTATAATAGTTTTTTACTTTATTCACAAAATATAACTTTGAAATTGAACTTAAAAAAAAAGGAAACTTTGAAATAATGGAAAAAAAACCTCGATCATTTTCAAAGATAAGAAAAAAATAATAATTCCAATCAAGAGTACAAACTTTATGCTAATCGAACTATATTTTTGTTGACGATGGTTATTTATTTTAAATGAGTCTCATTGCATTAGAAATACCTAATAATTTGTTCTCAAATACACTCTTACCACTATCTAAAAATCTCCTCAAAAAACACTTGAAATTTATTATTTATAAACCATAATTAGAAAAAGAAAAAAATGGCCACAATTTCAATTGTTGAAACAATGAGAATTTTTTTTTTTAAATTTTTAAATAGAGTAGTGCATACTCATATATTTTCTTTTAGAATACCTTCTAGTTTAAGTGTTTTTCAAGAATACATTTTCTTTTAAACATTTTGTATAAAAGTTGTTTAGAATTTACACTCATATATTTGGTTAGATTTACTCATGAGTGTTTTTATACACAAGTTACTATACACTTACAAACTCTTTTTAAAAATTTTAAAAATTTTACTTTCAAGTATTTCTCTCAAAATGGTTTATTTCTCAATCTCATTTTTTAATAAGTCATTTTTAGTGGCGGCCAAACACTACAATTTCTTTCAAAATCAAACACTTGAAAAGTTAAACCAAACACACCCTAAGTTTTTTATCTACCTTCTTCTCTTGTTTTAAAAAACCAAGCTAATTTTCGGGAAAAAAAAAAAAAAAAAGTAATTTTCAAAAACTTGTTTTTTTTTTTTTTTTTTTAGAATTTGGTTAGAAATTCAAGTGTGCCTTTAAGAAAAATAAAAAACTATGCTAAGGAAATTTAAAGAAAAAGTAATTTTCAAAAACAAAAAATCAAATGGTTATCAAACGAAACCTTAGGAATCCAAATGCAACCGACCCAAATCTCAAGAGCCAACCTTTATTTTAAATAACTAACCATCAGAACAACTTAAATAAATTAAAAAAATACATATATTTTGAAAACAATCACTCACACAACTCAAATAAAAAAGTAATTTGAAAACAATTTCTCATGCAACTCTTAACATTCAAAGATAATAATGGTGGCTTCCTTTTTTTTTCACTGTGATAAAGGTGACCGATACAAACCGCCTTGCCTCTTCTGTTCAAGACTAGTTTCAATAAATTTAGATAGCAAGCACTAAAAAATGCCTATTCCCGTGAGGAACTACAGATGCCACAGCCTAATTCCGTTTCCTTGAAGATTCAGCTAAAGTTAAACCATGAGATATTTACCTTAAAATTGCAATAAGAAGAAGCTTATGCATTTGCTCAGATTTAAACATTGCAGCTCACTGCTCTTACAGTTCCTCCCCCAAGTAGTTCAGTGGAAGACTTGGTTCTCTACTGCAAATTTCATCGTGGTGTCAACCTCTCCGGCTTGGCTGAGAATTGTTGCTGTAATTTCACATTCAAAACAACATTCAGAATTACACCAGTGTTGAAGCAAAGTTTGGGATTATAGCACCTAGTATATCGTGTTTCAAACAGCAGCCATACAAATCCCAAATCTTCCCGACTTCGATAATATCAACTAAACGATGAAGTGTTTATTGGACACAATGGCTAGCTTGACATGACATGGCAGAGAAATGGTTGAGACAAGTAAGTGCTACATAAAGCGTGTTGCATGCATCATTTTATTTTGAGACATGTCATGTTATCATATCGTTAGTGATAAAGAAGGTGTAGATTCACAATAGAAAGTTTATGTACGTAATTAAAACTTTTAGAAGTTTAAAGATTAAAACGATATAACTATCCAAGTTTAGGAAAACTCAAATTTTAAACTAACCTATTTTTTCATGAGCTATGTATTTTTCCAGTTCGTTAAGCAGTCTAATTTAACAGGCCCCTAGCAGCATATACCAATTTAACAACATGATGATGTTTTCAACGTTATAGCAGTCAACAACTATATTCTTCTGCGGTTATCGATTTTTAACAAGTTTGGTTTGTTGAAAGGGCATGTCAATTTGACAGGCTCCTAGTGCATACTGTGCACATGATCCAGTTGAAGGAGAGTGGTATGATGGGCATCAAAGTTGATCTTTGTAAATATCAGGTCATAAATTGAATTTCCAGATGAAAGTACAGTTGTTTTCAAGCACAAGAGAATCACAATCATTCAATTATAGAGATTTTAAATGCCACAAATGATTATACAAACAAAATTGAATTGTGAATTGGCAAAGCAAAAGAGTATTACAAGTAAATTTTAAATTTGTTCTCAGTAACAGGAAAAAAGAAGTGGAATATAAGTTATAAAATCCAAAGTCTAATGCTTTTTAAACCCGAAGTCTAAATAAATTTATTCCAAAGGACTTCCTGGTTTAATCTTAAATTCTAAGACCTCGTTGACTGGTATCAACGTTGCAAATCAGGAAGTTATCAGGTGGGCAAATTTTCTTGGCTGCAAATTAGAGTTCATGTATTTCTCTTACCTCTGGCCTTCCCTATGTGGTAACCCAAATATACTTTTTAGAATCCAGCCTAATGTCAAGGCTAGAATGGCGAGGAGGAAATTTCCTATTTCTAGCTCTGGTAGACTCACCTTGGTTCAATAAGATCTCTTAAGTATCCCCCCAAATAGTTCTCTCTTCAGAATTTCAGCTAATATTGCCAACATAGTAGCCTTACTCCTTTAGTAGCCTAGGTGTTAGAAATCTAAGATGCAAAAACTCAGCCCTTCCTTTAAAATATTGGTGAAGATATTCATGAAGAGAAAGCACTTTCCAGGAACGTCATTAGAAGTATAATATGGATTTACAAGTACAGCTTAGCGAGATTCTTTAAGGCAACAAAGGTGGCTGCCCTTAGCCAGATATCATTTGCAATCAAGAGCTCCTCTGTAAGTCCTATTTCTTTAAGACTTGGAAATGGACAAAAAAAACAGAGAATCAAAGGACAATAGGCTAGAAGTAGAACCCGTTCCCCTTTTCTACTCATTCCCACATATTTATTCAATCTCTAACAGTAAAAGGGATTTGATCATTTGAGATTTAAAACCGAAAGTTAAGACTCAGAAGAAACGTGTTTGATAGAGAGGTGTCAAACTGGATTCATCTCTTGAAGAAACTTGCCGCTATTAGAATGGGCCCAGCTGAGAACATGGTTGTTTATTAGCTGGAAAATTCTGGCAGTTTTCTTACAGATCAGAAAATTTTAATTTAATGGCCAAGGTTTTTAAAATTTGAGATATCCTCTTAGAAAGTTAGTTTGGGGCAGCAATGTGCCAAAGAAAATTAAATTCCTCACATGGATTTGGATGCCAAGAGTTTCAATATGCAAGATAAGAACAGAAAATAGGATCCTAGAAAAGAAATCATCATTTATCCAAACGGATGAACCATTTGTCTAATCACTGTGATTGTGCAACGGAGGAAGTTTTCCTTGTTAATTTGGGATCACCTTCCGCTGTCCAAGAGCAATTGCAGATTGGGTTATGGAGATTCTTTCATGGTGGTTGAACAATAAAGCTCTAGAGTGCTTTAGAGATGAACTACTAGAGCTCTTTTGCAGTCCATTTGGATTGAAAGGAATTCTAGTTTTTCAGCGACCCTAATATCTATAGAGCTGGGATATTGCACAATTTTTGGCCTCTAATTGATTTGGGTGTTTCTGTAAGTTCTTATTGGCCAAGGGAATCCCCTTCCACTATGAATGAAATTGTATAAGTAAAAAGAATACCATTGACAAAAGATCAATGATCGAGTTCACCACTTGAATGAACTGCTACCTTTACTCCACAGGAGAGAGTAGAAAAAAGGAGGAGCAGAAGAAGAAGAGAGTCAAAGTTTTAAAAAGAAACAAATTAAATCTATTTGACTTGAAATATTGTGGTTTAAAAAAACATTTAAGCCTTAAGTTTTATCTCTGAATCAAAGGCATATGAGTTTCTCCCCTAAACCAATCATAGTAATTGTTCATTAAGTTTTAGTTCTCACCTGAGCTGCATATGATGAGCTTTCAGCCAGGAACTTTAGAAACTCTGCCTTTTTCCGATCAAAATTGAGCTTAGAATTGTCCAGTAATGCTTGTTCTCTCTTTATATCTTCAACCATCTTTTCTTTTTTCCACTTGAGCTCTTTAATCTGCCTCTCGGACTCAATGTAGTTTTCAGGTAGGCTTGGTTTCATTGAGGCCTTTGGGAATCTCAACTGAACATCTTCCCTGACATCAAACATGCAAAAACTGAGATTAACACTAGATAAAATCCAACTTTGACTGAACAACAAAATAAGTCCACTAGCCATAACGAAAATACATTTTTTCTTTCTGTCAATTTAAGGCCAAGCCTAACATATTACACAGTTCTTTTTAATAAGAGCACTATTACACAGTTACACATGAGGCATTTTTGGAAAATGATAGGTGACATTTCATTTTAGTTTTTACCAATAGCTTTGAAGAACCAAAGAATTATCCATTGGAATCTTAAACATTTGAGTAACATTAAGATGTTTTCTATAATTTGAGAATGGGAGTGAGTCCATGGGCCAACCAATATATAGATATCCAATTAGATCAATTGACAGATGGCAATTAACAAATAAAAAAGAGAGATTAAACTCTATAGCATGGTCTACCAAATGATTCAGACGAACTTAAAAACAATTTTGAAAGAAAGCTTCATACTGATTGCCCAAGCAAAAAACACCAGTAGCCTTAATTATTCCTCCATCTAAAGAAAGTGCACCATCACTTATGCAAGGCAAAGCTTGTAGCATGTCTGCTCTTGTTTTATATACTTGAAGACGAGAAAAGAGAGAATAGAACAGGGTCTCCCTGAGACCATATCCATTGGCTGCGAGACAAAACAAATGCGTGCTATCAATATTGATCATATTAACAGCAAAGCCAAGAAAGCCAGGTGGACACTCCCCATTAGGTAATCTTGGCTTTAGAAGGTCAAGCCTCCTTTGTGGGTCATTAGCAATAAAATCACCAGCATATGGTCTGCAAAAAAAAGAAACAGTACTTTTAGCAATCTCATAGATTAAATCATACATAAATAAAATCTCCGAAGAATGTTTACAAACTTAAAACTTCAGAATTTCAAACAGAGACAGCATATAAGACTAATGCCTCAAATGTTCTAGACAAATTACGAGAAACCGGCCATCCAAGTTCCTCCCGATTGAAGCACCAAGACCATGAAGGCCAGAGCTCTTGTTTATGCAACCTTCCTTGTCATATGTTTCTAGCGCCTTAACACCATCATATGTTCTACAGACAATTGCCAGCATAGTTTCCATTCCCAGGTACTCAGAGAGCAGTCTGCAATTGAATTTTTTATATAATAAAAAAATCATGAGAGCGTAAAAATTGTTTGTTTGATGATGTAATACAATCTTATCAAGCAATTCATTAAAGGAAGAATTGAAGGCACATGATAAAGTACTCAATCCAACTTCTGCTTTCAGATAGTAAGTAGTTCACTTCAAAAGCTTTCTCTATCATAGAAACAAAATTAAGTGATATAATAACCCTCGCCATTTTTAACTTTATCAAAAGACACTTCGATCAAAATATAATAGTTAGAAGAGAGCCAGACATCAAAGATTATGCTAAAAGCACACCCATCCTTTTTTTATTATATATATATATCCGTGAGTGTCCGGGCCAGCTTACACGCACCTCGACTAATCTCATGGGACAACCGCCTGACCTTACTACATTTGGTTGCCAAGTAAACTCGTAGGATATTAAATTCTAGGTAGGTGGTCAACTGGTCATCATGGATTGAATCTATTCCCTCAAAGCCCTTTATTTTTTCTATGGCCCTTATTGACCACTAGGGCCAACCCATGATGGTTCCTTCATATGGTGAATTAGATTAAACATTCTAATAGTTTAAGCTAACTCTTCAAAAATGTTGACAAAAAAAAAAAAAAAAAACAACTACTATTAAAAAATTATCTGATCCATTTGTACCCACCAAAAGCTGTTTTACAGTGTCTGAACTTCCCCTGACAGATGAAAACCAACCTCGCCCATAAGACACACATAAAAATTTGGGTTCTCATCGTTTCCCTTTGGACAGTGACAGTCATTAGAACAATTAAGCTCAATATTATGTACCAAATGTATCTCAACACCCCCCCCCCCCACACTATTACCTGAAGGAAGAGGCCATGGAATAACAATTGTATGAGATTGAATAGACACAACAAATTTCACATTCCCAAATAGATGCATGAAAATGAAATAAGATAAAATAAGAAGTCAGACAGACCTGCTAAGATTATCATCGTCGACTTTTCCAAGTCGAGCAACAATGCCCAACACATCCTTGGTCAACGTGAGGTTGTAAGCCTGAATACCATGATGCATGTTCACTCTACACAAAAGACCAGCGGCAGACCTTTCCTGTCGCATAATCTGTTCCATCGTTTCCTCTTCACTTTGAGGATGAGAATGAACCTCGTTTTCAGCCACAGGTGTGCCAGAAGAATGATACTTGCCTAGAATAACTGCATGAAAATTCTAAGTGGATAAAAGAAACAAAAGAAAAGGGAATACCAATAAGTTCTGACACACAAATAGAGCGAGGGAAAGAAAACCAACACTACAAGTCTAAGATTCTAATATGTAAGAAAAATCACCACATGCATGCGTGAAATTCAGATGCGTAAGATATTTTGGGAGCTATATTATAAACCCCACAAACCATAGATAATAATATCACCAAAGCTAATAGATCCTTGTTGATGCAATGCTTGCAAAGACCAAACCTTGGTGGTAAATGAAAAACGATCACAAGCCCTTTATATTGCCCACTTCCCAGTGATAATAAATAAAGTACCTTGCAAATCGAGGATGGATTCATCTAATTTGTTTTTCTGAGACTTGAGAAACTTAATGTTGTCCTCGTGCTGTTTTATTTTCATTCCGAACGTCTGTAGATCCTCTTCAAGTTTCTGCAGGAAACAAGAACATCATGATGCATGAGACTCGTAATTCACTAGCTAAGCACATACAAGCAACTAAAACATGCTCCCACATTTGTGCATTATCTATCCATACAACCGTAATCAAAAAAACAAACAAGCATTAAAAGAAGCAACAGATTGAAGGAGAAAAAGAAACCCAAATGAGTAGGACGACACCTTGGAGAAATTGAAGATGTATTCCGCATGTGGGAAGCTCCCATTTTGCATATCACTCCTCACGACCAAAGACTTGTCGGTCTGATCGACTTGCATATACTGCTGCGTAGAGTCTTGGGCGGGCGATGTCGGTATCCGAATAGCCAGCTGCCAGAAAGAGAAAAATTCAGGAAAAAAACTCATCCAGTTCCAATTTCTTCACAAATTATCATGAACAAAGAAACACGACGACGGCCCCCCACTTTTCCACTAAAACCCAGATGAAAATGCAGGGGAAGGGGGGAAATCAGCAGAAAATTCAAGTTGAACGAGTACAGAAGCCGCCGAATTGGGCATGGAAAGTTTTTTTTCTCAGAATTTCTCGGAAACCAAACGGAGATGTGGTAGGGGATAGAGAGAAAAGAGAGATTGCCTGCATATTGTTTGGATGAAACATGGCGGAGTGGTGCAGAAACGGTCAATTGAGGTTGGATACGAATGAAGAATGAAAGGAATTGGCGTTGAGGCGGTGGGGATTTCAGAGAAACGAGTGTTGTTGTTGTTGGTGATGATCCTCCACCTCCTCGTCCTCGGTTCGCTGTGTGGAGGTCTGGTTCTGTAGCAGTCGAGGTCAAACGCTGAATTCGATTTTATGCTCTTCCTCTCTTTCGTTTTGTGTTCTTTTCTCCTCTCTTTCTTTTCAATTTTTATTATTTATTGGGTTTCCTTTTTGCTTTTTGTTTTTTTTTTTTTTTAAAAATACACTTTTCATCTGAAGTTTGGGTTAGGTTTCATTTTGGTGTCTGAGTTTTCTCCACATTTTAGTTTTTGAGATTTGAATTTCTGCCGCTAAACACTACCAGATTGCTAACGTGAGAATATTTTTTATTTAAAAAATATATTTTTTTTAACTTTTAAAATAATATAATATATTAAATACTTTTTTATATTTTTTCTTCTTTTTCTTTTTTTTTTTTACTTTTTTTTTTCTATGAGTTTTGTTTTTTTGTTTTGTTTTTTTTTTAACAAGAGGTGAGTGTAGGGAATCGAACCAGAAACCTCTTAGTCATTAGTACAAACTTTATGTCAGTTGAACTGTATTCATATTGGCTTTTTCTAAGAGGTTTTAGTACGAGTTTAGTTATTGAATTTTTAAGGTGGTATCAATTAGGTCTTCTATTGTGTGTCTAATAGGTTTCTGAACTTTAAAAATATCTAATAGATCTTTGAACTTTTAATTTTGTGTTTGACATATTTAAGATTTTTAAAAATTAGTCAATCTATTAGATATAAAATTGAATTTTATGTCTATTGAGACTAACTTCTAATTTTGTATGTGGTAGGCATATGAATTTTTTTTAAAAGTCAAATATGTCAATGACTTATTATATACCAAATTGGAAGTTAAAGGCAAAATGTGTGTTTATGACCAAAGGTTACGAGTTTGAATCCTCCAATCACATTTGTTGAACTCAAAAGTGAAAATTTAAGGACTTATAACTTTAAAGAGTTTGACCCTTAAAGTTTAATGTTTGTTTTGGTTAAATTAAAAATGTCTCTGAACAATGGGGGCTTTCAATTATGTCCCCAAACTTTGAATAGTTTTATTTCAAACCTCGAAGTTTGATGTTTGTTTAAAAACGACCCATAAAGGCTTTTGTTGTTAATTAAATTCATGGACAGAAAATAGTGCATCTGCTTTTGTGTTGCTTATGTGAACAAACATATACGTTGAAAAAAAAAAATAAAGACACATGTCACCTGTGAAAAAATGAGAGAATTGAGGGTTATTAGGGAAAAAATCATAAACGAAAGGAACACAAAATTGAGGGCATGAGGTCGAAAGGAGGAAGACAACAACAAGGTAGGATCCAAAATTTGGGTTATAAGTAGAAACTCATTTTCCATCCATGAATTTAACAATAAAAGCTTTCAAGGGTTGTCTTAAAAACTACAAACTTCCTTAAGGGCTAAAATGTAACTTTCAAAGTTCGGGGTATAAGACCAACCCCAAATATTTCAAGGGAATTTTTTTGGGGAATTGTGCTAAATAGCTAGAAAAAAAAAGTCTTCTTGTTTTTTGGCTATAGATGTTCAAAATTCACAGGGGTGGCTACCGCATTTTCAGGAACTGTTTTCTAGATTTTTTTTGACATTTTTACCCCTAGTATATACGACTATAGACAAACGTCGTTAACAGATTTTTTTTGTTTTCATTCAGTTTCTCCCCCTTTTTTCGGGATGGATGAATCCCGATTTATAGGGAGTTCAGTTGGCGGTTTGTGTTCAAGTGTATAAAAAGATCTACCTATTTTTTAGGCTTGGGTTTCAGCGTTTCCAACGGTAAAAAAAGATTTTATCCCTCACATTTTGCCCCTCATTATCCATGTTACAAAAGGACAACAATAAAAGTCGTAAGTAGCAATACACACAAACAGATGACGGTGCATATAAACTACAACGTATATATAACTCATATGGGGGTGGGACTGGGGTAAGTATGCATACACACAGGATGCATGCAGAACACGTATGTATGTAATACTATAGACAAATATCAGTTATGGCATTCATCAGGTATTTGCATCCAGGTGAACATGGTACGGGGGGTTATTATAGTTGCATATAGCAACATAGACAAAGACAAAATGTATTTTTATTGGTCATTCCAGACATACACGATACATGGGTGATTAACTCAAATACAGGGATTAAGTGACACACACAAGTAGACACATCAGACCATTCCATGGATGTATATAATAGTACAGACAAATCAAAGCAATTTTTTTATTAGACATGCCAATGTGTATGCACACATACATATGAGTATACCACAAGCACACTTTTTTCAGAGAAGTTGCAATAACGATGAAATGATATTTATCAGTACATACCACTCTGGCGGGTTCAACATTTAAGTCAAATCAACACAAACCCTCCACCAAAACCGCCTCCATGCATTTCCTCCCCACGCCCGTGCTTTTCGTCTTACAATAGAGCGGTATAATCGCGGATTGGAAGGAAAAAATGAATCCCGAAAATATACGGTTTCAAAGAGAATAAACTAAATCCCTAAAATCTTGGGATAATGTATATGTTTGTTGCAAATTTAAGGGAAGAGAAATGAAACCGGTACCTAGTTCAAATTTTTTGGTACAGTCATCGCATAGGGGGAGAATCAATTGAGCATGCAAAAGATGGTCGTCAACGCGGCGGATGAAGGTCGTTGGCACGACGGAGGTGGTTCGTCGGCATGACGGAGGTGGTTTGTCGGCGTGATATGAGAGGTAGGTAGCGATATACACTCTGTGGTGGCGGTGGAGAATGGTGTGGAATGGGGGTTTCGAGGGTGTGGAATGCTCTCAATGGTGTGGAATGCTTCTCAAAGGTTTTGAGTTTTGGAAGAAGAAGATGGACGGACAGCTGCTGCATGAAGGCTATTCTGGTGGGAGGTTGGGCGGCGACATGACATTCCATAATTGCAGCATTTAAATGTATAGTCTTTTTAGGTTATTCAATTTTCTGGGAAAATTAGCAACTTGTTCTTATTTTTTGTTTTTTAATTTCTGATCTTCTTAGTTGCAGGTAGTATGTCTTCAGATTGAGAGGACATTTTTTCCAATTAATGCAATCCGAAGGTATTTCTGTCTAATGAGGGAGGTTGAACTTTGTACTCCTTCCCCAATAAAGGTATTGACTCCTTTTTAAGCAAACTTTTTTTCGGGAAGCAAATTTTTTCAGTAGTAACAATATGATATATCTAGATTTTCAAACTAGTTTTGTTTCTTAGAATTTTGAATTTCAAACTTCCTAAAATGTCTCCAACTTATTTTTAGGGGTATATTTTATCTCTCTTAAACTCTTATTTTGGTTTTAAACGTTAAGAATCATTAGACAGTTTGTTGGGAGGCATATTTGTCTTTTACAAATAGGTATTTATTAATCATTAAATCGTTTAGCTATCTATTTAATTTATAAACGTTTGTAGCTATATTTCAAGCCACCTATTTATTTTTAGCCATATTTCTTGTTGTCCCAATTTTTTTAATAATTTAACGTATCTCAATATTTTAGAATTTCCTAATCATATTTATTTTAATTTTTAAAATTTTTAAATGTTAGGACAAATAACACTTTTAGTCTTTAAAATTTATGTTTGGTTTTTATTTAGTCTCTAAGGTCTCAAAACTATTACTTTAGTTCTTGAGATTTTGCAAATAATTCTAAATTGTCTTTCAACTGAGTTGACTATTAGTTGAGCTTACAAAAGGATTATGTTTACACAATATGTAGATGGAGATGAATTCGAATGATAACTAACCTTTTGGATCGATATTACTATGTCCTAATCGATTGATGATTTACACTTAGGTTGACATTTGTTGCACTAATTGGACTATGTTGACGTAGTAAAGTATATTTTGTCATATGAACAATATCGAATAGATAAATAATTAACTAGCACATCATCCTTCAATTAGATAAACAAACAATAATTGACTATGTTCAAACAATAAAACTATTTTTCAAACTTCAGAAACTAAAAATGTAATTCATCTCTTTTTGCTTCAATAAAAAAGTAACTGTTTGCATCCCATATTTTTACTTTAATGTCAATTACTATATAGATTGAATATTGTACATTGGGTAGGTGGGTGAATAGGGCATAAATGTAGATAATTGAACAAATAATATTAAAAGCGAAACATAGAAACATTTTCCTAATTCACCTCACATCTCCTCCTTTATTTTCTGCCGACTTGAACATAGTTCAATGGATCAAAACGTTAGGTTGAAAGTTCAAAACCCATCATTTGTTTGTTGAGCTTAAAATAATTAATAACAATATAAAAGATAAATAAATGTAATATTGAAACTCTTTCATTCTTTAGCGATTATTGGATCCTATTAGAAACCTATTACTCACCCTACCCATTTTCATCTTGAGCCACCTATGTGGCTTTAATATATGTGTCCACCTCTATTAATAATTTATATATTCAAAGCTATATTAATTATTTGTTAAATAATTGATGGTAGAATAATAAAAAAGATACGAATAGTTAATTTAAAAAGTTGAAGGATTAAAATGAGATTAAAAACATGACATCTCTTACATTCTAGAAGACTTTGGACTAAAACTTTTAGACTTTCAATTTGTTTCCCCAATTCTATTAGTGAGACGAAGGAATTGTTGTCCATCAATGGTAGAATTTAAAAATAATAAAATAAAATAAAGTGAAATACTAAATTCGTAATGTTAGATATATAAAGACAAAAATACGCCTACTCTAACATAACCTAGAGTGGTAAAATTAGAAATATGTAAAATAACATGAAAAGTTCAAAAGTTCTAGAATCAATAGTGTAGATCGAAGTTTTCTAAAAAAAAAAAATAGTGTAGATCGAAGCTAAGTCAACAATCCTAATTCTCCTAAAAAAAAGTCGACAATCTAGTCATATCTCTCTCTTGGATCATCAAGAAATGACCAAAGTATGATTTTCATGAACTGTTCATTCTCCATGGAATAGCTCGGGAAAATTTCTAGCACTACGATAGTACATATATATTTCTTCCATTCAATATTTGACATGTCATTTAATGATCATTTAATAATATAAAATTTATTCGAATGAGTCTCACACCATTTTAAATGATTCTTTCATGACAAACAAGAGGTAGTGTAAAAAAAATTTCATACCACCGTACTAGAAAATTTTCCGAAGAGCTCCTTCAATTCATGAGATGTCTTCTCTAGTCCAATTATGCCACTTGTAAATCTTTTCTCCAACTCATCATATCTCTCGATTTGCTCGTAGTTGTTCTTGGATGAATAACGTTGGATGGATCGGAGTTACTTTGATTCATATAAGAAGATATTGAATTCGCTAATCAAAAAGCAATAGGGCACCATTGTTTTTTTTTTTTTTTTTTAGAAGAATAGGGCAGCATTGTTTCATCAACATCTTGTAACCCTACTTTTTAATATAATACTTATATAAATTTAACAGGGAAAAAAAAAGAGAGAAGTCTAGATTTTAAGGAAAAACTTACCTAGGATACTAGTCCTTGGAGAAAGAAAGTGAGAATGAATCTTGATCCATAGTGCTAAAAAAACCAACTTTAATTATAGAGAAATAAGTGGTTAACATTTTGATCTAAAGAACTTTAGGATTACCGCACAAGAAAAATGAGAACGAACTATGAAAATATCATACTCCCTTATGTCACATTATGCTTCTTTAAAAAAAGAAACTTCATTAACTAAGCAGAAAGATTAGTGTTATAGGTGATTTTGGACCACACAGATGGACAAGGAGCTGACGAGGACAATCGGGCAGAGGTAGGACCAAAAGACCGACCCAGAGGAAGACCGGGCCAAAGGGTCGGGCCATTTGGTCGGCCTCGGCAAAAGGCCGAGGCTGACCCTTCGGCCTGTTTGCGCGGGCCGAGCCCGGTGACCTCTTTTCGGTCCCTGATGCCCCGAATCGCCCCGGTTCCGCCTGGTTCGTCCCGAAGCAGCACCGAATTCCTAAAAACCCTAGGAGGACAAACAAGTATAAAACCCCTTCTTCACCACGGAAGAAAGGTTCCGAAACTCTATTCTTGACTCTCCCCTTACTATCTGTAGCTTCTCCTCGGTTTTCTGACTTAGGCATCGGAGGCGGTGTGGCCTACACCACGCCGGTGTGCAGCGATTTTTGCTGGTCTTGAAGGTCACGTCTTCCCCAGTTTTTACAAATTTACTGTTGGTGTCACGTGAAGGTCAAGGTGAGTCTTCTGTCCGGATTTTGGCATCAACAATTAGGTACACCAAATTCCTCGAGAAAAACAGAGGAGATCCACATAGGATTAATTAGTAGCATCCTCACAAAAAACTAAATCTTTCAAAGAAGAAGATGGGATATGCCCAAAAAATGCACACAAAGTTGAATCTAAACTGTCTCTACCTAGGTTTTTGTCTTTATAAATATTCTTTTAATACATGGATCATTGAAAAAAAAAAAAAGGAAAAGAGAAATCTTACTTTGAGGCTACTTTAGAAGAAAAAAAAGTTTTTTTTTTTTTTGGAGAAATATAAGAAGCTTGAATTTTTTTTTTTTTTTTTTTTTTTTTTTTTGTTTAAACATATATATATAAGAAGCTTGTTAACTCTTCTTTTGGGGAGAAGTTAGGAGTGACAAGACCATTTTACCCTTTGAAATTTCAAAAATCACTTGAAAAAGAGGTAGACAAGAAAAGGGCCATCATAAATATTTACCTAATGATCCATTTGTCCAACTTATGTCTAGTGCCAAAAATTACCACACAAAGATGACCTTAAATTATAATTTTATACCCACATTTTAACATTTATTATTCAATTTTGATCCTTATGGTCCCGTTTGATAACCATTTGATTTTTTATTTTTTATTTTTGAAAATTAGATTTATTTTCTTCCCATTTTCCTATCATGGTTTTCATCATTGTCAAGGATACATTTGAATTCCTAACCAAATTCCAAAAACAAAAACAAGTTTTTGAAAACTACTTTTTTTGGTTTTCAAAAATTGGCTTGGTTTTTAAAATCATGGAAAAAATGGTATTAGAAAAACAAAGAAACTTGGAGGTGAAAGTAGTGTTTATAAGCTTAATTTTCAAAAACCAAAAACAAAAAATCAAATAGTTATCAAAGGAGACCTATATTTTCAAAATAATGTATTACCTCATTGGTTTATCTTTTTATTTCCATTTCCTACAACAATTTTGACTTTAATATATTAAAATTTTGTAGGATAGTTAATATACAAATTATGCCATATGACAACATGTAGGGTGTTGACTATTGTTTAATCCAACAAATTTATTAATGTAAGAGAAACTTAAGTCGAGATGAATTTTCTTGTAGTGTTTTTTTAGTAACATTCAACAACAATTGAAAGTAGGGAGATTTAATATCTTGGTCGATGGTACATGCTAATTATCGTTGTGTCATGTTCACCTTAACGTGTGTGACTATTGTTTTAAACAAAACATTACAAGGTATAAAGACAAACTGAAAATACCAAAGCGAGCCTAGCTCATTGAAAAATTGACCGGTATCCTAGACCATGAGGTCAGAGGTTCGAATCCTCCACTTCAAAAGTTGTTGAACTCAAAAAAAAAATAATAATAAATAAATAAAAACAATTTTTTAATAACCAAAATTAGATGTAAAGAAAATAACTGCAATTTATGAGAATTTTTGTAGATTTAGTTGCACTTGAAAGTGGTTGAGATATCTTGTTGGTTGGTTAGGTAGGTAAAGTCCAAGGCCAATGCTCACCCACATTATCATTATTTCACCAATAAAATATTCAAAACAACAACTGATCACACAATTTTTTTAATATAAATATAATGTTACAAATAAAATAAAAACAATTAGATCTCAATAATTCTTCACTTAACTTAAAATAAGACTAATTGGAGGTAAAAAGAAAAAGTCTTTTTTAGGTTAAGTTACATAACTTGTCTCATAATTTTTATAGTTTTTTCAATTTACTCTTGAATTCATGATGAGTGAGTTTGGTTTGTGGATGTATAAAAAAAACGGTTTTATTACGACAGGATTGTATTAATTAAATCTCTCAACTTTCAAAAATATCTAATAGGTTCTCAAACTTTCAATAGTGTGTCTAATAGGTCCCTAAACTTTAAAAATGTCTAATATGTCCTTGAACTTTCAATTATGTTCTAATATGTCCCTAACACATTTGAGATTTTTAAAAATTAACCGACACTTATGGGACCCTAAACTCCCAATTTTGTATCTAGTAGGTCTTAGAATTTTTTTTTTTAAAAAAATGGAAGAGGTCAAAGACTTATTAGACACAAAATTGAAAGTTAAAGGGTTTATTGGACACAAAAGTGAAATTTTAAGGACTTATTGCATACTTTTTAAAGTTTAACGACCTATTTGAAACAAAATTGAAAGTTCGAAGACCTATTTTACATTTTTTAAAGTTTAGGGACCAAATTGACACAACCCTAAAAGTTTCAGGGACTAAACTTGTAATTTAACCAAAAAATAAATTTGAAAATAAAGAATTCAATGAAAATGACCGTTGTATTTAATGTTTTCATTTTTTTTATGTGTTTGGTAATAGATTTAGAAACTGGATTTCAATTTAAAAGGTTTGTATTAACAAGTGGAAATGGTGGAGGTGTGCAAAATGTGTTTCTCAATATATTTATAAATCATAAAAATAGCTGTAGTTACCCACTAAATATCAATCTCAACTATTACTAATTAATATTTTTAATCAAACTAATAATAAGTAATTTATAAACATGTTTTATGTTATAAATTTTGTATAATAATTATTTTACAATATTATATAATTTATGATATATTATGTTATACCTATTTTAATTTTTATAAAAATGAAATGAGTATATAACCTGAAATAGTATATTTCCCAATGTTTTTATTTCTTTTGAATGTAATTTTGCATTTTAAAGTTTTAAATTCAAAATCTAGATAGACTAAAAACATCAAAACACATATTGTTTTCTAAATTGTCATTAGATTACAAAAACTTGATTAACGATATTTATTGAATCCATTTAACTTGAATCTGAAAACATAAAATAAAATTCAGATGACATGTCAGAAAAATCCTTAAATATTGATGTGGTTTATTGAGATTTATATTATAAGCCGTGATTTAAAATGATGTGATAGACAGTAAACCAATTTAATAAAATGAGAATATGTAAACAAAAAAAAATTACAATCGAGACTTTTTAAAGTTCAAGAACTTATCCGGGCATACAATTAAAGGTTTTTTTTTTCCTTTTGTTCTTTTCTTTGTGTAATTATTAAATTAATTGATGATTTGTTGTTAACTATTGAGTGTGGATAATATAATGAGGGAATGGGACCAATGGAAGAACAAAAAAAGACAGGCTAACTCACACATACATCATATATATTGCTTTACAACCTAATTAGGTGGTGTTTGTGTCCCAAGCAAATGAAAATTATAGGAAAATAAAATATTATTTTCTAAATTATGAATATTTGAATTGCATTCTCATTTATTTTGTACTATAGGATGGTTTTTACTTTTATTTGGTTTTTAAATTAATCTTAACTTGATATTAATTGTCTATTAACAACTTTTCTAAAACAATTTTTTTAAAATTTGTTTAGTATCTAAAAACATACTTTAATGAACCTTAGCTAAGTTTTAAAAACAAAAAACACCTTTCTGAAAACTATTTTTTTTTTTTTTTAATTGACAATGATCTAAAAAGTGTTTTTTAAATAAAGAAAACTTAAAACATAAAATCAGTTAACAAGCTTGTTTTCTAAAAAATAGAGTAAAAGTCATCATCAAACAAGCTTATTTCTTTAAGAGAAGGAAAAAAAAATCATCATCAAACAAATTTAAATTACTATTCAAATTTAAGTATCTTAGGACCAAATATGATCTATTTTTAGGGACTGAGTTAGAAATTTATTTTTAGGAAGCCAAAATCCTATATGCTTTGTAGGTATATTCAATCATTCAATTCTAAGGTTTTAAGAGATGACATAAATTAAAGAAAAACTACGAAATTCTAAGTATTTTATAGGCTAAATTATAAAAAATGTCCCTCAATTGTGGGGTTTGTTTCAAAAATGCCCCTGAACTTTGAAATTTTTCAAAAATATCCTTGAACTTTGAAAAATGTTTCAAAAATACATTTTTCGTTAATTTTTGGATGAAAGCCGTTAAAGTTTCAGTTTCAAAAAGACCCTTGAACTTTCAAAAAAATAAAAAAAAAAAAGAAAAATTAAAAAAAATATCCTTATTGAAAAATGCTTCTTATTTTTTCCTCCTCTCACCATAAATTCTAATGGTTTCCATCCAAAAATTAACGACAAGGATATTTTTGAAACACTTTTCAAAGTTTAGGAGTATTTTTGAAACTTTTCAAAGTTCAGGGGCATTTTTGAAACAAACCCAATAGTTCAGAGATTTTTTTTTTTTTTTTTTTTTTTTTTTTTTTTTATTTAGCCTATTTTATATATACATTTGAATTCACGACAAATTAACAAGGGCACAATAATCATCTCTCCCTTATCCATAATTTTCATTAGCTTGAGACTTTATGATAGATTTAAACTCCTGACCTCCTGATTGAAAGTACATTATATCAATTATCACTAAATCTTAGCGACCTTAAAACAAAGTAAGACCCACATATATAAAAAAACTATACGCCTGTTTTCAAAATCAGACGTTCAAATCTCACCCATCTAATTAAAAAACGGAAATAAATATAAAAATGAAATGAGATTTGAATAAGAAGTAGAAGAAATTGTGGGGTGACTTGATAGAGAGGCAAGTGAGAGTGAGAGGTGGATAAAGGATTGGTTTAAACCACTCCCACTTGTGAACTCCTTAAATACCATTGCCTTTCCCACCCCTCCATTAATTCCTCTCTTATTTACTACTCCTCACATATCCTTTTTTTCCCATTCATTTTTTTTTTTTTTTTTTTGCACATCAGCTCCATGAAATTACAAGGATTCTTCAAACCCCATTGCAGGTTTCATTTCTTTCTTCTATTCGTATATCATTCGCTAATTTAGTCTTGATCTGTTTCGCTTTCTTCTCGAACGAATAAGATCAGAATACAACCTTTCGTTTTTTGTTATCTGTCTTATAGAGACGATAAAAAGTTGTTTTAAAAATTCTAAAACCTATGAGTGCTTTTAAGAGAAACACTCTACGAAAGTGCTTATGTCGTCTTAATTTCCGACTACCTTGTTGGTTTAAGATTTTTGTTTTTTTTTTTTTGGCTTAGGTGAAGGATGAATTATTAGATGCAAAATGGGGAAGAAGAAAGGAGGCAGCTGGTTCTTTGCTGTGAGGAAAGTTTTCAAACCTTCTCCTCCCACCCTGCTTGAAACTAAGGTAAATATTATTCAATCTATATAACAAATTTAGGTTTAGAAGCTAAGCATATATCTGGTTTAAACCCACCAAATTTGTTGATTATTATTTAAGTTAACAACTCACAAGTTAAGTCACAAACTCAAGCAAATTTATATTTGGTTAAAGATATGTTTTTTTTTTTTTTTTTTTTTTTTTTTTTTTTTTTGATAATATGTGGGTGGAAGATTTGAACTGATGACGTTTTGATCGAGGGTAAGAGCTTTATCTCAGTTTAGCTATACTCATGTTGACGGCTAAAATCTATGTATTAATTTTTTTTTTGAAAATGAATCTATGTATTAATTAATTTTTAGCGTTTGAAAAGTTCCAATCTTGTCCCTAGTATATTGATTTTTTTTTAAAAAAATTAAATGCTTATGGTCACAAAGCATTAAAAGTATATTTAACAAAATAACATGTCATGTCAAAATACGTTATACTAAACGAGTTAAAAGTACTCTATACGTCTGAATTTGATGAAATAGGAACAATACTCATCCCATAACATTTAAAACTAATTCACTTCATCCGACTTAGTAAGTTAGTAAGCAATGACTTAACCTAAAATTGCTCGTTGTTCTAAAAAAATTGTCCTATTAAAATGTTAGTATGCAATGATCGATGATCAAACTCACAAAAATTACTACTTTTAAAAATTCATATATATCGTCGTTCTTTTAATGTTTAATGATAGCAAGAACTTAATTACAACAAATTCAATAGATGAAACAAAAACTTTCAAAACATCACAAACGAAATTGAAAAAACATTCAAACATGAAGGACTAAAATAGAATTCCATTACATCGCAATTATTTTTCGAATTTTAGAATGAAATTTATAATATCATTTTGTTGATGTTGATTATTTTTGAAACATGGATGATGCAGGAGAAAAATAACATTGTACATGAGAAATGTGAAGAAGTTCCTGAAGTTGTGTCCTTTCAACATTTTCCAGCAGACAATAGCTCTCCTGAGACTGCAGATTATGAGAGCACAAATTCTACGCCGTTAACGGCCGGCGACAGAAACCACGCCATCGCGGTCGCCGCCGCCACCGCTGCAGCGGCCGAGGCTGCAGTGGCGGCGGCTCAGGCCGCCGCAAAGGTGGTTCGCTTGGCTGGCTATGGCCGCCGGCCATACTCCAAGGAAGAAAGAGCTGCAACTGTTATTCAATCTTACTATAGAGGTCACTTGGTAAATATATTTATAACTCTTTCTTCCATTCTAAGAAATTAGTCTAATCATCATTACCAATTAATTATTTGACTCACACAAAGCACTTTTACTTGCTTTTCACAAAAGCATTTGAGATTTTGTTTCATTGTGATTTGATTGATGATCCTTATGATCTAACATATACTTGTGCTTTCTTATCTTTAATTACTTTTTAGGTGTATAATATAATAATATTTGTCTATACGTTAAATTACATGTTTAGTTTTTAACTTTCAAGATTGTGTCAATTTAGTCCCTGAACTTTAAAAAGTTTCAAATAGGTCCTCGAACTTTTAATTTTGTTTCTCATAGGTCCTTAACTTTAAAAAATATTTAATAGGTCTTTAAACTTTTACTTTTGTATCTAATAAGTCTTTGACCTATTTGACATTTTTAAAAATTCACAGTGACTTATTAGACATTTTTAAAGTTCGAGAATCCTATTAAAAAAAATTGAAAGTTCATGGATCTAATTGATACAACCTTAAAAATTCAGAGACTAAACTTGTAAACCAGGTATAAGATTCACTTATTTGTTAAATGCAGGGAAAATAAACCATTATAAATAAGTCATACTAAAAAGAATCCAAATGATCATTTTGTTTATTTTTTACTTTTCTTCACTTATGTACTTTCTCTCAATATATTATTATTTTTTTTCTCTTTATGCACAATTTTCTTTATTGGTGTAGTCTCTTTCAACCTGTTTAATTTTTTTAATAAATACTTTCATTTTTTTTCCATTAGAAAATTTTAAAAATATTTGTTAATTATTCAAAAAATAATTTTAGTAAGATAAAAACACATTTAGTATTATGAAAAAATATACAAACTTTTATTACTAAATTCATGCTCTAGACCTTTTCATTAGCAATAAGTTTATTCAATCTTTTCGTAGGCTCGATGTGCTTTACGTGCATTGAAAGGTCTAGTGAGACTACAAGCATTGGTTCGAGGCTACAACGTCCGTAAACAAGCACAAATGACAATGCGATGCATGCAAGCATTAGTTCGTGTCCAAACTCGAGTTCGAGCCCGTAGGCTCCAACTAGCACACGACAAGTTTCAAAGAAAAGTCGAAAACGTCGAAAAAGAAGAAGAAAATGAAGAAGAAAGATTCAAACGAAAACACGAGAAGTCGAAGATTCCTCACAAAAGATATGAAATGGAAGCTCAAGGTTCAGAGAAAAACAGGAAACTTTCTTCAAGAAAACATGAACCCGGTCTGGTTTGTGAAGGCGAAAGTCGACGTACGACGCAATGGGGTTGGAGTTCGCTGGACCGTTGGATGTCGTCCCAGCCTTACCAAGTTCAAGACGACATGTCGGAGAAGACTGTTGAAATGAACTTGGACTCGGGCCCAAACTCGGCCCATATTCCAAGCTACATGGCCCCGACTCAGTCGGCAAAGGCCAAGGCCCGGAATCTAAGTGCAACGAAGCCACAAAGCCCAATTTTGAGCCCATCGATGAGGAAGGGTTGGGCTCCGAACTCGTCGAGTTCTACAGTGAACCAGGCCCAATACGGCCCAATAAGCAAGAGTAATGGGAAAGGTAGTGGTATTACAGGCCATGATCCAGATTACTTTGGTGGAGAAGAGTGGGCCTTTCCCCTTGGAGCCCATGGTTGGAGATGATTTGGTAAAAATGGGCTGAAATAATAGGCCCATATTTGTTTGCAGAATGTTATTTATTGGGAGTCAGTTGATATGAACATAAGAGTGTGCTTCCTTTACAATTAATTTCCTTATTTGATTGATTGGTTTAATACAAAAAGAAATTGTGCATTTTTAGCCATACTTTTTCTTTCCAAAAAAAAAAAAAAAAAAGAAAGATACAAAATACTCATAGACTTGACTAATTTGCACCATTTTAACTTTGAACTTTGAATTTAATTAAATTGAATAGTGAATTCTAATGCGTCGTAAGATAAGAACTAATTATCAGCAAAGTTTAATCAAACAAAGTTTAATCAATAAAATACTTAAAGAAACTATAAGTCCAAGAATTCCCAAACAGAGTTAGTCATAAATCCTCCCACCCCCTCTAAAAAGGGAGAGAATATTAGTTTGATAACCATTTGGTTTTTGAAAATTAAGCTTGTTTTCCTTCAATTTTCTTACCATGATTTTCATCCTTGTTAATGACACATTTGAATCCCTAGCCAAATTCAAACTTAGCTTGGTTTTTGAAAACATGGAAGAAAGTGTATAACAAAACTAAGAAACTTAGAGTGTGTTTGGTTTAACTTTTCAAGTGTTTAATTTTGAAAATAAATCATTTTGAAAATTTTTCTAGTGTTTGGCTACCACTAAAAATGACTTATTAGAAAATGAGATTGATAAAAAAACCATTTTGAGAGAAACACTTGACACAAACTTTTTAAAAAAGACTTCTTTAAGTAAACACCAAACATAGGAGTGTTTAAATTATAAACAATTTTTACACAAAATGTTTTTTTTTTAAAAAATGCATTCTTGAAAACACATTTAAATTAAAATGTATTCCAAACGGACCCTTAATGGTTGATAAGTAGTGTTTTTAAGCTTAATTTTCAAAAACCAAATGGTTATCAAACGGGGCCTTAATTTTTATTTTTTTTGTCGATGACATCAACCTTTGGAGGTGGGAGATTTGAATCTCTGACCTCTTGGTCGATGGTACATGCCAATTATTGTTGAGTTGTGCTCGCTTTGACATTAATTTTTCTTATTCACATGTAAATTCTATTTGATGAAATCTTAGGGATAAAACTGATTAATCGAGTTTGTCGTGAGAAAAAATTGCCTCTATTCTTATTTGTCCTAAAAGTATATGGGTTAGTTCCTACCCTTAGTTCAATGAGTCAATTTTAACCATAAAATTTAATTTTCATCTAATTGATTTGCAAACTTTAACGGAAAAAAAGGATGGAGCGAGACAAATGAAAGAGAGAGAAAGAGATAGACAGAGGAAAGAGAGAGAAAACTATTTGTGCTATGTCATATAAGGGAATGATTTCTAGTATTACGAGAGTACCATACTCCGTTTGTTCACACTATAACTTTATCTTTATAAATATATTTTAATGTTGGTGGATCCTACATTATTTTTAAAATGATACTCACATGACAAGCAATAAACGGGAGGAGTATCCATACTATTAGTTGTACTAAAAATTTTCCATCATATAAGCTTTTACCATCACCTAAACTTCACCAATATCTTGTTGATATCATACTAAAGTTTTTTTTTCCTTCAACTTCAAAGATTTCTTTTTAAAGTTTACAAAAGAAGTTTTTTCTTTTTTTTTTTTGGGTAGAAATTATGAAATGATATCCACACAAATTGGGTCCATGAATCTACATTGATTTTAGAAAAAAATTGGTATTTGGTACAAAATTAAATCATTGTCAAACTCATCCATTTATATTTTTCAAAAAAAAAAAAAAAAAAAAAACTCATCCATTTATTAACAAAATAAATTTAAATTGGTAGGCCATTTATTTCATCCTCTCGGTGGGTGGCTTGTTTCTTCACATTTTTTCAATGTTTGAATTGAATTTCTTTTCGTTTGATTGAACTAAAAAAATAAAATAAAATAGTGATATATATATATATATATATATATATATATATATATATATATATATATATATATATATATATATATATATATATATATTCACAATCATTCACTTTTAATTTTGAAATTTTGGTGTAAACGTGATTTTTTTTTTCATTTTTCTTTTGAAGTTTTTATTTTAGTTTCAAGACTTCCCATTAGATTTAATGTTTAAAGTGAATTATCTACAATAACTACAATTTGAATGGTTTCTATTTAGGAACGGTTTAGAATATCTTTGAATGTTTTTCTAGAATGCATTTTTTTAAAAAAAAAATGTATAAAAAATGTTTATAATTTATGTTTGGTTACATTTCTTGTGTTTTTATACTCAAGTTATTATATACTTAAAAACTTTTTTTTTTAAAAAAATTGTTTAAGTGTTTCTCTCAAAATAATTTATTTTTCAATCTCATTTTTTAATAGGTCATTTTAGTGGTTGTCAAACACTAGATTTTTGTTTTTCAAAATTAAACACTTGAAAAGTTAAACTAACCATACTCTAAGTTATTGAGATTTAGATAATAACTTTAAATGATTTGTTAACTCTGAGTTGACTTAATATGACATGACATTTAAGTTGATGAGGTTGACTATTTTAAATTATTTTGGAGTTGACATGGGGGTATTAACACATTGGGTTTCTATAAAGATAATTACATTTTTATTTCTAAGATTGAGTTTTTGTTTTTTGAATTCAACAACATTAGAGGTGGGAATTGGAACCTCTCATCTCTTCCCACTTTTCTAAAACATAACTATATACATGAGTTTACCAATTTTAACCTCTAAAATGATTTTTTAAAAAATTAAATATAACATACCAATTTTAAATATTTTATTTTTGAAAATTATTGATTTTTTATTTAAAAGTTTTAGAGGACAAAAAACCATAAAAGGATTACCAAATACATTTTCTCTTTTTTTTTTTTCAATAATAAAAAAGAGAGAATAACAAAAACATTATTAAATATCTACTAAATACATTTTTGTTTTTCTTTCTTAGAAAATCAAGAAACAAGAAAGAGATACATTAACAAATTGATCCTTAACATTATGCCTTTCTTTTTCTAATCTATGGAGAATGAAGTGTAACATTCTTTATTAGTTATATATCATATTGATATAATTGATCTCTTTAAACAAAATTCGGATAAAAAGTTAGATCCGTAACTCTATCCAATATATATTTTTTTACAAGTGATCTATTCTTCTTCTTCTTTTTAAATTTATTGACTGTCAATTTGTCAATTTCATTTCATTTATCACCATATTTTCATTGGTGACGAAGGTTTTTAAGATGAAAGGGATTCATTTCTACTTGAAATATTCCAACATTGTTAAATGTATTTTGTTTTATTTGAACTAAATTGACTTTTCATCCGACGCGTTTTCATAACGATTTTATTTGTACTCATTTTATGTTAAATGATTGGTTAAAGTCTCGTTTGATAACTATTTGATTTTTAGTTTTTGAAAATTATGTTTGTTTTCTCTCAATTTCCAATACCATAGTTTTCATCTTTGTTAAGGACACATTTGAATTCTAGCCAAATTCCAAAAACAAAAACAAGTTTTTGAAAACCACTTTTTTTAAGTTTTAAAAAATTGACTTGGTTTTTTAAAATATGAGAAGAAGGTAGATAAAAAAAAAACAGAGAAACTTAAGGTGAAAGTAGTGTTTGTAATTTTTTTTTTTTTTAAAGTAGTGTTTGTAAACTTAATTTTCAAAAACTAAAAACCAAAAGCCAAATAGTTATCAAACGAGACCTAAATTACAAGTTTAGTCTCTAAACTTGAATGATCGGTTAATTTTAAAATCAAATTTTCAATTTTATTTGACATCTAATTTTGAATAAATGATTAAATAAATACCTATAATGAGTTAAGATTCTTTAAAAGTCTAATGTATATATATATATTAGATAGTAAGTGTATTCATGTGTGTTCAATCTACGCCTAATTTAACTAGTTAAGACATATAAATTTTTTTTATGAAAAAGTTAGAGATTTAAATTTTTGCCTCACATATTATCGAACTAAAAAAAAGTATATAGATATGTGTTTGATGTCGATTTTGAAATTTAGAACTATGAGCATGGGAAAGAATTGCAATAAAAACATTTGTTTAATTGTTTTTTTTTTTTTTTAAATTTGTCTATTTTGGAATATAAAAACATTGGTTTCTTGTTAATTATTAAAATCAATTATTATCTTCAACTTGGAAAATATATTACATAGAAAATGAATGATACTAACAAATAATTGTATTTAAATATTAAGAAATTGGGTTAGTTATAGAATATAGGAACAAACCAATTGGCAAATGAGAGGTCCTTATATGAAAGCCTGTATAATAAATAGATACTTTTTTTTTTTTTTTTGAGAAGTAATAAATAGATACTATTAGTAGTAAAGTATATTTTAATTAATTCATAATCAATTTTGAATCTGAGAAAAATATTACAAAATAATCCTTATAATAAGATGATTGAAAATGACTTAACATGGAAAGAGACATCTGTTAGAAAAGAATAAAGGAATGAGACAACTTATAATAAAAATTTATAAGAAAAAAAAGTAAGCAATGATATGATCTTTTTTAATCATTCAACAAGTAAAAAAGAACTATCAATTATTATATGTGTCGGTTTGTTTACTTGTCGAAGAAATTATTTTTTTTAATTGAACAATATGGGGTTGGAAAATTCGAACCCATGATCTCTTCATCATAAATACATATATCTTTGTGTCAGTTGAACTATACTCTTAAAAAAAATTAATTATGGAAAGATAAATAGCTTAGTCAAACGATCTCACCTTTTATATATATATCGCTTATTGATATTCATAAATGAGATTGAAATTTAAATTACGGAGGCGGTGAAGATTCAAATCTACTATTGATAATAGGAGAGATAGAGGTACCTAACCATTTGAACTATATCAAGTTAATGACCCTTAACATATTTTTTGAAGCGATAGTGACCCTTAACATTGATGTTAAAACCTTCCATTTATAAAAATAACATGTTAACTAATATTTTATTCTTTTAGAACAATGGCCTATGACATTAACAGAAGTGTGGTTATCAGTTGGTCATTCAACATCAGTTTGGTTGAAACCTATACTCAACACCAAAAGATTAAAAATTCGAATCTTCATTCTATATGTTTTTAACTAAAAAAAGGAATTGGTGGACTCAACGTCAAAAGATTAAAAATTCGAATATTCGTACTATATGTTTTGAACTAAATAAAGAATTGGTGGAAACCTATACTCAACACTAGAAGATTAAAAATTCAAATCTACACCTCATATGTTTTGAACTAAAAAAAGAATATATCATAATATGAATTTATAAAAACTATGAACCAAACATGAATTCTTTCTCTTTGCCAATAACCCAAATCCTCCATCTCAAAGTTGAATCAACCAACCCCAAATGATTGGAGCTTGGATGATGCTGTTTTTTTGTATTGTTTTTGTAGTTTAATAATAACAATTAGGACCGTTTTTAAGAATGTATTTTCTTTTAAACATTTTGTATAAAAATTGCTTAGAATTTAAACAATGGTTACGTTTTCTTACCAGTGTTTTTATACACAAGTTATTACTATATATTTAAAAACTCTTCTAAAACAATTTTGCTTTCAAGTGTTTCTCTCAAAATGATTTATTTCTCAATCTCATTTTTAAGTTATTTTTAGTGGTTGGCAAACATTTGAATTTTTGTCAAAAATGATTTTTTTTTTCAAAATTAAACACTTGAAAAATTAAATTAAACATAGCTTTAATTGAGGACAATACTTGACTATATTTTGTAAGGATCTTCCTGCATACCACCAAGAGATAAAAAAAAAATGAAAAATACTTTGACAGTTAGAAGATATACAAAGTTTTCTCGTTTTCTAATGAATCTCTACATATCGTATGTAGCCAAAGTATGGTAATTTTTTTTTTCTTATTTTCTACTTTTTTTTTTCTTTCTTATTGTCAATATTTTAATGGAATATGGAGGAGGAACCTGCACCGTCAAATATTGTTCATTAATGGATAGTTATCATTAAAAAAAAATTTAAAAAATTCCCAAAAGTCCAAAAACATCTTTGTTTTACTTTTCAAAAAAAAAAAAAAAAAGAAAAAAAAAGGGTAAAATACCTTTTTGGTCCCTCATGTTTCGGGTTAGTTTCTAATAGGTCCCTAGGTTTCAAAATTGAACAATCAAGTCCCCACTGTTTTGAAAATGCTTCTATTGAGTCCCCGGACCGTTAAAATAATTAACGGTGCTGACGTGGCACGTTAAAATAATAAAATATTAATTTTTTTTTAATTTAAAATAATAATAATAATATGATTAATTTTTTTTAAAAAAAATATCTCTCTGTTTTTCCTCTCCCCTCACCCCGAAACACTCCCCTTTCATTCCTCTCTCCCTCCTTTCCCTTGTCGCCGCCGCCCATGCCGTCGACGCCGCCGCCTGTTACCTTCTTCATCTTCAAACAAAAACCCACCCCCACCCCTTTCACCTTTCATCTTCTTCTTCCTCAACACCCCCTCCCCTCATCTTCTTCTCTCCTCCTTTCCGGCGCCATTTGAGTTTGCTGTTTTTTTTTTTTTTTTTTTTTTTTTTTTTTTTTTTTGCGTAGATCTGGAAGACGAAAGGGTTTGGGGAAGAAATGGGTTTTAGGTTGAAGAAGATGAAAGGGTGGGTGAAGGCCGAGGCGCTGTCGAGGCCGGAGGTGGGTTCGTCGAGGAGCAGAACGACGGGGTCGTGGAGGAGGCTGAGGCCGATGGAGACGCTCCGAAGAGGCCGGAGATGAGACGGGTGTTGGCGAAGTGGGAAAGGCAGAGGTCGGCGAGCAGGGAGTCGACGGTGGTCGGGATTTGGGATTTTTGGGGAGGAGGAGGCGAGCGGCGAAGGCGAAGGTAAATTTTTATAAAAAAAAAAAAAAAATCTTCCATCATCGATGTCGGAGTTGAAACGCCAGCGATGGAAGTTTGTTCGCCGGCAACGAAAGTTTAAAACATAGGAGATAAGAAGTGTTTGCCGGCGACGGAAAGAAAAATGAAGAAGAAAGATGGGAAAGAGAAGGGGGCACGGGTGAAGGAGGATGGGGAAGAGAGAGAAATGGTTTTTTATTTTTTATTATTTTTATTTAAAAAGAAATATTATTATTATTTATTATTATTATATTATTTAAAATTTAAAAAATCAATATTTTATTATTTTAACGTGCCACGTCAGCACCGTTAAAAAAATTAACGGTCCAGGGACTCAATAGAAGCATTTTCAAAACAGTGGGGACTTGATTGTTCAATTTTGAAACCTAGGGACCTATTAGAAACTAACCCGAAACATGAGGGACCAAAAATGTATTTTACCCAAAAAAAAAAAAAAACTTTTTTTTATAAACAATCTCCACCATATCCATGACTTAGCATATCTCTCTCTAAAATTCAATCTCTATTAAACTCTCTCAACCACCCCACACAAAAACTCACTCTCTCTTCCACTCACATCTATTTCTACCAACTTCTCTCTAGCCCCATGTGGTCGGAGCCGCCGCACACGGCGGAGTCAACCTCTTCTCCCACGCTACCACCTCTGTCCTGGCTTCGGCCGGAGCCGCCATGGATGCCGACGCCGCCGCGTCTAACTTTGGCCTCCGTTCCCTTTTTGTGGGAGGAGGCCCCGGGGAAGCCCCTACCATCCTCCGGATCGGAACTTCCGTGGCCGTCGCCGGCGCTGGGGGAGCTGCCTCCGCCGCCACGGCTGTTGAACGAAGCAAAACAGAGCTCTCTGCCGTCGCCCACGACGGTGCTCGACGGGCCGGACAGGGCTGGAGATGGATCAAAGAGATGGGGCTCTTTCAGGATGTGTAAGGAGTTCGTCGTCGGCGGAGGCGGAGCCAATGACTCTTTCGCCGCTGGTGTCGACGACGGCGGTGGAAGCGGGCGGTTTAGAAGGAAGAGAAGTTCATCATTGTCAGTTTCTTCTTATGCAAGAACAAACTTCTTGGTAAGTTCAAATATTTTCAACTTGTGATAATTAACCATTTTTTTTTTAATTTACTAAATGGTTTTTTGATTTTTTAAGGTAATTTAGGGCCCGTTTGGTAACATCTCGTTTCTTGTTTCTTGTTTTTAATTTTATTAAGAAATCTAAGTATTTAATATTTCTTGTTTCTCATTTTTTAGAAACACTTCCAAAATTTGTATAGAACTTTCGAGAACAACTAAAACTAGTTTCTCATTTTTTGTTCTTGTTTCCAATTTTTTTCCAAACATAAATAAGAATATAGGTTTATTATTATTGAATGTATAGGTGTTAGGGTCATGAAATTCTATTTTTCTTTATTAAAAATGAAGAAACGAAAACAAGAAACGAGAACGTTACCAAACGGGCCCTTATAGTTTAGTTTATTCCTTAATATTTATTAAAAAGTTCCCAACTATATTTCTATATATATATTTATATATTTAACATTCTTTAATTCCAATTTTAGACATAAAGTCCCAAGTTTTAAGTTATAAAATTACTTATGTTAAATGACTAATATATATAGATAGATACGTATGTATATACATATACACATACATGTTTTATGTTGGTTGAGCTAGACTTATATTGAATTTATAATATTAAATTAATAATAAAGTCAAAATTTTGAAAAAAATTAACAAAATTTAACAAAATTTTTAAGAGCTAAACTAAAACTTCTAAAGCCTAAGAAACTATAGTGAAATTAATATTAAAAACAAAAATTAGGGATATAAATTAGATTAAAAAGTTATAATACTATAAAAAATAATCCATTTTTAAATAAATATACACATACCTTCTAGAAGTAGATTTAAAGTTTTTCATTTTTCAAATTAGCAACACTATCATTGTCATTTTGAGTTTTAATCATTTTTAGTATTCATCAAATAAGAACATTATTTTTATTTTATTTTATTTTTGTTGAGTACATCAACATTTTAGAGTGAGGAGATTCGAATCTCTGACCTCTTGGTCGAGGGTATATGTCAATTACTATTGAACTATGCTCACTTTGACACAAAATAAGAACATTTATTAAGCTTCTTTGTAACCTAACTTAAAATAGCTAATCATATAATGTCGATCAAAATTGTAGGCAAACATCTATGAGAGCTTCAAACAAGTCATCCAATGGAGACGAAGGCCAAGATAATGATCTTCAAAAGACCATTGCACATGTGCAAAATTCAAGTAATGCTTATAACTTATAAGCAAATGACTAATTTTACTTATTTTTAATTAGCTAGTAAGTTCTAAGCTTAAAAATGTATATGTTAAAAAGAAATTTGTACTTATTCCAATTTATGTAACTAGAGACATTGACTATCCTTCTAAAAATTCAAAGCAATCTCTAAATCAAGACACTATTGGTGTTGGACAATTCCTTGTAGAATGAAGTCTATTATATGATACTCATTCTCATAGCTTGCTACTTATTGACCATCTTAATACTAAAGACTAGATTTTTGTTTGTCCCACTCTAATTTGGAATATTTGTGTAGATGACACCTATCTGAAGAGCCCAAAATGAAAAATGTATTACCATTCAAATTTAAGGTTAAATGTAGGGGTGTTCATGTTAAGACCAAAAACCGACCCGGCTGACCGAACCGACCAAACCGTCAGATTCGATTCTGCCATTTGACAGACCGATCGACCTATCAATTTCACATATAACCGACAGAAAAATATATATATATTAAAAAAATATTTTTAATAACTAGCCCAGCCTAGTCTTCTCAAAAGAGTAACCAGCCGACAACCCAACCCAGTCTTCTAAAAAAAAAGAAGCCCAACCCATCGCTGAAACCCTAGCCGTCTCTCTTAAGTCTCACTTTGTCTCTCTCTACTTTCCCATTTTCGAAAATCTCTAAGCTCACCACGTCGTCTCTCTCTGCTTAATCTCATTCTCATCTCATCTCAGATCTCTCTCTAGTCTCTCACAACTCCTCGTCGCCGTCACACCTCCCTCATTCTGAGTTCAGCCTCGTCGTCGCCTCCCTCACTCATTCTCAGATCTCTCTCATTCTAAGTTGATCAGTCTCGTCGTCGCCGTCATACCGTCTCACTCATCTCCCTCAACCTTGCCGTCACCATCCCTCAAACTCTCCGGCAAGCACTACAACTCAACAACTACTAAAAAAAACGACTAACCAGTCGGTCGGTCAACTGGGAGCTATCATTGGAAGCCGTCGGTTTTCAAATTTCTGGAAAACCGACCGACCGATGAACACCCCTAGTCATATGTCCTTTTGCTTACATCATCATCCTAGCAAAATTACCATTTTACTCTCTATATGAAAGCACACATTTCCTCTCCTCTCGTTTCTTTTTTAGAGCGAGAGATTGGAGAGAGAGCGAAAAATTAGGGAGAGAACGAGATTGAAAAGCAAGAAATTAGAGAGAGAAATTGGAGAGAAAAGACTTTTAGGACAATCTATCGGAGAGAAATTGGAGCGAGCTAGATTTTTAATGGAATCCAGGAAGTTTTCTTCATCTTGGAAAGGTTCACAATCCCTTTGTTGAGTAGCTGGAGAATCTCTCTATTGGTCATTCATTCTTTTAGGAACTACTCTAATAAAGAATTTAATTAGAATTTTTGTGGTCGTGTGAATATCTTAGTAAGACAACATGTTACATCGAGATACATAATAAACGAAAGGTTAAAAATCATTTTTGGTCGACCCTAAACTTTCATCAAAGTAACAATTTGGTCCTTGAACTTTGATTCGTAATGATTTAATCCATGTATTATCCCAAGAACGGTGTTGTTAAGAATTAATGTCTTTGGACTATACCCAAAGTCTATTCCTAGAACGAATGAGTACTATACTCAAAGTCTATGGAAGCCCCAACAGTGAAATACCCATTCGTAAGCTATTCGTAAGCCCCAGAAGACAAGTAAGAATCATCACAGAATTTCAGTTTCGAAGAATTCTTGACTGTGTAAACATCCCAAGAACGGTGTTATATATGGATTGGTTTTGTGTTGGATTTTGCAGGCTGATCCCTAAAGACTCAACGAAAGCAAGCAGGCTTTCAACTTTGAAGATGGAGCAAAAGAGTCGAATATCAATCCTTGAAAATCTCCGATTGAACAAGCTTACTTTTGCTCCCATTTTGTTGGTAAATATTATCTTTTTTTTTTTTTTTTTTTTTTGTAACATGTGATAAAAAACAATTAGTTAGATATGAATTTAGTTTTTAGAATAATCTAACCATTTGAATTTGAAATGAAATTTGGGGAGATTTTGTTGGATTGGAAGCTTAGATAATTTTAGGGACCTGTTGGTTTACCAGTTGTACAGGGGTATGAAGGGAATAAAAGTCCCAACGCAGCGGAAGCGCATCGATTGGACCTTACGCCGTATATTAATTAACTTTAAAATACCGTTACGATAACTCAAACAAAACTTTAAACTAACTTTAAAGTCGCTGTAAAATCGGTTTAAACATGCTAAAATAAATCTAAATTTATTTTAAAAAACTTTTCTAACGAAAAGAGGAAGAACCGTTACAAACCTCCGTTGTAGACTTGACCGTTCTTCGCCAACAACGCTCCAACGAATGAAAACGCAGCAGCCTTCTCGCTTCTTGATCGCTGGATTTTCTTCTTTGAATGACACAATAACCACAGAGGTTACACCGGTATGTCTCTAAGTCTAGGAGGCCAAAGACTTGTGGGAGTCTTTCTCTAAGAGGGAGGCTAGAGAGAATTCTAGGTCTTGTCTTTCAAGAGTGTCAAGTGTCATGACCAATTAGGTCTAGTGTTCTATTTATAGAAGAGAGGCCATGAATAAAATATTCAATAAAATCAATCTTTTCCAAAATTGATTCAATCTTTATTCCTTAATTAATCAATCATGATCAATCAATTCCCCAATTGATTAATCTTTTCCATAAATGACTAATTTCTTCCATAAGTAATTAGATCATTCCCATAAATGATTAATCACTTCCTTAAGTGATTAACTATTTACATAATTGATTAATTCGTGGTTAATGAATTCTTTAATTAATTAACCACCAATTAAATATCACATATTTAATTTCCGGCCTTGAATTAATTAATTTTGCCCAAACACTTTTAGGACTTAAATTAATTAATTCTTTTCAATCTTCCATAAATTTATATTTGAACTTCTTCAAATATTAATTTCTCTCATAATAATATATCAATATATATTATATTTATTTCCCTTAGTAAATTGAACATTTTCAATTTACATTTAATTACTTAGTTGCCTCAAATTACTTTACGAGCTACCAGTGGGACCTAATGGACCTGCAGATCAGAAGCTCCAACGATGTGAGATTAATTGGTTAAACTCATTAACCACAATAATCAATATTCGTTAACTGTGTGTACATTCCACTATAGACTCACAGTTGCACTCTTCTCACTGCAGACATATTTTCTGTGTCCACGGAACTTAGACCAATATTGACTAGTTAGTCCTTCACGAGTGTCCGTAACACCAGCTGGGTCAAATTACCGTTTTACCCCTGGGTCACCTCTATTTCCTTAAGTACCAATTCTCCTCTAATGAACAATCTGTTTATGGTCCAACCATTAAACAGAAAAACCCTCTCGTGCCATTGAGAGGGTAGGGCCCTTTGTTCAAGACTCGGAGTAACCACTTAAGGGAACACTCATCTGCTTCCCTAAAGTCGGGAAGGAGTGAATTCCATCTTGTACGATTATGTTCCCAGCTCCCCATTCGATCTTGTCCCCAAAGTGGTAGGCTTATTGAGTCGGCGTATTGGCCACTCTCACCCATGCAAATCAAAGGACAGTCTCTCATGAGCAGGAGTCCATAATCAACTCAGGATTAAGACTAAGTTGTCTCGGTCGTCCTAGTGAAATAGAAAACCAACTAGTTAACGGTGTTATAACTAGTGGTTACTATTTCGCGGTCCGGTCTTATGCAAACTCATTGCATAGGATACCCCCACTCGCATGTCTCCTACACGAACGCGTTGGATCGCAGCGTTTGTATCAAATACAAAGTGGGCCGTATCCATAGTGTCACCAGGATAAGGCACCCAGTCTTATCCCTATACTATAGACCCTTTAGGCTGTTTCTTGAACAATGATCCCATATGTCGCTACATATAGTTCAAGACTCATATTACAGCCTTGGATGTCTAGTTTATTGGATTAGGGTCAAATAGTGCAATATTTAACAATAACATTTTATTGTAGAAACTAAATAACACTTTATTAAATACAAGTATATAATTTGTTTACATTCACTATCTACGAGTTTTAGGGCATAAAACCCAACAAACTCCCACTTGAACTAAAACTCTAGTTTAGTGGGATGTACAACAATCTATTCAATAGTGGGTGTACAAATACATGTATAAAACATGTACAATGTACAAATACAATAAACTAGGGCATCACTATACCCATTGGTATCACTATACCCATTGTATGATGGTATCACTATACCCATTAATGGTATCATTATACCCATTACATTTCTCCCACTTGCCCTAGATTTCATCTTTGTACATAACTCGTAGACCTAGACCTTCTAGATGACCCTCATACCCTTTAGCCGAGAGAGTCTTCGTGAATATTTCAATTTAATTCAATCTGTGTGTGCTTGTCTTGGGTTGGAAAGTTCTTATGAATTTGCCACAACACCACTGTATTACTATAAAGTCTGATGGGCAAGTTCACATTTGGAACACATTCCAAATCAGTCAAGAACTTTCTAAGTCTTACAATCTCTATCGCTGCTTCACAAGCAACTATATTTTTTGGCTTATATGGTCAAGACTGTAATTATGCCACATTATAGCTCCTTTGTAAAGTTTGACCATGGATACTGATTGATATGTGCTGACTATCCCTACATCATCACAGATGTCAGGCCTTGTGCAGAGCATTGCATACATTATGCTGCTCACAGCGGAGGTCTAGGAAATCTGTCTCATATTCTTAATCTCTTGAGGTGTCTTAGGACACTATTCCTTAGACAAGTGAACCCCATGCTTGAAATACAATAAGTCATTCTTGGAGTTCTGCATCGAATATTGGGACAACATGTTGTCAATATACGTTGCTTGAGACAGGGCTAGCGTTTTGTTCTTCCGATCCCAGACTATTAGGATTCCAAGAACACATTCGACCTTTCCAAAATCTTTCATTTGGAATTGGTCCGCTAGCCATCCTTTATGTCAGACATATATCCTTATCAGTCTTAAAATCCATGTCAGTGTATCCTGTAAGGATCAAATCCTTAGTCCTATACACGAGCATATAGTTCATCTTTCTCCTCAGATACTTGAGGATATTCATAACGGTTTTCCAATGATCAAATCTTGGATTAGATTGGTACTTACTGACAATCCCTATTGCATAGGTCATTCGTCTCATGTCCTCAACTTCTTGAGGTGTCTCAGGAAACCGTTTCTTAGACAAAATGAATTCCACGCCTGAAAGGTAGAGAACCCTTCTTGGAATTCTGCATCTAACATCTCGTAGATATAAGACACTTGAGACAATGCTAGCTTTTTGTTCTTACCGTTCCTAACGATTTTGATCCGAAGAACAAACTTAGCTTCTCCCAAATTTTCATTTGGAATTGAGCTACTAGCTTATTTTACTAGTCAATAATAAGATAACCTACATCATTCCCAATGATTAGGATATCAATTACATACAACACCAATAAAGTTACTGAACCATTGACGATCTTCTTGTAAAGACAAGTTTCATCAATATTCTTGATTAAAGCCAAAAGATTTGATCACAGTATCAAATCTTATATTCCAAGATCGAATTGCTTAGGTCAACCCATGAATGGATCACTTAAGCTTGCAAACCCCTTTTTGCTTCTGATCTTGCTAAATGAATCATTCTGCTTGAGACATGTAGATACTCTTCTCAAGATTACCATTCAAAAGTGTAGTCTTGACATCCATTCTAAATGGACAAAAGTTCTAATAGACTTCAACATGACGACAGGAGATAAGACTTTCTTACAGTCCCCTGTCTCTAGGTATAACCCTTTTGCCATAAGTCTAACCATAAGATTATGTCTCGTTTCTTCTTGTAGATTCATTTGTAATCCATTGGTGTTACCCCATTAGATAGATCTACAAGATTCTAGATGGAATTGAAATCACATATTTCAATTCCGGATCCATCGCTTTAATCCAATTGGTTCTTGTTAACATCATTTATTGCCTTGCTCTAAGACAATGAATCCTCTAAATCATCATCAGGTTTGACGATCTGGGCTTCAATTAAGCCCATGTAATGGTCAGATTGTAGGACAATCCTCCCACTATATTGAGGCACTCTCAACTCTTTGAGATAGATGTAACTAACCAGTTGTATTGGCCTTATCAACAACTTTTGTTAAAGGTCCAACATCATCAACAACCCTTGTTCCCTTATCAACAACTCTTGTTGATATTTTGTAACTTCATCAGTTAATTTACTTAAAACGATCTTATTTTGTGGCTTATTATTTCTTATGTGGTCTTCTTCTGAGAATGTAGCATTTGTCGATACAAATTCTTTATTCTCTTGCGGATTGAAGAAGAATTCACATCTCTCGTTTTCATGGGGTAGCCTACGAGTAGGTATATTATTTGAACAATGTTCCAATTTCTTTTGGGTTTGACACAATCACATGTGTTGGACTCCCCCGTAAACTACTTTTACGTCTTATCCACATTTCAAAAGATGTTTCACAAACACTTTTGATGGAACGTTGTTCGAAATATGTGCTGCAGTCAACACTGCATGACCCCAAAAACGAGTCAGGCAAATGAGCATAGCTCATAATGAATTGAATCGTATCTAATACACCGTTTCTTTAAGGTGTTTCGGGTTTAGTTGAGATGTAATTCCATGTTCTATCAAATAGTCTTGGAATCTCAAGTCTCATCTACTCTACACCTCGATCAGATCGAAGTGTTTTTAACAACTCACCTAACAAGTTTCCAACTTCTGTCTCAAACCATTTTGAATTTCTCAAGGGCTTTAGACTTAAGTTGCATTAGGTTGAGATACCCATACCTTGCATAATTATCTATAATATAGATAAATTATTCATGCCCTCCCACTGCTTTAACATATTAGACCTCAAAGATCCAAATGTACTAGCTCTAAGGGCTCTTTGGCTCTCTTATCTCTTTTCCAGTAAAAGATCTATTAGTCATATCGTCCATAAGACATGACTTTATTGGTATTAGAGAGTGTTCTTCTAACTATCTTAGAAGTATACTCAAGACTAAGCTCTCAATCATATTGAGATCATAACTAGCCTAACACCTTAAGAACCAAAGAATTCATTCCTTTTAATAAGAAGAACAACCGTAATTTGTGACTATGAATCAAGTATTCGGGTAGAATCATCATTCTTCACAAATTACGCTTCCAAGACTAGTAAATCGAATTTACTGTCTTTGGACAGGTCTTCCCTGACTGAGTAAGGCTCAATGTCACATTCATTAATAAAACTTCTTAATGAATTAAACATTTTTGGGCATGAGAACATTTCTCTATCAAGACTAATCTTACAATATTGGCCACAAATTAGTCGTTTAAATTTGTTGTGTAATCACCGTTATTAATAAAATGAGCGTAAGACTATGCACATATGAAAACATTGAATTGTTGAAACAACAAATCACTTGATTATTTATCGCACTAACCCTTTACAAGAGCAATACAAACAATTGCATACAATCCAATCAATTTAGCAAAACAGACAATCACAGAACCCTAAAACTATCGATTTAGTTTTGCAACGACGTTTCAGAGGTTTAGAATACCAGCCACCGAAGGGTGATCAGGTACTCCTCCTTTGAAATGAGACACCTCTCAGCTAATTCTAATTCCAGAATAACTCATATTCCTATAGACATTAGCCACCGTTGTTCGGTCAAGGATTTGTTAACAATTTTAACTCATCCTCGTAAGTGTAACCCTCCCACTTTCAGATCTCAGAGGCACGCACCAACAGGCTACCGAAGGGAAAGACAACTGTTGGTGATTAGCCTAAGAGCTCCTATCCTTTTCAGGAGTTCACGATGTTCCGAATCCTATGATCAGGCCCTCCGAAGGGATGGATGCGCCAGGGCAACCTGCAGGCGGATCATAGGACTCTCACGGTGTGAACTATGGGCGGAGACCGAGGGATACGTTGACACGTGTCCCGCTCCCACTTACTCTGGACATTTTTCCCATTCACCTTGATATTGACCCATGCAAACACTTTCCGAAGGGAGGCCGCTCCTAGGGCGACTCGAAGCCGAGCATGAATCTCACGTTGTGAATATAGGGACGTAGGAGCAAAACTTGATTTAAATCTCGTTTTGTAATTTTCCTCCCACTGAAAATGTCCTAAGGTTAATATAGGGTTGTTTAACTTAGATAGTATTCGGCTAAGTCAATCTATCTAAGTCTGATCCTATTATAACAATTATGGAAAGGATTCAACTGCAATCTTTTGGGTGAATTAAACTTCTTTTAATAAACCCAACATTGCAAGTCAACATTACTATGGTTAATTCAACTCAATCCGGTTAGTTCCCAGGTAGGAGGTGTTCCGTAAACCGTCAACTTAAATACCCCCAGCCTTAGACAGAACTTTACCGAGAGAGTTCCCTTATAACCTCAGTAATGTAAGGTCTTTACTCTAAAGATCTAGGTGCATTAAACACTTTTAATAAACCTAGTGACATTGCATGCTAACATTTAACTATGATTAATTCAACTCCGGTATTCCAGGTCAGTTCCCAGGTAGGAGGTGTTCCGTAAACCGTCAACTTAAATACCTCCAGCCTTAGACAGAACATTACCGGTGGAGTTCCCTTATAATCATAGCAATGTTTTTCCTACTTAGTAAATTAAAACTATTTTTAATTCTAAGTAAGAAAAGATTCTAATCCTATTAGAAATCGATCTAGGTCTAATTAATTTTAAACAATTTAAAATTAATTCAATTTATCCTATGATCTTATGTTTGCATGCAAATCTTGATTATAGATTGACGGTTTCTAACCATTAATATTAAAGAACTATTTCAAATTTTAATGATTAATCCTATAATCAAGAATCTAGGGTTTAATTCATTCAACAATCTCATTCAAATTGAATAATTAAGCCACATCAATTGCATGAATAATATAACAATTATATTAATAACTATGGATGTTTCATGCTTCATGCAATTTTGATTTTCTTTTATTATAACAATTATAAGCCAATCAAGAAAATCAACCAAGCATGCTTCATTCATCACATTAAACATAACTATTTATATTTAATTTAAGTAATGACATGCTTCATGCTTTCCAATTTTTCATATAAATTAATATACACTTATATTAAGAAATATGAAAACCAATCCATGCATTTAAACATACATTATAACAATTTATAATATATAAAAAATGCATGAGCATGTTTATAACCTAAGGTGGGATTAAATAATCTATATGACATCCATAAAGCATATAAATAGCAATTGAACCGGTTAATTTTGGCCCCTAGGATAAAATAAAGCATTTAAATTACAATAATTTAGCTAAATTCTATCCTAAAAATCCATGTACAGCTCCGGAATTGGTCTAGACAGCTCGAACCGCCCCGAACCACCTCGAACCGGCCTCCAAAATCAATTCAGCGAGACCCCCGTACTGGATCATTCGGAGTGCTTCATTTCAGGTTCGTGTCTGCAAGAGAAAAGTTAGGGGAAAGGCTAGGGTCGGCCTCGGCCTCAAGCCCCCTGTTAGCCTAAAATTTGGCTCCCTGCATCCATATGTTAGTCCTTGTAGGGAAATAACAAGAGAATAGGTTTGAACATGTATCCATATGCTAGCTTCAACCTGGGTGCTTTTTGTTTCATAGGGAGTGCATATCCCCTCTACAGCCCCCAATCTCAAGAAAAAACTTTATTAACACAAAGTATAGTTGAGTAAATAGGAAAATACCTTTAAAGTTTGTGCTCGGCCTTGGCAAGAGGTGCTCGGCCTTGGCAAGAGGTGCTCGGTCCTGGCTTCTGCAGGGTGAGCTTGACTTAAATGAAGTGTATGGACTCATGTCAGGTGAGGTGAGGTAGACTCGTTGGTCCAGGCTCACATGGTCTCACTTTGGATGAGGCGAGGTAGACTTCGGCAGTCCAGGCTCGCCCAGTGTAAGGATGCTCAAGCCAGAGGAGGTGAGGTAGACTCGTTGGTCCAGGCTCACATGGTCTCACTCTGGATAAGGCGAGGTAGACTTCGGCAGTCCAGGCTCGCCCGGTGTAAAGATGCTCAAGCCAGAGGATGTGAGGTAGACTCGTCGGTCCAGGCTCACATGGTCTCACTCTGGATGAGGCGAGGTAGACTTCGGCAGTCCAGGCTCGCCCGGTGTAATGATGCTCAAGCCAGAGGATGTGAGGTAGACTCGTCGGTCCAGGCTCACATGGTCTCACTCTGGATGAGGCGAGGTAGACTTCGGCAGTCCAGGCTCGCCCGGTGTAAAGATGCTCAAGCCAGAGGATGTGAGGTAGACTCGTCGGTCCAGGCTCACATGGTCTCACTCTAGATGAGGCGAGGTAGACTTCGGCAGTCCAGGCTCGCCCGGTGTAAAGATGCTCAAGCCAGAGGATGTGAGGTAGACTCGTCGGTCCAGGCTCACATGGTCTCACTCTGGATGAGGCGAGGTAGACTTCGGCAGTCCAGGCTCGCCCGGTGTAAAGATGCTTGAGTCGGTTGCCTTGTGCACACTTCTGAATACTGAACTTTAATGGCGAAACTGTAAGGCTATTAATTAAACTTTCACACTTTGAATGAAGAAAAAACATTGAACCTATACTAAAGGCAGCAACAAAGTAAACAATGTCTAATTACATGATAGAATGCAATAAACAAAAAACCCTAAAACTCCATAAGTTCAGATTCAGTATTGGTGGAAGTGTGTGCTGCTCGGCCTCGGCTCATTCTCTGGTCGGCCTCGGCCTGGTCGGCCTCGGCCCTCTGTGGCTTGACAGCTTTTAGTGCGGTCCAGTAACACTCCCTTGATTCCTTCTGCTCTCCCTTGACGACTCCCACACCGTTCGGAGTTGGAAACTTCAGTAACTGATGGTAAGTTGAAGCTATGGCCTTCATCTCATGCAAGGTTGGTCTTCCTAGGATTGCATTGTAGGCTGACATACAATCCACAACTAGAAAGTTTATCATCTTTGTCACTGCATTCTGTCCATCCCCAAAGGTCACAGGAAGTTCTATGCTACCTTCTGGGGTCACTCTCTCTCCTCCAAATCCTACAAGTGGGGTAAGGCTTGGCTTTAAGAGTTCCCTCCCTAACCGCATTGCTTTAAAGGCCGTTAGAGAAAGGACATCAGCCGAGCTTCCCCCATCAATTAGGATCCGATGGATTTTCACATTGGCTACAATTAGAGTGACCACCAGAGCATCATTATGTGGCTGATGAATGCTCGCTGCCTCAGCCTCAGTGAACTCCAAAGAGGGGTGTGCCTTTGATAGATGGACAGAGTACATACCTCGATATTCTGGTTCGGACCTTGCTTCCCTGATCATAGCTTTCCTCTTCCTGCTCGAACCTCCTCCCGCTGGTCCTCCAAAGATGGTTCTGATCTCCCGTAGGGGTTCTTCTTTGTCTCGGCCATCTTTGGTAAGGCTCGGCCTCGGCCATCCGTGGTCGGCCTCGGCCTTTGGCTCACCGACGAACTCTTTCAAATACCCATTCTGGATCAGTGCTTCGATTTCATCCTTCAACTGAATACAATTCCTGGTTGAATGCCCGTGGTCCCGGTGGAAAAGACAATATTGGCTCTTGTCTCTTCTATCGGCACTCGACTTCATCCTCCCTGGAAATTTCAGGAGGCCCGTATTTCGGATCTCCATCAGTACTTGCTCCTGCGGAACAGCAGTTGGGGTGTATTTCTCAAACTTACCGAAAGGAGGTGCTCCTTGGTCTGGTCGGCCTCGGCCATTGTCTGGTCGGCCTCGGCCATGGTCTGCTCGGCCCCGGCCTCCTTCGTCGGTCCTCTGCCTTTTGTCCTTTTTACTGTCATAGCTAGATGAAGAAAACCTCTTGTATTCTCGTTCTGACCTTTTTGACTTCAGTAACTCCTCTGCGCTCATATACTTTTGTGCCCGGGAGACGAACTCCGCATAGGTTCGAGGCTGGCTCTTACCTATTGAATTGAGCAGTCTTTCGTCTTCCAGACCGGCTGTTATGGCTACCAGGGCTGCTCCCTCGCTGTACCCCTCAACCTGTAGTGCCTCATCATTAAAACGAGTTATGTAATCACGCAAGCTCTCACCTGGTTGTTGTTTGACCGTCAAGAGGTTGATGTGAGGCTTGCGCTGCTCTCTAGCCCCCATGAACTGTGCAAGGAATGCTTGGGCTAACTCTTTGAAACAGCTGATGGATCTCCTTTTCAGCCTCTCAAACCAGTGTCTAGCCGATCCTGTCAGGGTGAAAAAGAATGCACGGCACCTGATTGCATCTGAGACGCCGTGGAAGTCCATCCAACTTCTGTATGCATTTAGATGTTGCACGGGGTCTTTCTTGCCATCGTACTGTTTGAACGTGGGTACTTTAAACTTTTGAGGCACCTCGGCTTTCATGACTTCCTCTGTGAAGGGCGGATCGACTTGGTCGGCTAGTTCCTCCAAGTTTTGATCTCCAAAGTTCTTTGACCTCTGCTGGTCTCCCTGAGGATTTCCGAGCTCCTTTAGTGCATTAAGAAGCTCGGTCTTCCAAGGGAGGTCGTCTTTCTTGGCCTCGGCCTCGGCCAACCTAGCCTCGGCCTCGGCTGCTCTGGCCTCGGCCTCGGCAGCCCGAGCTTCAGCTTCGGCGGCTTTGGCCTCGGACTCGGCAGTTTTGGCACTTCTACGCTTCTCAACGATCAGATTCCTCAGGTCTGTCTTAGTATGACCGTAGCTTGGGGTAGAAACTGTGTAGTGACGCCCCTTAAGTGTGCTTGACTCTGGGCTCCTCAAAATCGTGCGATCGGTGGGTTTGAGCCCCCTGACCTTGCTGGTCATGCTGTCAGTCTTCTTTCCTCTTGACCTCGTCCCTGACTCTGCAGTGTGCTCCATAGGCTCCTTCCCCTTCCTCGGGTCTCTAATCAAGCTCCCCTCATGGACTTTGGTGCTAGGGCCGGGTTTATCCAGGATTTGGAGTATTTTGGATAAACTCCGATTCATTCCCTTCACCTCATCCTCAAGGGCGGCAATCTTGATGTCGGCATCCTCTGCTCGGCCTCGGCCTGCTTGTCTCGGCGACCCCCGGATGCTGTCATCGTCCCGTGACCTCCGCTGGTGGCGGTCACCATCCGAATTCTCTATGTTTACGTCCTGGTCTTTCTTCTCCATACCCTTACTCATGGAATAACCGATGTGCAGATTTGGCAAGCTTTCTTCCCCACAGACGGCGCCAACTGTTGATGGTCGATTTTGGCCAGAGGATCTCACCTGACCTTCACGTGCCACCAACGGTAAATTTGTAGTTGAGGGGGGAAGACGTGGCCTGCAAGACAGTAAACCTGCACACCGGTGTGGTGCTCGCCACACCGGCTCCGATGCTTAAGTCAGCAAACAGAACGGTAGGGCGTGGAAAAGTATGAGCAAGAGCAGAAAGTAGAGAGTCAATAGTAGAGTTTAGGGATAGAATTCGGGATCCCCTCTTCAGTGGCGAAGAGGGATATAAATACCTGTTCATCCTCCTCGCCTTTTTATGGTTTCGGAGGCGTTTTAGGTCAAACCAGGCGAAACCGGGGCATCCAGAGGCGGTGGGGACCAGACGGGACCAAACGGACTCGGCCCGCACGAGCGGGCCGAGGGACGGCCTCGGCCCATGGCCGAGGCCGAGCAGGGGGTCGGGCCGAAAACCCGACCCCTTCGGTCTTGGCCCGTCCCCTTTGCCGGTTTTGCCCCCTTGGTCCATCTTTCAGCCTGATTACTCCCCGGTTGTCCTCGTCAGCTCCTTGTATATCGGGGTGGTCCAAAATTGCCTATAACACATACTATCGTAGTACTAGAAATTTTCCCATCCCCGCAGGACCATCGAATAAAGAACATGTCCCTAATTTTGGATTGGTTCAATATCTTAGAGGCTACTCATGTTTGTTTGATAAAAAAAAAAAAGTATAGCATGGTATATTGTGAGTCATATGTGGTGGTATTGGCATTGGGCATATTGGTATATTCCAATGGCATATTTTGATTTTATTGCTTAAATTACACTTCAAATCCACACTTTTGAGAATTAATATTATTCTTTGCTTCTATCTTTAAACTTCTCTCTCTATTGTTCTTCTCAACCATAGCAGCTCATGAAGCCACTCTCCTCTCTCCAACAATTGCCAGGCACCTCTCTCTCTCTCTCTCACACTCTCTTCCATTTCTTTTCTTTTCTTTTTTCTTTGTTGTTGTTCAGTTTTATTTTTTCAGTCTTTTATTGTTTCTTTTCTTTTCATTTAAACTCGTATACTTACGTTTGGATCGTGTATTGATTCTTTGAGTCTACGAGTAAAGGAGAGTGTTGAGAATATATTGAAAAGATTACTTGTACTCGATTCAGGATTTAACATTCGCTTTTATAATTTTTGGAATTGTGTTTCTATACATGTTTGATTGCTACTTGAATCTCCTTTTAGGTGAGTCGATATAATATAAAGGGAAAAAATATCATTGTAATGATTTGAACTCATGAACAATTGATAAGGAAATATAAGTATGTTCTTAAAAAAAATGCTTGTGCTCTATACATTAAAACTATTTTTATTTTTTATGTACATCTTCATATGAGATATTATAGAAATAATGAAAAAGATTTACTTAACTCTATGTCTGTATTTAACACAAAACTAATGACAGGGATGGTGAATTTTCAAAATTAGTAAAATTTCATGTCATGAAAAATTAAAAATCATAATGTAACCTAACTCAAACTTCAACCGCGAGATATAATCTTTTCAAATGAGGGAGCGAGCGACTCTATATTTTTAATATTGAAAATTATTTTATCAAAATATTAATATAATCAGTGAAAACATCACATTTTATATTTTCCACTACACCCATCTTTAGAAAATACACAGTTCCACAGACTACCTTTAAAAAATGCATAGTTCAACCGATATAAAAGTATGTGTCTTTAATTAAGAGATCAGAAGTTCGAATCTCCACCCTCACTAAGTTTGAAGTAAAAAAAAAAAAAAATCAAGTCATTTGTCCAATATCTATCCATTCTCCATCATCATTCCACACATTGAGACCCTATTTTCCTGGCCCTTTTTTTTTTTTTTTTTCTTGTTCTTGTTCTGTGTGTCCTTAACCATTGACCTTTTTAGAATTGTTATCAATGTTTGGACTTGTTGATCTATATTCATGCTGACAATAACATGAATGAAGAAAGATAAACATTTATTTGTATAAGATGAACATTTTTATAAATTATACAAAAGGGTAGATATAATATAGTTAACAGTAGCAGTTTTGTTAGATTACAATTAACTCAAGGGGGGAGGGTATATATCAGCATTTGACATTGGCCATTTTGCTGGGTTCCCTCCTTTGTGTTCATCTACAAAGTTCTCAATATTGCAAGAGAACTCATTCCCCAACTTCATTTTAATGATTGGAGCATTGCTCATCAGACAGCAAAAATGAACAGACCCTGCAACAAAGTTGAAGCAAGAACCAACTTTGAGACTTCTTTTAGTTTGAGTTCTGAGGAAGCAGAGGACAATCAAATAACTCTTACCTGTAAAAATTTAGGGTCCTTGGAATGCTGGTTCATGTATGGGAGGCTCCGACTCGGACCGGTTTCAAGCTTTTGAGGGCGTTTCGGAGATACTCGAACGCCAACAGAATCAGACCAAAAAAATACAAGAAGAACATATGTAGTCTCTCCAACAAGAAAGGTTTGGAGGAGACACTGCTTCCTCCTTCAGTCTTGAGTGTTACAAGTGACATTCTCTCCTCCATCCACCCTGTTAGAAAGAACAGATATTTCAGCATTCAAAGGACCAAAAAGAAACAGAGGACTAAAAGAAAAAAATTCTCACATGAGCTCTTCTTTGGCAAGTTTGTCCAGTCATGTGGACTCATCTTCATTTCTGAGGCCTTGATTAAGTCAAGAAGAGCTTGATTTACCTGAATTTTCACAGTAAACAAACTTTAACTATCAGTTTCTGTTGTCAACTAGACATAGTGAAAAGCATAATTCAGATCGATTCGGATAAAAAAACTTAACCTCTTCGGTTCTCTCACGACTGACTAGATGACCTCCATGGAGATCTACCATTCTAGCAACAGGATACAGCTTCTCTGCAAGTCTTCTAGCATAGTAGATTTGAGCAATAACATCATGCCTAGTCATCGAAAACCAATCAGTCATCTACAAGCGACGAGGTAAAATATCTTTACGAAGTAAACGGTAGGTGATAGAAACATGTTTATGTGCACAAACTTTGCAGATTTGGATGTCAGTCATCAGTTTCATAGCTATTAACTGACGTGATTGTTTACCTGCCATGAATGACTGATACAAGAAATCCAGCCGACCGAAGGCATTCGATCTCTTTTCCCGTCACTTTATGCATCCAGCATGCATTGGCTTGACCCACAAAACCATAATTAGACTGCATTCCTGTTGCTGATATACCTTTAACATATTCCTGCAAATCATTGTTTCAGGTTGAATAGAGCTCTAAATCTTAATGTATGTATTTACGTGTGTGTGTTTGTAATGATTACAAATCAGGAGGATCCGCCAACATGAGCATCGCTCACCAATTAAGGTAGCATTTCCCCTTTCCTCCTACCCCCACATTGAACTCAAAAAATAAATAGATAAATAGATAAACAAACTGGAGTATCCAAATAATAAATGATTTTGGGAAACAAATACTGAGACCAAGGATCCAAATTTTTTTGTCCATGGAAAAAGAGTTAGTAGAGACACCATGAAGAATTGATATAAACATCAACAGATGAAGATGGTGCCATAGAATCAAATACACCTACAGTTTTTAATAAGTTTCCCAAACTTTAAGCTGTCTTTCAGTTTGTGCTCATGGTTTAAACAAAATTCATCCATTTTGGCAGAGTGCTATCCAGACATACATACATTCATATATACACATTTAAATGTAATTCAAGTTCTTTGACACCATCTATTCGGGAGGGAATTATTTTTGCTCAGGAGTTTGAGACTCGTTCTCCTTACAACTGACATCAGTTTTTTATTCAACTTATTCCTTTTCATTATAGTCATTTTTGCAAGGAATTTCAGAAGAAGCTTGTTGCAAGAGGGCTCGGGCATAGCGTTCAATGCCAGAAACACTTGGCTGTTGTTAGTTAATATCACGATTTATTACAAGAAGAAATCAAATCTCAGAAACAATCATAAAAGCATTCGTGTTTCTATGTACGTCGATATAGATTTGTATCATCGAACAAGTATGTTTATATTGGTGATGGAACGTTGTGCAGTTCCAAACTATCTAAAGACTGTATGAGATCAGTTTAAATCTGAAGCAACTTGTGATGGTAGAATTAAGTAGTTGACAGAAAAATACAACCCTGCATGGCAGTGCAGCTATATCTCAGACTAATTTCAACCCCATTAGTAAGCTTCAGAAGCCATGGAAAAAATAAACTTGTTTCCATTTTCTCTCCTTTTATTAGGAGGTTTCAGGAGAGGTCGGTTCGAATGAGGAAGCTGAAATGGCGTAGGAGCAGGTTTAATAAAAAGATAAGAAAACCAGAATCCAACTATGTGAAGATACATAAAACCAGTTAAGAATGATCCTCTCCCAGCATACATACCCGATATAGTATTGCTCTTCTTTTTTCAAATCCGACAAACTCCTCAAGATATTCCTGCACAATAAGATACAACAATATTTCTTAGAAGAGGATACAGCTGACATGTTTCAAGATGTTACCAGTTATTCATCTACTCATCCACATTCAAATTCACAGTGTCGAAGATAACAGAAGGTAGACATGATGATAACTTTACCTTTGAGTAGTGGGTATCCAAATCGACACTAGCCCTTTGTTCAGGAGTTTTGGCCTTTAAGAATCTGATTGCAATGTCGAATGTTTGCCTGTCAAGCTACAAGAAAAAGTAAGAAGAAAGACATCAGCATTATTCCTTAAGAAAAACTGAACAGCATTTTTTGGGGTTTCAATCAATGACCTTTATATTGAAAATTCATGCTCTAATCCTCCTCTTCACCAACTTAGAACTAGTAGTAATTATTATTTTGAATTAAAAATCAGACTTCCATTGAAAAAACAGAAAGAAAGAAAGAAATACACGATCATTAAAAAAAAAAAAACTAGAAAAAGAGCCAAACTACAAGAAGGTACTCTCCAGTCAAGTAAAATAACACCAAGAGGGTAATTAAAAAAGATCTAGTCACTGAAGTCCAAAGAGAAACATAGAATCTAACAACGGACAAAACATCGCTAGAAGATCTCGCTTGCCCCCTAAATACTCTATTATTTCTCTCACTCCAAAGACCCTACAAGATGCCACAAACCCTGACTTCCCATGAAACAGCCCTTTCCCAAAGGCAAATGGAGAAGAAACTCCTTGATCGTCTCCCTGCAATCCCTTCTTATGGAACTAGTAGTAATGTATTGTTATTTTTATGTTCCATAAAATATCTAGACATCAAACAAATGTAAGAACACGCAAGCAGCTTTTTGATATTTTTCTGCAGATTATATCACAAATAAACAGCTCAGAGTGGAAGCACTAAATATTTATTCAGATACCTTGGGGCAACATTGAAAACCTCCACCAGTTACATTGAGCATGGCCAATGACTTGACTCTTTCGGGCGCCATAGCTGCTAATTTGCAAGCTATCATACCTCCTACATTGATATCCAGATGACATGTAAGAATAAAGAACTGATGAATATTTCTTGTTCAGAAGTCAATGAGCAGAGTTAAAAACTCACTCACCCATGGAATGACCAAAAACATGAGCTTTTTCCCACCCCAAATGATCCAATAAGGCAATGGCATCCTTGGCCATTATCTTTGTTCTGCACAACCAAGAAAAGAAAAACAGATTACAAACAAATTGCAAGTGCTTTTTGGCAATAGCTTCTTATGGACCATGAAACAGAAATAAAAAAGAAACCCAGCAAAGAAGTGCTTTTCTTTTTTCTTTCTTTCAGGGTATTTTGACCTAAATCCCCAAAATTCTTAATATATTCTCTCAGACATGCAACAAAGATAAGAGAAATTGAAAAAGGGGATTCATATGAAACTCACGAATATTCCGATTTTTTGGTGGGGACGGAACTCCGACCCATACCCCGGTTATCAAATGCACAAACCTCGATCCCACCACCATCCTCGAAGCTGGCTACTTCGCCGCCGTCGGCCGCATTCCGATCGCCGTCGTCATTGGGCACATCGGTACCGGTAAGCCCCTGGATTTGGGGGCCCCATGAATCGTGGGTTCCGGCCAATCCTACCCATCATCAATCCATCGATTTACAGCCATCAGAATCGAGTTCGAAAAAAGCAGAAATCAAAAGGGAAAAAACAGAAGAATGGAAGAATCTTGAAGAGACCTATGATAAGAAGGACCTTGGTAGATCCGCGTCCGTAAGTTCTGTAGAAAATTTTGATTGCTGCGTTGATCTTGGCGTCCTCGGACACTGTAGAGCTGGTGTTAACCTCAATGAACGGCATATTTGGAAGCTGAAGAAGAAGAAGAAATTGAAGAAATCGAAGAAATTTGGGTATTGGCGAATTGGGGATTTTGGAAATTGGATCGTGGGATAACAACGAAAGAGGAATTGAGTGGTTGGCGCGAACACGCGGCGGATGAATATTGGGAACCAATCAAGATGGTCGGTAAACGACCAAAAGTCAAACGGAGAATGGCGGAGCTTCATTTCCTACTGATTTTTAAATGTTAAACGTTTCCTTTAATTTAAATGTTAAAGTTTTTTTTTTTTTTTTTTTTTTGAAATAAGTTAAAAGTTTTTTTAGACATTTAAATGTCATTGAATTTTGGTGATGTTTCAATTAGGAACTTATTTTATTTTACTCCCTATGTCAATTTAGTCTTCGTATTTTAAATAAATCTTGAAATTAGTTTCAATCGTTAGTTTATGATTATTTTTTTTTCAAAAATATATTTCCAAGACTTCAATAAAGATGACGAGATTGTAACTTACATGTTGTCTAAGTTGAGAACAAAATGGAAGAGTGGAGGATTGGATCATTTACCTTTTGAGATGTTAAGTAGAGTCTTATCCACTGAGCTATGTCCAGATTGACATAAATATTTCTAGTTGTTTTTATACTAAAGGAAATCCTTTACCTTCATTTCTTGAAGAACGCAAGACCACTTCTTCATTGATAGCAAAGAACTCAAAAAAAAAAAAAAAAAAAAAAAAAAAAAAAGAAACATTGTGAACTCCCTCCGAGAACAAATAGTGGTAAGTGAAGAGAGGAAGACTTTCTTGTGGTAGTCATTGCGAACTCTTTTAAGTCCGATGGTAAAATTCCGTGCTTTCATTGAAAAAAAAAAGAAAAGGAAAAACCAACCATTGGTCTTAATTATGTTAAGGTTACATTCCAAAAGTTTATCTATTTAGCCATCTCATAAATATTTTGGCTAACTTAGTAGTTTGTTGGGCTCGAATATCTTGTTGTCTTTCCTTTGTCAAAAGAACTTCTTTGATGCATTTTGATATGGAAAATACTTGGTTGCATACCGGTTTATAGAGATCTCCCTACACACCACTATTGCAATGTTAAAATTATGATAGAAACAAATTCTTATTTTCTACATTTTTCTCTTTTAGTTGTCAAGATTTTAATGAAATATGTAGAGATACAACACAGTATTGTTTTTTTGATATTGGTTTGCCATCTTGCTTGATATATGATTTTTTTTCCTCAAGTCTAGTCAGTTTGTTTTTGTTCAAAGTCATTGGATTGCAAACTATCTTGACTTATCTATTTCAAACTGTAAGAGCCTAAGAGGTGACATTGAGAATCATAGTACTTTGTAAAAATAGAGGGTAAACACAAGTGATCTAAATTTTCCATAGTGTAAACACATGAGAGAGTGTTGTGAGGTTCTTTTGTGTTTTCTTGACTTGTTTTTTGTAATATAAATGATATAGAACTTAATTATCTTAGGCAACTTTTGAAGTTAAATATTACTACAATCGCATACTTAATTGTCATTATAACTATTTCACAACAATTTGATATTAATTTATCCGACGTTGTAACTTAACTTTCCATATTCGTAAGAACACGGTCAGAATTCTATCCATTGAGCACGATGGTAAATGTTCAACTTCTCAGAGACAAAAGAGAATTTGAAAGGAGACAAAAGGCAACAGCAATCAGTTGAAAAAGACTTCTCAAATAACTCAAATACAAACACCATTTTTGGAACATAAATTTTACATGGTAGACATGCCATTTTGTATACAATTTACAGTTTTACAAGGTCAAGTATAACTTTTACACATACAAAGGCTCTACATATTTACAAAAAGTTGATTTTGTGATATGCAAGATGATGTTAAACAGGGGAATCCCAAGTGAATCAGTGAACGAACCTGCTAGTTTGAGATGTTAAGAAACTCAAAAAATGGGAACCAACCAACCTGTTGTCCATCCGAGGAGCAAACTGGCACCAGCAAGACCCAATCCCACAGTGACAGCAATCTCGAACATTGTAAACTCACGACGGTCTCGGCCCCGTTTCTTCCTTCTGTTTCTAGGCCAATTGAACTGCCTATCTTTACAGGGGACCCAAGGCAAGACATCCGAGAACAGACCAGTTATTGGTTGATCTTTGTTCCTAAGTTGAAGGTAAATGTTCTGTAACTGCAGCAACTGGAACCACTGTTTATAAGCAAAAAGCTGGCTGGCTTGTCTGAGAAAGAGTGAGACAATGTGCTTCTTCTCTGTATCTGCTTCTTGTGCTGCTTTCTCGGCTTCCCTTGCTCGAGTTTGTGAATAGCATAGTGCTTCCAACAATTGGGCTTTGCTAGCGTTCAGAGTCGTAAAACTACTTGAGTTGTCTTCTTCATTGCCAGTTCTGCTAATGCTGTTATTACAGATAGAACGTTATCTTTTTATGGCTAGATGATTAACATCAACCGAACTTTTCAAACAGTACACACTGACTAACAAAGACAAGAAAGCAGTGGAAATATCAAGAAGAAATGGATATGCTGCTATGATTCATAATACAGCTTTTACATTTTAAGCAACAGGAAACCAACATAACATATATTCTCTATGTTCAAGCCTTATCTACGCCAAATCCCCAGGAGAATGAGAAATATAAGAACTGGAGAGCAACCGCATTCGTACAGAAACAAAGATAATGGAGATACGGCAAGGAGAAACATACAAAGTGGACTAGCAGCTTTAAGGGTGCATGTTCCATAACATTATTTAGAATACTCAAAGAACCAAAGAATATTTCAAGGTTTTGATTTTCTTCCATGCTACCATCTGGATTTTTGTTATCTGAATTCTTTTTAGTCTCTCTTGGCTTTGGAGTACAGGGTACCTAATCGCTCAACACTAAGTTACATCGTCTGACACTTGATCTTTACTGTTCTTTCTTTAATACAATTCTAATCCAAATAATAATCATTACCAAGTTATTCAACTAAGTTCATTCCATCTAATCTTCAAATATCTTAGATTTCATTTTCAAAGAAATAGAAAGATAAGAGGGCGGTAGAAAGTTTTCTTTCTCAAAAGGGTAAAACAAATTAATCTTAGACTTATTCAATTAAAAGGACAGCATCTGGTTCAAGTAAACCAACTAAAAGATCACTCGAGCAAAGAAACTTCTTAAATAAACTGAGAATTTATACTCAACTCTCAAGCAATACCTGAAATGATCTTGATCTTGATTATGCAGTGAGTTACCTACACTACCAACAACGGACTGTCTCTCACCCATGCCAACCAAAGGGTGCATTTGGTGCATTCCCCTGTTATATTCATCCAAACTGGAGAAGTGCATCTCAGTAAATGATGAAGTGAGAAAGCAATTTTGATCAAAACATTCAAGACAGGTAGATTGGTCCTTTCTCTGGTGTTTTGTTCGTGGTTGAGGAAGGTCGCAATTTTCTAAGTTTTCAAGAGACTTCTGCGCAACCAAGGAAGCCAACTCGTCTTTACTAGCAGATTGCCACCATGGTTTAGTCTTCTCAGTTCCTGTCCAATGTGAATCCAAATCACAAGGAACCTTCTCTCCTTGCTTGGAGATCTGACTGTCAAAATTGTGCAAGTCTGTAAAATGATCCTCTATGTAGTGGAACTCATCCATGCAGTCTGTTTTCTTAGTTGTGTTTACTGATTTATTATTACTCACAACCTCAGTGGCAACATAATTCTTGCAAACTCGATAATTAAGTTCTTCTATGTTTTGATGTTCCTCACCAGATACAGTAGTTTTATTTGCAATCCATATACTTGAATTATCCACTTCAGTCTGCAAAGCTTTTGCCCATCCTTCTGCAAAATCTTTATCTTTATGGTGCTGAAAATTAGACTGCTCATCTGACCCCAACTCAATGTCAACTGTTCGATTAGATGTTGGGTTATGAGCAGCTTTGCTTGGTTTATAAACCCTATGAGCTCTATGATCAGATGCAACATCACATTCTGAATTTGAGGAAAAAAATGGAGTTGACAATAATTTTGAATCTCTGTAGCCATCATCTTGAGTAGGGAAGTGGTCTTCTGAACGCTTTCGTGGAGGCTTTGCTTCTGCTGCAGCCATTACTCCTCCAACATCCAGGACTGGTTTTGAACAGATGAGACAATCATTAGTTAAGACATTATATTCAATACCACAGAACTTCATAGCCTTTATGTTACAGATAAAACAGCTAAAAGTTAAAAAGTAAAAGCAATAACCATAAATTAGACAGACAATTACGCCGCTGAAGCTTGAATCAGATGAAAAAAACTAGTCTATCAAGCTCAAGCAATGAAATATCCACGTCTAGAAACACCATAGCACTTAAAGTGTTGGATAAAAACCTAAATGGTTCTCAACTCATTCTCACTCCTTCCAAAAGTTTTAAACTACATCTTTCTGCACAATGTTTTTCTCTCATCACTAATGTAATTGTTTGCGAAGCAGTACTAGCTAGAGCGAAACATTTCCGCAGATGGCAATGGTATGATCGTAGTGTCCAAGCAGCCGACTTAGTGAACAAGTGTGTTGTGAATAGAAATACAATTTTACTTAATTCCTAGCTTTGTTTGGAAAAATGTCATTAAAACAATGAATATTTGGCAGAAATGCTCAAAAAAGGAATCAAACCTCAATGATACAAAAGGGGCTAAGACTTAGAAAACTGATTCACTAAGGCCCCGTTTGATAACCATTTGATTTTTGGTTTTTGGTTTTTGAAAATTAAACTTATACACACATACTTCCACCTATAAGTTTCTTGGTTTTAGTATCAATCTTCTACCTTGTTTTCAAAAACCAAGTCCAATTTTGGAAACAAAAAAAAGTAGTTTTCAAAAACTTGTTTTTGTTTTTAAATTTTGGCTAGGAATTCAAATGCAACCTTAACTAGGATGAAAGCCATGGTAGGAAATTTAGGAGAAAACAAGCCTGATTTTCAAAAACCAAAAACAAAAAACCAAATGGTTATCAAACACACCTAAGCTTTCACTGCATATGTATAAGAATTTAAAAGAAAAATGGACATAACTTCATTGATAATCAGACCAAAAAGATTTCAATCAACAAATTGACAATTCCGAAAATGGGTATCCATACCACAAAGGGAATTCTGCATAATTTGCTCTGATCCTAAACAACCCCAAATAACAACAGAAAATAAACGCAAAAATTAGCAGAATTCAGACGTCTTGCAGGGAGACGAGCAGCACCCAATTCAAATTCTACACTAATACACTTCAGCAAGAAACAAAGATAGAACAGTAATCGCGATCAGAATATTGTGAATAGAAAATTTACAGGCGAAATCAAGAACCGAAACGCCATAGCAGGGAGAAGAAGATTACCGTGTAAAAGAGAAGATTGGGAGTGGCAGTGCGTTTCAAGGGCCGGAGATCGAAACAAAGCAGAGAGGAAAATGGAAAATAATGAGTTTACAGCGACGCCAAGGTTTCTTCAAAATATCAAAGTATACGCTTTTAAAATTCTTACTGAAAATGTTGTAAAAAAGAAAAGAAGGTTAAATTAGCGAAAATACCCAGTTTCAATTATGTTTCATTTTAGTTCTTCAAATTTAAAGTTTGTTTCAAAACAATATCTGAAGGTTTTTTTTTGTTAAATAGTTTAGATGTATAATTGAAACCAGTATTTTTAATAATTTAATCTTTTTTTAATGGTCCATGGATTGAACTCCTCTGGCTCTTTATTTTTTTCATGGCACTTATTGACCATTGGATCAACCCATGATGGTTAAAAAAAGTTCTAAATTTTAAGGGCCCGTTTGGTTTAAGGTTTTATAGATGTCTCGGAATACATGATGTCTGGGAATACTATGCCTGGGAATAAGATTGCTGGCAATCAAAGATAACTGTGTTTGGTTGTGCATGGGAATGCCATCAGGATTTTATGAGAACAAATTATGTCTGTATTTATTTTTTAGAATTAATCAGGTAAACTTTATGTAATTTTAATAAATTAATCAATAAAATAATCAAAATTAATTCAAACTATTAATAAAAATTAATGAAATAATTTTAATGGGATCAACTATGTTAATTTAACAACTTAAAATTATTTAATTAATTTTTTAATAAATATTTTTAACTACAATAATTTAATATATTGTATCCATAAAAATTAATTAGATAACTTTTTTAAAAAATTAATTAGATAAAAATTTAATAATAATATAATTATATATTTATTATAAGAAAATCCAAAAAAAGTAATTAATGGATTATAAATAATCGATAAGTAATTAATTATAATTATTGAAAAATTAATTTTTATACTAAATTAATTTAAATGATTTTAATTCAATAATTAAATTTATTTTTGATAATATTAACTAATTAATTATAATTTTAGTAATATATAATTACATCCCTATAATAAATTTGGACTAAGTATTTGTTTAAAAGTCATAAAATAAGTATTTGTTTAAAAAAAATTGAAATTCTTGACAAACTATTATATAATCTAATTAAATAATTTATTATATTATTTTTAATTTAGTATCCATTAGTTAATTAATTAACTATATTCAAAATAAAATTGCATATAAAAATAACAAAGAAGAGATGGGAAAAGAGAAAACCCATGCTTTTGCAAGGGCATAGAAAACCCTTGCTTATGGGCATAAATGATGCTTGTGAATGCGTTATTTCCTGGGCCAACCACAGAAATCTTGAAACAAACAAGGGTATTATAAACCCTTGCCCATTCCCATCTCCAAAAACCTTGTACCAAACGGACCCTAAAGAGTATTGTGGATAGTTCCTAAATTTTAAAGGGTATAGATAGATTCTTGAACTTTAAAACTATATAATAAATTTATGGACTTTCAATTTTGTGTCCAATAAGTATTTCATCCTTGACATTTTAATATATGCATGCTACTATAATACATCACTTATTGGTCCCTCTACTTTTATAAACGGGCTAACTTAATCCCTATTTGAAAATTGTAAGAATACATTTTATTGGAAACTCTTTAATACAAATTTATGACATGAAGGTACCAAGATTCTGGGGAATGTTTGGTGAGCGTTGAATATGGACCAAGATTCTGGGGGAAGCTGAAAAAAAAAAAAAGTATATTCACCAATACTCTTATTTTTGTTAGAAGCTTCCATTTCTTTCGCTTCCTTCCGATGTCATAGTATTAAATTTCCGTCGATATGTCAACATTCCCATCGATATTATTATATGTTTATGATTTGACATCGCCATAAGAGATGAATCGAATTCATTATACCGATAAAAAAAAAATCGATGAAATATTAAAAAGAAATAGTAATAAAATGTAACTAATGTTAAAATGAATTTTGATTTTATGTCAGTAACATGATCAGCTAAATGATTAGATACTATATCCATTGAACAATAGCATAACATTATTAATAGACTACGTGTCTAATGAACAAACATTGATTGATTTTCCATACAACTTAGAAGGAACTTAGGTTCAAGTCATGGTGGTTAACTACATAGGATAGGATTTATTACTACCCTTCAAGTTACCTTGGCAACCAAATCCGATAGAATCATGTAGTTGTCAAAGTGCGTGCAAACTACCTCAAACTCTCATGAATATAGAAAAAATGACAAAAGAAAGTGAAAACTTAAGCAAAATAAAGTGACATGTTACATCTTTAAGTTGCATATCAAATCTCTTTATATTTTGTCAGGTTTATCTGTGAGCCACATTTTGCAATAGTCCAAAAGACACATCACCCCATTTATTTAGTTAGCATTAAAGGTCAAAGTTTAGGATATAATTAGAACTCTTAAAGTTTAGGAAGTAAATAAACATAACCATCAAAATTTATAGACCAAGATTGAAATTTAATTGACAGAATATATACATCTATATAATTAACCCAGAAGCCGCATATCTAACTCAAAGAAGTCAAAGTGAACATAACTCGACAGTAGTTGGCATGCACTCTCGACCAAGAGGTCCGAATCCCCAACCCCAAATGTTGTTGAACCCAAAATATATATATATATATATATATATATATATATATATATATATATATAACTCAAAGAAAGGCAAAGATAAATCACAAGATTTCAGAAAGATGGATGCATGATGAATACGATTAGTATTGCATCTGGTTCTTGAATTTCATTCGAAGCATGGACAGTCGTTTCTGAAGAAGAAATTTCTCATCTTTCATTCCTAGTTTGTCCATGTAGAACACTAATTTTTTGAGGGTGTCGATGATCTCTTTACCCTCATAACCAAACTCTTTCTCCTGGATTCTCAGAATTCTCTTCAGCTGCTTCACTAGCTCGTTTTCATCCTTTCCCAGCCTGCTCTGAATGGAAACCAAGCAATCTAGAGCCTCACCTGCGTGCAGTTCAATAAAAAGAGGAGCTTATGTGAAGATGACAGATCAAGTGATCTAAAACCAACCATCATCATTCAAGTAGAAATAGAAGAAATTCTCAGTTTCTCACCAACAGGAAGAGAATCTTTTCCAAATGCATTTTGCTGTATTCGCAAAACTTCCAGTGCTAGTTGCTCGGCATCGTCGTCTCGTTTTAGATTGTAAAGGGTGACAGCAAGATTCAACATTGGGACTGTAATTGATTGATCATCTGGTCCTGCTGCTTTTATCATAATGTCCAATCCAATTCGCAATAAACGCTCGGCCTCAGCGTAATTCTTTGACCGTGAATAAGAAGCTGCAAGGTTTACAAGGTGCTTCACTGAGCTGGGATGCTCTTTTCCCTTTGATTTTTCATTGATCAACAAACACTCTTCTAGAAGTTCTCTGCCTTCGTTTCCTCTGTAATAAACCAATTTCCAGGAACTCATGAACACTGGTGGTAAAAGAAAAGAGCTAGGAATGCCCTTGGGTGGTTTAGGAGCATTAAAAGAATAGTGAGAGCATGTCAGTTATTAGGCCAAGAATTGATTATAAATAGAGAGTGAGATGAGAGGAAAGTGGACAATTGTTTAGCAGGTTTAGGCTTCAATGATCTTAAGAGAGGGTGGATCAAGTACCTTAATTACTTGGGAATTATTATAATTCTTCTATTTTTCATCTTTCAATATATTCCAGTTACTTGGGTTCTATCAAATAACCATATATGGCAAGTGAAAGAATAATACTTTCTTCCAAGTTTTAAATTTTAATATTCAACGTGTTGGAGATGTTTTTAATCATAAAGAGACGTAAATCTGAACAAGAACAACTGGAATTCTAAGTAAGAAAAAAAAAATCACAATATCAGAATGACATTACCTTCCTACAACATGCAGTAGTTCTGCCAAATCAATCCTCATCTTCTCTATCACGCTGTCATCTAAAGCCATATAATTTGAATCCTTAATAATCTGCAAAGCTCTTCTATATAAGGTAATAGCTTCGTCTGCTTCCCCTATAAACAAGTGAAGAATATTCTGCAAATGAATAATCTTGCTGGTGTTTGAAAGATGACACGAGTATACACTGAAGTTACCTCTTGCACATTTTGCATTAGCCAGAGAATACATAGCCATTCCGACTTTTCCATCTTTCTCTCCATACAACTTTTTATATATGTTCACAATCCTAAATAGAATCATAAAAGTCAGTGAATAGTCCAAAGCAAGGAGAGAGAGAAAGAGAGAGACAGAGTACCTAGCAAAACAAGTTTCTGCATCCTTGCCTTTTCCTTCTTTGAGCAAAAGATTGCCCAGACTGAATAAAGGTATAACCAGATCCTCGTCCTCAAAGCCTCTGTTTGATTCCAAGATTGAAACTGCACGATGGTAAAACTCTACTGCTTTTGCAGTTCTTCCAATGGTACCAAGAACTTTTGCCATCCCTAAAATTGGAGTGATAAGAAAGCTGCTGTCTTTTCCTGAAAAGGATTCATTGTAAGAAGATTTAAAGAGGAACAGGAAAACAAACGAAAACAAGATAAAATCCATCAAAGTTGCAATACCCAATTATTGCTGTGGATTTCAAATTTCAACTAAAGAAAATAGCTTATTACATTTTTCTTCTTTATGGTCTAAATTAATGGCAAACATTTTCTTCTTATAAGATCATTGGGAGAACCTTATTTAAGGTGGTGATAGATTATTAACAATTGGAAGGTTGCTTTTATAGCTTTTGGATGGGGGTTCTCTCTACCTTGGCCCCCTAGGTGTGCTTTTCTTTTGTCTATAATATATCGTTCACTTCTTATAAAAATTGAAACAATAATGTGGTGATAGATGTATTAAATCAGAAAATTAACTGTAACAGGGGAACTTGAGCAAAATCTTTAAAGCATTAGATGGACGGACAATTAAATCTGTGTCCCCAATTCCCTTACCACTTTTCTTCTCTATGATATCAATAGCCCTCTTGTACACAGACAATGATTTTTCAAACTTTTTTAAAGTTGAGTACATGCTCCCCATATGTAGAAGCACCGAATCCAGAAAAGGTTCACTGTCCTTCAGACTGTCAACAACCTTGTTCAACTGCATATATGAAAATCCATTAGAAGGAAATGAAAAGAGAATCATGTCACTCAGAAGAAAATCAAAGGGAGTCTACCAGATTGACCAAGTGAAATTTTGGCTGTAGAAGTATAGGATACTTTTGGAGCGGAAGAATGAGGTAAACATTAGAAATCACCTCTTTATTACTCCAAAAATCTCCTAAAGAAACTGAATGCATTGCTAGATGACCATGTCTACTTGTCTTTGAGCAAGACTAAGGCCCCAGAGATGCTCATATAACTTCTAAAACAGAACTAAAATGTTAACAAGAGGAAAGAAAATTTCTGAGTCCTATATATGTCCGTGGTCCCTGACCCTGTCTACACACCAACACAACATGGGCCAAACAACTCCAATTAACAAATGCCAGTTTATAGGTTACTGAATTAAAATTTAGCACATGAAAGTTCCCCAAGAGGAACTATGGCTAGATAATAACCTAAACAGAAAGAAATCGTAAGTCATGGAAGTATAATCTTTGTTGCACAAAACTGAGGAAGCACTGAATTTTTCAAATCAATTATTGTACAGATGATAAGGGAAAAAGAAGTTACTATATCCAATATAGAAGCAACAAACTTCAAGTCTCCAACAGTTATATACCCCAAAGCCACGATGTCAAGAACAGCAGCTTGTTCAATGCCATTAGCACCTGATTCCATCTGTTCTTTTACAGCTTCATAATTTGCTTGGAGTAGCTCGACAGCATCATCCTTCCTCCCGCTCATAATCATCATTCTGATTTCATTGAATAATTCTTCCAACTGACCCTCAAATTCACTCATGCTGTTCCCATCAGTACGGTAGAGCATTTGATCAGGCCTACTAAAAAGCAAACAACCTTCATTCAATCTTTTATCTGGATAACATAGACAACTCTTAACAGCATTCTCAATGACAATAATGAAATTTGCCAAATTTGTTCCCAACCTTTGATATCCATTTGGAGCAGTGAAGGCAGAAGAAATATGTTTCCTCTGACCCCCTGAGTCAGCTCTACTAGAAGCAGAAGGTGTTGATAAAAAGCGACAAGAAAAGGCTCTAACAGGTACTGCATAAAGCTTGATATTACGTTTCTCTTTCCGGAGCCAAACTGAGGAGCATGTGATGCCCTTTTGCAACTGCAATGACTGCATGCAAAGACAGATTTCGCTCATCCTAAGATGTTCGAGAAAGACATATTAGAACAATTGATCTCCTAAAATCACATAGAGCATCTTCATCAACTATTTCACAGTAGCGAATGCATATATTGACTTAAAACCAAATGTACCAAGCAGAAGAGACAGTAGCTACTCTAAAATCCCAAGTGTTGTTAAATTACACCACATAGAGCATCAAATATTGAGATAGAGACGTCTGACTATTTTGTTGTAATACATCTAAAGGGTTGTAATAGTTCTTTTTTTCCCCCTCCTTTCCTCAAAATGTCAGCAGAGACGGGATTTTACTATTTTGTAGCAAATTCACTATCTAATACCGGATTATCCTTTCATGAAACTGGTGCATGACAAATTAAAGAACAAGGAAATATTCGGTAAAAGCAACGAAACCACAAAATTCCTCCACATTACACATTTCAGCAACCTATACTATCAGATAACATGGGTTATATCTCAAAACCAATTGGCAATGAGAAAAGTAACTCATACATCTTATAAATTTGGAGGTCTCCACTTATCTTTTCAACGTGGGATCCTCAACATGCCCCTCAAGATGGTGCCTCTTTTGGGTTCACCACGAATCCCCTTTTTTTTTCTTGGATCGAATATCAATTGGGGTTTATGGGCTCTGATACCATATCAGATAACATGGAGTTTCATCTCAAAATCAATTGACAATGAGAGGAGTAACCATACATTTTAATTGAAAGGTCTCCACTTATCTTTTCAACGTGGGATTCTCAACCTATCAAAAGGAAGTATTCTAACTCGCTGCCACCAGCATAGAAAGGGTAATGAAAATATAAAATAACGGATATGCAAGCAACAACATACAAATTTCGACAAATTCACTAGTAGAAGCAAAATTCACAACAGATAACTGCACTAACGCAATTCAGACAGAGGTCAGACTTCACATAATGATACAAACAATGAAACAGAAAAAAAGCGGCTTAGAAGAATTTTAAGGAGTAAAAGAAGGCATCAAAGTTCGCTGAGAAGGGGAAGGAGAAAGGGAAAAGAAAAAACCTGTGGTAGGTGAAAGAGGGAGAGGAGAGAAGAAGGAAAGCCGCCATTGTAGAGAGTTAAGAATAACTCAAGAAAGGCAGCCACAGCGCAGAGAGAAACAGAATGCTCGAACTGCGAAGGAAGAAGACGAAGTGGACTGACTGAGTGGAGCTGATTTGACCCGGCGAGTTACCAATAAGCAATCTCTGGGCTTTTCTGTCAATCAGGCCCAAGCCCATTAGTGGAGGCCCAACAAACAAAAATAAAAGACGAAATTTAGCATTTTTCTCTAATATTACGTTAATCCTTGCATTAAAAGGAACCATATACACGTGTAAAAATTATGCATTGATGGTTTCAAAATAAAAATTAGGTCTAAGTTTAAGGATTTAATTGATACAATTATTAGTTCGAGATTTTAAATAATACACCCCCGAAGTTTAGGGGTATAAATTTTATTTTCCCTTAAAAAAGGTCCATTTCTACCCCTAAACTTGTCATGTTGTATCAATTTTTATCATAAACTCTCGATTTCATCGAATTGCACTCGAAACTTAGATAAGTGTTGCAATCCTAACCTTAAACTTTAAAAAATGTTGCAATTTTAGCCTCGCTGGTAAGTTTTTGTTTGAATAGTCATTAAAAAAAGTTTGAATAGTCATTAAAAAAAGTATTCTCATATGTATTCAATGAATTTTAAAATACATGTATGGTACAAAATCGATAAGATTTCAAAGAAAACCACAATATTAGAGCTAATTTTTTTTTCAATTTGTAAATTGGACAAGGTTATTCAATAGTTAACTTGTGCATGAATGGAACTTAATTTTGTACCAGACTTGTCTAGGGTTCAATTCGATGTAATTGAAAATTTAGAATGAAAATTCATCTTCTAATATCATCCCAATAGTTTTGTCAAAATATTGAAAAGTTGGAAAATCGAAATGGCAATTGGTTCATGGTCATAGAGGGATGATGACATAAATTAACCACTTTTTTAAAAGTTAGAATCAATTGCCAAAAAGAGCATAGTTCAAAAAAGATTTCACTAACATGTCATTTGTGAAAAAAAAAAAAAAGACAATTCTCTCTTCCCGTCATCTCTATCCCTATATCCTTTCCCTTCCCTCTTGCTCCGTTTGTCTCTATCTTTCTTTTTCTCGTCCTTCACCTTTCTCACTACGAACGGAGCAAGAGGAAAGGGAAAGGAGATAGGGATAGAGATGACCGGAAGAGAGAATTGTCTTTTTTTTTCACAAATGACATGTTAGTGAAATCTTTTTTGAAAGACAATTTTCGACATCAGCTTATAAAGTTATTGAAAAACATATTTAACCTCTAGTAAAGATAATATTGAAGACCAAGTGGAATAACAATTTTACAAAACTTAAGAGTTAATTAATCATAAATATTTTTTAAAACTTATAAACTAAGTTGAAACAAAGGTGAGATAGTTTCACATCGTCATTGGTATGGAACTTTTTTTTAGTTAAATCATATAAGAAAAATAGAACTAAGTGATTTTTTTTTTATGCAAGTATAAGAAAGGTGGTATTAACTTTTTTTTTCTTTTATATGATGTGACACCCACAAACCCATTTCAAACAAAAACAATGGTTAGAATTTAGTTTCCCAATTAGTCCTTTATCTCCATAGCTCAGCTCACAGAGACGAGGAGGAGAAAGATTGAATTAATGAAGTGCATGTTTGGAAGTGATTTTAAAATGGCTAAAATCACTTTTAACATGAATTTTATACTTTTAAACGTGATTTTCATATACCATCAAAATTGATTTTGAGGTGTTTTTATACATGACAAAAGTGATTTTAACAATTTCAAAATCACTCTCAAACTTACAAAAAAAAAAAAAAAAAAAAAAAAGTTCAAAATTAAGCTTTTGGAAAAGCATATTTCATGGACTCAAATAGCACATAGCACTTTGAGTGTTTGCACCAAATTTGTAGCAACCTCACTAAAGCTGTTCAGTCCACTCTTAAATTTGAATAGACCCAAAAGAAGATTTTCTCAACAATACCCTGTGATGATTCAAATTGTTCAAAAGATTTTTTCAATGTCTCAATATTGACTAATTACACTTTTTTTTTTTTTTTTACAAAATATATACTTATAGGGTGTGTTTGGTTTAACTTTTCGAGTGTTTAATTTTGAAGAAAAAAAAATCAGTTCAAAAATATTTTTAGTGTTTGGCAACTACTAAAAATGACTTATAGAAAATGAGATTGATAAATAAATTATTTTGAGAGAAACACTTGAAACCAACTTTTTTAAAAAGAGTTTTAAGTATACAATAACTTGTGTATAAAAACACCTATGAGGAAATGAAACCAAACATATGAGTGTTTAAATTCTAAACAATTTTTATAGAAAATGTTTTTTAAAAACTGTATTCTTGAAAAACATTTAAATTAAAATATATTCCAAACTGACCCTTAGTTTATAGATTTTTTTTTTTAAAAAAAAAAAAAACTTCTAATTTATAAGGTAATTTAGGGTCCGTTTGGAATACATTTTAATTTAAATGTTTTTCAAGAATGCATTTTTTAAAAAACATTTTGTGTAAAAATTGTTTAGAATTTAACCACTCATATGTTTGGTTGCATTTCCTCACAAATGTTTTTATACACAAGTTATTTTTTACTTAAAGAAGTCTTTTTTTTTTAAAGTTGGTTTCGAGTGTTTCTCTCAAAATGATTTGTTTATCAATCTCATTTTTCAATAAGTCATTTTTAGTGATGACCAAACACTAGAAATTTTTTCAAAATGATTTATTTTCAAAATTAAACACTTGAAAATTTAAACCAAACACACCCAAAATTTCACAAACCTCATGGATTAAAAGTATTTCTCTTAAAATCTTAGGAACCAAATAAACGCCAAGCTCAAACTTTAGAGAAGTATTAATACTTTGCCATTTTATAAAAAAAATGTTTCAAAGTTCATTTAGAGGAAATATTTAATATATATATATATATATATATATATATATATATATATATATTTTTAGATCAAATATTTAAGATTAATATGAAAGTGTTTTTAGTTGGTTAAGCCGTGAAAGTTTAAGTGGTTAAAATTTGGAAATACTTTTTAATTCATATGTTTATATTTCGCTAAAATATCCCTACTCTCATACCTAGAGTATCCCAAAATATCTTTAAAGGATTTTTGGCCGAGATGACAAAGAGTTCCACCCTTTATTGTTGTACGAATCCTCCCTATGAATAAAGGGAGGAGATCATACGAAAAAGGGTACATGCAAAATAACCCTAATCTTCCTAACTTGTTCACAAACCTGATACTAACTTGAGTGTCGGAGTGTGAGGTTAACACCATACTGATATACAATTCTTTTGCTTTATCGACATTCGTTTCATTTCCACTCTCATGTGAATTTATCGTATAAAACAAAGTGAGGTTGTTAATATAACGATCCATTCTAAATATAATAACTTCAACTTTGATTCCGATGCTTAGATATGCGTGTACAAATACAGGAAAAAATTATATAATAAATAAATTTGACAGTTTTCAGACAACATAAGAGGTTAAAAAGAAAGAAAGAAAAAAAAAGCTTATAATAATTACCATTAAGAAAACACATAGATTTTTATTAAGTTTTAATTAGTCAATCCCTATCCCATAAACACCATGATTGATTTACCTTTGTTTCTGTCTAAATGAGTGATTTAAAAAATTTAGAAACTTTTCTTTAGAGAGTTTTAAATGTGTTGAGTTGTCTCCTTCTCTTTGCCTTGCCTTTGCCTTCCCCCACCCCTCCTTTCTTTTTAGTGCTTCCACTAGTGGGAAACCTAATTCAACTCTTTCCAAAGTTCAAAAATAAATAAATAAATAATAATAATAATTAATTAATTAATAAATAAATAAATATATATAATATCCCATGTAGCCCACTTTCATGTTTGTCTATATTACATGATCTATTTGACTTAGAAAGTGATGAAAGCCAAATTATGAGGACCAATAGCTCTCTTTTGTTAAAGTGGGTCTTTGGCACCACACAAAATTAAAATCAAGTCCCAAAAAAAACAAAAAAGATTTTTGGAATTTCCACTAACTTAACTTAATATTGTCAAGCTACCTAAATTTGGTTCAAACCATAATGTCAAACTATATATCATATTAATTTTCTATGAAGGTTTTAACCCTACCTATTGAAACAGGCTTTTAGGTGGGATTAGTCAAAATACACATAATTCGATTTAAATATTTACGGTTATAAAAATAAAAAGACTTTACTTTAGTTTATTCATAAAGAAATCGTCAATAGTTCTAAGAACTATCTCAAAGTTGATGTTCTTAAAATTACCTTAGAGTGGATCTTAATGCTAACAAACACAAGTAGTAATTAAAAATATATTGGGAAATCTTATTAACTTTCTCTAATTAAATGTTATGGAAAAGAATAATTGAAATGTCATAAAACTGGTTTTAGACATTCTCTTACCATCATTCTAACAAAAATTATTATTATTAATTATTTATAAAAATACCATGAATTCATAGGTTAATCTAGTAGTCAAAAGAATAAATTGGACCAACGCTCATATATCAACATCTTATACGTTTTTTCACTCATTAAATATTAAAGGATCAAACAATATTACACATGTCCTATTAAACTTAGGAAGAGTAAATAAACCAGCCTAATATAGTTTAACTTATAATTTTTTTAATAAAAAAATCCTCCCACTTGCTTGTGCCTTTATTTATTTTTTTTTTTTTAAATTTTATCTTCTTACTTTACAACACCAAATGAAGTGAAATTAAAGTAGGAGCATTAATATACAGGCTTTTGGCTCTTCACAAATAAAATAAATAGGAAGATTGACTTTGTGAGAAGAAAAAAAAAAAAAAAAAAAAAAAACCACAAAAAATGGGCAGCACTAAATTTGGCAAGGGATTGGCTACTTACATTGTAGACATGCACATAATAATCACTTGTGTTTCTTCTTACCATGGCCTTCTTTAAACAAATAATAATAATAATAATAATTTTAAAAAATAATTTAAAAAAAAAAAAAAAAAAAAAAAAAAAAAAAAAACTTTAATCCCAAAATATGAACAGTAACTAGAGTTGACTTTAAATGGTTGTGGGCTAAAGTTAATGCACTAAATCATCATTCTGTAGCTATTGGGGGGAAGCACCATGAGAGAATAGCTTTGTCAATTGCTCTTCATTTTCCTTTTGGAGTTTAAGGATAAAAGCCTCCTCCCTTAGCTTTCTACCTCTCAAAATTAATCAACACAATGTCTCTAAAACTTAGATCATTTCTTCTCCTTCTCCTTTTCCTTTTCATCTCGGTTTTTTTCTTTTCAGGTAACCTACTTCTACCTTTTCTTTCGATTTCGTAATTTCGTGATCGTCTTACTGAATAATGCTAATGTTTGTATCTTTTTTCGTTTAGAAATGGTTGAATCACTCGAAGATGTCGAGATTGCTAATAAGTCAATCTTCAAGGTATTGTTCATATTCCACCCTTCTTTGGGAAGGTCTCTCGACTAATAAGAGAATGAAAGTTTTCTGGTGGTTTGAAAGTATATAAGAGATTGTTTAATAACTATATATATATATATATATATATATATATATATATATATATATATATATCATAACATTTCTAAAATTCAAGGCAAACTTTGAAAACTCAAAAAAGTAGTCTTCAAACATGTTAAACAATGAAAACACACTAGACAATAGTCTCTCCAATTAAGTTTAGTTTCTAAAAACAAAAATCATTATCAAATATAGATCATATAAGATTTTTTTTACTCATCTAATAACATTCTTCTTAAAAGAAATCTATGATAATTTTTCAAAAAAAAAAAAGAAATCTATGATATTTTTTTTTAAAAAAAAAAACGTTCATAAGAGGATGTAGCTAGTCATTGAACTATTTCTTTCAAACTTATCATAATTACATGTCGTTTAATCTAACTAAATAATTTTCTTTCTTTTTTTCCTCTAATTTGAAAAGATTGGTGGCATCCAAATGAATGCAAGGAAGCTTATGACACTCGACGTACAAGACTACGATGACACCAAAGCAAATAATAGGCACGATCCAAAGAAGCCCGGGAATGGAAAGCCTTGATATAGCCTCTCTTTGGCTTATGGGCTAAATAATAATAACACAAAAACCTTCTATATATCTTTCTTCACCAAGATGAAGAAAATGTTTTGGTTGTGGCTTTAATTATTTTGGGAGAAGTTTGAGAAGTTTTTTTTTAATGTCAAATCAATATCAATGATGAGCTAAAATTTTAAGTTAGAATGAGGATTTTGCTATCCTCAACCATGTTGATGTAGACTTGATTAATCAAAGAAATCAAGTATATATATAAATATTTATCTAAATTCATACCATATATTTCAATATAAATATTTAATTAAGCAATAAATACTTTGAGTTCTTGAAATAAGCAACCATACATAAAATTTTTAAACACAAAGAAAAATCAAATCAACTACAGAATTAAGAAAGAAAGATAAGACAACTTATAATTTTGTTGGTTATGATGTTTCGTAACCTCTTTTATAAAGTAAACATTTCAATCGCTACGTCACTAATATTATATTACTCATATTTGGAATAGGTTCAAAATCATCATGATTTTGAAATTGTGCTCATAATTTAATTTTATTAAATAAATGTGTTATTATTTTGGAATTATAGCAAGTGGAGATAATGCAACAATTTTTTGTTTAGTGCTTTCATATATTCTCTTTATTTTCATGAAAATTCTTCAATACAATAAAATGTTTAACTAAACTATTTATATTTATATCTATATGGTTCAAATATATATGTCTCATATTTGTTAAACTAAAAAATATATATATCTTAGAACTTTTTACATAGTCGTGTAAATAATTTTGTTTATATTTCGTATTTTTAACATATGGATGATAAAATAATAAATTTTATTATTATTTTCAACTAATGGTTAAAATAATATAAATTTAAATGAAAAGGAGTTAGCTTCATATTTGATCTTTTATAGTGCTAATAATCTTTTTGTATATTTTTTTAAATACTATTTTCATAATTTTAATAATTCAAATAACATAGCGTGGTAATATGTTATAGTCTCAACGTCCTTACAATATAGTAATGACTTTTAAGTGCTCTAAGTTTGACCCGTGCAGTTGTCTCTCTCTTGTTCCAATGTGGCAATAGTATGCATTAGTAATTTAGGAATGAAGAAATGAACAATATAGTATACACATATATGAAAGAAATGAATCAATACATGAGTATTTATATATGGATCAAAAACCAACTAAGGAAACAAACAATTAACCTTGAGAATTGAAATTTTAACTAAACCTATAAAATAAATCAAAATATTATTTTCAAAAGAATAAAAATAAAAATAAATCAAAAGATTAAAAGAAAAAACTATTAAAATAATAAAATATACTAGGGACAAAAGGTCAAATAAAAAAAAGTTTCTTTATACTAAAACACTTTTAAAAAATAAATTTCAGTTGATCAATATATCTAGAAAATGCAACAATGTGGCTGATTGTATAGCAAAAAGAGTTGGATCTCTTAGAATTAGTGAATCTTGGTCGTATGATATATCAGGATGACTTGTGTCATTGGTCGATTCTGACCCTTCATCTATTGCCCAAGGGGCGTAATAATATTTTTTTTCCAAAAACTTAAAAAAAAAAATTTCTTTACTTAAACACTTTTTAACTAGTATTAGTAAGCAAACACGATGCAACACGAATACATGTTAAATTTTATAATTTTATTTTAAAGTAGATAAAAGATAATTATATAGTTAAAAATTAGAATATAATTTAATTTTATAAAATAGAGAAGTTTTTGTTTCAAAAACTTATTCTTATTTATATAAATCTTTTAAGAATAAAATTTACCTGGTAGTTTTTTGTTTTTTGAGTTCGAAAATTGGAGAGGAGAAGATTAGAACCTCAAACCTCATCGAGGACATGTCAATTACTATTAAACTATGTTTGTGACAATAAAATTTACTTTAGAAAAAAATGATTGAAATTCAGATAAATGGACGGTTAAATTATAGATTATAAATCTGACTTATTGGTCGATGATACATACCAATTACCGCTGAGTTATGTTCACTTTTGGTCATTTTTCTTCTTTCTATTTCTATGTATTCTTCATCTTTCCTCTCTTTAATTAATGCTATTTTCTTCCTTTCTATTTCTATGTATTCTTCATCTTTCCTCTCTTTAATTAAAATGTTATTTTCTCATTGATTTCAGATTTTGCTATAACTTATGTTTAATAGATTTATGACGTAGTTCCAAATATGGGTAGGGAAATCTAACCACATACCTCTTGGTTGTTAGTACAAATTTTATGCCAGTTATGCTCATGTTGGTAGTTTCAAATATTTATATATTAATGTAAAAGTTGTGAGCATACATTAAAACCAAATAGATATTAGTTAATGTGGGTAATTTATATTGTAAACTAAATACAAATTAAATTGTGTTCAAAGCGAGCATATCTCAACGGTAATTGATATCCTCGATCAAGAGGTCTAAAATTCAAATCTCCACCTCCAAATGTTGTTGAACTCAAAAAAAGTTACAAACTAAATTGCTACTGTAATCAGAGCATTAAATGGAAAAGTATTATCAAAAGAATACTAATTCAATTCTTTTTTTTTAGTTCAACAACATTTGGGGATGAGAGATTCGAACCTCTAACCTCTTGGTCGATGACACATACTAATTACTATTAAGTTATACTAATTCAATTCACATACAAGAGATAGTGCCTATATATAATATCATGACACAACTCTATCTTTTTGAAGCTTTAAAATAACAAAAATTATTGCCATAACTTGAGAAGTAAACCAAAATTTGCAACACTGTCACTAAGCTCTCTCCTACAATCATATTCTATATATCTTCCATAGCCAATCAACCTGAAAATTTTCCCCTAGTTCATTTGAGACCTAACCTTGATTTTGTTTTTGAAATCAAATAAAAATATTTTTTAAAAAAAGTCTCAAACTTGTTAGGAGACCTAAACTTATAAAATCATTCCTAATTAGAACTCACACTCTCAATGAGAAAAATACATCCCTAAAAGATTGTAGAGACATATAAACGAAAAACAATGCTGATTTTTTTTTTTTTTATAAGAAACAAAACTTGGCTGCATTCAAAAAAATGAGAAAAGAACAGTTTAAGGGTCGGGATGAGGAAGCCTTCGTCCTAAAATCTACTACATGAGGACATGCCAATTAGTCATAATCATGAGCATACTATGATTACAAAAAAAAAAAAAATGAAAAAATGAAGACTTATCCACCAAGGAACTGTGTGTTGTGTACATAATTACAAAAAGAAAATCAAAACCTAACGACTTATCTTCAAAAGTTCCAGCATTCCTTTCATACCACAGTAACCACACGAGAGCTCTAAAAGCACAAGAGCCGATAACAATGCAAATTTAAGCCTCTTTAGAGAGGTTTTCTTCCAACATCTAGAAAATAACTCATAAGCTCATGATTTTTTTCATTCTTATCTTATCTAATCACCCCTCAAAGAAAAAAAATAATACATCTTGCAAGTATATGAAATTGCAAAACAAAAAATGTTTAGATGTAGAAGATAGAAAAAAGAAAACTTATTTCCAAACGACAGAATACACATATGAATCAAATTGAGTTGTACGATCGATCGAAAATCAGCTACTACGTTTTTCTTAAACACAAAAGGAGAAAGTTTTTCAAGCTCCCTTATGGGCTCCCAACACTCAATACTTGACATCTCATTTGCAATGTAAAGAATATTGGAAGCCTTTGAGGGAGGTTGTAAAGCATCTCCATTGCCATATTCTCTTCTATATACCAAAGCTTCAAAGTAAGTTATTATTTTAGATCTCATTGGGTTTATAGATATAGCCTTATATAATAGTGATAGTGGTCCTTTTTTTTCTATTTATTATTATTTTTTGAAAAGTTTTTTTTTTCTATTTATTTTAATTGCTCTTCTATGGAATACCTAATTATTTTGTAATGTTTTGTATTGTGTTGGCTTTTTCTTCTATCTTTTAATATCTCTCTATATTATATGATTTACTTTTTTTGGGTTTCTCAAAAGCTTGTATAGCTTAAGCTTATAAGTGAGCACTCTCTCATGCAAAGGACAAACATTATGCTATATTTACATGTTTTAAATATAAAAAAGTAAAAACTAAAAAGAAGATTTTTTGGCTTTCTATTTCTTTTTCTTTTTTTTTAAATAACTTTGTATGTATTGATATTTTATTTGTTATCTAATTTTATGTTTTTAAATTTTGGATAAATTTGAAAAGAAAAGTGTTAGAAAAAGTTTAGTCAAATCTCAAAGAGTTTTTAAAAGTAAAAAAATAGAAATAAAAAAATTATTATGACCCATTTTGGTTTTGAAAAAGTAATAGTTTTAGTAATAATTTCTGTATTTTTGCAATTTACTTTTTAAAAGCTAAATAAATGGTTCTCAAAAACAAGATTTTTTTTTCTTTTGTAAATATTTCAAAATTTATTTTTAAGAAGTAAAAGATAGAACAAAAATATTTATAAGGAAACGACTTTATTTTTAGAAAATAGAAATTGAAACCAAAATTTTAGGCTAAATGCTAATTAAAGAAAAATGTGTTTAATATTTTTGTAGCTGGTTTCAATTTTATGTTTAATGTTTTCAAATTTTCAACATTACTCAAAATCTTCGTTAGGAGAAGAATTAAAATATAGGTAAAATTATATAAAATGTTGCTAAATCAAGTAATTATAGTTTCAATTTTATTTCTAATTTTTGAAAAGTTTTAGTTTTATCTCCAAGGTATTTTAATTAGAGATTACAAATAAAAATGTGTATATATGTAGGATATTTTTATTAATACTTTTTAAAACTTTTTATTAAAATATGTTTTTTTTGAAACTTATTATTAAAATATTGTAGTTTTAAATTTTTAGGTGTAAGAGACGATCTAGACCCACACGTCTGCATGTCGATGTGGCATTAATTTTTTTTTTTAAAAAAAAGAAAATTCTGTGGAGGTCGTTCGACCTCCATGTCATTGATTCAAAATGGAGGTCATCTCCCGAAAATTTAAAACTACAATATTTCAATAATAAGTTTGAAAAGAACAATATTTTAATAAAAAGTTTTAAAAGTTCGATATTAATAAAAAAAAATGTCATATATATATATATATATATATATATATATTCAAAGTAAAATGTTGAGAGTACTGGAAACTTTTAAAATGTTATAGACAAAGTTAAAACCAATTACATATATGTTTGGAGTATTTTGAACAATTTTACCTAAAATGGCAAGGTTTGTATATTCTTTGAGAAAGCTAAAAACAAATAGAATTGACACACTTTGATTTGATTTAATAATTTTTCTTAAGCATCTAGAATTATTTAATAGTAGCCTAGCTCTAGCCTCTAGCATAAGATAAATGATTTATCAAAAAAAAAAAAAAAAAAAAGCTTAAGATAAATGATGTGCTTTTGATATGCAAATATTATATGCTTAATATTAAGAGAGATAATTTAAAATCTCAAACTTGGTTCAAGTTGTTCTTTCTAGACCCCAAGGGTCAAGGTATCTAGTATGATCCTCTTGTAAATATTTTATTGCAATTTTTCTCTCTTTTTTAATATTTCGTATATATTTTTTTATTAAGTGGCGGTATTATATTATGTGTATCTGACTTGGAATTTAGCATTTTCTCTATTGTGATTCCATGGGCTAAGACGTGGCAATTTGGCGAGACGTGGTCAGAGATGCACCCATTGTTTTTTATTCTACGGAAAATTTTTATTGACATCCCCCACCTTCGGAATTGGAGAATCTGAATTTGAGAATTAGAGTTTTTCACGAGCTAAAATTCTTGTTTTATAAACTTCTATATGTTTTTTTGAAACAAAACTTCTATATGTTTTTAATCAAATACGAAATATAAGCAAGCTTTCGATAGAGTTTGAATTCTCTTGAATTAGATCAACAAGATCCAAGATTTGGTGGTGAAAGAGTTTGAAGAAGCTTAATAGCAAAATATATGAAGATTTTTTTTTAATTGAGGATACATTAAAAAATTTAAATTTTTGAGGATAATACTAAAAAAGAAAATTAATGTATTCTATATTATCAACTTTTTGTAATGTATGGGATGATTAACAATTCTAAAAGTTAAAAACCCCCCAAAACATTACTTTACACACAAGAAATCTAAAAAATAATTTACTCCACATCACTTTTGATTTTTCTTTTTTCTTTTTTTTTAGCAACACATTAGTTTTCATTGTTATATAATGTGTGGATATGTATGATTATTAGCTACCTTTCTAACTTTGTAGAGTGGATATGTATAATTATTAGCTACCTAACTTTTTCTTTTTTTTTTTTTAAATAACTTTTTCTAAAAATAATAAATAATATCAATAACAATTAAATTCATGTGAATCTCATTATAGAGATACTGAAAATTCTCTCCATAAGTCGGTTTTTTTCCAAAAAGAATAAAAGAAAAAAAAAATCTCTCTAGGATGTTTTTTTCTTTTAAGGAAAAAAATTCCGTTGCCGGGAATCGAACCCGGGTCTCCTGGGTGAAAGCCAGATATCCTAACCGCTGGACGACAACGGATCATATCTCTTTGGGATGTTCTTATTTTTTATTATTAAATTAAAAATCAAGTTATACTACTAAACTTCATGAATTGTGCTAATTAAAAGTCTAAACTTTCACGAGTGAATCAAATTCGACCATATGTAAGAATTTCATTTTAAAACTGTTAATGCATAATTTTTGTCATTAAATGCAGAAATCAATATAATATTAAAGAAAAATATTCGAATCAAATGAAGAATAGTTATGACTTTTCAGTGATTCTTCATATTCTAGTCATCCTTAACTTTTCTCTATTTATTGATGTGATAATTTTTCTTGCTACTATGGTAGGACTTTGAGAAAAATAATATTTAAGGCCCCATTTGATAACCATTTGGTTTTTTAAAATTATACTTATTTTCTTTCAATTTCCATACCATGGTTTTCATTTTTGTTAATTAGTAGACATTTGTGTTCTTAGCCAAATTCCAAAAACAAAAACAAGTTTTTAAAAACTACGGTCCCGTTTGATATCCATTTGGTTTTTGGTTTTTGAAAATTAGGCTTGTTTTCCCCAAATTTTCCTACCATGGTTTTCATCTTTACCAAGGACACATTTGAATTCCTAGCCAAATTCTAAAAACAAAAACAAGTTTTTGAAAACTACTTTTTTTAGTTTTCAAAATTTGGCTTAGTTTTTGAAAACATGGAAAAGATGTATTAGAAAAACAAAGAAACTTGTAGGTGGAATTAGTGTTTATAAACTTAATTTTCAAAAACCAAAAACCAAAAACCAAATGGTTATCAAACGGGGCCTACTTTTTTTTGTTTTCAATTTTTTATTTGGTTTTTGAAAACATGGAAAGGTTGTATATAATAAAACAAAGAAATTTGTGGGTGATAGTAGTGTTTATAAGCTTAATTTTCAAAAACTAAAAACAAAAAATGAAATGGTTATCAAACGGAGTCTAAATGATTTTGAATTGTTTTTAAATAGAATCAAGTGAAAATAGTTATAAATCACTAACGAATTGTCTAAATCTATTCAATTATGAAAGCTTAGATGATACAATTCTTAGTTTGTAATGGATACAACCCCTAAAGTCTTCGAGTATAATTTATTTTTTTCCTTCTTTTCCCCTCCTAAAGATCGAAACAAAATCAAAACAAAAATGAAATACCTATGGAATCAGGTCTTAGCAAAGTCTCATCTCAAAAAGGCTAGAAAATCCTTGATTAAAATATACTTAGGACCTGTTTGAAATAACTTTCTAAATGTTTAAAAATATTTTCTTGCACTTAAAAAACTTTTTAAAATATTTAGAAAGTCACTCCAAACAAAATAAATTTTCTAGTATTTTTTCCCATGAACGAGGAATAAATTTCCGCCTCATTATCGTCAGGTAAATATATTATTCACATGTATATATATATATATATATATAGACACACAATATAAGAGCTTTTTCTAAATTAATTATTTAAACTAGCAAAAAAAAAAAAAATACAAACATGAATTTTGATTCATGAGCTCTAAAGGATTACAGTGCACCCCAAAAATGAGAGAAACTTAATTGATACAAAAACTAGCAGTATTTGTTTTTGTCATTGAACTCGAGATGCTACGCGACACATCTTTCCACATAAAACTGAACAACAATTTGAAGTGATAACAAAAGGATACAAAAACCAGCTTCTACCTCATATTTATATGTCCAAATCATCGTCCGGGTCCTCATCGGAATCTGGCATCTCGTCGTCTGAATCACGAAAATATACGATCTCGCCCTTTCCCGATCCTTCATCTTTGCCTTCCCCACTGGCCAAGAGAGGTTTATCATCATCTTTGCTTTCAGTAAGAGATCTTCGACCATCGTATATTTGTATCGGTTTACCGTTTCCTATAATAAAAACCGAACATTGTGCGGAGAAAAAAGTAAGCAAGAAAGAACAGCAGGATCACAAGAATTTAACCATCTGGATGATAGATTAACTCAGGTCAGAATTATTTTGTAATATTCAAGGATAGAGTGTCGACAATTTGAACCTTGATGCTCGAAAGGAAGAACAACTCTAGCCCTGTCAATTCGCTCTTTCTCTGACAGCTGAAGATTAAACTGCACCTGATAGAAGAAACATCGTCTGTTCATCAGTTCTTCATTCATGTAAATTTATGAGAAAGAAGTTGCAACGACTATAGTAGTGAGGGAAAGATCAGGTTGACAAGAATAGATGTTCTTCATGTTTGTGCATCTAAACTTGGGAGCGGACAATTTTTTTAAAATCCACAACTGTCTGGATCAACTTATGTGTACCTCGACTAATCTCTCAAGATAATCGTCTAACCCTACTAAATTTTTTGCCAAGGTAACTCGTACATATGATATTAAATTCTAGGTAGGTGGCCATTGAATCTATTTCTTCTAAGCTCTTTATAACATTTACACGGGAGATAGCAGACTAAATTTAAGGAGATAACTCCTTGTACAATAAAACTCAATTTTGGAGAATCAAATTTAGGAAAACATTGAAAGCGGTCAAAATCAAGTTAAACCAACCTTCGGTACGAGCCCTTGATTGATGACTGCTTCTTCAGATAAAATGGGCGTAAATCTGATGCCTGACTGCTCGACATTAAAATCTTCACACTAGGCATAGAACATCAAGAATATATGGTTAACCAAAAGTTCAAATGTAAATACCAAAACTTGTGCAAAGAGAAGAGAATTTACCATGACTCGCACGCGTCCATTTCTGCGTTTAATCCGCACATGAAACCTCCCTTTCATAGAGTTGTGTTCAAGATAGGTATTGTCCAGATTGCTTCTGCCCACATATGGGGATGGAGTTAATGGCTCAACTGTGGCCACCATGGAGGACATATATTCAAGAGCAGCTATGACCTTTTCCTCATGAAGGTCTTCATGTACCAACCAAAATGCACTTGAAACCTTATCTACAATCACATGCCAACAATTAAAACAGGATCAATTAGACTAACAGCTACCAAGTGAAGAAATATCAATCATAACTCGTGAGAGAGATAATATATCATATTCACACCGTTGCTCCGAAGGCTGCTTAAAAGACCTGCAACTGCTGATGTAGATGAATGCCTTAACATATCGGTTACCTGGTAAAATTTCAGAAGATTAAAAAAAAAATGAGACAATATAAACAACCTGCAGGTTAGTAGTGAATAAAAAAATGAAGGAATACAAGGACGTACAAAAAGCAAGCCCATAAAAGGGAGTCCGATTAAAGGAAGGGACTCCAATCAAGTATAATAGGTGGTTCCTTGACGCATCTAAGACATCAAAAATCATGAAAGTGAGAGAGAACATACCGAGTCTATGGCAACACAAAAGCGTACAGTTCCTTCTCCAACAAATCCTGCTAGAGCATTAAAATTCAACTCGTAACCTTTCCCTTGCAAAATAAGTCTGGAAAAATCACTACGCTGTAATCTCAATTAAGATTATAGTCATACCTTTTCCAAGTGTAATAATTGAAGAGAACAGTTTATCGATATCCCTCACATTTGTACAAAGATGAGACAAATTTGAAACTTCTTGGTGAACATTTGAAATTTTTTCACCCCCCATAAACCGTTCCTTCCAACCAAGAGGATCTGTATAACAGTCCAAAATTTGAATCCTATAACACAAATATAGCCAAATGAACTTGCACATCAAAAATATCAGTAAAGAAAAGAGAAATCATTAATATGAAATATGAAAGTATGCTATATAAATTCAAGTTAATCTGAAGAATGTCAACCATCATGGGTTGGCCATAATGGTCAATAAGGACCATAGAAAAAATAAGGGCATGGAGGGAATGGGTTCAATCCATGGTGGCCACTACTACAATATCCTACGAGTTTCCTTGGCAACCAAATGTAGTAGGGTCAGGCGGTTGTCCCGTGAGATTAGTTGAGGTGCTCGTAAGCTGACCCGGACACTCAAGGATATCAAAAAAAAAAAAAATCTGAAGAATGTCGACTTATGCATCCCTCAGGGTAGAAAAAGTAGAATGTCACTTTCACCTCAACTAATATTGATAATCTACTTGTTAATACTCATGTTAATTTCCAGACCTCACATTTGTTTAAGACGTTGTTTAGATTATCTCATGCCACATGAACAACGAAATTTTGCAACTTTTAGGTCAATGGGACTCCTTTTCATTTGCTCTTATTTCTTTGTCATAGCTACAAAACTAGGTTCACTCGCCACTTATACAATCCAAATAAGAAGACTATTCAGTCAATCAACTAAACACGGGAAATTTTGCACTTGACAGACAAAAAAAAACAAAACAAAACTCAATTGGAGTAAATGACTCATACTAAATCCCTCTTATCCTTGACTGGAAAAAAGAAAAGCACCCTCTAAACGAAGTTAAAAAGGGTTTATTCCCTTGTCATTCCTGCATCTTTTATAAATTGAACTATTTTGAGATAGGCGAAAGAATTTGCAAAGATTGATTACCATTTATCAGACGATCCAACGTTCACCCCTCTCTTCTTCAACAGTTCAACATAATACGCCGGACTTCGAGAGAACGCAAGTAAAACGAGGCCTCTGAGATCAAAATCACACCAACAAAGAAAAAAATCAACACCCACCGCCGAAGCTAAACTATTTCAATCATTTCAGTCTCCTAAATGAAATATCTAAAAGGGAATTGAAACTAACCGAGACTGCGATTTACCCGCCAAAACATTGCTGGAGAGCTGCGCCAGAACGTGGGCAAAGGCGTGAAAACCGAATGGCGAATTGATGGAGTCCTTTATGGTGAGAGCAGGCGCGAGCTCTCCCTCTAGCGCGCCGTCTCTAAGTGCTCTGCAAATAGATTCCGCCATTGTTGGCGAGGATTGAACAGCTTCAACTCCTGAATTATGGAACGACTTCAACACTCGATTTGAAAACTTTACAGGAAATTTCTGGGCGACCACAAGATGAAAGTAGATTGTGAAGAAGCAAAGAAGCAATTCAGAAATATATGTAATATTCAACGGAACTGCGTACTCAGGGAGAGGAGACAAACTGAAAGAGGGAGAGAAAAGAGAGTGGAGTTTACATGAAGGAGAGGTAGGGTTTAGGGTTCTCGAGATTTGTAACGATTTAGTCTCTCTATTTATTTTTTATTTTGTAACAATTTAGTTTCGGTAACAATTTAGTCTAATCTAATCTTTATGTGATAGATTAATAAACTAATTTGGGACCTAGTATGTTTATGAAACAATTGTGTAATGACCCATTTTGAGAGGTCAAAATGAAATTGTCCAACCTTTTCAAAATAAGGATATATGTTTTTTTTTTTGCTTACGTCATCATTCTACCAAAATTACTATTTTACTCTCTATATGAAAACACGCATTTAAGACGTTTAAGAGCGAGAGGTTAAAGCGACAGCGAGATTTAAGAGTGAGATTGGAGAGGGAAACAAGAGATTGGAGAGATAAATTAGAGAGATTGGGGGAGAAATTAGGGGGAGAGAGCGAGAGTGAGAGCGAAATTGGAGAGAGATCAGCAAGAGATTGGAGAGAGAAATTAGGGAGAGTAGGGAGAGAGAACGAGGTTAGAGTAGAGGGTAAAATGTTAATTTTACTAGGATACTGATGCAATAAAAAAGACATGTATACTTGTTTTGGAAAGGTGAGACATTTATCATTTCCGCCTATTTTAGAGGATCATCCATACAAAAATTCCTATGTCTATAAGTTGCAAAGTCTAATCATTAAATGATAAACATCGACATTTACTTTTGATGATTTTTTTTGCAATAAGGATTAAATCATTACAGAGGTGTGGATCCAAATATCAATCTTTGAGATGATAATTGATACATTATTCCATGAGCTAGACTTAGATTGACTTAGTGTCTCTACCATAAAATTTGTAATGACTTAGTTACAATAGTGAAAAATATTTGTAAGATTCAATAAGGTTTCTTACCCAAGTAAATCATCAACGAGGGACAAAATGTGTTTATAATCTACACATGAGTCCGTACATAATAAAAATCTAACCCTTAATTTTGATGACATTTTTCACTTTAGCAATTAAATTGCTAAATTTTAGGGGTTAAATTGTTATGTTCATACATTGTAGGTATAAAAAATGTTTTTAACTCTTTTTTTTTTCATTCTCCCTCTCTTCTTTCGGAAAAAAAAATCAATGTCATGATGTAACAATGTTCCATTTTGGCTAAATTCACACACTAAATATAATTTTAGAAAAACGGTTGAAAGTTTACAATTGACTCACTAATTTTAACAATTAAAAATTTGTAGTGAAAATTGATATACTTTGTCAAGTTTGTGGGCAAAATTTGATATATATATATTTTTTAAGGTTCAATAAAGGTTAGTATTTCATAGAATTTTAAGGTCATTTAACCCACTAATTTTTGTCTTCTTTTGTTTTTTTTACACGTTTGCCTTGGTTTATTTAATCGGTTTACTTTTTTAGTCCAATCGACATGCAACATTTATATATGTTAATATTTGTGGCCTATTAGAATCAAATAAGTTCGAAGATATAATTAGAAACTTTTTAAATTTTAAGTATATAAACAATCTGGTTCATATGCGAAACCTATATCTTAACCTTAAATCCAAATCCAATTGTTGTAAATTTATTCAATTCAAATGCTAATTTTTACACAATTGATCCCATGAAATACTCATTACTGCAAAATTCTATTTAAAAATAGTATAAGTACTAGTTCTTTTAAGTAGATATTTTTGATTGACGTAGAGTAGCCTATGGATCCACCTTTTGAGTGATGGTATAAGAAGAATTTGGATTCCATTCATACATAAACCATGATGAGTTTTGTAGAAGACAACTCATATGAGTTTGAAAACCAATAGATCGAAGATTCAACTATTGTTAATCGATTCGATCCTTCCTCGCTTTACATATTTAGATACAAATAAATTCTTTAAGTTTTAACTCTTACCAAAAAAAACATATATACAAGGTTTTAAATGTCAATGTTGAAGATGTCAAAATCTCAATTTTATGGAAATGACGATGAAAATATCGATGTCACAAATATTGCTAAAAAAGTATAAAATTTTAGTACTCTCAAATGTCAAATTAGTCCATGTACTTTCAATAAAGTTTAAAATTGTTAGTCCAGGAACCAATATGGTATTTTAACTGTAATTTTTTGTTTGATATCTGTGAGTGTTCGGACTAGCTTATGCACACCTCGAGTAATCTCGAGGGACAACTACCTAACCCTACTACATTTGGTTGCCAAGGAAACTCATAGGATATTAAATCCTAGATAGGTGAAGACCATCATAGATTGAATTCATTCTCTCTTAACTCTATTTTTTATATGGTCCTTATTGACCACTAGGGCCAACCCATGATGGTTAAAGCTAGTTACTTTAACCGTAATTAAATCTACCTCTTCTCCATATGCCAACATGATTCTTCAACCAACCACCAACACCTAACAGTGTTGGGTTAAGCCGATGTTCTAAGCAACTCAAATTCAGCCTCTTCCACTCGTGAGTAATATACTTCAATAGGCAATAAAGAAGCGCAAGAGGAAGCAAATTAAGATGTGCAATGCAATGTGTTAGCAACTATACTTTTGTTCATTTATACCAAAAGACAGGCACATGCTAAAACCCAGTTCAACTAAAAGTTCTACTACTACATGAACAAGGTGGAATTATATAAAGTCGGGATAAGCTAGAGATAACATACGATCAAACACGTTTTGGTGGCGCATATTGCACACGCTCCTCTTCACATAAATTCTGCAGAAAACAATGGTGTGAAGAACATATGAGAAGAACAATCTTAGAAGTTATATTCACCAACTAAAGACAACCATAGTAAAATGAAACATTTCAACTACAAGACTAAAACAGTTCATGTTATGCATTTTGACGTACTATGACACCAACAAATTCATGCGCATTTAATAAGATGTTGGATATAATTAATGTGGCTTAAAAAAAATCCTCCCAGCCCTTCAGGATGTAGGACCTGTCAAACTACTATGCACTCCCACTTTGGTATCACTCTTAAGAGGAGTAGTACCTGCTGCTAGATTATCGGTAATTTTGGATATTAACAAATCCATGAAATCCAAAAGGGAGAGATTGCAGAGAAGGAAATAGAAGTGGAGTCACTAGCCTTTGTTTGCTTCCTACTTGGCGAGAAATTACAAACGTCCAAGGACATGAAGGACCATTTGTCGGAGGACAACTTAGTTGGGAATTGTGGCCTTCGATAAATTATAATGCTTCTACTTAGACTTGACCTTTTCTGCTTTTAGGACTTGTCCATATTTTTCTCTGTAGACTTCGTTATTCTTTTGATGGGCTTCTTGTTGTATGGCTCTTGGTTTTTCTGGATTTCGTTTTCCCCTCTTGGCACTGGTGTGTTTGGATTAACTTTGTATGTGATTATGAAGGAACAAAAACATTTTTTAAAAAGAAACCCTAGAATTCAACTTGGAGGGACAACATACGCCTATAATGGAGTTTTTGCCCCTATACTTAAAAGGCCAAAAATAGCTTCAAATAAAGACAAACCCATTAAGATTAATAAAGGATCTTTCCTAAAACAAACAAGAAAAAAAGTGTCATCAGTAAACTGAATTTAAGATAGATGAATTAACTCCTTTCCAACCTTAAGCCTCTTTACCACTCTCTTCTTCTCTACTCCTAACGAAACTAACTTGCTTAGAACATCCACCGCAAGAGAAAGAGAGGGCAACAAAGGATCCCAATGCCTAAGACCTCTAAAAGCAAAGATCTTCTCTTTAGGTTTCCCATAGACAAAGATGGAAAATTTTACCCACCTAAAATAATTCCATGTCCAGGATCTCCACTGAAACTCAAATCTCTTTCTTTCCAAGACTTTATCCAAGAAATTTCAATCTACATGATCATATGCTTTCCCAAAGTCAATCTTCCAAATTACCCCTTCCTCTTTTTTTACCCATAGTCTTCAATAGCTCCATTAACAATCAACACTTGATCTAAGATTTTCCTACCTGCAATGAAGGTCCCTTGAGAGTTGGAAATAGTACTAGTAATGACTTTTCTCAATCCATTGGCCAAGGTTTAGCTATTATAATCTTATATAAACTCATAACTGATGAGCCTAAAGTCTTTCATCATGTTTGTCTTATCTTTCTTAGGGATAAGACACATCTCGTTCATACCTACATCAACAATTTCCCTTTCATAAAATTCATTTAAAAAAGAATCCCATGGATCCTCTTTAATACACTCCCAAGTCCCAACTATCCTTGGAAAAAGGCCATCGTGAAACCATCAGCCCCAAGGGACTTGTCCTTGATGAAGCCAAAGACCACTCTACAAATTTCCTCTAGAGTAAAAGGGACCTCCAGCTCCTACTTCTCTTTTTACCATGGGACCCTAATCTAACCCTTCCAAGGAAGTGTCTAGGAAACGTCGGAGGGACATAGAGATTAAAGAAAGAAAAAAAAGATAGTCTCCTCAATCTCCCTGTCCTCCCTCAAAAATATGTCCCTGTTATCCTTCTCCAGGAACTCAATAAGATACTAATTCCTCCTGCCTCTAGCCCAATTGAGAAAGTAGAAAGTATTATCATCCCCATCTTTTGCCCACTTGGCCTTGATTTTTTTTTTCTCAAGCTATTTTCCTCCTTTCAGATAAGAATTCTTGTTTTTTTTTAAAAAACAAATTTTGTTGATGTATGAGATTTACAAATGAGAAGCAAAAGTCCAAGCCAAAGGAGTTGAAGAGAAGTGACTAAGTCCAAGCCAAAGGAGTTACAAAAGATTTCTCCATTTTTTTTCCTTTAATAAAGAACCAAACTTTCATTGAGGAAAAAAAATGAAAGAATATAAGGGTGTTCAAAACACCAAGCCCAAAAAGAAAGGGAGTCAAACAAAAGAAAATGGCTTTAGTTAAGTAAAATGAGACCTAACAAGTATTACAAAAAAGTTTGTCACGGAAGCCCACACAGAGACATAGAACCTAACAAGGGACCAAACATCACTCAATTAGCCCTATCATGCCCTATAAAGATCCAATCAAGCCCCTTTAAGGAAACACTCTCCTCACTGATGCTTCTCAATCCCTTCCACTCTGCTCTAGTTTCAAAGGTGCTTTGGCTAGCCTCGAATGACAAATATTTTTTTTTTTTAATAGAACATTCAGGTTTAATTTCAAGTGACAAACTGCTAAAATTCTATCAAGTACTAATAGTATTACATTATCCTTGATTTTTCAATTTCTTATTCTGTTTCTTTTTCATCATGGGGAAAAAATGTCAGTAAGCAGAGTTGCCCAGCTCTACTCTTCTTCTTCCTCCAGCCTTCTCTGTACACATCACTTTATACTCCTCTCCCTCCTTTTCTAACCCTCCTCTGTATCTCAAAAATGCTTACCAAAAGAACCAAACTTCACTTTCATTGTCGTATTTTCTTGTATTGTTTCTATTTCCAATTTACTAAATCTTGCTAAATAAACCACTCGAAACACACACACTTTATGATTTTCAATTCAACCCATCCATCTATATCAAGTCTCAATCTCTAAACAAGACAGACACATCTAATACATGATAAAGAAACAAATTACATTACTTTAACACCACCAGTCTTTATAGTTTGTACCTATGCCAAATATCGTAAGTGAATCCTCTCCCATTTGTAAAATTGAGTCAGTTTCCCAATCATGAATTTTAGTTTTTGAAGTTACAGGCAAGAGAAGTCACTGATTTTATTTTCAGGTCACACTTCCACAACCCAAAGAACCAAAGAAAAAGAACAGAGAGAGAGAGAGATAAAATTAAATAAATAATTAAAAATCAAATGAAAAATCCTTAACCAAAAACAACCAACCAATGGGCATGGATATTCCTGATGGCTTTGTTACATGATAAACACAGAAGAACAGAACATGTAAACAAAGTATGCCAGTTAATGATTGAAAACCTGCAAATCCTCAGGTAGGGCCTCTGAGACTGCTAGAGTGTAACAACCTGGGACAAATCTTCCTGCAATGGCAGAAAATATAAATTCCAAAATCAAATGCCAAACGCTGCTAAAAAACAAACAATTACACGCAAAACTAAAAGGTCTCAAGCAATAAATTTATTAAATGACTAAAATTAGGTGAAAAGAGAACTGGCATAAGACAACAAAATTAAAAGGAGAGGAGAAGAAGAAGAAGAAGAAAGAGAAGAAATACCGGTGTCACAAAGAAATTCCAATTCAACATCATACTTGTATGATTGTATCAACATTAAACTTATAATAAAAACAACGGCCATTGCACTATGTTGCTAACTTTTTCATGCAAGCATACAAATAAGTCAACTAAACACTATACTATAGCTCAAGCAATTTATTATCCATTTACACAAATTTGGGATATTGGTCAGTTTTCAGCCGCCACAAAGCAATTGCTTACTATTTTAAATCAACCTATGAAGTAAAGTGTAACACCCCAGGCCTAGGATCCGACACTTAGTCTTGACCTTCCCTTGCATCCCCTACAACCTAGCCACGTCACCTTAATTGTCTCAAACAACTTGCAAGAGTGAATATTGCCTCATAGTCCAACACGAGTCCTTTCTAACATTTTTTTTTTTTTATAATAAAACCAACTTTCATTGAGAAAAAATGAAAGAATACAAGGACATACAAAAAAACCAGCCCACAAAAAGACCCCCTTTAAAGGGAAGGGCCGCCAATCAAGAAGAATAATGCCTAGAGTATGATTACAAAAATGCTTAGAAATCGAGGCCCAGAGAGAAACATAGAATCTGGTGAGGGCCCACGCATCGGAATGACCCCTCTCAAGACCATGAAACATCCTATTATTTCTCTCGCCCCAAAGACTCCATCAAACAGCACACACCCCAACTAACCATAAAAATCTCCTCTTATCACGAAATGAGTCCTTTCAGCATATGTTTCGTCCTCACTCACATTTTTTTCGCAAGTTTTATCCTCACTCACATGCTTCCTAGGAAAATTTTATAGGAAGCCACCAACATATAATTGTTCCACGCCAAACACAAGTAACTTTAGAGTTTCTATGATTGAGTCACAAAAAAGAAAGTGCACCTAGTTGGTATAGGTAGTAACAATCAATTTTTTAAGACTTTCTCGACCATAGTTGAACATCCTCAAGATCCCTCTCATTCGAATGTGGTCTTGGCTTGGAGCAATCGTATGTTGGTGACCTCTTGGAAATTCTCCTAGAAAGCATGTGACGGGAGATAAAACATGTTGAAAGAACACATGTTTATCTGAGGGAATAATCTTCACTTCCACAAGCTATTAATACAAGGTGATGTGGCCAAGTTGCATAGGAATGTCTAGGTCTTCAAGGGCTAATGGTCTTTCTCAGTCTCTCTATCATAGTGGACTCATATTATTAAATTATTTGATTTGTATGGATTATCTACTTTGCATGATTATTGTATCGTGTTGTATGATTATGGTTTGACTTCCGTACGCATAAATGCTATCATAGTTAGCTAGATAGTTTATGTTTTGATCTTGTGTCTGTTGAGTGTTAGTAGGACTAGGATACCGCCTTAGAATCAAGGTTAGTGCTTTTGAACCCTAGTTTGTTAGTGAATTGATTAAGTGACTCTAGTATTTATTTTCCAGATGATGTCTCCCCGCAGACACCAACTTAGAGATCAAGCAAATAGACCCCAAAACATAAACGATTACTATTGTCTAAATCTAATTGGGTATCTAACCATACAGAATGTCTTGAATTTTTACCAGGTGATAGACTCGTAAGCATGATCCTCCTAAGCTTTCATTGATTTTTACCACTTCTATTGATTTTGACCACATGCGAGCTTCATCTAGCAGCATGAACACTACTCCCCTAACCTTCAAACGGTCTTCACATTTTAAATAGTCCAACATTGACTCTAAATCTTATGAAATTCCATACGCACACTTACACCACATTCCAAGTATATTCAATCTTGCTTGTGTACTAAGACAATTCGAGTACAATAGTAAAAGTTTTTAGCGATTTAAATTCCTTTGCCGATAATTTTCCATTTTTTCTCTTCTTAAATGAGCAGTTTGGTGTTTGGAAAATAATACAAGCAGGATTACAATTAATATCAACGGGCACGTGTCATACGTTCTTGTCTTCAAGGTAATGATCTTCAAGCCACGCGGCAAGAAGAGACAACAGGTGACCACAAAAATTATCTTCAAACGGATGTAGTAAGTCTTATTCTTTAGTTCCAAAACATTAATGGGAGGGGGGTAAGGAAAAAGAAAGAGCCTCAGATGGTAATAGTTAGCTTTACCAATTCGTAGCCATCTAGCAGCCCAACTTCTGGCAGGATCCATGACTGAAATTATCCTGCGAGAGAATCAAAAGGGGTATAACAAATGGAAGTGAAATACAGAATAGTGATCTAAAAAGAAACATAGAAATCATGATCATAAACTGAATATTACTTCTTTTCATATTGATTGCAACTTTTAAAGTTCCAAGTAAAAACCTTGAAGACATCGATTGAAATAACCGAAATTATATGTCATGACCACATTTCTATCAGAGGAACGATGGAAGCAAACTAGTTACAAACAAAAATGGCAAACACTAACACAAACAAAAAAGACAGCAGGAGAAAGAAAATTTTACAAACCCATTAAAATTAGGAGTAGTACACTCTACAACACGCTCATGGTCTTCGTCCATCTTGAAGAAGGGACAATTCTCACAGCCCGATTCTCGAAACTGTAGGCACGATCAACAACCAACAACACAAACAACACGAGAAGTTCAGAGATCTTGAACAACTAAAAATTCAATGCAAGCATTCATAATAACATCCAAAGCATCCTCGAAAATAGGGAGTGCAGCTCACCTGATCGTAAGTTTTGACGAGACGACAACGAAGACAAGCTCTGAGCTCGTGCCCGAAACTGGTGGGAATTTGAGCAGGTGCGCTTGCCATTACTCCCGATCCCTCGCCGCTAGTTTCCTATGACCTACAGGATACATTAGCAATTCAATGTATTGTCAGTGAAATTCTCCCATTTAGGAGGAGAGTGAAAACTCAAGATAAATGAAGAACAAACTTAGATGTATGGTCGGCGGCGGTGGCGGCGACGTAGTAACGTCCGGCCGGCGGCGTTAGTGAGGTTTGTTGACAGCCGTGGCAAACGGAAGCTAGGGAACGAAGATTGACGAGGAAGCAGAAGAAGAAGAAAGAAGAGGAAATTCGGGCTTCAAAATAAAATTGAGAGTATTTTTTTTTTTTTTTTAATAAAAATTGAGAGAAGAGTTAATTGAATCGATTTAAACCATACTAGAAAAACTTAAAAATCACTTTTAGTCCCTAAACTTTCATGAATGTAATAATTTGATCTCTGAACTTTAATTTATAACGATTTAGTCTTATACTTTCAATTGTAACAATTTATTCACTGAACTTTAATAAGTAACAATTTAGTTCCTATACTTTCAAATTTGTAACTATTTAATCCTTGTCGCAAAAAAAAAATTATCAAAATTAAATGTCGATTTTTATTATTTAATTATTAAACTTTGTAGTTTATTAACATATTGGGTCTCAAATTAGTTTATTAATCTATCTAGGTAAGAAATTTCATTAAATATTTACATTAATTTTTCACGATAAAGACTAAATCGTTACAAATTTGAAAGTACAGAGACTAAATTGTTACTTATTAAAGTTCAGGAACTAAATTGTTACAAAATTGAAAGTACAGGGACTAAATCATTACAAAATTGAAAGTACAGGGATTAAATCGTTACAAATCAAAGTTGATGGACTAAATTGTTACTTTCATGAAAGTTCATGGACCAAAAATGATTTTTAACTAATAAAAAACTTGGATAAATGTTTTAATCCCAAACGTGTAGATGTTTTAATCCCAAATAGTAAAAAATTGGTTAAAAATCACTTTTGGTCTCTAAACTTTGAAGAAAGTAACAATTTAGTCCATAAACTTTGATTTGTAACGATTTAGTCCATGTACTTTAAATTTTGTCACGATATAGTCCCTATCGTGAAAAATTAATATAAAGATTTAACGAAATTTGTTACCTAGATAGATTAATAAACTAATTTGAGACCCAATATGTTTATAAGCTACAAAGTTTAATCATTAAATAATAAAAATCGACATTTAATTTTGATGATTTTTGTGCAACAAGGATTAAATTGTTACAAAACTGAAAGTATAGGAATTAAATTGTTACAAAATTAAAAGTATATGAACTAAATTGTTACTAATTAAAATTCATGGACTAAATTATTACAAAATTAAAAGTACAGAGACTAAATCATTACAAATCAAAGTTCATGACCAAACTATTACTTTCATGAAAGTTTAGGAACCAAAAGTGATTTTTAACCTAAAAATTTTCAATTTTGTTCTTTACATTTTTAACATTTTAGTCGGTGAATAGTAATTTAACAAAGCTAGCATAGCGGTAATTGACACTTGTAGTAAAATTTTGAAACTTTGACCTCTTGGTCGAAAGTACAAAGTTTATGTCGCTTGAGTTATGCTCAACTAAAAGGCGAGGTTGTAGTTTAGTGTTTCAAAGCGTCTTCCATTGCTCAACTTGAACGTAATTGAAAAGGTTATGGGTAACATCTTCCATATCCCCTAATTTCCAAACCACTGTTATGAAATTTTTTGTGTATCTTTCTTTCTCTCATCTTTAAATTTTCGAGGGATCAAAACTTATGACCTCTTAATCGAGACTACATGTCAATTACCATCGAGTTAGGCTCGCTTTGACTTTAATTTTCATTGCTTAATTATAGATTAGTTGTGTAGGAAAATATATTGTTGAATATTTGTAGTATATTTTAGGATGTTTATTCAACTAGTTTGGATTAAATTGATTTTTTTTTTTTAATTTATCAAAAAAGTTTTAACTTCATAAAACAACTCTATTTATATCCCTCTAATGTTGTCACACAATCCTACATGATATAATTAAAAAAATTTAAATAACAAGGATTAAATTTTTAAGAACTCAAACAAAAATCATATACTTAGCTATCTAGTGAGATTTTTGTGTTCTCATGCCTCTAATAGGAAAAGTAATGAGATTTCAAACAAAAATCTCATTAGAAGTAGAACAATTAATGAAATTAGTGAGTTTTAGAAGATTTTTATTGTGTTAAAATGAATGTAGTAAAAGTTGGATACGAAGTAAAAATTACAATACTTATTTGATTCAAAAATTGGAGGATAAAAGTTGATATACTCAACAAATTGATTTTTTTTCCTTGTTAATTTGTCATATTTTTACTCATTGCTAACTTTAGAATTAGAGTAACATCATTTCAAACCCATCAATAAGAATATGATTATTTCCAACTTTCTTTACCGGTGATCATTCACAATCATTGTCTTGGTCATATTTGTAAAAGAAAATTTTGACTTAAAAAACGACAAATAATTCAATGATCGAGCTTGTCACAATAATGTGGTTGTCTCTTTAATAAACGGTTGAATAATGTAGATCTTAATATTTCTCTGCTCTCTAATAACTACTAGATACAAAATCAAAGTACTTTTACAAATTTTCTCTCTTACATCCAACGGTACAAAACTACCAGTCTCATTGTAGCGGCCTCATTGAATAATTTCTCCTAGAAAAATACCCACATGGATTTGGCAATTAGTGAAAGTTGGTGGAGCTTCATACTTCATGATGTTGGAAAAAACAATCCCAACACACAAAACTGACTCAATGGTTGTGCAAAGTTAGGGTGTCTAGAAAATCCAATGATTCAAAAAAGTTCGATCGATCCAGATCAAATTATACGAATTGAATTGAGTTATATACTTGTTTGGATTGAGTCGGATAAAAAAGAATGAATTTTTTGCAATAATAGCATATCTAACCTAAATGATAGTAGAATCGTCATAGGATAAAATACTTTGCAAAAATGATACAAATATAAGAACTTGTAACTATGATGTACTTTATCAATGTCATAAAAATAGGTAATGGATGATATACAAAAGAAAAATTGTCATATTTGCAAATATAGCAATTGCCCACCTATCTCTAACAAGAATAATAAAATCTCATCCATGAAATGAACCTTGAGTTTTTTATATCCAACCATCGAATGTGAGTTTTTTTTTTTTAGTTCAACAACATTTGAAGTGAGGGATTCGAACCTCTAATTTCTTGATCGAAAGTACATGTCAATTACCGTTGAGCTATACTTGCCTTCGACAAGCATCAAGTTTGAGTTGGATTATTGAACTTCTTAAACTCAACCTCATATTCATGGTTGAGCATAGTGCTGGATGGTTGGAGAATTGATGGATAATTACTTTTGGAAATGTGGTGGCTTAAATACTTATCTAAAAGTAAAAGAAAAGGAGAAAAAAAAATTATTAAAAATATATATATATTTAACCAAAAATCCCCTAAAAAGAAAACAGATATAGACAATCCACCAAAAAAAGAAAAGCTAATCTAATCCACAACTGTAGTTGTTCTTTTGTAATTGACATTTTAAAGAGACCCAAAAAAGCATCCAGCTGTGGCATTTTTCTTTTATTAATTATTATCATTATTATTACTTAATTATGTTTATCTATTTATTATTGAACAAAGAACAGATTTGAAGAATTAATCAAGCTTTTCATTTGGATAACAACTGCAAAAATAACTAATGGCTTTCAATCTACTATTTGTTTCTGTTGGTGAAGTATGAAATTGCATCATCTCAAACCGATATGTTCGAATGTATCTAATACTTTCTTAATATCTCTTCATTTATGGACTCGAAAATTAGCATAAGACCTAGAAAGAATATACGACGACATAACTTTTTACGACAACATGTGGGACAGGAGATTTGAACCTCATACTTTTTGGTCGAGAATACAAACTTTATGTCAGTTGAGTTATATATATACTCTTGTTTGGCAACACACGACATGACTTGACACTTAAAAAAGTGGGTAAAAATTTGTGAAGATTTAGTTTTGTTGGTGCTTTCAAATGTTTGTTTTTTGGATTCCATCTTGACCAAAAAAACATGAAACTAATAAATTAAGAAAAATTTGACATTGTGAATGTAATTAATTAATTTCATCAATTATTTTGGTATATCCAAAAATAGAAAAATTTAGGTAATCAAATTCCAAAAATAAAAACAAAGTTTTGCAAACAACTTTTTAGTTTTCAAAACTTTGACTTGGTTTTTAAAAATATGGAAAGAAGATAGATACAAAACAAAGAAACTTATAGTGTACGTAATGTTTGTAAGCTTAACTTTCGAAAACTAAAAATCAAATGGTTATCAAACGGGACCTGAGAAATAATCTGATTTGATAATTGCAAATACACAATTTCATTTTATTTGGACCAATTTGAAAGAACAAGTCAGGAAGCAAAAGTGCTTCTCTCTACATCAAAAACTTCACTCACTCTCTCTCTCTCTTCTCTCTCTCTCTGACTAAATTGTACAAGATGATGCATCAAATAGAATCAGAAAATTAAACATGGTTTACAAACTCAAATGTACAATATTAATATTGTGTGTATATATATATAGTTTATTTGATTGGTTTCAGAGCTTGTCTCTGAAAGCTGTACAGTTCACTGTCACTGTTGCAACTCCATTGCTCCTTGTTCATCAAAAAACTCGGCTCTCTCGGGATCGTCAACCGTCGGTTCGATCTGTATGTAATACAATCAAAGCGAGTTTAGAATGACTTTTGAGAGTGATACATTATTTTTTTTTCATAAACACTTTTGATATCGGCATGAATTAAATACTTCCTCTAAAAAATATTTTTAGGATGTATTATTGGTAAAAGTACTTTTTTTTTCAAGTACAAATTCAAACCACAAATCTCATGGTTATCCGTACGACTTTAGGTCAGTTGAGCTATGCTCCTTGTTGACAATGTCTTATGAACTTTAGTGCTTTTAAAAATGCAAATAAAAGCGTTTGTAAAAGTGCTTTTAATAATGCAAATAAAAGTGTTTTTTTTTTTTTTTTTTTTGCTCTACCTTTGTGGAAAATAGGGTCTATCAAAGTAGGGCATGAGCTGAGCTCTTGGAATCATCTCCTTTCTCATCAAACGAACCTCTTCCTCTTCTATCATCTGTTTCACAATTTGTTTTTTTTTTTCAGTTCTTTTCTGCACTATTTTATTGCAAAGTTTTGTGGGTTATGGAAAATATATTTGGCCAAAAGTTGTTACCTTGTGCAACTTCTCTTCCACTTTCTTTTGTAGCTCCGTCACATATAATTTGGTTGCTACCTGATATATATTCGTGGGTTACGTTAAAAAATCAACACAAGACCCAACAAGTGACTATCAAAATATATGAACCGTAAACAAAACGATACAACAGGAATTTGAACGTGAAATTCTTCTGTTATGATCACCACTGAACTCAAAAGCTTCAGCTTTAAAACAACTCAAGAGACTCGACTCACCGAGTAGTTAAACATCGCCCGTTTCACTGCTCTTTCTTGCGTATGCAACTTGAAATCTTGTGGCGGCTTCTTGGGGTTCTCTTTCACAAGAACCTTTTGAGGAGCCTAGAAAGAAAACAAACAAGCAAACAAAACAAAACTCAAACCTAATTCCCATTATTATTCCACAAAACAATGGGAAAAACAAAGAACAATTTCGAATCCCAATCCCGAAAACTTACTCGAGCTTTCTCCGTTTTCTCCGAAACTCGATCTCTAACTCCATCTTTCGCCTAAAATCAAGAAAAAGAAAGGTTTTCAAAAAAATCAATATCATCAAAACCAAGAAGCTAAGATCAAAATGAGTGACAATTACCTTGATCAAAGATTTTGGTTGAGACTTGTCCATATGAGTGATATTAGAACCAAATTAATTAATGAAGAGGGTCAAAGGCTCTAGCTGATGCAACTAAAATGGAAGTAATGAAGTGAAATTTATAGTGAAACTGTGGCAAAATTTTGGAGGGTTGGTCAGCAATAAAAATAAAAATAATAATAATAATATGTGTGAGTGATTTCATTGGTCATTGTTGTTGCCACATCACCAACAAAATGTCAAAAAAAAAAAAAAAAAAAAAAAAAAAAAAAAAACTTGCATGCTCTCTTACACCAAACTTTCTGATAAAATTTCACTCTCCAATTAATTCACATATTTAAAATCCAATAACTTTTTGTTGATTAAATCTAAGGCATGCTCAAATTTCAGAGTCATGTCCTTTGTTAGGGCTGCTTAAACATTTATTCTTATCACCAAACCCTATAATATTGACAAAAAAGAATAGTGTCACATATTGTACTTTATGGAAAATTTTAATTTCTTTTAGTAAATTATTTAAGGTTCATATATGTTATATGATGTGAAAATAATATAGGACTTCTTTTGTTTACAATAATGTGGTTTTTTTTTTTGTGAAGTTGGCTGTTAATTAGTTCTTCTAAAGAAATAGGACACAAGTAAAATGTGTAATGATTGGTGTTTTTTTTTTTTTGGGCATGGTAGGTTGGAAAAAAGGGTTTGTAAAGAAGAAAAGAGAAGGAATGTAGCCACTTTAGGTTGCTTTTAGAAATGATTAGCTCTATCTCTCTCAAGCCATATATTGTATCTATTTTGGTTTTTGACAAATAGTAGTTTTTTTTTAAAAAATAATAATAATAAAGGAATACTAGGTTACATATATATTTTTTTTTTTTATAAACTCTAAAAAAAAATAGTTTTGTAATCAATGTTCAATCAATTACAAAGAGAAAAAAGTGTTTATTTTTAATATTATATATATATATATGATATTGGTTGAAAAATGATGTTGAATATGAATGAGAAGCTTTAACACATGATCTTGATTTGTATGATACACACAAAAATGTGTAGCTTAAATGACCATATATATGGTATGTAAAGAGAAGTTGATTGAATGTAGAATTTGAAGCTTTGATTCCTCTTTACATTTTGAGGTTGCTTTCATTAATTTTAGACAACATAAACATAGTTCAACTGGTTAAAATATATATCTTCGATCAAAAGGTTAGGATTCAAATTTGCACTCTCACATATTGTTCAACTTAAAAAAAAAGAAAAAAAAAGCATGGTTAATTTAAAGATGATATAATATATCTATTGGATAAATGTTAGCTGATTTAACTAAACACGCGGTAGACATATATGACAAAGAAAGTAAACAAAATGAACAAAATAAAAAGACACGTGTAACATATTCTCCTTTTGAAGGCAATACATCTTTCCAAATTCTCGAGTTTCTTTAATTTGACAATAATGTTGGATATTTTAGACATCTTGTGGATGGTCTAAGACGATACATGACCATACGAGAAGCATCAAAACTATTTTAATTTGGATGTCCTCTTGAATCATGAGTTTGTAAGATTCTTGCGTTGAGTTGTTTTGTTTCTATATATATTTTCTTTTATCAAGTTTCTTTATTTTTCACATTTTTATTTAAAAATAATTTAATAATATAAAATAATTTGATAATATGATAAAAAAATAATTCACTAGAAACCTCCTTCAATTCTATAATTGTCTTCTTAAAATTAAAAAAAAAAGGTTCAAAGTTAAATTTGAAATTAATGGGTAATACTAAATATATTTTTTTTTAAATCTCAAATTTAACGTACTTAAATTATTCTACAAAATAACAAATAAAACTAATATAAGCTATTTGCATACAAGTAAAAGGGAATTAAACTTATATTAAATGTTATATGAAGAATTCAAATATGATTAAACTAATATATAAACTATCTAAATATGGGTAAGGATATTATTGTTGGAACAATGCATATAATTTAAGACATTTTCATACCTAACAAATAAAGTCTATAATTAGTCTCTTTTCTTTTTTTTTTTTTTTGGAAATAAAGTCTATAATTAGTCTAAACAAATAAAAAAAAAATATAAAGTTTATGATTTTAGACATTTGTCGTCCGCTAATAAATTGTGTTGTACTCTATTCTGTCTAGTTAATTCAATTATCTTCTACTATTATTTGTCAACCATATATATCGTGTCAAACCAACCAACGATTATATCAACCGTCGAGATTACATAAAATCCAAGGTTCAACCTTCACGAACCAAATCAAAACTTTTTAAAGTTGGCTAGATTATAAAAAATGCCCCTGAACTATGGGTTTTGTTTAAAAAACACTCTTGAACTTTAAAAAGTTTCAAAAATACCTTTAAACTTTAAAAAATGTTTCAAAAATATCTTTGTCGTTAATTTTTGGATGGAAACCATTAAAAATTTCAGTTTCATTAATACTTTTTAACTTTCAAAAGATTTTAAAAAATAACCTTATTAGAAAATGTTTTTTTTTTCCTTATCCCACCGTAAATTCTTCTTCCATGAAGATTAATGAAAAACTTTACCTACACTAGGAGCTTTTCTTCTCTATCAACACATCATCCCAAGAGCTTGACTAGATTTTCGACAATGGTATTTTCGAAACATTTTTAACAATTTTAACGGTTTCCATCCAAAAATTAACTGCAAGAGTATTTTTGAAACGTTTTGTAAAGTATAGGGAGATTTTTGAAACTTTTTAAAGTTAAGGAGCATTTTTTAAACAAACACCATAATTCAGAGGTATTTTTTTTATAATTTAGCCTTTAAAGTTTAGAGACTTATACATCGACTAAATTCATCACTCAGCAACCTTAAATAAGGTTACGCAAGCATCCCTATTAATGCAAACATCTACGTCGGGTTGTTAAGTGAAAAGCACTTCCTAGTCACTGTCGAAAGCCACTGATTTACAAACAGTCAAAAATGAAAGGCCATACAATAATATTATACATTAATACAAAACAATAAAAGGTTGTTAACAACCACTCTCAATTATTTCTTCTTAAACCCGTTATCCACCAAATTAAATCTTTTTTTTTTCTTTTTCTTATTCTTGAAAAAGAGTAATTAAACAAAAAAAAAAAAAAACCCCACAATAATAGTAATGATAATCATAATTACAATATATTACAATGTATTAGTGAATTTTGAGGAATGAAAAAAAAAATGCATTGAATATATTTCATTAAAGTGAGAAAAAGAAAAAGGGGGAGAAAAAAAAAAGAATGTTTGGAGGAATTGCATTATTGAAGGTAAGCGAGAAGTCATTGAATTCGTTAGGTGTTTGATTGGAAAAATTGAACAAACTCCTCATTCAAATATAATCCCAAAACTTCATTTTTAAGTTTCTAAATGAAAGCCAAAGTGATTAGTCACCAAAATGTCCCAAAAATAAATAAATAAATAAACAATTAAAGAAAAGAACATAATGAAGGGTGGACGTGCAATCCGTCTCATCTCAAAAGGCAAAAGGGACATTAATTTTGAATTTTATTTGCTTGCATTAGGAGGGCATTTCCCTTCTTTGTTGTTTTTTTTTTTTTTTTCTCTTCTTGTTGAGAATGATGCAAAAACCACTCTAACATGGTAGAAATAGCGTTATAAACGTGTGGCGAATCTGAATATGACTCAACCATTGAGGTTCTAAATACTTCTCTTGTAGGTCGAAAGGAATACAGATTAACCCATAATTGTAATATTTTTTTTTTTAGTTCTGAGGATATTGTCTTAATCAATTCAACTGTACTTAAATCGACGTCATAATTGCAATATTCTCTTCTTAAGAAAAACATTTATAAAATAGTAATAATGTAACATATGCATATTTGAGTTTTTCAATTTAAGTAATTAATCTCATAGTGAGAGAGTCTAATTATTCATGTCTTGTTTTAGCACTTAAAAGAAATTGCTCATTTATAGGGGTGTCCACGAGGTCGAGGACCTGCCCTGAATAGGACGGAGAATCTACGTTTGCATGGGGAATGAGGGAGAGATGCCCTCAATAGGACAGAGAATCTCCGTTTGCATAGGGAATGAGGGAGAGAGTGGGGAGAAAACCTAGCTTTGTTGTTGTTGTAATTTTTAATTTTAGACTTGTTATTTTATTGTTGTTATTATTTTAAGATTTGTTATATTTGAGACTATGTTGTAATTGTGTAATATTTAAGTTGAAAACTATATTAAAATATTGAAATTTAAACTTTTTTTTTTTTACAATATGTGGGGTGGGGGATTTGAACCACAGATCTCATGGTCATCAGTATAACTTTATGCTAGTTGAGCTAAACTCTTGTTGGCATTGAAATTTAAACTTTTAGAAATGATGTTTGAAGATTTTAAATTATATCATTAAATATTATTGTTCTTTTTATTAGGATATTTCATAGATCTTTTAAAAAGAATTGCAATTGATTGACATTTAATAAAAATTAAAAAAAATGGGGATAATTCCCTGCGGGGAACCCGATCCCGCAAATTTCCCACGGAGAATCTCCGACTCGACCTCCGTAAAATTAAATGGGAAATTTTGTGGGGACGGGGAATGATTTAATTAAGGGGCGGAGACGACGAGGACAGAGAAGTCCCGCCCCGTGAACAACCCTACTCATTTACCTCTTTGGGACTAATTCCTATCTTGTGAGATTATGTGTTCTCAAAACACTCCTTTAGTTATATCTCCAAAATAGTAGCCTTTCATGAACATATTATTTTAACCTTTTTTTTATCATTGTAAATCAAAAGTCATGGCCTCATAGGTAGGAATTCATAATTCACACCCGATTAAGATTGAATTGTATATGATCATTCTATATAACATTGATACGTTTTTAACAAATTTACAAAGAAAGGATGAATGTATGCAAATGTGCATCTCCACCTGAATGACCTAGGGCTAATATATATATATATATATATATATATATATATATATATATATATATATATTTCTTATAGAGAAGGTCAAATCCAATATAAACAATGTTACTAGGATTATTAGACATTCGATCTTATCCATGTACTATAGACTTTTTAATATAGGTTACTTTTTTTAACAAGATTCTCTTGTGTGTTAGTTACATATTGAGTATTATACATGGTTACTTATGATTTTTCATAAAATGTGCAGTTAAATCAATATCATATTTAAAGTAAATGATGAATGAATACATATTTTTATTCATATTCAATATTTAAAATTTACAAGATTTTAGGATATAAACTCAATCCACTTGCAACAAACATGCATGTCTAGGACATACCCTTATACTCAACATATTATCCCCACTTGTCTAAAGAACATGAGACCTATCTCGTAGTCATAAGACATGTTTGCAAGTGATTTCAGAATCAGTGTTTTTAGTCCAAATGATTTAATTATAATTATTATAACTTTTGTAAAAGCGCTTAATTATAATTTATTTTAATGTTTGGTTTTCTACTCTAAAAGTAATTTTGATTTGATTAAAAATGTTTTTGAATGAATAATGTTTGTTTTCAAAAGTAGGTTTATAATAATCAAATTGCTAAAAAAAACATTACATTTGAGAGGAAAAAGAAAAATAAGAGAGTGATTGAAGAAAATAAGGAGATAAAAAAAGAGTTAGGCACGAACAAATTTTTAAAGAGAGAGGGACAAAAATTTTAGATAGAGCCAAAATTTCGAGAGATAAAATTAGAAATAGAGGATGAAAATTTGGGAGAGAGAAATAAAATTATAGAGATTAAAAATAAATTGAGGGGGACAAAAAAATTAGGGGGGCAATTTCGAAAGAAGAAAAATTAGAGAAAGAGGTAAAAAAAAAAAAAAATCTATAGAGAAGTTTTAGATAGTGAAAAAAGTTAGAAAGAGATGGACAAAATTTGAGAGATATCTCTTTGTTTAGAACAAGGATCGCAAATTTGGACAAGAGAATAGGCCTATTAGGTGACCAATTTGAATTCTGTTTTATGTTTTCGAATTTAGTGAATTAAGTTAATATGCGTTTGCAGATATGTTTTTGAAAACTATTTGTTTTCAAATACTGGGATTCAAATAGTGAAGATTTCGAAAACAACTCTCGTATGTTTTTAGTGTATCCAGATTTTGAATTTGAAAATTTTAAATGCAAAATTAAATTTAAAAAAAAAAAAAGATAAAATTTTTAATAAATATAGTATTTCATATTATAAGTTCAATTCATTTTTGTGAAATTAAAATTTGTATAATATAATGTAATATAAATTATATAACATTGTAAAATAATAATTATACAAAATTTATAACCTATAACATGTTTAAAAATTAATTAATAATAGTTTACCTAGTTGATAACTACCAATAGTTTATGATTTATAAATATACTATCAAACACATTTTAAACAATTGTTTGAATTGGGATCCAATTTTTGAATCTGTTGCCAAACACAGATCTAAAAAAATGAAATACAACTCTGTTTTCATTGAATCTCTTGTTTTCAGATTACCAACTAAACGCACCCTAAGTTATTTCGTGCATATTCATTGTCCCTGTAATTAAGGGTATTTCATACAACTTTGTTTTCATTGAATCTCTTGTTTTCAAATTTTTATGCATATTCATAAATACAACTTTGTTTTCACTAAATCTCTTATTGGTTGGATGAAGGAGGATAAATTAATCGAAAGATGGTTGTCATATTCATGTCATCCTCCTTCATTTTTCTTTTTATTTTGTCTGAATTCAACAACATTTGGAGGTGAGAGATTCGAACATCTAACCTCTTGATTGAGGTTATGTCAATTACCACTGAACTATCTTCACTTAAGCATTGATATTCCTTCATTGCCGAATAGAGTTAGTGCTCCCATCTGAACAAGTATGGGAAATATCACTTATAACTTATTAAATTTATAATGTATCAAGTTAGCTTTTAACATTTTCACTAATACTGATATACAATACTAACTCTCCTAGAAACTTCTTGAAAATTCTATACAAATATGTCAAAATACCATACTAGTTCTTTCTAGAAATTACTTGGAGGTGGTAAATATTTCAAGATACTCTAGAAATATCTTAGCTTTTGAAATTCTAGAATTTCTTTAAATTTGGTTAGATTTCCAAAGAAATTATCTAAGATAGATAGGATTCAAGAAGGGTCTAGAAAAAGATTATTTACTTGGGCTCCAATGAGCTTTCCTATAAAAAGGATGCTCGTCCCCACATATTGGGCAAGAGTGAAGTGCTAGTGAATGAGGATTAGAGTGTGTAAAAGTGTATTTTCTCAAAAGTGTTCATACTTGCATTTTCTTAATAAAATTTCTTTTGTGTTTATCTCTTCTCTTTGTTCTCATTACTTTTGTTCATTCTCATTTGATCCTGGTTATTAGAGACTTCTTAGCAAAGCGTGTTTGTCACTAAAGTGCGATGGAAGACCTTCACGTGGTAGGAAGAATCAAGAAGCTCACCAATCAAAATTACAAGACATGGTCAACTTGCATGGAATCTTATCTCCAAGGCGAAGACTTATGGGAAGTTGTAGGGGGTAGCAAAGTCACACCACCTGAAGATGCTATGGCCTTGAAGAAATGGAAAATTATGGCAGGTAAGGCCATGTTTGCTATTAAGATTACTATTGATGAAGAAATGCTAGAGCACATTAGGAAAGCAGAGACACCTAAAGTGGCATGGGACACGTTGGCCTCACTCTTTTGGAAGAAAAATGATGCAAGGTTGCGATTTCTAAAGAATGAGCTTTTATCGGTTACTCAAAGAGAGATGACGATCCATCAATATTTTGACAAGGTAAGATTTCTTTGTTGTGAAATCTCTAAATTAGATCCTACTACAACTATCTCGGAATCAAGAATAAGAAGTATTATTATTCGTGGCCTTAAACCTCAATATAAAAGCTTGATTGCCATTGTCCAAGGTTGGCCAGTCCAACCCTCCCTTGAGGATCTAGAAAGTTTACTTGCCAATCAAGAAGCAATGGCCAAGCAAATGTCAGAAGTTTCGTTGGCAAGTAATAATGAAGAATTGCCCCAAAATATCAAAAGAAAGCAATATCGAAAGAAGATGAAAGAACTCAAAAAAAGCTATCAAACAGAGGAAGCTAGTAAAAGTAATAAAAAATATGTGCATAAAGGAAAAGGTGAATGTTATACTTGTGGAAAAATAGGCCATTATACCAAAAATTGTCATCTAAAGAAAAAGTTAGCAAAAAGCAATGTAGTGACTTCTCAAGTTGATAACATTAGTGAAGAGGAGTAGGGTGCGGAGACATCTCTTGCATTGATAGAACCCAACTGATAATCGGTTTCTAGTGCAATGAAGAAAGAAGACTTGATGTCCTTGCAGAATGAGTATAGATTATGAGAATGATTGAATTTGTCAATCCAAGTTGTTCTAAACATATGATATGTCGGTTGAGTTTAGTACCTGCAAACCCCTCAAAATTTTCAATAGCTCATATCGATAGAATCATGATATTGCCTCACTTGAATAACATTCAAGTTATTCAAGTAAGTTTGAGAATGTTTAATCACCTCACTTTAGTAACATTCAAGTGAAGTTTGAGAGTTTTTTCATTTGGTAGTTCACATTGGTTTCATGACATCGCCTCACCCTATTCAAATCAAGTGAAGTTGGAGAACATTTTCATTTATCTAAGATGAAGAAAAATCAGCAAGATCTCAACAAATATCATCTTGAAACTTTGTCTTGTTTGGACATCATGACATTAATACATACCAAGATCTCTAAATTAGTGGTATGCCTTTGATGGAAGGGCAAAAAATGAACTCCATCTACACTAGCCAAGGCTACTCCAAAATATCTTGGAGGTTGTAAATAAACATCTCACGATACTCCAGGAATATCTTAATATCTAATACCTTATAAACTCTAAGGATTTCAAGAGTTTTTTACATTACATTTATAAAGAAAATATCTAATATAATTACGATCAAAAGGTTCTAGAAAAATATTTTTTACTCGAGTCCAAGGATCTCCAATCGAAGCTTGCTCCTACATATTAGACAAGGGAATGAAGAGGCTAATGAGTGAGGATTGGACAATGTAAGAGTGTTTTCTCTCCAAAGTGTCCCTACTTTTGTTGTCTTAATAAACGTTATTGCTTTGTGTATTCCTCTCTTCTCTTTTCTGCCAATTTCTTTCTACAATGTTCATTTCAACAAGAAGATGTGCAACATAAAAATTTACCAAAAGAGAGACAGAGAGAGGGAAACTAATGCACACAAGTAATGAAATACCTCAAATCTTATTCATTCAATGCAGAAACTTAAAATCACAGCCATATATATAGGCTGGAAAAATAACTAACTCACTCTAACTAACTAATTTACAGCAGTGAAAGTCTTTTACTATAAGGTAAAAGCTTTAAATAAATGAAAAGGTAAATGATTTACCATACACAGTAAAAGTAAAAGATCTTTAATAGATCCTACATCAAACCCCTCTTACCCAAATAAAACTCGACCGCGAGTTTAATCGGCCAAAGAAAATTGATCTGGGACATGGTAGGCATAGATGTCCGACACATTAAAGGTGGAACTGATGCGCATAGATGGGGGCAAGTCAATCTTGTATGCGTTATCTCCAAACTTATCCAAAATAGGAAAAGGTCCAATCTTCTTGTTGGTAAGCTTGGTATGAAGGCCACGAGGAAGGCGATTCTTGCGCAAGTGGACCATAACTAAGTCTCCAATTTCAAAAGATTGTGATCGACGATGCAAATCTGCATTGTGCTTGTACTTGGTGTTAGACTCCTCAAGATGGCGGTGAACTTCTTCATGTAGTTGCTGAATTCGATTTGCCATGACATCCGCTTCCGCACTAAGATCAACATTAGAAGGGATATTAGAAAGATCTATAGTTAGCCTAGGGAGTTTAGTGTAAACTATTTCAAATGGTGACTTCCCTGTCGATCTATTGGCCATATGATTGAAGGCAAACTCCGCTTGAGCCAAAGCAAGATCCCATTGACGTGGTTTATCACCACTAAGACAACGTAGTAAGTTCCCCAAAGTGCGATTGGTTACCTCCGTTTGGCCGTCTGTTTGAGGATGACTTGAAGAGCTAAAAAGTAATCTTGTGCCAAACTTTTTCCACAAAGACTTCCAAAAGAAACTCATAAACTTAACATCTCTATCAGAAACAATAGTTTTTGGAATTCCATGGAGGCGAACAATTTCTTTAAAAAACAAATTAGCTACATTCAAAGCATCAGTAGTCTTTTTACAAGCCAAAAAATGTGCCATTTTACTAAAGCGATCAACAACAACCAACACCGAATCATTACCTTGTTGTGTTCGTGGAAGCCCTAACACAAAATCCATAGAAAGATCCTCCCATATTGAATTAGGTATGGGTAAAGGGGTATAGAGTCCTGTGTTTTGACTAGATCCCTTTGAGGTTTGGCAAACATAACATCGTTTAACAAAGTTAGAAACATCCTTTTTTAATTGAGGCCAAAAAAATCGCTCATTTAGCAAAGTAAAAGTTTTATCACGGCCAAAATGACCCGCAAGCCCACCACCATGTGTTTCCTTAATTAAAGATTCTCGTAGAGAAGTGTGAGGTATACAAAGATTATTACCCTTAAAAAGAAAGCCATCAAGTATATGAAAATCATTGCAAGGAATATAGTGGGTGCATTTGTACCAAGTATCACCGAAATCGACATCTAACTCATACAAGTCTTTTAGATGGTCAAAAGCAATAATTTCATATTGCAAAAGGGTTAGAAGAGAACCTTTTCGACTTAAGGCATCGGCTACTTTGTTGGTTTTACCCGTTGTATGACGAATAAGGAAATCAAACCTTTGCAAAAACTGCAACCATCTAGCATGCATGCGGCTAATGTGCTTTTGGGATTGTAAAAATTTCAAAGAAAAATGGTCAGTAAGTAATATAAACTCTTTCCCAATTAGATAATGTTCCCAAGTTTTTAACGCTCGAACAAGAGAATACAATTCTTGCTCATAGGTTGACCATTTTTGGCGTGCACAACTTAGTTTCTCACTAAAGAACTCAATTGGGTGGCCATCTTGGGATAAAACAGCCCCAATACCTATACCCGAAGCATCTACCATTTCCTCAAATAGTTTTGAAAAATCTGGAAGGGCAAGCACGGGAGCTGAAGCTAGGTGCTGTTTCAGCTTTTGAAAACTGTGTATTTGCTCGGTTTCCCAAACAAAACTCCCTTTTTTAAGGCAATTAGTTAGGGGGCAGCAATGGAGCTGAAATTTTTAATGAATTTTCTGTAAAATGATGTCAAACCAAGGAAGCATTGGACATCACGAACATGTTTAGGAGTGGGCTAATCCTTGATTGCTTCAATTTTCCTAGGATCAACTGAGATACCATCTTTGCTAATGAGGAAACCCAAAAATGAGATTTGAGATTGTAAAAAACTGCACTTTTTAAGATTTATAAATAGCTTATTTTCAAGTAAGAGAGAAAAGATAAGAGACATATGGGTGATATGTTCATCATGGGAATGACTATAAATAAGGATGTCATCAAAATAAACAACAACAAATTTGTTCAAATATGGTTGTAAGACTTGATTCATAAGACGCATAAAAGTACTAGGGGCATTTGACAATCCAAAGGGCATAACGAGCCATTCAAAAAGACCCTCGTTGGTTTTAAATGTTGTTTTCCATTCATCACCCGGTTTTATGCGAATTTGGTGGTATCCACTTTTAAGATCAACTTTGGAAAAGATAGAGCCACCTCCTAATTGGTCCAAAAGATCACTAAGGCGAGGAATAGGGAAACGGTATTTAATTGTAATCTTATTTATAGTACGACTATCGACACACAACCGCCAAGAACCATCCTTTTTGGGAGCTAGAAGTGCCGGAACAGCACATGGACTTAAGCTTGGTTGAATATGGCCTTTGTTTAGTAATTCTTGGATTTGGTCATGGAGAATAGCATATTCTTTAGGGCTCATGCGATAGTGTGCTAAATGGGGTAAAGTGCTACCGGGAATGAGGTCTATTTGGTGTTGAATGTTGCGGAGTGGAGGAAGTTCATTGGGTTCTGCAGCAAGGGTGGGAAATTTGGACAGTAATTGGGTAATTTCAGGATGCATAGGTGCTGGATTTTCTGAAAAGCAATCTTTTTTTACTACAAAGGCTACTAAAGGTTGTGTATTTTTAGGGAAATCTTTTCTATGAACTAAGGTGAATAATTGGGAGTTTGTGGTTGGTTTCTTACCCTCACCTTTCCCTAAAGGTAAAAGAACTACTCGTTTTCCCATCCACATAAACTCATAGGTGTTATCCCTACCTTTATGGATTGTTTGGTTATCATATTGCCAACGCCTACCAAGTAAAATATGACACACATCCATATCTATAACATCGCAAACAATTTGATCTTTATAAAAGTTTCCTATAGACAATGGTATAGAACAAATTTCATGCACATTTGCTTCACCACCTTTTTTTATCCAACTAACTTTGTATGGGTTAGGGTGATGTTCAGTTTTTAGTTTTAGGGCAGTAACTAATTTTTTTGAAACGATATTTTCAGTACTACCACTATCAATTATTACCTGGCACACCTTACCGTTTATAGTGCAACGAGTTCTGAAGAGTGTGTGTCGTTGAGGGTCCCTCTCGGTTTTGGGTGCGAGCAAGACTTTTTGAAGGATGCAAGAAAGTTGATCTCCATCATCTGGGGCTGTAATTTGTGTGTCATCTTCTGAATAATCCGATTCTTGATCATCAAGATTTGTTCCTCCTTCATTGATGGTTAAAGTTCTTCGTTGGGGACACTCGTTGGACAAATGTCCTGGTTGTCCACACCTAAAACACTTGCCAAGAGTAGGACGATTGTAGGGATTAGTAATCTTTTTAGGATTAGAAGTGTCCAAACCTTTGTTTGTAACTACTCTCTTTGTAGATTGATCATCCTTCTTTGTTTGGTGAGTGTTAGATGAAGAAGATCCTTGCTGGAAAATTTTATTGTTATCAAGATCTTGTCTTCTTGAACTTGTTTGTTGTTTCTCCCACGTGTTCCTTCTTTGATAAGTTTTGGTGGCCTTTGGATCTTCCTTTTGTTCAACTTTAGTAGCCAAAGTTAAGGCATCCGCTAGGTAGGCTAATGGATGGAGATTTACTATTTCCTTGATGTCCTCCCGTAAGCCATTGACAAATCTTGAAATTTGTTGTTGTTCATTCTCGGGTAGGTTGTTTCTTGCACCCAAGCGATGAAATTCCTCGGTGTAGTCAAGAATTGATCGATCCCCTTGTCGACATTGTTGATATTGATTGTAGAGAATTTGTTGATAGTTGAGTGGTAGGAATCTTTTCTTCATAAGCCGTAGCATTTTGGGCCAACTCTTGATCGGTTGTTTTCCATAATACCTTCGGTTTGTTTGTAGTTGATCCCACCATGCCGAGGCCCCGCTTTGAAGTTTGAAGGCCACGAGTTTAACCTTCTTGTCCTCGGGTGTATTGGCATATTCAAAAAAATGTTCAACATTTTTTTGCCCAATCAAGAAATCTTTCCACATCCATTCGACCATTGAAGCTTGGGAGATCAATCTTCATTCGAATTTCCGGGGCATCTTGGTAGTAATTTTCACGATTGAGTCTTCTTGGATGTCTTTCTTGAAATTCTTGGATGCCATCGTCATCGGAAGACTCTGAATCTTGGGCCATAAAACCGGGAATGAAGGCATTTGGAAGTTAGGCCAAAATTTGTGGTTCTTGCCTTCTGTTAGGTGCTGGTTCTTGCCTTCTATTGGGTGCTGGAAGTTCTGGAAAGGTTGGTGGATTGGCAGCTGGTTGGGCGGTGGAGAGGGCAGCAAGTTGTTGGTTAATTTGCTCAATAGCCCTAGAAAGTGTGGCCAGATTTTGATTGATTTCTGCCATGGATGTTTCCACCCGTTGCAGTCGGCGGTCATTGGTGTTGGTGGAGGCTTCCGCGTCCATGAGGAAGGGTGGAATGATCCAAAAAAAATCGTCGAGCCTTGGATCGGGTTGCTCTGATACCAATTTAATGCACACAAGTAATGAAATACCTCAAATCTTATTCATTCAATGCAGAAACTTAAAATCACAGCCATATATATAGGCTGGAAAAATAACTAACTCACTCTAACTAACTAATTTACAGCAGTAAAAGCCTTTTACTATAAGGTAAAAGCTTTAAATAAATGAAAAGGTAAATGATTTACCATACACAGTAAAAGTAAAAGATCTTTAATAGATCCTACATCAGAAACGCAGGAACAAACCTGGAACAGTTCTCAAGTTCTAAGGTAATTTTTGCAATATATTAAAAAAAAAGTATGGTTTAACTGACTTCGGAGGCATATCAAGAACATGAGCCTTAACTATCTTTGTTTCCGTACACGACCAAAAAGTTTCTGAACCTTTACATTGTCATGAAATTTGAATCTTAAACATGGACACTCGTTAGTACAAAAGAATTTGACAATCGAGGGTCCCTAAGTATTACAAAAGGTTACATTTTGTCCTATCCTATCTCTATCTGAGTCCTTTTATCTTGTTTTGTTTTGTTTTTGGCGAATCTATAACTTGAGAAATCATTCTTTCAGAATCTGATGGTTTCCCATCAGAAGGTTTTAAGCTAAAGGAACGGGTCTTACATGCTCTTCAAGAAGCCAAGAATGTGCATCTCGAATACGCTACAGGAACGAAAGCATCGGCATATTTTTCATGGCATAAAAAAACCTTCTCCACAATGAATACGTAAAATGCATGAACTTTTGGAAACTTGAAAGCGTCTCAATTCCAGCTACAAGAACAGAAACGAAGATCATTCTCAATTCCTTAAAATATACAAGCATTTGAAATAGTTAATTAGATGCCATCTTACCAAGAATGAGCCTCAAATGAAGGTAGCTTAAGTTTGTCTTCAATCTGAAGTAAGCAACTTTCACAACAGTATCTAAATGCATAGAGGAAAGAAAAAAGTTATTTGAATAGAGAACAAAAATAACAAGGAAATATAATTAAAAGGTTGGAAGAAAGAATAATTCTAGAATCATTAAATTACCATTTTAGTCTTTATAGTTTAGCTTTTATGTTCTTAGAAGTTTCATTATAACCTATATGCTTTGGTTAAACCTTCCGAAACATTCCTGTTGATATAAGATATTATCCCTGAAGATTTGTTTTAGTGATGTGTTAATAACAAATGGTCTTATTCCTGAAGATTTGAATCGGGTAAAACATTAGTGAGAAGCAATGAGGATACTGGGTTTTTGGATAAAGGGATTAACAAGTTTGAAGAGTTGAGTTTTAAGGATTGTGGTTTCTAAGCAAATGGGATTGGGGGACTATCTACAACCTACCAGTCTACCACCTTTTGAAAAATTACTAAAAGCCCACTCCTCTTTGGTTTTTTGGCACAAAATCGAGATAGATTTTCTTACTGAACTAAATTCCTAAAGCCAACCCTCTAGGCTTTGGCTAATCCTAGAAAACCCGATTTTAGAAATGGCAAATTAAAAGAGTATGAAGGCTCTGTGTGAGAGTACTAGTTAGGGATCTATTGGGAATAGTAGTAGTATGGTAGTATGGGTATAATAGTAATTAGCTAGGGGGTCTTGATTGTACTTTGATTATAAATAGGTAAGTTAAGGAGCCTTAAAGGTATGGAGAATTTTGAGTGTAGTCTCATAGTGAGGCTTTGGGAGAGAGTTAGCCCTCTCGAAAGGCAATCGGATATATTGTAACTTCGTTTTGATATTGTAATATATATAAATTGGTGTTTTCTTAGTTGGATACCTAAGACTCTAATACCAACTTGAATTTTGAGAAGAAATAAAATTATCATATTTCTTTTATATTTAGAATCAAATACAAAGTCCGTCTAAAAAAATATTACAAATATAAATATAAACACATAATATATGTCAGATCCAAAAAAAAAAACACATAATATAAGGCTAATATTACAAAAATATAAAGGAAATCCAACACAATTTTGTATGAAATGCTTACCTGTTTCAGGATCCAATTTGGGAGAAGAACCATGTAATGAGTATTTGGCATAGGTTAATATTCTAACTCGTTGTGAAACACCCAACTTTCTCGTGATGGACCTCAATAAACCACTGCGGCAGATTGGAAAAAAAATGAAATTTGTAGAGAAGACAAAGATGCATCAAGTCAATAAATTACTCAGCTTATATTCCACTTTTTTTCTTACTCTGTGCGCAGTACAGTGAGAAAGTCCGGAGGCAAAGATTCCATGAATGAAGATATGTCCTCCATCTTTAACAACTTCAATTCCTGCTTAAGATTTCTTTTTTCTTCATTGGACATTCCCATCCCAAGAGCAGATGTACTATAAATGAAGTAATAAAGTTGGTAGCAATCAGCTTTATATTTCACAAGTAAATAATATTATTCAAACTGCGACTTTTGTAAATAAGATTCAAATAATAAAACAGATACTGTCATTGTATAACAACTGTAATGCATCGTCGGGATACAAATTTACTTTGACTACCAGTAACTTGAAGTTTCTTAAAAATTCAGATTCATCGGCTGTTCAAAAAAACAAATGAACACAAAGCCTAAGATTCAATGAATCGCTATACCTGTAGTTGAAACTCTTGCGTTAAAAAGTGAATTCAAGTACAAAATATGGAATTCTTTAGTGCAATATAACAATACATGCATCGTTTTGGTCCATTACACACTACCATATAGCCACATCTAATTAGAACTGTCATTTTAATCTATTAGTGCTGTCAATCAACTATCCAGGATCTTCTTCACGGCCACTCTACTTTTTTGAGTTTATATTATACTCTTTTCTGTCTAATATGAGTAACTTGTTACCAACAAGTCAAATGTCTGATTTCAAATGAAATATAAATCACAGTCGCTAATTCATACTCATGGCAACTGTTGGTTCTATTTCAATGCTAACTCTGAATGTCAAAGATTTTAATTAACTAAACTTGAATGAAGTTCACCATTACAATCTCACAGGTTAGAACTACATCAGTTCTTTAATAACATTCTCACATAATGCACCTCTTCAAGCTAACCACAAAACATCCTAATTGACATTGCTTAATTGTGAGTTGCATTATGTCAAAATATAGATTAAATGCCAGTGCTCAGAATTCATAACCATCAATAATAAAGTAAAATAATAATCACCTATCAAAAGATCTCCCAGTGAAAATGAGAGGGAAGTATCTACAGTACTTCGGAACACCAAACCATTCTCCTAGTTGAAGTATTTTATTGGTATCTAGCGTAATCATAGCCTTCCAGAGCTGACAATAGTTCAGTCTAAATTCTTCATCCAACTGTTTGTAGATTCCATGATCTAGAAGAACTGCACTATTTGTTTCATAAATGGATTGTATATGGGACAGGCTAAAAGGATTCAACATCTAAATTCCAACAAATCAAATCATCAAACCATCAATGGTACATACCGAGAGTGAAGCCATTTAAATTGTCCAGAGAAACCAATATATTACCAGGGTGTGGATCACCATGCAGGAAACCATGGACAAAAATCATCTCAGCAAAGATTTCAACAAGTGCTTTGGCAACCTACAATACAAACCAAAATCAAGACCAATTAAGCACAGAAGAAAATTCATTTTCCACGAAAGTGTTGAGAAGAAAAATAAAGTTGGAAAAATAAAATCCTTTATTGATTTTTTTTATTCTGCCAACTACAGTGTCTTAATGCGCCCATTTTTTTTTTCAAATGCATTCTAGGTAAACAAAAACTATAAAAAAGAAGAAAAATAGCTCTCTCTTTTTGCATGTGGAGAGAGAGAGATAGAGAGACAGAATGAACGTGTTAATACGAGGTGGACAAGCAACCACTTATCAAGCACGTTTCAAGTCAGTTTGAGGGGAAAATAAGTATGCCATGTATATAATTTTTATGGGGAGTGACCAAAGGTGGAGAAACTACCAAGTTCAAACATCACTTCCAGAGCAGACTCAAATAAAAGCACAATAAAGTATCAAAATATATTCTGAAAGTGGAAGTGAAGATACTGTAACTAACAATGAAGTCCAGATGATAAAGCTGTGATTGAGAAAAGAGCTCAGGTGGATATGGATGACATAAACGCAAAACTTCAAGCTAGATTTGAGGGTGTAAAAAATATGGAGGCGTAAATGATGACACTGGAGGGTAATTTTTCTCTACAACCAAAATTCTCAGCTCAGCCCAATGAATATCCGTTACAAGATCAGCTTAGATGATAACGTAAATATGCAGAAACCTATTGAAATACAAGAATATAAAGACTCTTAAGGTCGGCAGCAATCAGCATAGCATTGGCAAGGCTACTCAGTTATCCTTGAATGAACAACTCACGGCACATAACATAAACATCCAATATCCATCCACTCGACCTCACTATATATTTCATACTCTACATGAGTGTAATGATTGCGGGTACAGCTTATCTAAGGTGTTCTTAGAAACCTAAGGATCCATAAAGAGAAGTTACCAAACCAACATATTGACAGCTAAAACAGGTTCTTTTTATTACTATGTAAATGCAAAACTAACCTTTGTTGGCTTTATGCCCGATTGCCTCATGAAGTCAATATCATCAACCTGAAATTAAGCAACTTCAGTTAATAAACGTAAGGAGAGCTTCTTACATTACAATTGTTTATATGCATACCAGTTTATAGGAGGATTTCAAAAAAGCAGCTAGTTATTTACATAACCCAAGAGCTAATTAAGAAACAATGACATGGTACTAACTAAAAGTTGATAAAGCTAGTATCACATATCATGAAACATGAAGTCAAAGGTACTTTATACCCATACAAATATAAGGTCTAAGGGTTAGATGAAAAGAGGTAGAAAGAATTATAGAAAACTAAAAGTCAGACAGAATTATATTCCTGATGCCGCGAAACAATAAGCCAAAAGTCATACCTTGTATCCTTCACAGAACTCCATTGTAAGAACTTGCCTCGTGGTAAATTCCTAAATATGTTTAAGTTTATCAAACTACCATTGCTGCATAAACATCCCATCCCATCTCAAAGAGCCCAAAAGACAAAAATGAAAAAAACATCCCAGAAACCTTGAGAATCAAACTTGTTATAACAGTATCAAGAGTAAATGCTTTTGCAATTAGAATCAATTACATATGAGACATGTGGCAAATAGAAAATTCTACACGACAAACAAGAGACTTGATTTCTATACCCAATATACACGAGGAATCTTGACCAATTTGTTGTTCTTGAAGTTTTCAGCAGTCCTCTCAGCATTTCTAGCCTCCTGGATGAAATCTGCGCCACCCGTGTATAAGCATCATTAACTTACCAGTAATTTTGGCACGATATCCCATTGAAAACTGTTCAAATAAAAAAAAAAAAAAAATTGTATACATTTAAAGCCTAACTTGCTGAATAGGGGGTGAATTCGCAAGCCTTTGTTCTTTATTCAGCATTTTCTCTAAATTTGTAAAGGCGCAGTATATTTTTATCCCAAGATTATTTAACCTTCCATAAACTAATAGGTCTTTGATTTGCAGAAAATTCTTCTTAGTTATACGTGGAAATTCCTGAACCTACTTTTAAAGTTTATCCATAACATATCTAAAGCAGAATGTCAGCATTAACCAATGAAATCATTCAGCCTGTAAAGCAGAATATCCTGACAACCATAAACAACAGTTTTTTGCTTTTATTTAAAAAAAAAAATGGTGCAGAAAAGTTGTTTGGTAAGAAAACTTTTAGAAGAAACATAAATAATATTTCACTGTCTTTGTGTGTTTCATTTAGTGCCTTCTAAGCCAACTATTCACATAAAATAATCCATTATAGATAAAACTTTTAAATGTGTTGTATTTTCTATTAATGTGTTGACACAAAAAATGTGTTACAAACATTTTTCTTAAAACAAAAAACAATACAAAATAGTTACAAAATCAAACTGCAAAACAGTTTTTAGAAACGAATTTGAGTTACAACCAAAAAGGCTTTGAAGTTCTCTAAACATTCGTATTTAAGAGTACCTAAACTTTTAAATTGTATCTATTAAGTCCTTATACTTCAAAAAGTCATAGGTAAAATTACAAACTCAGCCTCTATGGTTTGGGAAAGTTCCAATTTAGTCCCTAATGATTTGAGCTTAGTTTCAATTTGGCCCTTTCATTTGATCAAACCTAACAAGTCGTCCCTAAATTATAATTTACCCACTGAAAAGATGCATTTATTTTTTACTCAACCTTAAACATTAAAATATTCAACTAATACATTTACCCAAAAAAAAATCCAAGGGAAAATATTTGTCATTAAGGTTAACAATAATGACAATTTGATAAGTGTGACTTATAGGGACCAAATTGAAACTTTTAAAACAATAGAGACTAAATTAAAATTAAATCCAAATCATAATTGAAACTAAGCCCAAACAAAAGGAACTAAATGGAAACTTTTAAAATCATGTGCACGAAATTGAAACTTTGCTCAAACTGTAGGGACCAAATTTGTAATTTAACCAAAGTTCTAATAGTTCCTTGAATTTTTAGGATCATGTCTTTTTAGTCTCTATACCATAAAAAGATTCTAATAAAATCTTGAACTTTCAATATTGTGTCCAATAACCGATAAGTCTTTGTCACTTATTGCATTGATTTAATATCCACACCATCTAATGGTGCAAATTGCCGGACTGAAATTAACCAACCATGTAATCCTTAAATAATATTGCAAGCATACAAAATAAGTGTTAAATTGATAAAGTTAATGATAGAACCTATCGGACTAAAAAAATAAAAAAAATTAATGACTTGTTAGAAACCGTTTAAATTACAAGGACTTGATAGATACCGCCTAGACAATTCAAGGACCTTTTAGAAATGTTTTGAAGTATAAAAACTAAATAGGCACAATTGTATAAGTTTGGAGACCAAACTTGTACTTTAACCTAATTAATAAATACACCACCTATGAAAAAAACCTCAATAAACCATAAAAATTTTGAAAACTTACCCAACTCCAAAAAAATTGTCTTTGCAAATTCTGATGCCAGCCACTGAAACCTATAATCTGGGAATAGCTGTATGAAAAGAGAACACCCAATTGCAAGGGATAAAGAGTTCTTAAAGAAAATAATTTCAAAAGATATTCGTGAAGAGATGCAAAATTAAAGGATGAGATACTTATTACATTTGTTAAAGAGCCAAAGGAGTTATAGAAACTAGAAAGACTGATTAGTTGGCTTGAACGTACATGAAATCATATTTACATTAAGAATCAGTCAAAGAAGTCAGATTTAAAAGCCAAAAACATAATCACATCATCAACAACTTGTCAACCTCTTCTTCACATTTCTTTACCTTGAAATGAGGCAATAATTTGATCCTTCTATGGCCAAATCTCAGTATGTGGAAAGCCTTCAATGACTTCCTTATGAAAACATCAATTATTATACCACTTTGGGTATAGATAGTATGTATCTATTCTGATGTAGAACATCTTTGCTTAATCTTTGGAAGCTTCTTGTATTTCTTTAGTTTCTTGCAGACCTTTTAATTGGTATTCTTGTTTTACTTTATGGTAAATATTTTGTTAGTTTAGAAGTTTCCAGCCGGTTACTTACAAGTTACCAAGGCTGTTAGGATTTGTTATTTAAGTTTCCAGCCCTCCTAATTGTATAAATAGGCAGGCTGCAGTCCCTTTGTTGCACTTTCTCATCTTAATAAGAAAACTCCCACACTTTTCTACACCATACTCTTCATGACAATGACCACATTTTTTTATCCCTATATGTTTCTCTCACTCATTTTCTTTACGGAAATTGGTTTTCTATCAAAAACTAAAAAGAAACTAACCTTACGCTAGGCTATTCTTTCAGACTATATAACACCCACAAATCTCAAGAGAAACTTGAGTAGAGAGACCAGGAGTCATAACTCAAAGAATATTAAGAGTTTCTTTTTGCTCTCTCCCTATAAGAAAAAACTATTGCATTGATAAATGAAATATACGAAAGCCAGTGAATCTCAATTTGAATCTCAACAATGCACCCCTCAAAGAGGCTGGAACTAAAGACACAGAGAAAGACATGTATGCTCCCATTCCTAAGAAGAAAGCGATGACCTTTGAAATGAGAGACAAGAGACAACTTAGGTCTTTTTTTTTCAATTTGATAGGAGCAAAATAATTGGGAAGAAGAAGTTATTGCTTGTGATAGTCAAATTTTTCTCAGATTTCATTCAAAGACTGTTTCCATATTACTCTCTTAGTTACTCACCAATTCTAAGATAACATATTTTGTGTTCCTAAATCTTACACGAGCTATCAAGGGTTCCCAAATTATTGCAGGCAAGACAACAAAAATTAGGTAAGGTTGGGAAAAAGATAATGTAATTCCCCACAATAAGTGAGCCATTAAGGAAAAATATGGATTTATTTAGTTCCAAAGTTGTTAAACTTCAAACAGACTTTATCTAACATGTGTAAATGTCAGAAACATTAGCAACGTTTGACTGAAAATTTTGGAAATTTCATCCATAAAAGGGGAGAAAAGAAAAGAAATAACCAAAATTACATTTATTGCAAATGGTCAAGCAAGATGCACAATTATATACATTATATATAACCTTAAGAAAAGCTTGAAATACAAGAGCTCACCCATGAAATGGTTCTTGATAGGAAAGACATGACCATCGTGTCTATTTTCACACGTTGCATCAATCCTGGGTACTGCACCTATGCTTCAAAAGATTAACTATAATCATAAATAGAAATCTCATTTTACTACACGTCATTTTTTTATTCTATACATTGAAAATCCAATATTTTGAACAATCCACTACATGGATGTGTAAGAAAGAGAAAAAGATCAACCACAAATTTTTAAAGCGTGAAGTGAATTGAAGCACAATAACCCTCTACATCTTAAGCTTGAAATGCAAAAAATGGTGAAACTTTTCTTACAGGCACATAATATATAAAATAAACATACAGAAACATGCCTAAAATAGGATAACATATAATAAGCAAATAAAGCTCAAGTATAATGAATCTTTTAACAATAAAAGGTACAAAATCATAAAAACAATCTGCATAATCACAATTCAGTGACCTAAAAATTAAAACTCCTACTCACTAAATAGGTTCTTATCTCCATTACTTCCGTCACGACATGTGGCCCCCTTTATATCTTCCAATTTGGTCTTATCTCTATCATCCTCTACATTAACTAAGGTAGTTGAACATAATGCCCTAATCATTGTTTTTTAAGCACATGCTCTAAAATGATGCCCTATGTTAAAGAATTATCATCAAACACAAAATTATCATCCTCTAGATCCTCCCCTCCCCTGATTCTCCCAATTAACTTTACTCATTACTTTTAGTTGTAAATTATGTGTGCAATTCTTCAAAATGCCAACTATTAAACAACTTATTTGAAACCCTCACTTACTTTCTGTTTCTTTTGGCTGATGTAAAGGGAAAATATAATTTTCTGTGATTTATATCCTAAAATAAGTTTGACATTTTTTTAAAAAAAAAAAGGATCATGAAACTAGGAATTAGCTTATTGGTGTTAGGAGCACTACAAACTCCCGTGTATTTCATTGACATTTGTTTCTCTTCTCTAAAATAGAAACTAGGAACTAGCTTTTTCAAGATCAAAATTTTCCAAACAAACCCTGTTTACTTTGCTTCAACCCATTTTGGGACTGTCAAACTTTCAAATGTGAAACTTTCTCCTCCACATACGAATGCCCTCTACCCCATTCTTTTTTATACTTAAGTTTTTTCAGCATACACGCACAATAAAATACATGATACTATCCAAATTGACAAACCTTGATAGCTACTTCTTGATTATTTTTCAGTATAGCACGGTGCACCTGAGCAATTGATGCAGCAGCTATAGGTTGTTCATCAAGTGAAAGAAACCTAAAGTATAAACAAACCCCAAATTATGGAACAAAACAATCGAACCAAGTAGACTGTAGACAATACTTTTCATAAAGATAGTTCAGGTAAAAAGAAAAGAAAAGAATAATATATCAATGTAAATATGGAAATCCAGATGCATCAAAGACATAATTTTAGCCCGACCCTCAAAGATTCAGAATAAGGTAAAAAATAAAAACCAACCTAACACGTATGCTACTCATTTAACCAGCATTCTTTAGTTCCATGACATACACACAGCTTCAACTTCCTTTTCTTTCTGCAGTTAGGCAGTTTCCTTATTGATTGTTTACCTACAAATATTACATAAATGATTCACAAATCATGAGAGAAATAAGATCATTCTCACTTCACGTTTTAATTTCAATTGCTTGCACTGGCATTAGAAATCAAACTCAATATGAGAATGGCTTCTCTCAATAATTTATCTAACTTGATGAACCTAGTAGTATTTTCAAATATAGAATTATGACTTTACTTGAACGGGATCTGTTGTACAACTAAGTCCTTGAGTTCGATAAGTTTTCAAACATAGAATAAAAACCAAAGAACAATGCCCTTGAAAAGACTTAAACGCTAATTATGATGCTATCATACATATCCAGGAATTATAGTTAAAAAATTGTTAGACTAAACTTTCTATGAATTTTTTGCATGTCAGAATATTGAATCTTTAGGACCATCCTACGTGCGTCTACTAGAGTTGCAAGCATGACTGGAGTCTAAAGATTTGGGTGAAATTCAGCTTGATTATTACAGACAATTTTGTAATTAAATTGTAATCCCCTACCAAGCAAATTTATATATTAAAGAATTAAAAATAATAGAATTTATAAAAATATAGTATTGTGATTAACTTAAGTTACTAAATAACCAAATTAAAATTTTGAAGGTACTTGCGTAAACACTTCATTCTTGCCCAAAGCGTGTTAGGAAAGTTCAACCTTTGATGTAGTGGCAGGGGCTCTGGACTTAATTGCTGGACTAAATGTAATATTTAATATTTATAATTATATTAGGTTAAAATTTCATTTGGTCATCTTGATTTCACTTTTGTCCCTAAACTTTTCAAATTTCTATTTTAGTCCTTGCACTTTACAAAAATAATAATAATAATAATAAATAAAAATTAAATTAAATTTGGTCTATGATGTGGTGCAAAATTTGACAGTATAAAATGGTTATATTTTAAAGTTCAAGACTAAAATAGACATTTTAAAAGTTTAGGAACTAATATGAATAAATCTAAAGGTTTAGAAATCAAGATGGGATTAAATTTAAAATAAATAGACCTAAAATAGAAGTGTTAAACGCAAGTGGAAAGCGCATAGTAGCTAGTCCCACTAAGTATTTATACTTACACTGCTGATATATCTGAACCGAGGTTGCTGATTAGCAAATCTTTGATATCTTTGAACGGACAAGGAACAGCCTGAGGTGTTAATGACAATATGAAATTAAACAAGAATGAAAAGTATCTCAATCTACAAAATTAAAAATTTCATGATACTTAGATTAGACCTGATCTTGCAGTGAGGAGAGAATGGATGAGTATTCATTTGGTGTCTGCCGCAATGAAGCTACAAACTGACCAGCTTTAACATAAAACCCTTTGTTAACTTGGCATAGCTTTAAAATTCTCTTTGCGGAGCGTAGATGAACCTAACCAAGGTCATTTTCATGAAACAGAAACTAGCATCATTTTCATTCGAATTGAGTTAGCAGTGTTAATCTTTCTGGTCATTTCAATTATATTTGTTTCATCTTAAGTGTAAAACTTCGTGTTATCAAATTTTCCAACCAATCTCGTCTACATAAAAGCCATCCCCAAAAACAAATTATGAATCTTGCATAAGATCAATCCTAAAGGCTAAAGGTGATTACGATAGCTTGGCATCCCCTTTCATCAAGTAGGTGAAAGAAAGGTATGAAAACCACTCCTTACACAGTTCATAAGCCCCATATGAAACTTGAAAAACGAGCAAAGAGTTGAGTTTGCCACAATCCAACATATATGAACAATTGAATCATCTAAAAGAAACCAACTGGGATAGAACTGATGCAACAAATACCACTTTAAAAGTAATAAAATTAACACAAAGAAAGCCTATGAACTTCCATCAGCACTATAGAATGGTGATTGAAAACCACAAAACCCCGCACATGCCGCAGGGAGAGAGAGAGACTGTGAGTGCGTGTGCGCAATTTCACAAAATTTCTAATACCAAAATCGATAGTTCACAAGGCTAAAACCACAAGCCAAAAGTAAATAGACACGAACCTCAGATAATTTAAGACGGTATTCCTCAGAGTTCGCCGCCACCCCATGCAAAGAGTACTTATAGTCAAGAACAATGAGAGAAATCTGCCATTCGAGTTATACCAAAGTTAATAAACGTTTCAACGATTAAAAAACCATCAACGAAGCGAAAGATGAGAGGGATATGGAAGAACATCAGACCGTGGAAATCGCGCGGGAGGAACGATGGAAGCCGTAAACAGCGGTCTTAAATTTCTCCCCAAAATTGAGAGAAATGGAGTGAGAATCGGAAGACGATGAGACAAACTTGGAGTTGGAGTTCGAGGCGTGGAACGCAAGGCCAGTTCCCGTTGTTAGAACACAAAGAGTTGCCACTGAGCGAAAGCTGAAAATCTCCGTAATCCTCCTCATTTGGAGTTTTGTGCTTTCTTTTTTGCTGCCGTCGCCGTCGCCGTCGCCGGCGAGACACAGTGAGAATCTGTGTCGGCGGGATTTCGGCGTGCAATTTTGCTACCTCCACTGCCGGCGGTGGAGGACGATGATCGCGGGATTGTTTTTCTTTTTTCTTTTTTCTTTTTTTTTTTAGTTCCCGGGAAATTTATTTAGTTTTTAACTTCAAAAATATTTTTGTTAAAATATATTTTTTTTAGTTAAAATATCTTTTTCATCATTTTCATTCCATTTTAGTTCTTATCTCTAATTTAAGTGTTTTTAATTTAAATAAAGCTTGAATTGTTGAAGTTAATTTTTTCAAACTTGGTTAGATAATCGTACTAATTTTCATGCAAGAAAAAACGCCATGCCATCACGTTTTCAAAATTTATAGAGAAAAAGTTAATAAAAACTTTATTTTTCAAAATTTTAGGACCCTAACGAACAAACTACATGTCTAGAGAGAACTGAACTTGTCAAACTCACTCATAACCCGTTCAAAACTTGCATTTAGTGTTATAAAGTATAACTCAAACGTGATTAAAAGACATTTGAATACCTTAATGAACAAAGAAAACATGCCTAAAGAGAACTAATTAAATGAGCCTAACCTACTTCTAGACCCTTTAAATCTATGTGGGTAAAACAAACTAAACATTCTTAACTCACTTCTAAACACTTCAAACCAATGAACTAGCGCATTTTAAACCCACTTCTAAACTCTTCAAACCGAGAACTTTGTACAACAATAAAGTGGAGGTAGGGAGATTCAAACCTAGGTGCCGTTTGGTTGATGACACATACTTTGTACTAGTGGAGTCATGCTCGATTTGACACGTTGAACAAGATTCCTTATGTTTTATCTATTTTAAACAAAAATAATGTATCATTTTTATTAACTTTAAAACTCTCATTTAATGTAAAGTAAATCATTTCGAACTTTAGAAAGTGATTTGTAAACCATATATATTTTTTTTTTAATCTAAAAGTATGAAATAATAACAAAGTATATAACATTATACATTTTGTTTTAATTTGTTCTTTCAACTTGATTTTTCTTATTTATATCAAATATGAAAGAAAATTAATATATTTTTAATTCAATAAAGTGTATATGTAATTAAAAGTTAAACACAAGAGTGTTAACGAACTAAACTTGTAATTTAACTTAAAATAAAAATAAAAAAATAAGAAACACTAAGAATTAACTAGACTCAAACACTAGGGTTCACAAACTAAACTTATAAGTTAAAACTTATGATCCCTAAACTTTCATGAAAATAACAATATAGTCCTTGAACTTTGATTTATAACGATTTAGTCCATGTACTTTTAATTTTGTAACAATTTAGTCCATATTTCAAATTTCTAACAATTTAGTCCCTGTACTTTAAAAATTGCAACAATTTAATTGTTGTCGCAAAAAAAAAAAAAAAAATCATCAAATTTAAATGTCAATTTTTATTATTTAATAATTGAACTTTGTAGCTTATAGACATATTGGGTCCCAAAATTAGTTTATTAACTTATCTATGTAAGAAATTTCATTAAATCTTTACATTAATTTTCACCGTTACAAATTTGAAAGTAGAGTGACTAAATTATACATATTAAAGTTCAAGAACTAAATCATTACAAATTGAAAAGACAGATTGAATCGAAAGTTCAAGGACCAAAAATGATTTTTAAGCAAACTTATAATTTAATTTTTAAAAAAACGGTAAGAAGACGGCCGGCGGGAAATGAAGCGGTAACAAGATGGCGGGCGCGCAATCGAACGGTAACAAAAGAGCCGCGTGAATCATACGCTCATTTTGCAATACTCACTCTCACTCTTACTGTTACTGTCGTGCGCGCCAACGGCTAACTCTCTCTGTTCTCTGTTCTCTGTTCTCTGTTCTCTGTCTCTGTTTCTGATCTTCAACTTTTCAGAAGAATGGGCAGAGGAATGCTGAGCCTTAAACTGATTTCCAATCCCAAATCTCGCAGAACAACCTTCCTCAAGAGAAAGAAGAGTCTTTTGAAGAAGGCTTACGAGCTCTCCACCCTTTGCGATGTTCGAACCTGCATTTTCATCTCTTCTTCTTCTTCTGCTGCTGCACTTGACCCTGCTGCTGATCCAGCTCCGGAATTCGAAACTTGGCCTCCCAATCGCAGCGAAATCGAGGGTATGATCCGTGCTTACAAGACCCACTCTTATAACACCACCAAGTCCTTCGATTTGAACCACTTCTTCTCCGAGCGCAAGGCCAAAATCCAAACAGAGACCTCTAGGCTTCGTGAGAAAGTCGAGCAGATGAACCCCCCCAACTGGGATGATTGTCTGTCGGAGCGTGAATTGAAGGGGTTTGTGAGTGCTTTGGATGCCAAGATTGGAGTTGTTGAGGGTATGATCGAGTTCATGGAGGCTGACTACGATCACTTGATTGATCAAATTTCATCGAGTCCGTTGGAAACAGAGGAATCCCCTCAACCTCAATTGGATGAATTTGATCTCTCCGATTACTTGATTGGGCCAAATGGGGTTGAATACACTTACGAGGACTTCCAATCTCTGTTGGAGGACGATGATCTTCGATCCTTATTGGACAACAACAACAACGATGCCTTTGATTTCCAGTATTAGACAATGCCCCTACTGACTTCATTCTGATTCTGGCCACTGACATTTTTTTTGTATTTACTAGTTTCCTAGTACATTGTTTCGCTATGAGAGTCTCTCTCTCTCTATGCATATTTTTTGTACAATGGAAATGAAACCTCACTTTCCAAACTTCCCTTTCTCTTTTCTCAGTCCCCAATTCATAAGCCAGTTTAATGCCTTCACAGAGAAACTTCCACTTTAGCAGCAACAAATGCAATCACTGAGATAATCTGATTTAACCAAATACAGACCTATGTTGTTATAATGCCAAATTTGTTGGTCCTTCATTCTAGAAAAGCTAAAAAGGAGAGCCAAAATCTGATCTAATTATGTTAAAGAATTGTGAATTTGAAACTGTTTATAATAGATGGACAATCTTGATGATTAGATGGCAAAATAGAAAGAAAGAAAAAATGAAGTATCAATGACAATTTCCCAAGTAAATATTAAACTGGCCTTAAATAATTATAATGACTAATTAGCATGGAAGAATCAAATTTTAATTATTTAAAGATGCATCAGGAGTAATATTTAAAAGAAAAAAATAATGCTAGTGGTGATTGTGACTTCAAAATTGTAGAATACAGATAGTACAAAGATATTTTTACAATTTTGTTGTTCTTATTCAACATCTTCAACAGCAAAGAACAAATGACCTTGTTCATGCAGATATTTACAAACTTTTGGAAGGACAAGACTCATCCAGATCATCCAACTTCATCTACCTCCAAAGCAAACTCATTCTAAAAACTTAGCATTTACCTTTCATATACTTCATCAATTTACACAGAAATATTCATCAAACTTTATCTAAGACAGATGTCAAATATGAACTGATTTAAACATATAACGAAAAAAAAATAATTAAAATGGTTTTCTTAAAAAGGGAAACTTATCAGTAGGCAGCAACAATAATGGATGCAAAATCTGTTTCAAGAAAGAGACCCTTCTTCAGCTTGTTTTGGTGCTTCACATCACAATCAATAGCAGTTATGAGCCAGTAATGTCATTTCCATCCTTTTCATTCCAAGGAGAGCACTAATCATCCAACCATTTACCAGCTTCCAAGAAATTCAATATATCCTGTCTTAGAAGCATTTGGAAAATCATCAAAGTGGTAGGAAATTTCTGAAAAGTAAGGATTATCTGCTACTTTAATTGGCTTCTGCTTCATTTCATTAGTAATCTAGCCAGGCTTCTCGAAGAGAGCTTCTGTTCATTGTGGAAAGTAAAAACTTTAGAAGAAAGAATATGAAAGCAGCCATGGTCAGAAAAGGTTAAGACATACAAAAGAAGATCCGAGATAAACAAGATCTATGTACTTATCTTCATTTTTTCTCTTTATGGCTTTATTACTACCTCTTTACACTAAAATTTTGATCTCTCTCTCTCTTTTCACAAACAGTAGTAAATCAAACCAATCATAGATGCTTACATTTGCCAATACATACTGGATAACATGTATATCCTTATCATGGACCCTACTTATCAGGGAGTTTCAACATCAGAAAATGAGGCTGTGTGTGAGGCAAATCACAAGTGCTAGCTATCTGGCAATAATCTTCATTTACTTAATTTTGAAGGAAAACATAAATTACATCCACATCCAAATGGTAAATATAGAATTTCTATTGGCCAATTCGATTGAAATAATTCATATAAGTAGTTAAGCCCACAAACTTTGAGAAACTCAATCATGACAGAGTTTAGACAAAACCTGCATCACTTTAAATCCTCCAAAGCATCTGAAGAAAGGGGTGTGAATATGGAAGTCATAAACCAGTTCTCTAATATGACAGAGAGCATGTTAGAGGGTTTCAATGAAACAGAGTTTTCAGTGGAAAACTTCTTGGGCTACCATTTCCAGTTACCAGAAAACACAACGCCGAGCTCAATTTCCGGTTCTCCTCGTCTTACCCTACTCAAAAGTCAGAACGAGTTTCCAGTGTTAACCCGAAGCAGTCTACTGGTAGATAGTGCTCACCAAACCATGAACGGAAAAGCAAAACAAGTATTGGAAAGCAGCTCAGGAACCCCTTGTCCAGCTTTTGGAAACGACAGTAGTAATGCTAGAAATTTGAAAGCAAGTGTCAATTCTTCATCAAATTCTGTCAATTTGTTTTGAACTTATACTTTCTCTCTCTTTGAGTATTAGATGTGCATTCTTATTGGTTTTTTTGTTCACTCAGAACATAGGAGGAGGAAGGAAAAGAAGGAACTGTGAGAAAGAACAAGAAAAGCCTGCAGAAGTAGTTCATGTTAGAGCAAAAAGAGGTCAAGCTACAGATAGTCACAGTTTAGCAGAAAGGGTATATTACTTAATTATACAATGTTTCTTCCTAATAGAAATTGTTTTACTGATTGCTATACTGGTCTTCTATATAGAAAATCATGAAATGAAGAATCCAATGCTAAAACGATCTTTTCATATTTCAGGTGAGAAGAGAGAAAATCAACAACAAATTAAAATGCTTGCAAAACCTTATTCCAGGTTGCCACAAGGTAATTTCTTTTCCTGATCCTGTTTACCAAAACATTGGAGTCTCAAGTTCAAAAATAAAAATTCATATTATTCTGCAGACGATGGGTATGGCAATGGTGTTGGATGAGACTATCAATTATGTCCATTCGCTACAGAATCAGGTTGAGGTGAGGAATATGGTGCACTTTTCATAAGTATTTATAATGTTTTCATCTAATAGCACTGATCCATTAACTTTGTTCCTGAATTCAGTTTCTTTCGATGGAGCTTGCAGCTGCATGTTCCTCTTTAGGCCTAAATTTTGGCATGGGAGCTATCAAAAAAGCTTTGGTAATCCAACAACTTCCTAAAAGATGATCAACTTTTGACATTTTACTTTCTACTATTGAAACCGTTAGGTAAATTAGTGTCTACTTCAACATATACTGTTTAGAAGTCTTTTTCTGGAAGGATGGGAGGAAGTTACTTTTTATTTTTTCTTTTTGCGTGGTAAGTTACTTCCTTTATGACAAAGATAGAAGTATGACTAGGAGAATGAAAAAGACTAAAGTAACTTATAGACGCTTATTTATTTCAGTTCACACAAGTTCTTCACTCACCTCACCTGTTTGCCTTAATGATTGCTTCTCCTTAACCAAGAAATTTCTCTCCTCTACCTACCACTAGATAATTTCTTTCAAGAATCCGAGACTTAAAAGGAGAATTTACCATTCCCACTAAAGGAGGAGAGAAAGGAGGGAAAATAAGAGGAAAGGAGAGTAGAGGGATGTCAAGGGCAATGATATTGATAGATCAACAGAAAAATGGTGTTGATTGGCTAGAAGAAGGGAAGGAGTGAGGGGGGTTTAAAAGGGAGAAGGGTACAAAAGTAAATTTTGTCCAGACTTATTTTAACAAAAAGATTTTAAGAATATGGTGGATCCATTGAGCCAGTTCGGTTGGACAAGGCTAAATTCCCAAACAATTAAATGATAAAAGTAATAATAATAATAATAAATTTATTGCTGAGTATGGAATTGATATTGGTGCTTTCTTTATTCATTAATGTTGAAATATTGGTGTTTAAGCTTTAAGCATAATACTGCAGGGGACAAGATCACATGAGGAACAGGAGATAGAGAAATAGATGAGGAAATGATAAAGAGAGTACAGTTGCTTCCACTTAAGTAAGCCCTTTTGACTGCAATTGGGGCATTTGTTATCTATTGTCACAAATCACATGAATTTGCTTCCTATATTCACTTTCTCTCTAGGCAAACAAGATAGTGTTTTCTCACAAGTCCACAAAATGCTGAATACAAAACTACCAGAGAGTGATGTATCAATTTTACATCTACTGTAAATTGCAGATAGTAATACAGTGCAACCAAATACCTAATATTGTCAATGTTTGGTCGGTGTCGTCTTTTTAACAGCTTCTTGATGGGATTTTGCTATCTTGTCTGTAAATAATGTCTAGTTGAAACAACTGATGAAATGACGTCTGGTCAAATTTGACACTAGAGATGCTTGTGAGACTATGACTCTCTTTTAACATTGTACTGTCATTTTTTGTCCCAATGGCTTAGGTTCTTTAAAACCTTAAACTATCAAATGAAAAGTAACTACATTTAGCTAATGCCGCCTATATTTGTAGTAGGATAACTGCTCTTTCAATGGTCAAAGTAGCAAAATAGGTAACTGACTCAATGGTCACAAATTAATAAACGAGGATCAATGTCATATACTATCAGATAAATAAATCTGAGACCTGATATATTTTCAAAAGCTAAATCAAACTATGCTGAACAGGATTTCATCATGAGACTGATAAAAAGTACCGGTTTAATGTAAAGATGTCAATTAGCTAAACAGAAGATTTGATCAATGAAAAAATATATGACAAAAGCTAAAAACTAAGGCCCCGTTTGATAACCATTTGGTTTTTTATTTTTGAAAATTAAGCTTATAAATACTACTTCCACCTATAAATTTCTTTGTTTTGTTATCTACTTCCTTCCTATGTTTTAAAAAACCAAGTCAAGTTTTGAAAACTAAAAAAAAGTAGTTTTCAAAAACTTGTTTCTATTTTTGGAATTTGGCTAGGAATTCAAATGTGTCCTTAATAAATATGAAAACCATTACAAGGAAATTAGGAGAGAACAAACATAATTTTCAAAAACCAAAAACCAAATGGTTATCAAAAGAAATCTCGTTTCTCTTCAAGAAGGAAAAAAAAAAAAAGATTATCAAACGAAACCTAAAATTTACTGAACACAAGCTAAATACATAAAATAGTATGCTACATTAACACAACCAAAGATTAACTTGGCTAAGTAGTATTAGCAAAGTGATGATCACCATTTTCTCTTGATATTATCACCGTGTGATTCAATTTTTCCCACCAAGATCATGCAATGTATTAGTTGTATTTCCAGAGTGTAAATTAAGTTAATTTAGAGTTGACTCAATTGAAGAAAATGGTTTTGACCGATTTGGTTGACTTGGATTGATAAAGACAAATATCATAAATTTTTGTAATGTGTCTTGATCTTGAATGATTATTATATGTTGAAACATTGAATAGTCTTCAATACAAACAATACACTTAACCCAATCTCATATTTTTAGATGTTGTACTTTAGTCTTAATACTTAGATTTACTCTTCCCAAATGATCCACACTTGAATTCAGTGTGCTTCATAATGTTTGTATTGTATGAGCCAAAAGAGCCTTACTTTTAAAGGATATCATGCCCACAGCTTTTAGTTTTTAGAGTGATATGAGTAAAGAAAGAACAGATTCATGTATAGATGTGTTGGGCAACAATCGAGGCAACTTTGATCCATAATGTTCTCCCTATTTTACTTTCATTTGTCCCATAACAACTCGAAAAAGAAATTATCAAACAAGAGTTGAAATTTTGGGGCCATACAGTATATGGACTAAAGAAATACAAAATTAGAGTGTATAAAGAAGCTAACATGCATATAAGTGGTTATTAATTGCCCTGTCCCAAACCAAACATTGCAAGCTTAAACTCAAACCATACATTGACCCAGCAAATGATTACACCTACCTTCCAACCTTCAATGGTTATTCCAAAAGAAGAGTAAAGAAAACCTTAGAAAACCAAATAAATCAAACCCACAATAAATAAGAACATCATGCTTACATGATTAACAAGCCTGTCTGCTAACAACCAGGCATTGCAGACCTCATCAGAGACGTCTCCTACAGTATGTCCAAATCATATAGTGTGGACCAATTCCAGATACTCTCTAAAATCCACTTTTATTTCACCCCAAACTTTCTCTAAAATCCAAAATTCCTCAAAGTCTAATTCGTAATGGCTCTCCTCCTTCAGGTAAGGAGGAGAAACGAGTGGTGTTTAAAGGACGACCAACCACCAGCTATGAAGAACAGAGAAACAAATTATGGAAGACCCCACAAATAAATTGAACAAGAACAAAAGAAAACAGACATAAATTATAAGGGGGCTAACCAAATCGGGCCTACGGACAAACGATCAGCAAAAGATCCCAAGGCGATGGCCGATTAAAGAGAATGAAACTGTGGGGAATAGTCATTGGGGCATTTCAGCAAATACATTGCATACAGGAAAATGGGGTTTCGTGGGGCTTACCATTTCGACATGAGGACACAGCAGAGTGGTCTATCAGTATCATTTGCAATCCTCTGAAATCTGTACCAATCATTTGCTTCCATTATATGAGTGCTTTGTGTGAGCTTCAAAATGGGAATATCTTATTATCTCTGGAAAATGGGAAAATCTGTACCAATCATTTTTCTCTTATCATCGATCTTTAGAACGGTAATTGATGTCTTATACACTAAATTCGATCTCTTCTTCCTTTATAACACAAGTGTTGGAGGTTAGAGATTTGAATTTCCAACCCCAAATGGTAATGTACTAAAAAAAATGTCAAAATCACTTTATTTGGTTCATAGAGAAAGAGTTGCATGGTATGGGACAACCATTTATTTTCTCTTTCTTATTGTTATTAAAATATTGCAAAAAACATGTTAAATCATCTTTTGTTAACTTGACAGGATGAAAATGGTTGTTTGAATTAAAAGTAATAGATCAAATGATCAAAAACACCTATGAACTATGAGATTAGCTTCAATTATACTTAACTTTCAAATGTTTCATTTTAGTTCTTTAAGTTTGAAGTTTGTTTCAAAATGATCCTTGAAAACATTTTTCGATAAATTTATTGACAAAAAACTATGTGTTTTCATGTATTTTTCTTCATATATGTGTTCGAATTTGTTCACATAAGCAATAATATATATGCAAACAAGTCATTTTCCGTCCATGAATTTAATGAAAAAAAAGTTTTCAAGGGTCATTTTGAAACAAACTTTGAATTTCAAAGGCTAAAATGAAACGTTTGAAAGTTCATGGGTATAATTGAAACCAACCTTGTAGTTCAATAGTATTTTTTATAATTTAACCAAAGTAATATTTTAGAATAATTCAAAGCCCTTTTGTTAAGTTCGAAATATTTCTATCCAAAGCTTTTATATTAGAAGTAATATAAGGCGTTTTATTGAGGGAAGAAGAAGAAAAGGGAAAAAAAAAGAGTAATATGAAAGACGACATGCTCTACAACTTTTAATGTTATATCTTCCAAAATCAAGTTCTACAGCTACATTTGCTATAACATTTTCTTTATGTAGTGTTAAAAAGATATCATTCAAAACTCGCATACTTTTCTACGTTATTCATTGATAGAATTCGAATCTCCGATCTCTTAGTCGATGATATATATCAATTACCGCTGATCTATACTCGTTTTGGCGTTGATATAAGAGTTTATATGTTATCAAGTATATTGTGAACAAGTTATAGAGAAGGTTCTACCATATGATATATGGCGTAAAAGGCTTTCCATGGATTTGTATGATTCGAGATTATAAAATATAGGTTAAATTATCAAAAATACCCCTGAACTATGGGATTGGTTTTCAATTATACCCTTGAACTTTCAGAAGTCTCAATTTAACTCTTGAAGTTTGAAATTTGTTTAAAAACAACCATTGAAAGGTTTTTTTTTTTTTTTTTCAAATTCACAAACGGGAAATGACGTGTTTGCATATGTATTATTGCTTATACGTATAGATTTGAACACATGTGGAAGAAAAAAAAACACACATATCATTTTTCGTCCATAAATTTAACGAAAAATGTTTCCAAGGGTTATTTTAAAACAAACTTCAAATTTCAAGGGTTAAAATGAAATTTTTGAAATGAGTATAATTGAAACTCAATCCATAGTTGAAGTGTATTTTTAAAAATTTAACCTAAAATATAATAACAAGGGTAAAATTGTAGTCCCACTTGAAATTATGAATAAATTAGTAAAAGGTATTTTTTTTTCTTGGAAGAAGGGTTATTATTATTATTTTTTTAAATATCAAATCTATTCAAATTTTCTGGGTTTTGGATAAATGGTGAAATAGGAACATAAGAAATGAGTAAAATATTTTGTAATGAATGAATTTTGTTCTCATGTATGTAACATAAAAAATATGGATTTAATATATTGATATCATGATAGCCTAGAATAATACAAAAGGAGAGAAAAAAAAAAATCAGCATTTTATCCCTATAGTCTATGTCAAAGTGATGGTGACCAAAAATATGTTTTCAATTAACATCAAATCATGATAGCCTAGATTAACATTAAATTAAGCATTTACAACTAGAAATATCCCATTGTATTTATGAAAAATCCAGTTGGATATGAGAAGCCCATATGTACCATAGAAGAAATGAAGATCCCACATGATCCAATAACTATGATCCACCAACCAATGCAAATCAAGGATAAAATCTATTTTTTTTCTTATAAGAGATTTGAATATTTAAAACTATGTCGAAGTTGACATATTCAACGAGTATTTAATTAAAAATCTCATTTACCAAAACAGACTTAGGGTAATTGACATGTATCCTCGACCAACAGATCAGAGATTTGAACTCAATACTAAAAAAAAATAAAAATTAAAAATCCCATATTAAATAAATTTTAATAAGATCACCTCCATGAAATCTACGAATAGGATATTTGAATGCTCCCCCTCCTCTCCCTCCTGCATAGCCAATAACAAGACAAGAAGCTCTTTTATAAATTGTACCAGACTTCTCTTTACCACTTGCTAGCATAGCTCAATTGACATAAGACTTGTACTTAATAATCGAGAGGTCGTGATTTGAATCTCCCATCCCCACATGTTGTCCAAAAAAAAAAACCTTATCTTTACCACCTATCAAAGCAGACCTCTTTAAGTTCTCTATACTCAATTGTTAGACATTCCTCCTTTCTTAACATCACTTGAAGTGGATTTTTTATTTTTTATTTTTTTGAAAGAGGAATAAATGCGTTAAAGAAGGGAACTATTTGAGTTCAATAAAGGAGATCAAACCGTCGACCTTTTATCTACGTAAGTATTATTTTCATTATATTTAGCTATGTAATTAATTTTTTTTTCTTTCCAGAATTATGGAAGTGAGAATGAAACCATCAATCTTTGAGATGGTAATGGTGTCTTATTTACTGAATTATGCTTAGATTGGCAACAACAGCGTAATCAATAAAATATATTATTTTATTGTGGAATCCATCATTTCATTTATTTTAATTGAAGCAAGTATATATACCGTGGATAAATTTAGTTGTTTAAGTTTAAGTTTAGCTTAAGTTTAGTTTTAATATTATATTCATGTTTTGTTAAGTTCAGTCGTTTGTTTTAATTTGATGGGCTTAGTCGTGAATTCATGATAAGTTTTGTTGTTATGTTTTAAGTTTTGATAAATTTACTTGTTTGATTTATTTTGATTTGTTTACTAAAGATTATTCATAATTTACCATTATACAAATATTAAATGTTAAAGAAAAATGACAGGTTGTTACATAGACAAAAAAAAAAAAAAAAAAAAAAAAAATTAAACACACAATTGAAAGCCCAAATGACTAATCAGACACAAAATTGAAAGTTAAAAAACTACACAAAAGTAAAAGTTTAAAGATTCATTGGACACTCTTTAAAATTCGATACATAATAAATACAAAATTTAAATTTCAAAAACTTATTATACATTTTTTAAAATTCAAAAATCTATTTCTCACAAACACGAAACTTGAAAGCTCGTGGCTAACTTATAACTTAGGGAACAATACATTTTTGGTCTATGAAGTTTGGGTTAAGTTACACTTTGATCCCTGAGTTTTCAAACTCAACAAAATTACCCTGAGGTTTGAGATAAGGAGCAATTTGGTCCTGACATCCATTTTTCCGTTAAATCTTAATGGGCTGTTGACGTGACACTATTATTCTAATAAAAAAAATTAAATCCTAACGAGCTGCCGTGACACTATTATTTTAATAAAAAATATTTTTTTATTAAAATAATAGTGTCATGTCAACAGGCCATTAGGATTTAAAGGCAAAATGAATGGCAAGACCAAATTGCTCTATCTCAAACCTCATGGGTAATTTTGTTGAGTTTGAAAACTCAGGAACCAAAGTGTAACTTAATCCAAACCTCAGGGACCAAAAGTGTATTTTCTCCTATAAATTAACATCAATAATTTTACAGTAGATTAATTTTATAAATATTTTAACGGTTAAACTATATTCACGTTGAAAATGAGTTAATAACTTTACCTTTCTTTGTGGTAACTAGTGTCCTCTTCTTCCACTTGAACCATGTGACAATGCTCAGCATTTAATTTGACTGCCAAAGTTTGCATTCCCACAGGCTTTTGTGTTAAAGGGAGTCAATATAGGCCTCACAAAGACATATATCATGAACAAAAACAAAATTTTCATGCATTAATTGCCATCAAAGTGTTTGTTTTATGCCACACCAATCGTACCTTCGTGTTGTCGAATTCGAGGAAAGTAGATTCAAGTCATTGCTTGTTATTGAATCGGATTCGATTGAAGTCGTTAGGACTCTAAATCGAGTGTGCGAAGACCAATTAGAATTATCGTTGATTTTGACCACATGTGGGATGGAGGATTCGAACCACAGACCTCTTAGTCATTAGTACAATTTTATGACAGTTGAACTAAGTTCATGTTGACGTGCGTGCGTGTGTGGTCCAATCCATTATATTTGAAATCTACTCAATAGTACTTGATAGTTCGTATTCTAATTTATCTTTGTAAAATTAGAACAATTATTTTAACAGTCACAACTAGTCTCAAAGTAAGGGAAAAATTATTGGTCCGTTTGGTAATGTTCTCGTTTTTTGTTTCCGTTTCTTCATTTTTAATAAAGAAAAATAGAATTTTATGACCTTAACACCTATACATTCAATAATAATAAACATATATTTTTATTTATGTTTTGGAAAAAATTGGAAACGAAAAAAAAAAGGAGAAATTAGTTTTAGTTGTTCCCATAAGTTCTATACAAATTTTGGGAATGTTTCCAAAACAATGAAACACAAGAAACATACATAGTTATTAAATGCTTAATTTTTTTAATAAAATTAGAAACAAATAAGAAACGAAAACGTTACCAAATGAATCTAACGTCAACATTTCCGTTACCCAAGTCTCAACAAACTTGTGTTTAATTATCCCATTTACAACAAAACCCCATAAATCTTTTTTCCCCTTTTATTCATTTTCCTATAATATTTCAAATTTATTCCGCCATTAAAGCACCTTCATTCAAGACCTTTAGCAAAAACCGCAGCAAATTTCTCCATAACATCTCTCTTCGCCGCCCACCCAAGCTCCACTCCGCCGTCTCGCCCGTCGCAGACACTAACGGCTCCGGTGCCATCGGTCGAGACAACCTCCACCTTCGCCGGCGTCCCCCACCCGAAATCCACGCCGTACAACTCAAATCTCGGAGATCCGGCGATGGTAAACAGCTTCCGATTGCTCTCCAAAGCCTGCGTTAACAACGGAACCCAGTTTTCGGCGCCATTCAGAGCTCCGTCGTCTTCCAAGCTTTTAATCGCCTCCGATATGGCCTCCACGGCGGCGACCACACCGTTTTCAGCCACCAGTTTGGCTCTCTCCACGGTGGTGGCCCGGATGACCAGGCAGTTACCGAAGTAGTTCGCCGGCACAGGTGGGTCCAGCCGCGGTCGCGCGTCTACCGACATTCCGAAGACCATTTCGGCATCGTGGGCTGAGTCGTCGGCCACGGCGGCGCAGACCCATGTGTACGCCATCGCCACCGTGAAGGTGGAGATGTGGGGCGGGTTCCGGCGGCTGAGTACCAATTGCTTGAGTTTTTGGATGTTTTGGGGATTTAGCTTGAATGTGCCTTCGGAAAAGAAATTTCATTACATTTCATAAATTGACATATCCGTTTCCTCAAATATATCATCATTTTTCTTTTTAATACATGAACACCATAATTTTGAGTGTATATTTATTAACGGGCTAATTATGAAAATATAGAGTGGGAAAATATTAAGTAAAAAATTCAATAACAAGTATTAAAAGAATTGTTTTTAAAAAAAGTTTAATAACTAAAAAATCATTTCTCTCTCTCTCTCGTTTTTTTTTTTTTTTTGAAAAACTCTCTTGGATTGTTGGAATATATGATTAGGAAATTTAATCAATTATTTTAGTTTGGTACTTTCATTAAATTGTTGGATTGTTGTGAAGGAGCCTCACATGAACTGGTATGGAAATATTACTAGACGCTTCATCACTCGTGAAGAAGTCTCGCCATATGGTCAAGCGTCACGTTTTTAATTTCAAAATTTCTTAATTTATATTAAATATTTTCTAATTTATATTACTATAGGAAGAAGTCATGCTTCAAATGCATCTGTGATCTCTCTGAAGATATGAAGATCCTAAATTTGTACAACAATGGTGATGCCAACATGGAGCAGCTCCATTATATGTACCAGATACCTATTCCACTTCCTCCCGAACCTAGGTGTAGAGGAGATGCTCGTCTCGTGTTCAAAAGGAGGATATTCCAATACACTAGGATATTCCAACACAAAAGCATTTCTCACAATTGTACCAGAAGAATTTCACCACAATATTGAAGACATGCCTTCTTTCACTCAGACGCGGGATAGTGTTGGTCCTTCCACTCCAATGATGACAATATTGACCCATGGGGTACTCTATAACTTCACACACTAGTTCAACCATCATGACATGATTATGAGACTCGTCCTTCATCATCATCTGCTCACGAACGTGAACGTGGACGTGGACGTGGAGAGCATACACAATATTTATACCCTACATAGCTTGTAGAGTAACTTGAGGAACAATAGGAACCAGATAACCAAGTATCGAGGGGTCGTCGTCGACACTGAACATATAATCGACGACTAAGGATGTTCATTTGTCCCGCGGGAGTGGGGCCCCGTGGGGATGCGCCCCATAGGGGCGGAGAATCCCCATTTAAGTGACAAATGGGGGAGGGAGTGGGGAAAAAATTTCCCACGAGCTAAACAGGGACGGGGACGGTCCCGTTTACTTTATTATTTTTAGGTTAAAAATCATTTTTGGTCCCTGAACTTTCATGAAAGTAACAATTTAGTCCCTAAACTTTGATTTGTAATGATTTAGTCCATGTACTTTTAATTTTGTAACAATTTAGTCCCTATCCTGAAAAACTAATGTAAAGATTTAATAAATTTTCTTACCTAGATAGATCAATAAACTAATTTGGGACCCAATATATTTGCTAGCTACAGAGTTTAATCACTAATTTGGAACCCAATAGTTTTGATGATTTTTTTTTTGCAATAAGGATTAAATTGTTACAAAATTGAAATTATAGGGACTAAATTGTTACTTATTAAAGTTCAGAGACTAAATTGTTATAAATTTTAAAGTACATGGACTAAATCGTTACAAATCAAAGTTTAAGGACCAAATTGTTACTTTTGTGAAAGTTTAGAGACCAAAAGTGATTTTTAACCTTATTTTTAACTTTTTTTTTATTATTATTATTATTATTATTTCTCTATATATATAAATTTAAAATTTTATTGTTAATGATTTAGAAAATTAGGTATGTTTGAATTGTATGGTTTAAACATTTAAATTATATGTATAGATAATTAAATAGTTTGACATGAAATATTATTTTGTTTTTCACAAGAGATTTAAGAATTTTTTTCTTTAAAAGGAGTTTTTTAAAAATAAACTAATTATTGAAATGAGGATTTTAGGTGAACAATTAACTATTTGATTGAAAATTAATGAATTTTTTCCATGAACTATTTGATAATTTATCAAAAAAAAATATTTGATTCAATAAAGAAAAAAAAAAAAAAAAACTCAATGGGGAATAATTCCCCACGGAAATCTGATTACCTGCAAATTCTCCGGAGAATCTCCGTCCCATTCTCCCCGAAATTCAACGGAAAATTTCACAATGATGAGGATTGAAATGGGAGGCAGCCAGTGGCAATTGGACAAGAGACCAAAATAAACCTAACTCAAAGTTCAAAATGTATTTTTGACCTTTTTATTTTTGGTTTTTGAAAAAGTTTAACCCGGAACTGGAAAAAGAGATAATACCTCGGAACAAATCTGACGGAATTATCGGCGGCCAGAATTTCAAGCTTCTGTTGTTGGGCCCTCCAATGGCCAACCAATCTCTCAAGTAAATGCCCTCAAGCCCCGCCGGATCCGCCACCACACTCCGGTCGTAAAACGCCATTGTCTCAGCCACCGCACAAACCGCCTCCGACGACCCACCGCCGCCGCCGGAGACCAAATTTTTACAGACACGAGCCCACGATTTCACGAACGAAGTCGAAGACCTCCCGTCGAGAATCGCGTGATGGGAAGAAATCCCGATGCAAAACCCGGCGTTCCCAAACGAAGTCACCTGCAGCGCCACAACCGCCGCCCGGTCCTCCGCCGCCGGCAGCTCCGGCACCAGAGTATGAAACTTCGCCGCCTCACGCAACCCGTCACCGACGAGATGGTGGAATTCGGCGTTGGATTCGGCGACGGTCAGCAGAACGCCGTCGCCGGCGGCGGTCTGGACGGCGGGTTTGGGGGAGTTTTCCGGCCAGACGAAGGCGCCGGCGACGGGGAGGTAGTGCTGCAGAACGGCGGAGAGGGAGTTTTTGAGGTTCGAAACGACGGCGTCGAAGGGCGCCGGGGATTTGTAGAAGAAGAGGCGTTGGACCGGAGGGAATCGGAGCCAGAGGATGTCGAAGAAGGTGAGGGGAAGAGTGGCCGGCACGGCGGAGCCCGGCGGCAGAGGCACTGTGCAGACCTCGAGGACGTTGACAGATGGATGATTTTCCGCCATGGAAATGTTGTGGGGGTTGTTCGAAAGCTTGTTTGTTTGAAGAGTTCAAAAAGGATTGTGAACTTAATAAGTCCGATATTTGCGAAAGCAAAATACTCACTTTGATGTGTACATAAAAAAAATTTCTCATTTTCTACCATTTTCTTTTTTAGTTGTAGATTTTAATGGAGTATTCAGCCAAATATTTTTATTTCCATAGGGGATAAAGGTTGTTAAGGTTTTGTTCAGAGACCTCATATCCTTCTTCTTATTAAGCACTTCTAGACAAACGTGGAACACTTCAGGACCTACAAATAGAATAAAGCATGAACTCCATCCCGTTGTCCCGGAGCCTAGGTAGGATTCAAGGATTTGAGTGTCTGCTCAATTTTCATCTTTGTGCAGGTCTATCTAAGTCTTTGCTTTGTTGGTTGGTGATTTTCAATGTCATTGTAAGGACGCATTCATAATTTAGCTTTTTTTTATAGGTAAAAAAAACATTTTAGGCATTAAGTATTTGTTATGGTTAAAAAAGAAAAAAAAAACTAAATAACATTATATCTGAAAATGTCCTAAATTTTCAATTTCTTTTTAATATGGTATAAATTTGATTTCTCTTAATGTAATTACATTAAGTACAATTACATCTTCAAATTTAGATGCCAACAATAGCATAACTCAACTGACATAAGGTGTTGTTTACGGCCAAGAGGTCATGAGTTCAAATTCCCAATCTCCAAATGTTGTTGAATTCAAATAATAATAATAATAATAATAATAATAATAATAATAATTTGGTTGACCAACTCCTCCTAAGTAATGCACTGCACACGTGGATTTACAAAAGTTTGGAATTTCATTTACTTGTTAAGGTTGATATTATTTAGTTTTTGTACATGATTTATTTGGATAAATTTGGCTGTTATGTTAAGTTTAAGTTTAATTAGCTAAGTATAGTTTTAATGTTATGTTCATGTTTTGGTAAGTTGAATTGCAAAGTAAGTATAGTTCAATGGTAATTGGTATGTACTTTAAATTAAGAGGTCAGATGTTCGAATCCTTCACTCCAATTAAAAATGACTTATTAAATACACAATTGAAAGCTCAAGTACTAATTAGACACATAATTGAAAGTTTTAAAATTTATTGACACAAAATCAAAAGTTCAAAGATTCATTTGACACTTTTTAAAGTTTAATACATAATAAATGTAAGATTTAAAGTTTAAAGACTTATTATACATTTTATAAAATTCAGAAATCTATTTTCTCACCGACATGAAACTTGAAAACTCAATAAATATTTTAACCGTTAAACTATATTCGTTAACTAGTGTCCTCTTCCTCCACTAGGACCATGTGACAATGGTCAAGGACGAAGACTGCTAGCATTTGATTTGACTGCCAAAGTTTGCATTACCACCCACTTTTATTTTATTTTTTGAAATTATAAATGCTCCTTAATTAGAGAAAAAGTTAGGTACAATATCCGGGACGGATCTATTAAGGAGTCAGGAAGGGTACGTGACCGACCCCCTCAACTTATCAAGTTTTTATTTTTTGGTACACAGTGAAAGTAGTTAATCATTAGTATTAAATTTCCAACGTGCCTTTTCATTTATGATATGATATGGTCTCGGATTCGATCCTCATGTTCCCACTTTTATATGATTGTTCATTTATTATTTTTATTTAATTATAATTGTTTTGATATATCAGGTTTTTTCCAATTTTTTATTCAGCTTTTTAATTTAATATTCTTCTTTTATTTTTTTTTAATTTAATTACAATTGTTTTGATATATCGGCTTTTTTTTTTCTTTCCAAAATTTAATTCAGTTTTTTAATTTAATATTTTTTTCTTTTAAAATACGTTTTTTTTTTAATTTAATAGTTTTCTTTTAGTAAACTATTTTTTTTAACTATAATTATAATTATGTTCATATATTTGTTTTTATTCCAAAACTTTAATTTAGTTTTTTAATATATTAGTTTTCTTTAGTAAACTAGTTTTTTTTTATTAATTTTAATTACATAAAAATTATAATCCAATTAATGAAAAAGTCTCGTTTTACATTAAAAAGAATATACTAAATATTTCAAATTTAATTCTATTTCTGATATATTTATATAAATTATTCATTATATTTTCTACTTAAATAGTTTAATATCAAACTAATTTTTTTGTTATATAGTTTGATATTTAGTATTACTTTATTTAAATAGGTTTAATTACAAGTACAATAACCAAACTTTCAAATTTGTGTCGTTCTTTAGACTTTAAAAAAATGTCTTAATCTCTACATTTTCAATTTTGTGTCTAATAGGCCACTGAAGTTTTAAAATGTCTAATACATTCTCGAAATTTCAACTTTGTGTCCAATAAGCCCTTGATATATTCAAAATTTTTAAAAATTAGTTGATGTATTAGATATAAAATTGAAATTTATGTCTAATGGGACCTTAAACTTTTAATTTCAATTTTTTTTTAAAAAAAAATGTTGAATAGGTCAAGAACCTAGACAAAAAATTGAAAATTTAGGGACGTAATAGACACAAAATTGGAATTTTAAGGACATATTAGCCATTTTTTAAAGTTTAGGGCTTTGTTAGACACAAAATTTAAAGATCAGAGACCTATTAAATACTTTTGAAAGTTCAGGGACTAAATTTGTAATATAAACTTTTTTTTTTTTGAAAAGTGTAATATAAACATTTGAATATTATGTTATAAAAACAAGTACATCATGCATAAGTACACTTAAGATTATCGTTAAAAACATATTTGTGTCCCCCTAACATAAAATTATGGATCTGTCACTGACCACACCATCAATGTTCGATAATAACTCAGAGAGCCACGAAGGGAAAGACACCTCCCACTCCGACTCTTCCAAAACCAAACCAGAAGGGTAAAAAACCCACAAAAAAAGACACCATCCCATCAACGGTTGTTTCACGCTCGAGATTATGCACCAAAAAATTCTTTGATCTCAAGATATTTAACGAAGGAGACGACATGCACAGGAACCATCAGCTCGTCGATGTCCTCAGTCACCAGCGAAACTTTCGAAATGTCTTCGCAAAGAAAAACCATAGTATATATAAAGAACAATACTTGGCTACAGTATGTAGGTATTGAAACACAACATTAAAATAATGACAACTAAGTGAGATGATGTAGAAAATGAGAACTTTTGTTTTTGTTTTTGTTTTTCTCTCCTAGTTGTCAACGTTTTAATGGTGGCGTGTATATAAATGAAAACAATTTTCTCGATTGTATGAGGTTTTTTTACGTGAAACAAAAAGCAAAGAACAAAACTTGACTGTATAACGATCGATGTGTATGATATCTCTACACAACCCATTAAAGGAGAAATTTTTAGGTGCTCCTGGTGCAATGATGCCCATAGTTTTGCATCGTTTGATGTAAAAGAGAGAAATAGCAAAAGTATTTCAATTTTGTATCCAACGGTTATTAGGGGGCAAATAAATTTAAGGATTTACATCCGACGGTTTTAAGAAAGGGATCTTATTGCACCGGGAACACCTAATAATTTTACGCATTAAAGGACAATGCTTAGTTAACATGTAGATACCTCCCTACACACCACCATTAAAATATTGACAACTAGAAGAGATAAATTTTATCTCTCTAATTTTCTCTTTTTTAGTTGTCAAGATATTAATAGAGTATTTAAGAAAATTCCTACACACCCTTGTGCACATTGTTCCTTATTAAAAATCTTGACAACTAAACGTTGACCTTAATGGTCAATAAGGGCCATAGAAAAAATAAACGGCTTAGAGGGAATGAGTTCAATCTATGGTGGCCACCTACGTCCCGTGAAATTAGTCGATCCCGACACTCATATATATCCAAAATGAACAACATCATACCAAAGTGGAGATATATTTGTGTTTGTTGTCCAATCCATTATATTTGAAATCTACTAAATACTACTTCATACTTAATATTACAATTTATTTTTCTAAGATCACAACAATTATTTTAACGGTCGCAATTAGTCTCAAGTAACTCGTTTTTTCCCCTTTTACTCATTTCCCTCTAATATTTCCAAATTTATTCCGCCATTAAAGCACCTTCATTCAAAGCTCTTCAAGACCTTTAGCAAAAACCGCAGCAAATTTCTCCATAACGTCTCTCTTCGCCGCCCACCCAAGTTCCACTCCGCCGTCTCGGCCGTCGCAGACACTAACGGCTCCGGTGCCATCGGTCGAGACAACTTCCACCTTCGCCGGCGTCCCCCACCCGAAATCCAGGCCGTACAACTCAAATCTCGGCGATCCGGCGGTGGTAAGCAGCTTCAGTTTGCTCTTCAAAGCCTGCATTATCAACGAAACCCAGTTTTCAGCGCCATTCAGAGCTCCGTCGTCTTCCAAGCTTTTAATCGCCTCCGATATGGCCTCCACAGCGGCGACCACACCGTTTTCAGCCACCAGTTTGGCTCTCTCCACGGCGGTGGTCCGGCCGACCACGCAGTTTCCGAAGTAGTTCGCCGGCACAGGTGGGTCCAGTCGCCGTCGCGCGTCTACCGACATTCCGAAGTGCATTTCGGCATCGTGGGTTGAATCGTCGGCCACGGCGGCGCAGACCCATGTGTACGCCATCGCCACCGTGAAGGTGGAGATGTGGGCCGGCGGGAGGGCCGGGTTCCGGCGGCTGAGTACCAATTGCTTGAGTCTCTGGATGTTTTGGGAATTTAGCTTGAATGTGCCTTTGAAGAAAAAATTCCATTACACATTTTTTACAACAAATTGAGATGAGCAATTGAGCATTGATCTTTTGGTCAACATAGAAATTTCTTACATAGATGGATGAATAAATTAGTTTGAGACCCAATATGTTTATAAGTTACAAAGTCTAATCATTAAACAATAAAAATCAACCTTTAATTTTGATAAAATTTTATTCGATAATGATTAAATTGTTACAAAATTGAAATTACAATAACTAAATTGTTACTTTTACGAAAGGTGAAAGAGTCAAAGTTATTTTTAACCATTTTTTTTTTTTTTTAACTTACAACTCAATTTCAACTAGTAAAAACAAGTATAATGGAATATGCCAATTAAGCTGACTTATGTTCACTTTGGCCTTTCCGTTCAAATTCTTGCCAGATGTTTAGGGTGATAGATTAAAAACAATGTTAGCATTCATTTTAACTCAATAAATATTGTTAGGCTAAATTATAAAAAAAATATCTCTAAACTATGTGATTTGTTTAAAAAGTGCCCCTGAACTTTGAAAAGTTTCAAAAATATCCTTTAACTTTGAAAAATGTTTAAAAAATACCATTGTTGTTAATTTTTTTGATGGAAACCGTTAAAGTTTAAGTTTCAAAAATACCCTTGAACTTTCAAAAAAAAAAAATTAAAATACTCTGATTTAAAAATGCTTTTTCTTCTTTCCTCAAAATTCTAACGGTTTTCATTCAAAAATTAACGGCAAGGGTATTTTTGAAACATTTTTCAAAATTCAGGAATATTTTTTAAACTTTTCAAAGTTCAAGAGCATTTTTTAAACAAACCTGATAGTTTAGGGTTATTTTTTATAATTTAGTCATATTGTTACTTATATCAATTTTATTACATCCTAAATCATATCATTTATGATTTTAAAGGAAACCCCCTTAAAATATGTTTTATTTTTAAAAAAAAAAAAATCTGAAATATAGTTCATCTTTGCCTCAGTTTAATAACAATTTAAATCTATGGAGACCTCTACTATCTGGGAAGGACTCTCAAATATCAATCGACTTTTCAAGGAGGAGCAACCTCCTATAATCATTGAATCAGATGCCATGGAGATCATCGACATTTTGATAGGGAAGAAGGAGGACTTAACTAAGACAAAAAAACATCATCGACGCCATTGCTTCCCTTAGCCATGAAATGGGCAAAATTGAGTTTCAGTACTGCCCTAGATATCAAAACACAGTAGCCCACTGTGCTTCTCGATAGGCATCGAGATTTTTTTGTTCGTGGGATCAGGGTCTTTCTCCCTAGCGAGAAGAAAATTGTGTGTGTTTGGAACTTTGATTTCCCAAGCTGGTTGTTATCCCTCTCATCTGAGGGTAGTTGTACGGGTTTGCCTTCGTTTTAATGAATTAGATTTTCTCAACAAAAAAAAAAAAAAAAAATAGTCTCATTTATAACCATTTGTTTTTTTTTTTTAATTATTATTTCAACCAAATATTTACTGAAGCAAAAAAGATATTAGTTATGACGAAAACCCGCACGGAATTACCTCGGAACAAATCCGGCGGAATTATCGGCGGCCAGAATTTCACGCTTCTGTTGTTGGGCCCTCCAATGGCCAACCAATCTCTCAAGTAAATGCCCTCAAGCCCCGCCGGATCCGCCACCACACTCCGGTCGTAAAACGGCATTGTCTCAGCCACCGCACAAACCGCCTCCGACGACCCACCGCCGCCGCCGGAGACCAAATTTTTACAGACACGAGCCCACGATTTCACGAACGAAGTCGAAGACCTCCCGTCGAGAATCGCGTGATGGGAAGAAATCCCGATGCAAAACCCGGCGTTCCCAAACGAAGTCACCTGCAGCGCCACAACCGCCGCCCGGTCCTCCGCCGCCGGCAGCTCCGGCACCAGAGTGTGAAACTCCGCCGCCTCACGCAGCCCGTCGCCGACGAGATGGTGGAATTCGGCGTTGGATTCAGCGACGGTCAGCAGAACGCCGTCGCCGGCGGCGGTCTGGACGGCGGGTTTGGGGGAGTTTTCCGGCCAGACGATGGCGCCGGCGACGGGGAGGTAGTGCTGCAGAATGGCGAAGAGGGAGTTTTTGAGGTTCGAAACGACGGCGTCGAAGGGCGCCGGAGATTCGTAGAAGAAGAGGCGTTGGACCGGAGGGAATCGGAACCAGAGGATGTCGAAGAAGGTGAGGGGAAGAGTGACCGGCACGGCGGAGGCCGGCGGTAGAGGCACCGTGCAGACGTCGAGGATGTTGACGGAGCGATGATTTTCCGCCATGGAAATGTTGTGGACGTTCTTGGAAAGCTTGTTTGTCTGTATATAACATTGTGTATGAAGAGTTCAAAAAGATTGTGAACTTGAATAAGTCCCACATTTTCGAAACAAAAATACTCACTTTTGATATGTTATCTCGTATATTTCCATATAAACCATTTATTTATTTATTTATTACTTGAACGACGTGTCAAATGAGATAGGAGCCTATATCAAAGTTGTATTATACGATTATTTCTTACCATAATAATAATAAATAAATAAAATATATGAAACTAAAAAAAAATGTCACCAACTCTTTATAGTTCAAACTTTATTTGAAGCAAAATCGTCGATCAAACTCTTTATAGTTAACTCTCTCCAAAATATTATTCTCAATCGTTACCAATGATTAAAATTGAACTTCTAATATGATAAGGGGGAAAATTAAAAAGTTTATGTTTAATTTAGTTGAAATTGACAAAAGGAGGAATTGAGAGAGTTTTGTTTGGTTCAAGAGGGGAGAGAAATGAAGTTGTTTCCGAGACATCACAAGTTTTTTTTTTTTTTTTTTTTTTTTTTTTTTTTTTTTGTGGTTAAGTAACCTTCTCAATTTGGGGTACTTAAATTTTGGAGACATAGGTCACAACCCATACGTGAAGGACGACCTTGAGTTGAACACGTGGGGATGTGGGTCTGAACGTTTTATTTTTCCTTTTTAAATTTAACCGTCATTTTGAAGTTTATCCAAATTTGAATTTATGACATTTTGATCTAGGTCGTTAGGTACTAAATACTATTAAACTATGCTTATTTTGACCGGATTTGAACATTTAAAATTGATATAGATACAAATTAAGGGAAAAGTGTGGAAATGGAAGATTGTTGCAGAGATACCCACGGTTGAAAAGGGAGAGAGAGAGAAAGGAGAGAGAAAGAGAAATATGAGAGGGAAATTGAATGGAGTCAGCGGCGGATTTACGGTAGGCCCAGGGGGGGCTCGAGCCCCTCCTCAACTTTCAGACATTAAATATTATATATAAAATAATTAATCTTATATAACAAAATTATCTGTTGGTCTAGTGGTTATTGGTTGAAGCCCCCCCTCATGCCCCATTGGACGGCCTGAGTTCGAGTTGTTGAACACATGGTTTCTGCAATATTTTAGTTCTGAAAGCTTTTTTACCTTTTATATATTATATAAAAACGAATTAAAGTTAAAATTTTAGAATTTTCTTTTAAATCGTATTTTATTTAAGAAAACTAAAATATCAAAAATAACCATTTAAAATATATATATATCAACAATAACAAATATATAATACTATAATTTTTTAAAAAAATCAATTAATATCTCCAAATTTTGGGTTGTCTTGATTAAAACCTCAAATTAATAATTATATTAATTTAAACCTTAAACTTTCATATATTAAATCAATTTAGACTATTCATTAGTGATTTATAAACTATTTTTCACTTGATTCCATTTAAAATCAACTCAAAATCATTTGAGATTATCACGTAATTCTTCCTAACAAGTATAGAAAAATTATCACATAATTCTTTTTGATGGAGATTAATAAAAATATTTTAAAACTTTTAGTAAATTATTTTTAATAAGAGACTATAATTCTTATAAATGAAAAAAAAAACAGTTTTTTTAGAGTGAAAAAAAAAGTTATTATTCTTTCTAAGTTTTTTTTTTATTTTTTTTTTATTTGGTGGAAAAACAAGTCACCTTTTATTTCACAAACTAATATCAAAATATAAATATAAATAGATTTATATAGATGTGTTCAAAATTATCTTCACACCACTCTAAGCCCCCTCTGACATAAAATCCTGGATCCGCCACTGAATGGAGTGGACTTAATTTCTACATTCATGATAATTTGAGGGTTTAATTTTAACTTTCAAAGTTTAAGGGTCTAATTTTTTCAATTTGAAAAGTTTGAGGGTTTAATTTTCACATTTGAAAGTTTAAGGGTTTAATTGCTACAACCATCATACTTCAGGGGTAGTTTTTGCAATATGCCCTTTAAATTTTTATTTATTTATTTGGATGGACACAAAAACATGAATTGAATTGTACATTTGTTGTCCTTCGCAGGGTGTAAAAATTAAAAGTTTATAAATAAAGTAGAGTTTATGGGGCCAAAATGATATTTTAACCAAAATTTAAACTTTTAATTCTTTTTCTATTTTATTTTTAAAACATAAATTAACTTATTCTCTCCTTTTCTTCTTTCTTGTTTTTTCAAACCAATTGAATGATTATTTCATTGCGATTTTGACATATCAACAAACAAATAGACTTTTCGTCTCTAGATTAATAATTCGAGGTAGGAGTGCAAGTTGAAGCCAAACAATCGACAAAATTGATTGAATCAAAGTCGATTCGGACTATTTGAATCATATTGGTCAATTGATTTAGATTTTGTAGAATACAAAATTGGAAATTAATATTCAATTCAATTTGGATAAATTGTCTTATTTTACTTCCTTCGATATGAATTTGATTGATTGTATCAATTCTTCAATCCAATTTTCAAGAAGTTCGACTTTCAACACTATATTTGGTATGAATTTATTTTTCTTTAACCAATCGATTTAGTGTCTTTTTTAGATAAATTTTATCGGTAGTTTATTCAACTCGATTCTGATTGCTTTATCGATTTGTCAATTCTAGTTTCTTAAAAGTCAAATTTCAACAACGTCTTTTAAATAAATTTATTTTCCTTTAACCAACCTATGAATTTGGTGTAAAAATAAAATGAGCCAATGAGGGGTGTAAAAATAAAATAAAAAAAAAAAGCACACACACACCATTGCTAACTCAATGGATGCATACCCATTGATCTTGTTCATATATCACTATGTGGCCTCAAGTGGTGGACCCATACAAACCCTAAAGCCTGTGGGAATGGAAAACTTGAGCAATCAATAGTAAATGGTTAAATTTAAATGTCCATTTTTGGAAAATGGCTAAATAACTTTTTTTCTTATATGAATGACTAAATGATAAGTCGACGTATTAGTTGACCCAATAAATTTTCACCCTAAACTTTTAATTCCATCGCCAACATAGACATAATTACTAGCATAAAGCTTGTACTAATGACTAAAATATGTGATTCGAATCATCCAACCCCCACATGTTGAAAAAAAACTTGGTTAAAAATCACTCTTGTCCCTGAACTTTCATGAAAGCAACAATTTAGTCCCTAAACTTTGATTTGTAACGATTTAGTCCTTGTACTTTCATTTTTGTAACAATTTAGTTCTTGAACTTTAATAAGTCCCTAAACTTTGATTTGTAACGATTTAGTCCTTGTACTTTCATTTTTGTAACAATTTAGTTATTGAACTTTAATAAGTAACAATTTAGTCCCTGTACTTTCAAATTCGTAACGATTTAGTCCCTATCGTGATTTTTTTTCTTCTGAAAAAAGTCCCTATCGTGAAAATTAATGTAAGTATTTAATAAAATTTCTTACATGGATAGATTAATAAACTAACTTTGGGATCCAATATGTTTATAAGCTACTAAGTTTAATCATTAAATAACAAAAATCGACATTTAGTTTTGATGATTTTTTTTGCGATTAGGATTAAATTGTTACAAATTTGAAAGTATAGGGGCTAAATTGTCACTTATTAAAGTTTAGGAACTAAATTGTTACAAAATTGAAAGTACATGGACCAAATCGTTACAAATCAAAGTTTAGAGACTAAATTGCTACTTTCATGAAAGTTTAGGGATCAAAAGTGATTTTTAACAAAGAAAAAAAAAAAATTTCCATCAACTTTAGAACTCAAACTTCAATCTCTTCGGTTAACTTTTCATTTAAATCACCAGTAAAATGATTTTTCACACTTACCTCGGCCACATATTTCGTGATGATACGTCATTATTTAATATACTTTTTTTTTTGCTAAAAAATAACCCAATCTCCTCCCCCTCTCACTCTATCTCTCCCTACCCCTCTTTCATTATTGTTCAACCTTGCTCCATCCGTTTCTAGTGGATACAACTTTGTTGTAAAGATGCAAATCGATACACTTATTTAAGTTTAAAGTTATGAAATTAAAAGTTCAAGGTGAAAATTGAATAACAAGTTCAAGGTCAAAATGTCAAAGTGAGCATAAGGCATAAGTTAGCGGTAGTTGACATGTTTGGTCAGAGATTTGAATTTCTCACTCCCAAATGTTGTTCAACTAAAAAAAAATCGAAATTGATTTATTATTATTATTTTGTTTTTTCTTTTTAACCTTACCCACCAAGTTATTGGGCTTCATCACGGCCCAAATACGGCCCAAAAACTTGACAGTTGAAATGGAGAGAGAGAGAGAGAATCGTCGGTCTACTTGCAGAAGAAGAGAAGTTCAGTGGACAGAGGCACAAATTGGAGTTGCAGAGCTCAAATGCAACCATTAAACTCGATCTTTTCTCAATCGACCTCTTATTAATTCTCGCCGGTCGCATCACTTGCAGTTGCTCTGCCATCGACGGCGCCGATTCACCGCCGGTCAGCTTCGGAAAATGATGTCACCAAGGCCGATGTCTGAGGATCGAGGATCTTCGTCTCATTTCAGGTTTTATACATTTTTTTTTTCTCCAATTTCTTGCTTCTGCCCTATTTCCATATTGTACAGAACTCGGGGATATAGAGGCAATTGAATTTTACGAATCTTACGGTTGCCGCTACGTTCGAAATGGGAAATTTCTGCTTTGGTGGGATTGGGATTAGTCTGTATTGGGGGACAATACGGGCTAAAATTTGGATGCATTAGTTTTCTACTTGATCTTCGCACCAGTTAGAAGGAGCTTGAATGGTCACAATATGACATGTAGTTCAAGTTTTATGAAAATTTGTTGTGGGAAGTGGCTATAATGAATTGGGGAAGGGATGAAATCGCTTGGGTGAAGAGATTTCACACAGCCTTAATCACTATGTGATTCCTCCAATTTAGTTAATGATGTAATGGGGAAAATCAGTTCAATACTTATTTTTCTCTTCCTGTGTTCAACACGCTTAAATTCTGGCGAACATTTGGCGTACAAACGGTTGGAGAAATAATTCTGAATAGTTCTATTGATTCAATGCGGGTTGGTTTGTCCACCTCCTAGTATAAAGTTGTATCCATCTTTAAATGTCTGATTGCTATTTCATGCTGGTGAGTTGGCCTTCTTTGCAGACATACACCGTTGCAGATAATCCACATGGTTGGAAATTTCTTTCGGATATGGTCAATCTATTCCATGTATCGCTATTTTTCTCAGACTGGAGCTTCAGTTGTACTTTTTCTATTTTGTTGTTTGGCTCCTGCAGCCATAATATTCTTGACTTTGCAAAAGCCTTGGAAGGGAAAGCCCCTTTCAAATACCCAGGTGAAGTGGAAAATTTAGCTGTAAGAACCAAATGTTACAACCTCCTCATACTATATCTTCAGTTTTTTTATTAGATCTAACTTGCTCTTTTAGGTAGTTCCTTCTGTGATAAATGGTGGCATAACAGCTTTGTACTTTATCTTGTGGGGAAAGGGCCTTAAAGCCTGTGGACCTCTGAGGTGGGTTACCTGTGAAAATTATTACCACTTTCTCTTTCTTTTTGTCACATACATGAATCATGCATGGATGCACCACATGAGCTCATATTTTTCATGGAAAAGATCCCAGAAAATTCAACTAAACAGGATGAATACAATTATAATCACACTTGGTTATAAGACGGTTTCTTCTATTCCTTGTCCTAATCTTATAGATTCTTAGAGTATTTGCTTTAATTTACAGCATTTGGGTGTATTTAGGCGACCATGTTTTTTTATAGAAAACTTAGCCTCATTAGGATTTGAAATGCTGGAACTACAAATTGTTAATAGAATAAGAAAGACGGATATTAAATACTATTCTGGTTCTGACCCCCAAGAAAAATTCACCTTAAAATTTTAGGGCTATATTTTGGAAGAAATGTTTATTCTTTGGGAAACCTAATGTGGAAAATTGTGCTATCTTTTGATTTTTTGATCTGGTTAACAGATGTAATGTAAATCTTCTTACCGACTCATCTATTTCTTAAAAAAAATTTGTTTGATTCTTCTGATGTGGTTTAACTAAACCTCTTTGAAAATTCGTGCATTCATTTGGGTTGCAACTGTAAGAAGGTTCAATAGTCATTACAAAAGAAGAGACCTTATCTTATTATTCTGTCTCCTTCACGTATCATGTGCAAGTGTGATTTACTAATTCTTGAATAATTTATGTTGATCAGTTTGTAAAAGATTTTGGTTCATACTTCAATACAAATTGGATGTTCTTTGGATCTTCCCTCAAGGCACGTGTTTGATTTTTTGTTCAAATATTTGGTGGAAGGGCTTAAAAGAAAGATTGTGTTGTGTAGTTCTCAATGTTTTTTAGGTATTGTGATAGGGAAGAAATGAGGGTATTTTTTGTAGGATTAATTTGGAAAAGTTGAGAGGACACGTACTAAACTAGAGTCAATTGGTCCAGGTTACTTTGTTGAAGAAATTTCCAAATCAGTAGATTGTCTCTTTTGCTAGTTTGTGCAGGAAATGAAGTCGTTTCTTGTAATTTTTTTCTTTTATGTTTTGAGGGTGCTGAAGTTGTTACCTTTCTTTTCCTTTCTTATTCACCACTTTTATTGATAAAGTTTTGTTTTTTAATGAAAAAAATGAACAAACCACTCTGAACTCATGTAGACAGTGATTTTAGGAAATTATGAAGGAATGCAATGGGGGTATTTATGGATGCTTTGTTGCTTGTTCATATATATTTTTTCTTGACTTCTGTCCTCGTGGTCCATTTATTTATTGTCTCTCGTTCTGTTCTAGGGCTATACTTGCCGAGTATTCAGGTGCCGTCCTTGGAGTTCTTTCTGCTGTTTTGTATGGTCGTAGAGGCTTTGTTTGGAAAAAGGTAGTGTTTAATCTACATGTGTATTTTTGGGCATCCTTGTATTCATTTAATACCGTCATAGGCAGCATAGAAGTGAGGGATTTATTTTAATTTAACTTAATTTATTTCAAAATTGTATTCTGATATTGTTTCTTATCGAAAAAAAAAAAGTCTTCTAAATTAGGCTTGCAGTTTAAGTTAAAACTTGAGTGGTTCACACTTGTTATGGTAGATTATTCAGTTTAGATAAATAATCAGATTCTCTTTGAAATATCATATCAGGTTGGCGGTCTCATTGCAATGTTGATATCTTTCTACTTCTTATCACAAGGGTGGGCCATGGCCACACATTTTCCCTTCTATATCCTTGAAAGTTCGATTAGAATTATATTTCATGTATGAAAATAAGGGGCTGTGATTGTTAGTTGCGATCTCTTCTGGGGTCTTTTTACTTATTTTCTTACGTTAATATATTATCTATATATTTATTATCCCTTTTATCTTTTAATCTTCCTGCGTTTTCATTTCTAAATAAAAATTCTTGTAAACTTTAACCTGAGGCTACCTACGAAAGATGGCTCTGGCTCTGAGGATCAGACAGAACAAGTGTTGGGTTTGAAAGAAATGGCAATTCCCATCTTTGCTGGAATTTTATCAGCGTTGAGGAGGGTCATTGCTCGGCGTGTTTCACTAAAGGTGTTGTCTATATCCAGTTTTCTTTGTATTCTTCTTTTTGATATATCTAAGCTACCAATGGCATTTTGATATGTGATTATCTTTACAATTCGTCCTCAGAATCAACTTAAAAGACGACTTCATGCTATAACAATGGCTTCTGCGACTTGTTTTCTCTTTCCTATTGCCATGTGGGACATGATAATTGTAAGTTTCAGTAATATTTCATGAATGCTCGAATTCCTGAAGTAGTGCTTGATTTTTCTTCGCCGTCATAACTTCAGGGATCAACTTCTGATAACGGCAGAGAGCTTCCTTTCTCCACCTGGGCGTTTCTAAGCACTATAGTTTTTGGTGTTATTCTGATATTTTACGTTGATAGCATTGCTGAAGAGAGGTAACAATATAATCGAAAGTAATGGGGATTCAAATGATGGAAATGTTCAGTATTTGTCCCTTCTTGCTTCCTGTCTTAGGCATATTTCATTCTTCCCCTATGCCAAGAATTATTACCTCTAAACATGAAAATAGCTAAATACCAATTGAGCATGGATTCTGTGATGAGTGGGTGTAGCCGGTGGTTGTCTACGATCCCCCTAAGTTACATTTCAGAATGAAGATTGAACCCCACGTAATTTTGCTCTTATCAGTAATTATATATATTATTAAAAGAGAGAATAATATTTTCTGTGATGGGAGATGGTGTTTTATTCATTGGAAACCTTTGTACATTACTGTGATTTGTGAAAATTGGCATGCTCTGAGAAAAAATTTGTCGAAATCCGTGTGACAGCTGGTTCAATGGATGTGTATGGACTGTCTTTATCTGTCAACTATATTGTCTCAAACATTCAGCTAAAAGTTGTAGAATTTTTACATTATATTACAGAATTCATAAGTTTCGTTCATTCGAGGACTGTGAAAATGGCAATACTCTTATTTTGTTTGCAGATTGCACATGGTTTTTTCTTCTCCAAGACATTTGATGGTAGCTGGTGGAAGCATCATTCTTCTGGAGATAGTGTACAAGATGGATTTTTCTCTAGTCGGCTTTATTATCTGCTGCTTAATTTTAGGATTTGGTATGCTCAAGTTTTCATCTATTTTGTTTCTTATTGCCCGAGTCTATAAAAAGGACATGGATGTAATTTGCCACGATTCAAGCCATATGAACCTGTCTCTTCTCTATCCAATCTTCCTATGCTTTCCAATTTTCATCTCTTAAATTGGATTGACAAATACCAAATGCCAATGTCTGTAGGGATATATGAAGCAACTTCTTTAGACCGCAGCAGAAAAGATTCTTCTCGCAATCATGATACATCAAATGGATTGTTGGACGACCGAGATGAGACGTCATCACTTCCAACTTGATGTATGTCCATTTCACGCTTAAGTATATTTCGTTTTCATGTTTTATAAGTTAGTTAATTGTTGCATCATATTTGAAACTTTAGAAGTAATGTACGTATCCATTTAATTTTTTGACACTACTCATCTCCCAAGAGAGCCGATTATTTTTATAAAATGACTGATTTTCACCCATTCACATCAATCATGGAAATAGACAAATTTGTTGGCCATTTACTCATTTCCTTTCGGTTTATTTATCTCAACATTACACCTAAATCATTCGGTGTTTGCAGTAATCAGAAGATGGTGGTTTGGCCCATTGTTACGACTGTCATCAGACGGAAAAACTCGTTTATTTGGCTGCCAAGTGTGCTGTACTCAAATGCATTATGCAAATGGACACATTTGTCTCACACTCTTGGCCTTCATGCCTTGTACAGTCTGCTTTGCAAGCAGCCACACGATTTTTTGCTCAAAGTATGTAGCGCTGACCATTTGTAAGGTTCTTGAAACTTGTATCCTTAGCCTCCAATTTACGTCTTTATTTGATCTCTAATTTGTACTCCAAACTTTACTGATCTATAGACTAATGATAATTTTCATACGATGGAATTTCTCTGTTCAGTCAATTCTTTAAGAATTTTTCTACGCACATCTACTTCAAACACTAAGGGCCTAGATTCCGTTCTCGATATTTATCAATCATTCTAGACATTGAGTTAGCTATCGTCTTGGTCGTTACAAAGCTTGGAATGCCAAAAAAATGTAGAAAGATAACCTGAACTTGAAAAGGCTGATTTTCTAAACTGCACTTCTTTCTTTCTCATGGAAAATACAGATTGGTTCTATGTTGGTCCAGCTCCAGCTGTTCGGTGCAGTTTGTATGCCATTATCTAAACTGCATTTTGGATCAAATTTTGCATTTGAGCTGGTGCAATTGAGATAGCTTACCTTATTGGACTGCAAGAGTCCACCCATCATTGCATTGCAACTGCAAACATCATTTTCTCATTCTAAAGACAATTGAAGTTCAATGGACACTGGTAGATGATTGGTAATTGGAACAACACAAGTTTTAACTTGCATTGCTATTACTGAGATTTTAGGTAAAGGGTTGGTTTCTTCAATCCGATCGATTTTCAATGCTACGGTTCAAACCCAGGCATGGATTTCCAGCCATCAAATACTCGGAAATCGAAATAAAGGAGCTATTATGTGCTAAAAGTTGCATAACTTTCAAATTCTTATGACATTTGCTAATTATAACTTAGAACAACAAATTCCAAATAGATGGGTGAAGCATTAGTTTGAGATCTACTCTGCCTTGTTAGGTACCATGTTTTGCAGGACCAGCTCTTGTGGTTAGTGCTTTGGTTATAACATGAATGAGGACTCCTATGGGGCAAAAGAAGAGGCAAAGAGACACCGAATGTCGAGTCTCGATTTGATTTTCAAGTCCGTCGTGGAAAACCTGCCTGGAAAATTTAAAGATGGCTATCAAAGGATTGAAAATTTCAAAAAATGTTCTTAATCTATGCAATCATTTTTTTTTCCTTTCAATGTTCTGAAAGTTTCAATTAGCTCAAAAAATTAGTTGAAACTAAACTGCTTAGGTTAGGGGCAAAATTAAAATTAACTAAGTTGATTTCAAATTTGACTTTAATGTTACAAAAGCTTCAATAAATGAGTGTTGAACTAGAACTGATTAAAGGGGTAAAAATGGATCAACTAATGAGAAGAGAGAGAGAGAGAAACCTTGCAGCAAACAGGTCAACAACCAGCAGGTGAATCCAAGCTGAAGCTAATGTCATTTCGCTAGAGAACATCTTCAATATACCAGGTAGCTGAACATTTATTGTTCCATGGACAATGAGTTGAAGAATATATGGACTCGAAGAGAAGAGACGAAACAAAACTATACGATACGAAACGGTTGAAATTTCTCAAATTGTCAAGAACTCACCTCTGGCAGCCAGTATTTGCTTGCAAAAATAAGCTGCACAGTTTCTGGTGTCCAAGAAAGATATAGAAGATATGCATATAGAAGTCCAAGCACCACATATGGTATGTTACTTTGCATAGACTTCTTAGTCTGCAGAAATTGAAAAAAAAAAAATGTTTGATTTCTTGAAATTAAATATTGAAAAAAGGATTACAAAAAAAAAAAAAGGAAGATAGGAAGGAAAAAGAATTACAATTCATGGTTGTAATATCTCATATATTTATAATTGGAAATGTAGAAGCATATTCATATTCTCAAACATGATGTCAGAATAGTTACTGTGGAAAGTGCTTTGGAATGTAGCAAAATCTGATTAAAAAACTCAGTGGTAATGTAAAAAAAATTGATGGGAAAAATTTAATACATCGATCAAATTTAGCATTACCAATTCTGAATTTGGAGCCAGAACCATGAGGCCATAAAAGGGGAGAACAGCTATTGTACCTAAAGTGAAAGCATTGCTAGCAATTTGAGCGTTTGCCAACCCTGTAAATGCAAACATAAAAATTATTCAAATATAATGTAACAAGAAGAAATTTTAAAGTTATTTTGGGGAAAATATATGCTTAAAAATAATTTGTTCCTTTACAATAAAACATTTTCTGGTTTCACTCCCAAATACACTTCAAAACAATCTATATTTTGTCAATGAAACTTCCAAATGACATTAATCCATATCCAGTGTGTGAAAGAATTGTTTCAATACTAAACATAGGATAATATCAAGGTTAGGTCCCATTTTGTAGCTCTATGTGATATCATGTAACATCAGATATTAAGAAATCTTCTCTCTTTTCTTGCTTTTGCTGCCATGGCACTCAAAGTAGCTTGATTGAAACAGAATTCACCACAAACAAGACAATTCACAAGAGGGTGACCTATGAGGTATGGTAACAAAGCATTTTGAGAAAACAACCCTTATTGCAGGAACAAAATATTTCACTCGCCTCACTATCTATAAACGCTTCTCCAGTTCTCCCTGGAGGATAGCAAGAGCTCGAGGATGGGCATGTCATAGATTTCCGAATTCATTCTCACTATGATGAATGATCCATCATGAAATTTTCGAAATCTAAATGACAATCTAGGAGGGGGTTCATAATGATCTTTGAGAAGATCACAAGTTGGGGGGGGGGGGTATTATGAAGAGGATACTCTTATCATGTTTCTGAATGAAGCCATCATAATCAACAAAAACAATTCTTGACATGATATGAAGTGTGTTATTCCATATTCATCTCAAGGGTGGATTATGTCTTAAATTGGACGAGGGAACGAATCATGAGCTGTATTTTCGAGGTGAAGTATATAACAAAATGTCTCAAGTATCAACCATTCACTTGAGATCATTTTAGCTACTCAATTCTAAAAACATTCGGCAAGTTTAAAAAGTTTAAAAGGAAAAGGGATTACATGAGGCATGTACTCCATGAACTTTCTTGGACAAATCTACTCTTCCAAGCTTCGGTTTTTGAGCAATTCTTGATCCTGTAATGAAACTCCAGTTTCTCGACCCATCTACAGTCGAGCCATGAATTGGTTGGCCTAAAAGGTTGGGCTTATGACTCCTTGTAGAGATAGAGGATCTTTGGCCAAGTCTGACATCACAACAGGGCTTTGTAATCTACCCCAAGTTTACAACAGAAAGTAAACTTTCATGATGAGGAATCTCCAAAAATTGAAAATAGAATCAAACAAATACAGTGTTATATGTGAGGAAACCAAGCAATAAATCTTAAAACAATCAAGCAGAAGATGGTAGGGTCACAGAACTGCTCCCTATGCAACTTAATTCACTGATAAGTAAACAGTAAACTTGTCATAAACAGGCACATTTCACATAGAGAAGAGAATGTGGTACTTTGGATAGTTTGGATTATCACACATGGCCTGCGAAGACCATCAAAACGAATTAAAAATTGTGTTGAAAGTGAGGAAATTCAATTTTAACCATGTTCATATTAGTAAAATACAGGCTGAAGATGACTCCAAAGCTGATGATAAGTGATCTTTTTGCATTCTGTAAAGTTAATAAGCTCCAGCTATCACCATCATATATGAAACACTAATGTGATATATCCATTAGTCTATCATTCCATGTCAACTCAATCAAAATTTATCCAATGTAAATGGTTTGTGAATGGTGTTATTAACAAGGACTAAACAAAAGCACAATCAAGAGTTCAAGAATGTAACTAAAGTTTTCTAAAATCCGGGACTAAATATACACAACACTAGAGTCTATGACTAAATTTGTAATTGAACCTATCGCAACTATGAAACGAAAACTTGAATTTTGAGCAAAACCATGTAACAAACACTTTGAGCTAATCCAAACCAAGAGGATGTTTTCCACTTAGTTTTTGGGATTTCACCTAATGATGGCCGTAGTCACAATGAATTCCCAACTCATCAAAACAAGGATCCCTTCACCAAAACAAGCATCTGCAAATATCTCCAACTAAACAAGCAGAAAGAAAAGGGGGAAAAAAGTTATGGGGAGCCAATGGCTGCCAAACAAAGCAAGAAAACCAAGCACACACTATGACAACAAGCCTGTCTCTGTCTTCCATGATTCACAAGGCAACTTGAAATCTCAATTTAAAAGCAAAAGACAACTGGGTTCGCTATCATAACAAGATTAAGACGCAGACAGGAAGAAACCCTCTACAGATCTGAGAGAAACAAGATTGAATAGCAAAACAACCAAAACGATTTCCAATCAATCAATCAAAGTAATCTCAAAAACAGCAACAAACCCAAAAGACAGAGAGACAAAAGCATTAAGAAAACGCACCTTAATCGAGAGAGAGGAAGTGGCAAGACAAGAAGAAGAAGGAGAGAAACCCATGGAGCAGAAATCAGAAATGCAAGATGAAAAAGAAGGACAATGGCGTCTTCATCAGACCCAGAAAGTTAGAAAGTTAATTAAAAAAGAAGAAAACTGAAAAAGGGGCAGACAGTAAGGTTAGAGAGGAAAAGAAATCGTACGAGTTTGCCACTTAGAAATTGCAAAAGAGACAAGAAGAAGAAGCAGTGAAAATTGAAGAAGTTGCTGAAAGTGGAATTGGGGGAGTGACTAAATGCTTAATCTATCTATCTATCTATCATCTCCATTGCTGTGCTGAGTGCTGTGGCTTTCCACTTCTTCTCCACTGCCCACTTTTTGTTGGTTTGTGCACTGTCTGTGACCCATTTCTCATTTTCTTTTGTGCTTCCTTCACTCCCATTTTCATGGGTTGGTTTCCTTTTCGATGTCATCTCTCCTTCTTGCACGCAACCAAGTTCTGAGCTATGATTTCGCTTTGCTTTCATCCATCCCATCTCAATTTTCGTATTTCTTTTGTTTTCTTCTACCTACTTTTGCTTTAATCTCTTAAATTACTTTGTTTTTATTCTCCATGAAAAAAAGTTTTCAAGGCTGGTTTTGAAGTTGGGGTATAATTAAAAGTTTATAAAAAAAAAATTAATTTTTGTATTTGATTGTTGAGTTCCAAGATGAAAGATTGTTTTTTGATTTTCGAAGTTTTAATTTGGGTTTTCATAGTTTGGTTTGACACATTTTTTTAGTTGAGTATATGCAATAGTAGGGATTGCTAGCCATGTGAGTAAAACCAACTCTATGTTTTTTTTTTTTTTTTTTTTTTTTTTTGAAAAAGACCAACTCTATGTTAGTTTGAAGGGATCTTTCCCATCTTTAAACCAAAACTCTAACCTTGTGTTGAAGTTTTTTTTTTTTTTTTTTTTTTTTTTTTTTTTTTTTTTTTTTTTTTTTTTTTACTGATTGAGCCATGTTTAGATTGGTGGGTCTTGTTATAATAAGTCATTATCATGTTCAACACTCAGACACATTTTTCAATTCACAGGGCGATGATAGACTATATTAGACAATTAGGATTTAGGATTTGAGGAAAAAAAATAGAGAAAAATAAATGAGTAAATAACCATTTGAATGTGAATGGTGAGATTTAACAAAATCATACGAACCAAGTTAAAAGTTTTAAGATCGTAGAGACTAAATTGAAAATTAAACTCAAAATATAAAGACTAGGTTATAAAATTTTAAAATCATATTAGACAAAACAATAATTTAGATATAAATATAGTTCGAGATCAATATAAATCTAAATCTAGATCAAAATATCTATGTAGAGCTAGATATCTAACTCTATATTTAGATCGAGAAAATGCGAAAAACTATGAAGTTTTGAGCTAGAGTGAGAAATAGTTACTTTTTAATTTGAACAGGAAAAATGTGGAAATAAAGAGATTTTTAACAAATTCCAATTTGAGGGGTGTATTTTAGTGTGTGTTTTATTCATATATGAAACCTCCACCACTTTTAGCACATATAATAAAATCAATTGTAATGAAGTGAGTCGCACAGTTTAGATTCTTATTCATTGATTGCGATTTCTGGAAGTAAACACACCCTAGTGTTATTTTTTTTTTTAAAAAAATTGATATCCGTGAGTGTTCGGGCCAGCTAACGCGTACCTCGACTAATCTCACGGGACAACGGCCTGACCCTACTACATTTGGTTGCCAAGGAAACTCCTAGGATATTAAATCCTAGGTAGGTAGCCACCATGAATTGAACTCATTCCCTCTAAACCCTTTATTTCACACCAGGTAGAAAAACTTTCTCTCTAAAATGAGGTTCTCATTGACTTGGGGATGCAAGCTTTACAACCCATGTTGAGTTGCACGACTTCAAAGTAAAAACTCAATTACAAATTAATTATCACATGACATGTGAATACTAAGGAGATTTGAGGGATTTGCATTTTGTTGAGTTGCATTAGAGTTAAGTGGAGATAGATGTAAAGTAAACTACTTTTCATTTACGTTAAAGATTGAATAAGTACAAGAGTGATTCAAATATAATATGTTATGAATGACAAACATTTAAGGGTTGAAGAAATTATAAAGTAAACTTGGAAAGATTTTAAGCGTGTGTTTCTTTTGCTTTAGCAACTTTTAATATACATTTTTCCTATCAAATACAAGTTGAAGCTTAAGTTTCTATACGTTCTTTTGTGAACTACGAAGGCATGAAGCAACATAAAGATGTAACCATCTTATCCATACTAAACATTTGAAGGCACAACCCAACACGGTAATGAATCGATTGAAAATCACCTATAATAGTGGATTTTCTACTGATCTTAGTTCGATTAGCAGTCTTGCGTGTTATTTTTTCGGTCTCCTAAGTAGCTTTTGTATTTTGATAAATGATGGTATAATAGGTTCTATATATAGTAATAAATTAAAGATCTACTTTTGTAATAAAGGTGGGTAGGATAGATTCTACCATAGTAATAGGCCAAATATCTACTTTATTATTAATGAGATTTTGGACCTCTATGAAAATGCATGTAGACACAATTTTACCTAAGATTTCTACACTTGAATCACATGCATTGAATTGAATAATGTTGGCAAAAAAAATTAGTTAACACCTACCTATAGCTAGTACATGTGCGCATTAAAGTCTACCGTTTATTATTTCCTCCCATTTTGTACTTTAAATCTTTCATCGTTCAAAAAACTAAGCGACCCCGACCCCTTTTTAAAGAGTTAGTTTGGCTTTTTCTCACCTAATTTGAATTTTTGGAGTTGCTTTATCTCCACGTATGTTGTCATGAATGCTAAGAGATGTTCTTCAAAGTACACTTACTAACACACCTCTGACGCTCAAAAGCACCAAAAGGAAATATGCTTGAGAGGCATTTCCTTCCTCGATAAAAATTTCCCTCCGATTAATTCTTTAGTGACTAAAGTCCTTTTATTTTCAAATAGAGATATGTCATATCAATGAGAGAATGTTCACCATACTCACTCAAAAATACTCAAAGATTTTTTCTAGGTGATTTAATGTGATCAATGTTTTCCACTTCAAATCAGATAATATAATCAAATATAATTGACCTTTTCAATTCAATGATTTGTTTTATAAGCATTTTGACAAAAAAAAAAAAAAAATCAAACCACGATGAACTAATATTACTACTTTGATTTATTGTCAATCATGTCATAATGATATGATATAGAGTACAATAACATTTAAAAATTATTTATGAGGAAAACTTGTAGTATGAACAAAGGTAGAAGGTATGATATGTTTACTTGCACTTGAAATATAACTCAACTTTAATCTTGTCAAGTGACACGAGGCCTAGAGTTTAGTCGACTAAGCCTAGTTCAAAATTAATATTTGACTTGATAGACTCACTCGTAATATATAACAAAAAGTTTCTTACCAATTAAAAAAAAAAAAAAAAACCTATTAACTTTAATAATTTGAAAGTAAAAAAAACAAAAATTATCTAGAATTTTATATTTTAATTTAATCAAAATTACCAATCCAATAAATTCTAATTTTGCTTTTCTAACTATAAAAAAAAAAAAAAAAATCTAAAAAAATATTTAAAAAATAACTGAAGATGATTTTTTTTAGTACTAAAAAATGTTTATTTAATATATGAAAATCCAATGAACTAGCCATAGGATATGAGGTGAGGCCAATCCACTAAAAGTCCAAACAATATCTTAAATCCACCAATAGGTTAAAAAGCAAATAATTGTACGACCCACCTTATTGGTCTTTTTTTTGCAAAACCACGAATAAAATTTTAAGAAATTTTGTATATATATATTTTTAAAATGTATGTTTTATACTCTTAAATTTCATAATTCCTCTTTTACTCCTATTTTTATTTTGAATTGTGTTTGAATTCTACTAATTTCTATACATTCCTTTCTATTAGTATCTGATTCAAAGTCTATATTAGTTTCTATGATTGATAGACTTCGATTAATCAAAATCTATCAGTGTCTTTCGATGATAGACACTGATAGACTATCATGCTTGTAGACTCTATATAATCATCTATTAGTGTCTATCACTAATAGATTCTGATAATCAGAGTTTATCAATGTCTATCACTGATAGATTTCGATTAATGTGATTATCAGTGATATACACTGATAAATTATCAATAGACTTCGTATAATTCATTCTTTCTATCAGTGTCTATCACTGATAGACCCGATTAATCAAAGCCTATCAATGACTATCAGTGTTAAATATTGATAATCCTTTCAAAGACATTTTTGTAACTTAACAACACTTTGTGCTATTTTTGTAAATAGTTTTACTGCTACTTTTTCAATATGTTTAATGGTTTTTGCTATATGTTTAATATAATTGAGACTAATTTGAAAATTTGTCCAGTGCAAATACCAAATTTTAATTATTACACTTAATTTTTAGATGATTTGGTTAAATTATAAATTTAGTCTCTGTCGTTTGGGCATAGTGTCAATTTGGTTTATATGGTTTCAATTTAATCCATTCATCATTTTGGCCTGGTCTCAATTCAATCCCTCTAGTTTGAGTTTAATTTTTATTCTTGATCCTTTAATTTTCAATTTAGTTCTCTTATCGATAGTTTATTTACGCATGAATGAGTTAATGTTTTTAGGTTTAATTATAAAGGGATTAACTTTTTCAAACACAAAGATATATGTCCTTTTGTTTGCGTCAGCATCTTAGTAAAATTATCATTCTACATTCTACTTTAACCTAGCTCTCTCTCACTACTCTCGCTCTCTCTCCAATTTCTCTCCCCAATCTCGCTCTTTCTCTCACTCTTACTCTCACTCCTCGCTCTCACTCTCCAATTTCTCCCTTTCATCTCTTGCTCTTTCTTTAATTTCTCTCTCCAATCTCTTGCTCCCTCTCCAATCTTGCTCTCGCTCTTAAATTCCTTAAATGCACGTTTTCATATAGAGAATAAAATGGTAACTTTGCTCGGATGATAACAAAAGGGCATATATCCTTATTCTGAGAAGGTATGACATTTTTCATTTTGACCTCTCAAAATGGGTCATCCACGCAATTATCTCCATTATAAAGTTAGTTCTTGAACTTTTAGGACCGTGTCAATTTGATCTCCCAACTTTAAAAAGTATTCTATAGGTCCATAAACATTCATTTTTGTGTCCAATAGGTCCTAATTTTTAAAAATCTTGAATATGTCAGAGACTTATTAGACACAAAATTGAAAGTTCAATGACCTATCAGACATTTGAAGTCCAACGATTTATTAGACGATCAAGTTGACACAATCCTAAAAGTTCAGAGACTAACCTTGTACTTTAACCATGTTTTTATCTGGTTAATAGTTTACTATACTATAGTTTAAAAGTAACTAACAAAAAGAAGAAATTAATATGTTTTCGAGTGGGCGAAACACAATTTCTATGTATGTAAAATTTAACTTAAATCATATAAATACCAAACTGAAATAAATCTGTCATAAGTCCAAACCATTGAGACTAAATCGAAGGTACTAAATCCAAAAGAACCAAACTGAAATTATAAGCAAATCAAATATCTAAAATTGTAATTTAACTAGTTCATAGATAAGTTCATAATTCACTTAAAAAAAAAAAAAAAAAAAAAAGGTTAACATGTGCATTTCACTTAACCCTAGAGCCAAAAAAAAAAAAAAAAAGATGAAAAAAAACAGCTGTAATTACTGCACTCTCCAACTACTCAATGCCAGCTAAAAAGCCACACGCCTTCATCATTTTCCTTTGTCGGGAAAAGAAAAATAAATTCCAAATTTTCCTTTTTGAATTTCCCAAAATCCAAAAAAAAAAAAAAAAATCCTCTCCACCCCTCAACGGCGTCGTTTCCACCGGTCGTCGCCTTCCACTATAAATCAAACCCACCTCCTTCCTAACGATTTTCTCCCCTCCCGTGGCGGTGGCTCAAAGCTCCAGCTTTTCTTATCTCTTCTTCGGGTTCCTTCAGGTCAAATCTCTCTAATCCCTTTAATCACTCTAATAATCTCATCTTTGTCTATTTTTATCAATACCCAGATCGATTTTTTCTTCATTTGTTTCAGTTTTTCTCTCTGGCCGTTGTGGGTTTTCTATTTTTGCTCGAGATTTACCACCCCTTCGTTTCGTTTTTCCCGGATCTGGAGGATTCTTAGCTGGTCTTCTTAATTTTCATTTTTTTTTTGGGTTCAAGGCTGTTTTTCGTTCGACTTTTTTGTTTGGGTCAAGATCTCTGATCCCAAATTCTTATATATCCGATGTTGTGGTCTTTGCTTTGGGTTTGTCCTCGTTAGGGAAAGGAGAGACCAACTCGCTTTTAGCTTGATTCTGAAAAAGGTTGTTTGTTTGGGGTTTTTAAGGATCTGTTCTGTTCTTTGTTTGTTTTCTGTGAACAAGGGTCTAGATCTCAGATCTGTTGCTGGTTGGGGGAATTTCAGAAGATCTCGTTTGGTTTTTGACTGATAAGTTAGATGAAATGTTGTGTATTTGTGTTTTTGTTCATGATCAGTTCCGGAAATGGGGTTTTTAGATCAGATCTGTTGATTCTGAACATAGAGAGATTTGGATCTGTTGTCCTTTGATGCTCTATGGGGTTTTTGAGCTTTGTTAGAATGGATTTTTGACAAATTTGACTAGTTTTCCATTAGATCTGACTGTGTTAAGGGTTGTTTTCTCTCGATTGTCTCAATGTCGTTTCGATCGTGATCTATGCAGGCGTTCTTCTGTGGATCTGCCAGTTTCAAAGATGAATCATTTTATTGTTCAGCAGAACACCTTTATTTCATGTGAAGAGACAAGGGGCTTTGCCTCAATCTCTGATCTGAAGGACCCAGTTGTCTGCCCGAAGCCCAGGCGACTCGCGATTCTTGCTAACAATCACATTAAACAGCCCTTGAGATGGCACCAAACTGAGGTTTGTGATTCAAAAGCTGGGGCAGATCTTTTAGACATCATTTTAAAGAAGGCAAGCTCTCATTCCCAATATTGCTTTTGCCATTAGTTAAATAGACTGATATGAACATGAGTTTGATTTAATGATCTGTCTATAAATCTCTGAATTTGATTTGGCATCTGATCATTTACAAGCATCTCCATGTTTACTGTTTCTTATTTATGTCTTGAAGGTTTGTTGTGTCTAGATTGCAACTTTCTCTTTTCGTTTGTCGGTCACAATGTAATCGATTGTATCCTTGATGTGAATGTCCATAGGGGTCGGAACAATCTAGCACCCACGTAGCTTCGTCGCCCCCATTTTTTTGTGGGTCTCCACCAAGCCGGGCATCCAACCCATTAATCCAGGATGCCCGGTTTGGGGATGAGAAACTCAGTCCTATGCCAGCATTGCTGCCTGCATACTCCCCGTCGGGTCTCTCATCCCCATCCTCGGCATCGTCGGCGGCGCACAAAGGAGGAGGGTGTGCGAGGATGAAGTTCGGCCTAAAACCGGCTGCAGTTAGAGTAGAAGGATTCGATTGCCTTAGTAGGGACCGCCAGAATTCTAGGATCCCTGCAGTTGCTTAAAAACCTCCATCAATGGAAGTGTAAATAGAGAATGGAGCAAAAGAGTGCAACAAAACAAAACTTTTCAACCACAGGCAAGACAACTTTTTAACAACCAGAGGAAAGAAAAATTCAAATAGAGAGATGCATGAGAAAATTGAGATCCCCATCTGTAGTAGTGTAAATATAAGAAAATGTTTTTGCTGGTGATCATCCAAATTTGAATTTTCTTTTTTTCTTTTTTTTTTTTTTTTTTTGGGTTTCTTTAAGAATTTAGCTTTGTGGGACAAATGGAGGCAAGCAATCAAACCTTGTGTTGTAGAGAAAAGGTTTGGTTGAATCTAATGTGTTTGGGAAGAAAAAGGGATGTTCTTTCTGTACTGTGTAAAGTTGGGTACTGTGTTTGGAGAGGGAAAGGAGTATTGTATTTTTTTGATGATCACCATGAGTTTTCATGTATAGAGTTTTTTGTTGTTTGGTTCTGGTCCATTTGCCATGTAAATGTATTATGGTAATTATTTATCCTATCATCTTGCATATTTTTATTATCTTTTTCTTGCTTATGTTCTTCCTTCTACATTTCCTTTGGTGATCAATTGTCTCAAATTTGAACCACTTTAGTTCTAAGCTTTTTAAGTCGAAATATATTCGATGGTCTCGGACTATAAATTGAGCCAAAGTGAACATAGTATAGTTGACATGGACTTTCGTCTCATATCTTTTTGATCTTGAGATGTTATTCAACTAAAAAAAAAAGGTTATTTTGAAAAGAATTTTTTTTTTGATGAAATTTGTGTAAAATATGTTTGGAAATTTAGCATTATATTTGAACATGCCACTTGAAAAGATTGGTGGATGATTAAGTTTAGTTTGGTTGATGGTCAAGTTAGATTTGAAGTCAAAAGTTCTTCGGTATCGAATATATTTTAATTTAAATATTTTTCCAAAATGCATTTTTTAAAAAAACTTGTTTGGTTGCATTTTCTTCGGTATCAATTTCATTTTCTAATAAGTCATTCTTAGTAGTTGCCAACACTTTTTTTTCTTCAAAATGATTTATTTTCAAAATTAAACACTTGAAAAGTTAAATCAAACACACCCTTAGTTCATTATATTATGGAACTACTGAAACAAAGTCGTCACATAATAAAAATAAATATTTAATTTTGATGAGATTTTTTTTGTGGTCAGTGTTATACCAATCAAATAATTACATACTCCAAGTTTAAAGACTATTTCGTATATTTTATTTTTTAGAATTATCCTTTAATTTTTTTAAAAAATAGATTAAGATATATGATCTCAGCACAATCTTTCAAAAGTCAATTTGCAAATTTCCAAATTCTCAAACCAACAAACTTTGTTTGTTATTAATTATTAATTATTTTAGTAGATTAGAAATCTAATATTAGGTGTGTTAGATTCTCTCCACATAAAGGTGTGATTAGAATTAAACTAAAGATTATAATAAAATATCTAAGTTAAGTTCAAATCTTCTTTTTTGGATTGGAAAGTTTGGTAAAATTAGGACGAATTGTAGAATCTAAGAATTAAAAATAAAAAAAAAAATTAAATAAAGGCGGTTGACCAATGAATAATCGCCACCAAGGAAATTTATTTAGTGCCCTTTCTTTTCTAACTTTTACTTTTATTTTTATTTGTACGAAAAAAAATATTTATATTTTTATAATTTTTAATTTTTTTTCTCTGAGACACCAGAATTATAGTGCCACGTGGAAAGTTCATTATCCTTTGTGGTACAATGAAAAAACTTGAGTTGATTGTTTTGTTTCTAGAGGGAATCAATCCATATCCACATCCAATTTCAACCAAAAGCCTTACAAGATATTATTTTCCACTTTCAAAAAAAAAAAAAAAAGATATTATTTTCCAATCAAATATTACAAATTAGTTCTTTTTTTGAAGAATGATTTCTTTTTTTTACAAATTAGTTTGCGTTTGAAATTTGGTTTTAATATAATTCTCATCATTTTAAAAGTTTTAAATTTGATTTTGAGATTCAATCAAAATGAAAACTATAATAAAACCATAGGGATCAAACTAAAACTTTAGGCCCCGTTTGATAACAATTTGGTTTTTGGATTTTAGTTTTTGAAAATTAAGCTAGAAGAAAGCAAGGAAGCGGCAGTCCTATGTTGAACTTTATGGAGCTTCAGGAACAAAATAACAATCGAGAATGAAAAAGCAAATCACAATGAACTCATCAGACTATTCAAGAAGAATATCTCAGGAGAAGAAAGGAAAAGAACCTGATTTGGAGCAGCGGGGAGAGCCTTTTGAATCCCGGAGATGGTCCCCCCTGAAAATTGCCTTAAGCTGAATACCGATGCTTTATGGAACTCAGTCAAGGAGAGGGGTGTGGTAGGATGGATTATTCACGATTCCTCAGGATCTCCCGTGGAATTTGGCTGTAAAAAACTCAATAGACACTGGTCGATCAAGACATTGGAAACCGTAACAATCAGAGAAGGCCTAAAGAAATACCTGGAGATGAACCGAGAATCCAAGCCGCCGATGATTGTCGAATCTGATGTTGGGGAGGTGATCAAAGCCTTAAACTTTGAATGTGAAGAGCTTTCGGAATCCAAAACAGTGATGAATGTGAAGGTGTACATATTACACATGCGGAAGCAATTGAAGATCAAAAGCACTTAAGACATTCAATTTTACTCCTAAAGCATGCATGTTCTAGAAAAGACAGAATAGAGAGTTTAGAAAACACCAACCTTTGTAGCTCACTTATGTTGAACTCCTTGTGGTGTTTGCCTCTCCTATGCTCCTTGGACAACCTCTAGAGTCTTCCCTACTATACTCCGGGCCAAGAACGACTTGTGGGAGTCTATATAAGATAGGGAATGAGAAGGGAGTGCTTGAAGCATCAAGCAATGGAGAAGAATGAGAGATGAGAGAACTTTGAGTCCAAATTCCAGCAGCATAACATTAAGGAAATGGCTCTCTTGTGTTTGAATATGATTCAAACTCCTTTTAAAGACATTCTCCATGCAAAGCCAAGCCTCAAGACACAAGACACATGGTGTATTTGCAAGCTCAAGTGGATTCTAGGTGTACATTACACAAGACATGCAACAATGCATGAGTGAGTTGTCTTTCCACTTTGAATGATCATGCATTAAGTGGATTTCCAACTAAATCCACTAAATTCAAATTGAAATCAAATTTCAAGCTTGCAAATTACCCCCAATTTCAATTCTAAATTGAAATTGATTGCTTGGTAATTAATTTGAAAATTTTCAAATTAATTTTGATATGATTAATCTAATTAATCTTTGTTATCTTGTGCAATTCCATATATATGATTCCTAATACATATATATAGTATTCAAAACACTTTTAAATACTTCATCTCTCATTTTCTAATTTAATTCATAATTAAATTATTGTGTCAAACACAATTTACGATAATACCATTTTTCCCGATTTTGAACGATTCAAAGCTTCCTATCTTTTGTTCTAGGCTTAATTCTGATATGAGCTAGTAGGGGGACCTAATGGACCTATAGATCATGGGCTCCAACGATTCGAGGCTAACCGACTAATCTCATTGTCCAAGCTAGCCAACATTCGTTAACTATCGGGACACTCCACTATAGCCTGATAGTTGCACTCCCCTCACTATAGATATATTTCCGTCCACTTGATTTAACCATGATTAGTAAGTCGATCCTTCACAGGTTGTTCGTAGCTATAGCTAGGTTAATAAGCCGTTTTACCCCTATAGTACTTCTAGTTCCTTAAGTCCCACTGATCCTCTAATGAACAATTGGTTTATGGTCCAACCAATAAACCGAGTCCCTCTCGGACCAATGAGAGGGCGGGATCCCTTTGTTCAAGCCCCGGAGTTAGCACTTAAGGGAACAACCTCTCTACTATCCCTTATTCGGGTAGGAGTGAATTCCTTCTTGCACGACTATGTCCCCAGCTATCTACCCGTTCCTATCCCTGAAATGGGAGGCTTATTGAGTCAGCGATACTGAGCCACTCTCACCTATGCAGATCTAAGGATAAGCCCGAATAAACAGGAGTTCATAGTTAGCTCAGGATTAAGATCGAGTTACCTAGGTCATCACATGAAATAGTCAGTCTCGTCAGTAAACGGTGTTATAAAGCGAGAGCGACTTATTTCTCGGTCTTGGTCTTATGCAAACTCATTGCATAGGACGCCCCCACTCGCATGTCTCTACGTGGACGATTTAGGATCACATCGTCTATACCATCTATAAAGTGGGCCGCGTCTCATAGTGTCTCCAGAATAAGGTACCCAACCCTATTCCTATACTATAGACCGTTTTGGCTATTACTCAAGCTTGATCCACTTTTATGTCTCTACATAAAGCTCAAGTGTTCATCCTATAGTCATGGATCTTAGTTTATTGGATTTGGGTTATTATATGTACAATTTAATTTATTCAGTAATGACTTTTACTGAATCAATCTCGATAACACCTTTATCGAATAAGTATATAATTCGTTTAACATTCACTATCTACGAGTTTTAGGGCACCAATCCCAACAGAATGAAGTTGAATCCCTCGCAATGTCAGCCAGTGTCATCAAGTTCTCTAAATGCCCTAGAGGCGTCAACAAATTTGCGCACATACTCGCGCGAGCAGCGTCAGATTGTTGCCGGAGACGGTGCCTGAGTCTCCCAGAAGGTCGGCCATTTGTAGTGAAGCTTTTGATCTGTTTTGTAACCCTTCCATGCTAGAAGGGGAATTTTTTTGGAGGGAGGCTGTCTCCCAACAGTTATTGCCTCCTTAATGGAGGAAGAGTTAGGTTGTACTATTTCCGTTTAATTAATGAAGTATCTTTAAAAAAAAAAATTAAGCTTGTTTTCTTTAAATTTTTTACCATGGTTTTCATTTTTGTTAAAGACACTTGAATTCCTAACCAAATTCTAAAAACAAAAACAAGTTTTTGAAAACTATTTTTTTTTTTTTAGTTTTAAAAAATTGGATTGGATCTTGAAAACATGGGAAGAAGGTATTTTTTATTTTTTTATTTTTTTTTTTATTTTTTTGGAAAAGGAAAAAACTTGGAGTTGGAGGTGGTGTTTATAAGCTTAAAAACCAAAAGCTAAAAACAAAAAAACCAGGTTATCAAACGGGGTCTAAATAGAGATCAAATATTGAGTTGAAAAATATTTTCCTATTGCCAAGTGCCGACAAGCATTGTTTGACAAGTAGGAGAGAGAAATGTAGAAGAGAAAATAGTTTTTTTTTCTTTTTAATTAAATAAATAACTATCGAATTTGTCAAAAAAATATCGAATTTGTGTGATGGTGGTAAGAATTTTTCTATTGATGATTCATATATTTGTAGTAAAACTTTTTTTAAAAATAAATTTAGAATTTTAATTTAGAATGTGAGAGAATAAGAAAAAACCAACTTCAAACACATGTTTAGTCATCGGGATTTGCACATAGTTTATATTTGGTCTCTAAAGTTTGAGATTGGTTTCTAAATATGGTCCAAAACCCAGAGATCAAAAGTATATTTTACAAAATAATAATAATAATTGTTGGTAAGTATTCTTAATAAACAATTATCAAACATGTTGTATTATTCTTTCTTTAAACATAGAGTAGAGAATAAGAAAATATGTAAAAAGAAAATGAAAGTTTTTCTCCCATTTTTGGGAGGTTTCATATATTTGGTGTAATCTAAAAAAGCAACCATACTCACCCAACTCCAAACTTCTTCTATCTTAGATTTATTTTTAAAAAAATTGTATCATTTTCGTATCCATACTTTTAGATTTATTCTATTTTAGTTTCTATGTTTTCGTTGTTACTAAGTTTAAGATAAAGTATATCTTCCAAGGAAAGGGATTTTTTTTTTCTCTTTTTGTGGAAGTTAATGTCAAATTAATGGTGGTGATTATTTTTAAGATTTATTAAAATTTAAAGGTATATGGGTTAATTTTAAAAAAAAAAAATAACCAAAGTTTAGAGAGTAAAATGATTTTTTTACTTTGAATTAGGGGGTGATTATCACATTAATAGTGATTTTGAGATGACCTTTTTTTTAAAAAAAAAAATGTTGAGTGACACACTTCTATAAAAATTTTGGGACACACATTAATAAGGTATTTTTTTTCTCAAAACACTTCCATTGTTTTTTAAATTTTGGTTAAATTACAAGTTTGGTTCCTGATATTTTAGATTTATGTCTAATTAATCACTAAACTTTAAACAATGTCTAATAGGTTTTTAAACTTTCAATTTTGTGTCTAATCGGTCATGACGTTTTTAAAATTAAGTGATTTATTGATCACGTTTATGGACTTATTAAACACAAAAATTGAAAATTTAGAAATCTATTAAAATTTCAAGGACTTAGTAGATGCAAAAGTGAAAGTTTATGCATCTAATATATATTTTTAAAGTTCAATAACGTATTTGACAAAAATCTGGTATTCAAGGGGCTAAACTTTGTAATTTCCCAAAAGCTTTCAAAATAACTTTGAATTATATAACCAAACCCTAGAAAAAAAAATTGAAAAATTACATTTCATTCTTAGTTATGTGAAACTTATCCTAAGTAGGTTTTAATCAAATTCATTTGCTTGAGTGTTTGTGATTGCATTGAAGAAGAATAACCAAGGCCTAGCCACAGCCTTCAAGTGTTTGATAGATTAAAGAAGCCCAATTACTATTGGGCCAAAGAAAGGGAAGGTGGCCCACATTAATTTAAGGGAAATTCCAATAGAGGCCCAATAAGAAAACCAATCTCTCTCTTCCTACATCAAGGGCCCAATTCTTTGCCCCAAACAGAAGCTGTTTTTAGAGGAAAAGTATTGTTTTCTTCGCACACACTTGCTCCAGATAACAACTTGTTTGTTTAGTTCACTAACATGTGAAGGTAGAAATTTGAACATCAGACTTCTTGATCGAAAATATTATGTTCTGACTAATCAAGTTATGTTCAAGTTAGCTAAAGAGAACTTGTAGCGGGTGGCAAATAAGAATTATATAATTGCAAATATAACTCAATGTAAAAGAAAAATGCAAATATAGCTCAATGTAAAAGAAAAATGCAAATATAGCAAAATCTATCAGAGTATATTACTGATAGACTCTCGTTAATTTAAATCTATCTGATAGACTTCGATTATCGTAGTTTATCAGCGATAAACTCTGATTAATCAAAATCTATCAGTCTACTGATAGACTCTGATTATTCAGAGTCTATCAGTGTCTATCGCTGATAGACTCCGATTAATCAAAATCTATCCGTGACTATCACTGATAAAATTTGAATAATCAAAGTCTATCAATGATAGTCACTGATAGATTTCGATTAACCAGAGTCAATCAGCGATAGACACTGATAGAATATGACGACAGTTTTTTGGTTTTGTACAATTAATTTTGCTATATATGCAATTAGTTTGCAACTATATTATATTTGCTATTAATTTGGTCCAATTTGTCGTAACTACCCCTAGCTAAAATATCTAGGATGTAAAGATGGTACCATTTTAGAATGACCCGTGTTAGAAAGATCAAAAGATTTCTTTTTGTGTGCGAGTAAAAGAGGAGTATGTTAGATTGAGACTTGCTTTCATTTGCAATAGTTAATTGGTTTATAGTTGCTTAATAAATAAATTCAATGCAGTTGAAATAGTTCTAATTCCCAAAACAACCAAACACAAATCTCATTATTTCGTCTAAAATTGTTGGTGCATGTTTGAGAGTGATTTTGAAACCACTTCGAAACTTGCATTTAATAATTCAAAATCAATTTTTATGACATGAAAATCACGTTTATAAGTGTAAAATCCAACATGGAATTGATTTTGAATAATTAAAAAAGTATGTTTATGGGTGATTCTGAATATGACAAAAATGATTTTAGCCATTTTAAAACCACTTTCAGACATGCACTTTATTTTGTCATCTCACCCACAAATATATAGCTAAAATAATCAAAGCAAGCACATCTCAACAGTAATTAACATGTATCATCGATCAAGAAGTCAATGGGTATATGTTTTCATTTATTGGTTCATGTGTTTAGTCAACCATTTAGGATATGTTCTAAATGACCTTTTAAGTTACCTCTGACCTTTTGGTCGATGGTACATATCAATTATTGTTGAGCTATGCTCACTTTGACGACTTTCCAAGTGTTTGATCAAATTAGAAACGAGAATAACTACGAGATGTTTTTGGTGTACTAATAAAAGTCATTTGGGCCAAAGCGAACATAGCTCAATGGTAATTGGTATGTACCATCGACCATGAGGTCAGAGGTTTGAATCCCCCACTTCAAATGTTGAGGTACTCAAAAAAAAAAAAAAATGTGTCATTTGGTTTTTGGTTTTTCCTGTCTCGGTCATTTTTTATCTAATTATTTTTTATCAAAATAGACTTGATCGATATTTTCTATATGTGTGTTAATTCAACATTTCAAATAACACCTATTTCTCCCAAATTTGAATTAATGAATTAAATTTATATTGCGTTTAGCTTATTTAAAATTTTGAATTAATAATAATGAAGATGGTAAGAATTGGTATTTAATTATTTGGCGAGTAGTTGATATGTACTAATGTTGCAATTTATGTTTTAATTTCTACATCGTATTTTATTTTCAATTATAAATATATATCGAAAAACAATTTGGATTTTAAACAAAATTATTTGAGATTTATATAATTGTTATTTAAGAAAAGATATATTTTACTTGAAGAAATTTTCGTAGACGGTTTTGGTGATATAATCTATTAAAATAAATTGATATCAAACAAATAGTTTGGAAAAAATATATATACATTTGTGTATGATTTCATAACATGAAAGTGATATTTTCTATTAAATAAATTCATATCAAATATCTTTAAAAAAAAAAAAATCATATCAAATGTACTTATTAGGTAAACATAGTTTGGAAAAAGAAAGTATACAAACATTTTATAACAACGGGTTTCATATGTATGCACTTGTAACCTACGATTTGAAAACTACTAACTGCAATCCTACTTGAGATTGGTAACGTGACTCAAAACTCTATTATATTTATAAGGCGTCTTTTAAAAAGCTGCTTTGAACATGAGAATGATCAGGTCAAATAGAAGGACGTTAAATGAATAAAATAACTCCAAAATTCCAATCGATTCAATTTAACATGTATGAGTCTAGAATTGAGTTAAGATAAATGAAACACTTGTGTTTGAATCCATTTATATTTTTGTTTAGTTTGACCTAAACTAAACCAAAAATTAAAGTTTTATAATAGTATTATTATACTTAGCATATATCTATTAGATTTGCTATTTGATTTGTAAATTGTAACTTCATCTCATTCAATAATCAAGTTCTACTCCCAACAATTTTTAGAAAGTAAGTCCTTGAAATAGAAATTTTTATAAAATAAAATTGAACATTTCCCTACTTCCCCTAAATAAAAACTTATTATTAATATTTCTATGGCACAAAGTTTTAGTAAATAGCCCAAGCAATTCTTCATATTATGAAGTTGTTACATTTAAACTCTACTTTTTACAATTAAAAAAATGTGCAAGTAAATCCATCCATCATAACTCCATTATTAGCACCTCATGAAAATGTATAAAAGGTCAACAACGACATATAATTAAGCAAACCTTCAGTCAAATCTAACTCCTTAAAATTTTACTTTTAATTTTTACTCAAAATGTCTTATATCAATAGAAATATAACTTTTTTTTTTTTTTTTTGAGTTCAACAACATTTGGAGATAAGGGGATTCGAACTTATGACTCATTGGTCATAAGCACATACTTTATGTCATCAACAAATCTGCCCTTCCATATAGATCGTCATGGCATGAACTCAGAATTTCTTCGCTTCGATTTCGCCTTTACTCTTAAAAAAAAAAAAAAAAAGAAGCTAGCTTCTACTCCTACTCTCATCGTCGTTGGTCCTTCGTTCGTACTGGTCATTGTATAGTGAAAAAGCTCACCCCTGTCTTTAGACAAGAAAAGCCCCTAAATTAATTTATAGGGAATGCTACAACCCATTGTTCTTCTTTTGACGATGAACCACTCTGGTACAACAAGCTAAAGTGACCTCTACGCTTTGTCTCCAGTGTGTAGGGTCGATCCTCATGTACGATCGAAAAGTTTGTGTTAAGATGAGTTATACTCTTGTTGGCAATATAAATATAACTTTTCACTTATATATTTTTTATCTTTCATTTATCCAATCAATATAAGACTTCAGTCAAATTCCAAATAAATATATAATAATGAGAAGAGAACCCTTATAGTTGGGAAATGTCTTTTTTTTTTTTTTAATCATCTTAAATTAAAGTAGGCGAAATTGAAGCATATGAATGGTTGGTATGCAAACAAAGAAAAAGGCTATAATTTTAAAATAAATTAAAAATGAATATATATAATTAGAAAGAAAAAAGAAAAAAATTAGGCATAGGCAGGTGAGTAAAATATAAATGAGAGATTAGTTGAATAAAATAGTGGGGTTGGGGGGAAAGGAGGCGCCCATAGTCACAGAACAAAACCAGAAACCGGAAACCGGAAACCGGAAATGGAATTCGAAACTCGGGACTTCCCAAAAACCAGGAGCCCCATTAACGTGACGTTTTTCCACGAGATTCTGGGAGCGTGAAGCACACGCGCTCTTCTTTCACCTTTCTGGAAACATCCCCTGCATGAACGGCACATTTCGTTCTTCCTCTTCCATTTTTCGCCACGTGTCCTTCTCTTTCCTGCTCCATGCACCACTTGCTAATTTTAGCAAAACGAAAACCAAAATATTTAATTTCTCTCTCTTTTTTTCCTTTTAATAAAATATGAGTTTTTCTTTTTTGTTTAAAGAAAATATGGGATTTTGATGGAGAAATTAGTGAGTACTCCATGAGACAGAGTATTTTTTTCTGTTGAATGTAAGGGAGAGAAATCAGACGGTTTTAAAGAGGCAGCCTCGATGCATCAGAGCACCTATTAATTTGCTGTTTCAATGTGTGCTTATGATTTGAAATGTGGATTATGACTTTGCTTTTAAAATTCATCAATAAATAAATAAATAAGAGAAAAATGTCAACCTGTTTTGAAATCTAAAATCATTTTATGATTTATAGAAAAAAATGTTTCTTTAAGACTCTTTGTTGGTTTTTCTTCTCAAACAAAAAAAAAAAAATAAAAAATTGAAGGCTATGTCTTTTAAAAGCTCATTAACCTATTCAATATTCTTTAAAATTCAACGGTGAAAGTAAGATTAAAACAATAATTTATATTGTTATTGATTTAACTCCTTGTATTGATTTATAATTAATATAAAACAATAATTCAAAACTATTAATTACTTTTCTCAAACCATTCAAATATTGCCAATAAGAGCATAGCTCAATTAGTATAAAGTTGTGTTGATAATCACGAAGTTTGTGGTTCGAATCTCCCACCCCTACATGTTGTGAAAAAAAAAAAAAGAAAAAAAAAACCATTCAAATATTGACTCTAAACTTTTTTTTTTTTTTTTTTTAGTTTAAAAGATTAAAGTAATCATCAAAATTAGCCCAGACTAAACCCTAGATTGCCGTTAATATTGCCGTTAATATTAAAAAAAAAAAAAAAAAAAGATTGCCGTTAATATCTAACTAGAGTTCTTTTAAAAGTAATTAAGTATTACAGCTCAAAAAAAAAAAAAAAAAAAAGAAAAAAAGAAAAAGTAATAATTATAGTATCAGTGAATGAAGATAAATGATAAAAATCATTTAGTTCATCTTATTAAAGTCGTAGTACTTTTTATTTTATTTTATTTAAGACTTTCAGCAAGCGTACTTTTTTTTTAAAAAAAAAAAAATAGGAAGTACATTTATTATTTTAATAATATCCTAGACGTCCTAAATAAGTATATTTATTTAATTAATTGTTTTGTTTTGCTTTTTATATCCAATACATTAAAAAAAAAAAATCCATGGGTATTCAATACTCTCCCTCATCAATCAAATAAGTTGATTTTGGACAAATCAAGAGAGATCCAAACTAATTAAATAACTGACGTGATTTTATTAAATATTTTTGTTTGTTTGTTGATCGATTATTAATTTCAAGTCATTAAATATTTCGACATCAATTCAATTAATTAATATTATCGCTTTTTATTAATTAGAAGTAAGATCCTAAAATGTTATTTAACATTCGTTCGGTATTGTAATTTGATTTTGTAATGACAATATTTCTTTAAATTTGTTAGTATTTTGATTTTTTTTGGTTTATAAAAGTATTATTAAATGGGCCCCTAGTATTTATGCACATTTTTTTAATTTGAATAACTCAAAAAACTGGAGTGGAAATTTTTAACATGTTACCGCCGACATCTAGATTGTTGTTTTCCACCATATTTTTTAAAAAGAAAAAAGAAAATAAAAAAACCACCTTGACTTACGTGGCAAGAAATAAATTTAAAATTGATGACTCTGCATCTGATTATCATATAATATAATGCAATAAATACAGCTGGATTTTTTATCTCTCCGATTCGCCCCATCTCTTACGCATCTTCTTCTATTTCTTTTTTTTCCCAAAAAGTATTTAGTAATTTAAAATATCATTTGATTTTTTTGTATCAATTATACAAAACATTTTGGGAAATTAATTTCGACTTCGTTGAAGTTTTCAAATGGATTATTTTACGAAGAGTAAACGAAATAGATATCAAATCATTGCAATCAAATTATATTATGATATAAACTTTTTTTTTTTTTTTTAATATGTGAACTTTCAACTTTATGTCTAATGAGTTCCTGATATATTTAAGATTTTTAAAAATTAACCAACTTACCATATGTTATGGATAATTTTGGCACAACGAGAATTCCAAAAGAAAGCGGCTTCGGGCCCATTCCAAACCGGCCCACAAGGGGAAGGAAGCCCAAGAGGAGAGCTTACCAACATCTTCCTTGGCCTCGACCCTACCGAGGCCGAGGAGGTGGTCGGCCTCTGCCCAATGCCGAGACCGACCAGGCTTCAAAGCCCAGTCGCTACTTGGGTCAATGTGGTGGGTCCTCATAGGCTCGGGAGAGCAAGGTACACAGGAGTCAATCGACGACAAGGAGGGGAGGAAAACCCTAATCTAGAGGAAAGTATAAAAGGTCGTCTTGAGACCCAAGTAAGGGGTTCGAAAACCTGATTCCTAACACTATTCTTTTAAGAGCTCTTATTGCTTTACCATATTTCACTGCTCTTTGTTTACAGGTCACGCCTTTCCCATATTCAACAAATTCACTGTTGGTGTCACGTGAATGTCAGATGAGCGCTTGGCCAGATTTTGACATCAACACCATATATAAAATTGAATTTTATGTCTATCGAGACTCTACATTTTCAATTTTGTATCTAGTATGTTTATGAATTTTTTAAAAAATGTCGATCAAGAACTTATTAGACACAAAATTAAAATTCGAGGGACCTATCAAACACAAAAATGAAAGTTTAAAAACCTATTTGATACTTCTTAAAGTTCAGAAATTTATTAGAAACAAAATTGAAAGTTTGAGAACCATTTAAAACTTTTAGTGACTAAATTAATACAATAAATTAAACATGTAATTTAACATTTTCTTAAAAAAAAAAAAGAAATGAATTTATGCGGTGAGAATTGGAATAGAATATAGGTCTAGAATATACGTAGACCTAAGCTAATTGAAGCAAAATCTTATCAAGAAAGAAGAAGGGAAAGAAAAAGGAAAAAATATTGAGCTTTATTAATGAATACAATTTAACATCTAAAAAAGAAAGATTCCCTCCAAAATTTACCAAACAAGGCAAATCCAAAATTAGTAGCATCATTTAAAAGTTCTTTTTTTATTAAAAAAAAAAAAAAAAAAAAGTCATTGTGGGGTGTGTTCACGTGAGCACCATAATTAGCAAAATCCGAACCAATAGCCAAGAGCAAAAAATGAGGATATTTTCATGAAAAATTCGAAATCAATTTAAAATGTAGAAATTAGAAAAAGCAACACGGCTCTTTTTTTTTTTTTAAAAAAATTAAAATAAATAAATAAAATTGAAACCGTTGGCTACGGGGTTCTGTTGAGCGCCCACAGTCCCGCAAAATCCCAGAAAACCGGCTACTGGTTTTGGTTTTTCCTCCAATCCTGGTTTTTCTTTTATATTACAAAAACCACTTTTCTCCAATCTTCCTGAAAACCAGGAGATTTTTTTATTTTTTATTTTTAATTTTAAAAATACCGGGTGTGTGGGGCCCAATTTATTCCACGTTATGTGGCAATTCGACCATATTTCTGACATCCCGAACGTGTTTGCCACGCGCTTCTTTCTTTTTTTTTGGATTTTTTGCATGTTGTCTTCTCTATCTCTTTTATTTCCACCTGGCAGCTTCCAAGGAAATTGTTGCGAAATTACGAGTATGCCCTCGTGAAGTTCCATGCCACTTGCTTGGTGGGAATTGTCATCTGTGGCGCGTCGGACGAGGGCAGTTTCGAGACTGGAAAAGAAAAAAAAAAATCGAAACTGCTAATCAGCTTGCTAGAGGAGAATTTTGTCTACTCTTGTTTTTTTTGTACATCACTCTCACTCTCACGCGCCTTGTTTTCTCTTCTGTGGATTTTGTTAGGTTTTTAAGTTCTTATATTTAAGTAGAAAATTACTTTTCAAAACGTTTATATTTATTTTAATTAAAAATATCATTTAGTTATTAAATTCAACAACGTTTGAGTCAAAGAGATTGTAACTTTTTGGTCTCTCCGTTGAAGATATATGTTAATGATGGCTGAGTTACCAACGTAATGAAATGGAAGTCTAACTAGGAGCAGAGTCCAAAAAAAATGTACAAAGCATATATAAAATATTTAAGTAGTTATCATTCATTTTGCCCCTTGAAAATTTTGGATTTTTTTTTGAAATATGTACATAAAAACTTAGATTGTCAAAATTTTACCTCAATTTTTAGCTTTATACAAAATTGAGTCGATTCATGAGTTTTAATTATTCATATCACTCATGACTTAAGTTCAATTTAGATAAATTTAGTTGATTGTCCAATTTTGTGATTTGGTGGATTTTTATCTGAACAATGGATTTGATCAATTTGATTTTTAAAATAAAAACTTTTTAGTTTAATTTTTTTTTTGTTGTTGTAGTCAACCTTGATTTTTTTTAGTCAACTTTGATTTTTTATTTTTATATATATAGGAATTGACCTACCTTATACTTGAAAAAATTGTTTGGGACGGGCGTGGCTTTAAAACCCCACCTTTGCTTTGGCAAACCCCACATCATTATTAGTCGAGGGTACTTGTCAGTTGAGCTATGTTTGTTTTGCGAAATCCCAAATCATTATTGAATAATGTTTATGAACCTATTTTTTAAAAAATTTAAATTTTAAGAACAATATATTTAAATATAATTGTAAATGAACAATGGAATAAATAGAACATTTAATAATAGTTTGGTATATTCTTTGGAAAAAAAAAGAAATTTTGCACCTAATAATGGTCTAATTTCATAAAAAGTTACAAATTACAATTAAAAATAATTTAGAAGGCTTTAATTATATATGTATAGAGAATTATTTGGTTAAGCGAGTGTATGAGACGTAAACACAAAGCGCGTGGGAAAAAGAAAAAAGGAATCATACTTAGTTTGAAGGTGGACGCATTTGGCTGCTGGTAGAGCATGGAAAAAAGTGGGTTTCAAAATCCAAGCTCCACGACTATGGAAACCAGTAATTTTCAATTCTACAATTACAATTTGTTTTTTTAAAAAAAATATTTAAAAACTGCGTGCCCCAATTTTCCCTGAAAAAACCCACCGGCTCCCAGTTTATATTAGTTTCCTTCTTCCTCCCTTAAATATCCCTCTCTCTTCTTCCTTTCTCACATCCTCAAAATCATTTTCCTCCAAATTTCAATTTCAATTTCCTTCCGATTTTATGCTTCCATTCTTCCATTGCTGTTCTTGCTCAAAATGCGGATGAGTTGTAATGGTTGCAGAGTACTTCGCAAAGGCTGCAGTGAAAATTGCAGTATTCGACCTTGTTTGCAGTGGATCAAGAGTCCTGAATCTCAGGCCAACGCTACCGTTTTTCTCGCCAAGTTTTACGGCCGTGCTGGACTCATGAACCTCATCAACGCCGGTCCTGAGCATCTTCGCCCTGGTCAGTTCTCTTTCATTTTGATTTTTTTAGTTTCATTTCGGTTTCGAGTTTTGTGCATTTTTTATTCAATTTTGTTTTCGGTTCGACTCTGCAGCGATCTTTAGATCTCTTCTCTATGAGGCTTGTGGCCGGATTGTCAATCCGATTTACGGATCGGTTGGATTGTTGTGGTCTGGTAGTTGGCAGCTCTGTCAGGCGGCTGTTGAGGCCGTGCTTAAAGGCGCTCCGATCACGCCGATTAACTCGGAAGCGGCGGCGACTGGCGATGGACCGCCGTTGAAGGCTTACGACATTCGTCACGTTTCCAAGGATGAAAACTCTGCCGCTTCCAACGACGGTGGAGCGAACCGGCGAGTCAAGACTCGGTGTCGCTTCAAGCGCTCGGCTGTGAAGGCGAAAGCGAGTAAAGGAATCGCCTCCGCTGTCGTTGAGTCGACTCGGCGACTATGCTCCTCCACCGAATTGAACCGGTCTTCGAGCGGCGAGTCGTCGCTGAGTCACCAATCCGATTCGCCGCATCTCGAGCATGAGAGCAAAGAGACCGAGAGTATGATCTCGGTGGAGACGGCGGAGGTTTCTCCTCCTCCGCCGCCGTCGGATTTGTTCCGATCGGAGTCCAGTTCCGTACAGAAATCCACCGGGCACGGCGGCGCGATGGCAATTCCGGAAAGTGAGTTAGCTCTAGAACTAACCCTGGGAATGGAGCCGGTGTCACGTGCCCAGCACGTAATTCCAATGAAGAAGCGAAAGATAGAGGCCGACTTCAGGCCCAATAACGAAGCGTGCAATACAATATTGGGCCTGGATTTTGCAGCCTGAAAGTAGGCCCGTTTATGAGCCCACGAACACAACGACGACAACAACAATAAAAAAACAAAGTAATAATAAAAGAGAGTACAATTTTGACGGCGGGGATTGGCTATCTTCGGTGGCATAGAAGAGATCTCGACCATTTGTTTATTTCGTTCACTTTTTTTTTTTAATTTTAATTTTTTGACGTTTTGTTTTGTTAATTTACTGTTTTGACCCTCTCCCCTTTTGTAACGAGAAGCGATGTGTATAAAAGAAACTGGTCGCAATGTGTATAGGAAAAGAAGTAATATGCTGTAAAAATGCAACAGGAGGCGAAAAGGTTCTTAGTTCTTATTTATTTTTCTTTAATCTCCAAAATTTTCATATACATATATAATATATTATCAAAAAAATATTTTTACTAAATGAAAACTTAAAGTATCCCATACATATAATATTTGATAATAAATCCAAAAACAATATTTGACATTAATAGTTTTTAATTTAAAAGTAATAATAAAAATTGTTCAATCACCTTTGTTCCTTGGAGAAAAGTGGTTCGTGGAGACCTCTCGATTTATATGATCATTATTGAGATCATTATTTTAAAAATCATACTTCTTCATTATTGAGATCATTATTTTAAAAATCATACTTCTTCATTATTGAGATCATTATTTTAAAAATCATACTTCTTTCGTTGTCAATTGGTGTTGAGATGAGACTCTATGTTATCAAATGCTACATAGGTTAATAAACTCTATGAGAGGAGGTCGGAAAAAGAGCTATAGGAGGGTAGTTGTGTTTGTTAGCTTCTTTTTCGAAGGTTTTATTATAAAAATTATTAGTCTAATTATTAAATAATAAAAATCGACAAAATTTTTAGACTAAAGTGTTACTATCACGAAAGTTTAGGATCAAAAGTGATTTTTAATTTTTTATGATTTTAGATTTCTATCTTGAGGTAAATACATTTGTAAGGTACCATATGAAAGCTAAACCGTATACAGGAGTTACAATGTAGATATTCGTCACATAATTTACCATGCAGGATTTAGCTTCCTGTTAAATTTATGGCAACAAGAACATAATAATAGTAAATAATAATAAGGGAAAAAATCAATTTTGACTCCTGAACTTAGCATGTTGTATCAATTTTAATCCTAAATTTTCAATTTCATCAAATTGAACTCCAAACTTAACATATTGTATCAAATTGAACCTCAAACTTGCATAAATGTTGCAATGTAGACCTTTGGTCAACTTTTTATTTGAATTGTTATTAAAACATGTAATCGGCAATTTCCTTTTCTTTTTTTAATTCTCATTGCACCTGAGTTAGTGTATGGTAAGAAATTTGTTGGAAAAAAAACTCTTTATCAGAAGAAATTAAATATTCTAGACTATTCTTCTCATTATTATCAAAAAGAAAAAAATAACAAAGTTATTGACAACAAGAAAAAACTAGCAAATATGAGAAATAAAAGACTCGAAATTTCTTTATTTTCTTTTCCTACAATGTACATTCTTCTGATTAACAAGAAAAAAAAACAGTAAAAAAAGAAAAAAATTTCACAAAGTTCTTAGCAACAAGCAAAAAACCAGCAAATGAAGATAAAAAAACCTTCAAAGTTTCTTTGCCTTCGTAATAGTAGATAACAACAAAAAAACACTCACAAAGTTTCAACAACAAGAAAAAATCATCTAAAATTAAGTTCCTGATATATTTTATTTATAGAAAACCAATTCAGGTGTAATGTGAATTAAGAAAAAAAAAGGAAAGAAATAATCAATTTCGTACGGTGGTTCAAACGGAAAGTTAATGTACATTGTAACACTTATGCAAGTTTGAGGTTAAAATCAATACAATTTGATAAGTTTGAGGTTCAAATTGATGAAATTAAAAGTTTAAGATTAAAATTTATACAACTTGATAAGTTTAGGATTCAATTTGATGAAATTGAAAGTTCAGGATTAAAGTTGATACAACTCCCAAAGTTTAGGGTTAAAAATGATTTTTTCCCTAATAATAATTATAATAAATTTATAATATACTGATAAAAAAAAATAAAAAATGAGTAATAAGTATATTGGTTCCTACATGGATTGGTGGTTAAGGTCCCATTTATGTTTTTAAAAAACAATGACTCTAAGAAACCAATTACAAATGTGTTTTATGCAATCATTTATTTTCGAAAAGTAATAATTCAAAAGGGATCGGTTTTTAAGAGAAAAAAGTCAAATAATTTGCCAAAGCGAGCTTAGCTCAGCGATAATTGACATGTACCATCGACCATGAGGTCAGATGTTTGAATCCCCACCCCAAATATTAATGTATTAAAATAAAGAGTCAAATAATTTTGGCTCTTAAGAGATCAGAAAAAAGACTATCCTTCAAGCCCAAGCCCTTTTCATGAAGTCCAAGCCCACCACAAGAAGCTTACACCCAACCCATAAGTTAGCCTAGCCCAAGCCCTTTTAGATTGATATTAATTTTTTAGGCCCCTTTCATAACCATTTCAATTTTTGGTTTTTGGTTTTTCTGTTTTTGGTTTTTTGTTTTTTAAAAACAAAAAACCATATATGTTTGATAACTGTTTTTGGTTTTCTGTTTTTTAAAAATTAGAAAGATGAAAAGATGTTTTAGAGAGAGAAAAATGTGTAGAGACGTTGAAACAAAAATTTAGAGACAAAAATATAAATGTTTTCGAGAATATTAGTTAGACTCGAGAAAATATTTTAATTAGAGAAAAATAGAAAAAAAAGTTAGAGTAAAAGCGAAAAATTTTATATAAAAAAATTAAATAAACAGAGAAAAATTAGAGAGATAGTAAGGTTAAGAGTAAAAAATAATCTAAAGAAATAACGATAAATTAGAAAAATAAGGAAAAGTTGTAGAGATAGAAAATTTTGGAGAATTTTTTTTTTCAAAAGAAAAATTAGAATATGTTTATTAAGGAGAGAAAAGTTATTGATAAATTTTTAGAAATAGATAAGTTATAGAAAAAAAAAGTTTTGAGAGAGAAAAATAAATTTTATAGAGAGAAAAACGTTTTAGAGAGAGAAAAAAAGAAATTTGTTGGAGAGAGATAGGTAAAAGAGGAGAAAAATAAGCATTAGAAAAAAAATGAGTTTTTTTAAAAACAGAAATCTGTTTTTAAAAACTACTTTTTTTTTTTTTTTTTTTTTTTTTTTTTTTTTTAATTTTTATTTTTATTTATTTTTTAATTTGCTTATAATTTCAAAAACGTTTTTAAAAAACAGAAAACAAAAAACAGAAATGGTTATCAAACACCCCTGTTTTTTAAAAATGAAAAAAAAAAAAACAGAAAACGGAAAACGAAATGGTTATCAAACGACCCCTTAGGCCCCGTTTGATAACCATTTGGTTTTTGGTTTTTTGTTTTTGAAAATTAAGCTTATTTTCTCCCAAATTTCTTACCATTGTTTTCATTTTTGTCAAGGGAACATTTGAATTCCTAGCCAAATTCCAAAAACAAAAACAAGTTTTTGGAAACTACTTTTTTTAGTTTTCAAAACTTGAGTTTGTTTTTGAAAACATGGGAGGAAGGTAGAGAAGAAAACAAATAAACTTATTAGTCAAAATAGTGTTTATAGGCTAAATTTTCAAAAACCAAAAACAAAAAACAAAATGGTTATCAAACGGCCCCTTAGTTTTTTGTTTTTTGTTTTTGAAAATTATGCTTGTTTTCTCCTAAATTCCTTACTATGACTGTCATCCTAGTTAAGGTTTCATTTGAATTCCTAGCCAAATTTTAAAAACAAAAACAAGTTTTGAAAACTACTTTTTTTTTGTTTTCAAAATTGGACTTGATTTTTGAAAACAAGGTAGAAGATTGATACTAAAACCAAGAAACTTAGAGGTAGAAATATGTGTGTATAAGCTTAATTTTCAAAAACAAAAAACCAAAAACAAAAAATCAAATGGTTATCAAATGAGACCTAAAAAATTAATATCAATCTAAGCACAACTCAAACGATAGGAAACATATAAAGTTGGAGATTCGAACTGCAGCCTCACATTTGTTTAACTCAAGTGAAAAGAAAAAACGAGTTCATAAATTAATTGGAATGCAATCAAAAGAAACAAAATTAAATCAAACTCCTAAAATCATTGCCGAATATCGATATAATCCAATAATGAGATTCTTTTTTTTAGTACATCAAATTTTGGAGGTTGGGAGGATTTGAACCTCTAAACTCTTGGTCGAGGAAACATGTTAATTACCGTTGAACTATGCTCGCTTTGACATCCAATAATGAGATTAAATCTATGAAATAAACATGTATTATTATTATCATTAAAATATCATTTATACTCTGACACTTTATTTCTCTTTCTCTTTCTCTATTTTAAATATGATGGTACTTATGCAAGTGAATTTACATAATACAAAAAAAATGATAAATTATAATTACCTTAAAAGAAAAGGGTTGAAATGTCACTAATTAATTCAACATTTTAAATTTATATAGTTTTCATATATATATTTTTTAAAATGTGTCTTTCAAATTTTCAACTTCAATAAAATTTCTTTAAATTGAGACCTCGAAATTGTTGTCAACACTGATATTTTTCTTCCCGATACTAAGACACAATCCGTATAGTTTGTGCTCTTTTAATTGTATGTGTTCGACAAGTTGACTAAACATGTTTTTTTTTTCTTTTTTCTTTTCTTTATGAACATGCTTAAAAGAAAGTGACTAAAACAAAGGTGCCAAAACAAAGGAAAAAGGACAAAAGATTCTTGGGGATGGGGGACAAATGCATACTATACCAATGCACTTTGCCTAGGTAATTCAAAAAAGGTACTCATTGTTTGATTAGTGAGGTAGAAAAGGACACGTCGGTTCCTTACCTTTCTAAAACGGTGGTCTCTGGATATTGTTCTTTCAAAATGTTGTTGTGTAGAGTGAAAGCTTTTCGACGTATTACTTAAGATAATGAAAAGAATTTTTTAAAAAACTATAACCAACTTTCAAAGATATCAACAATATTTTTGTTACTTAGTCAAAAGTAATTTTGAAAATTCTAAAACTATTTAAAAACACATGCCATTAGAGAAACACTTAATAAATGCTTTCTTGATATTAGTTTTAAGAGCAATGCTTTCTAATGGTACATTTTTGAACCTTTGAAGGACGTAATAATTTAAGTACCTCTTACTCTAAAGAAACACCATGGAATAATGGTTTTTAGGATTTTAAAATATTTTTAAAAAGTACTTTTAATCGACTAAAAGTATTTTTCTAGCGCTTCAAAATTTATCTTTAAAATCATTTTTCTTAACTTAGAATAAAGTAAGAAAAATGTTTTTAAAAACATTTTCCCCCAATTTAGACCATACGTTTTAAACTTACCCGACGTGATAGCGGTGGTGACCATTTAACATATATATATGAAAAAGAAGAAATTAGACTACTTAATTTCTCTAAATTTCTACTTAATTTCTCTAATTCTTTCTCTAAATATTAAAACATGAGAGATGAAATTGAAAAAACACTCTCCTACTAGAGACTAAAACATATATTTAATCTTAAACATGATGTACATCATCTACTTCTCAAATTCCAATTTAACCTTAAAAAATGTTCTTTAATAAAAAAAATAGAAGTTGTTGATCATTTCCTTAACATGAGTTTAAGAATTCAAGCATCAAGGAATTGATTAAAAACTTTTTTTTTAAAAAAAATATAAACTACAAATTTAGTAAATGAACTTTTGAGATTACGGCGTGTTATTTATTTTTTAAACTTTAAAGTGATTCAATTATGTCTATGTGAATTTTTAAATTTTGTGTCTAATTGGACTTTGCCATTAACTTTGTTAGTTTAATATTGATGGTATGTAAATTAGAAATCATATGGTCAAACATGACAACTAGAGTGTGCCAAATCGACTAAATTTGGGTAGGGGACTAATGAAAGTTCAACCCTTCAATTAACTAAATTTGGGTCGGCAGCTTCGACGATGTGGACGGCGGCCAGCAGCGGAGGGTTGAGTTAGGGTTGAAGATGGAGAGGAAGAAGATGAAGGATCAAGGAAGGAAGAAGATAAAGACAAACAAAAAAGAAAAAGGAAAAAGAAAAAGAAAAATAAGAAAAAAAATATTTAATATATTATTTTGTTTTAAAAAATGAAAAAAAAATTAAAATAAAAAATAGGGCCATGTCAGCAAGCCGTTAGTTTTTAACAAAAAAAAAAAAAAATGGATGGAAGGACCAAAATGAAACTAAAGCCAAACTTCAGGGACTAAATTGTTGAGTTTGAAAACTCAAGGACCAAAATGAAACCTAACCCAAACCTCAGGGACTAAAAATGTATTTTTCTCTAAAGTTTTTATCCAAAATCTCGACCTGATGTAAAAATAAAAGTTCAATGATACCATCGTCAGTCATCATGTCAATATTTAAAATTTTCTCTGACATCAATAATTAGGTGCCTCAACTAAGCGATGCATATACATTTTGGCTATACATGCCCTCCAATATAGCTAACAAGAACATGGCTCAATTGGCATAAAGCTTGTATTCCGACCAAGAGGTCGAAGATTCAATCCCCACCCCTACATGTTGTCAAAAAAAAAAAAAAAAAAAAAACCCTCCAATATCAATAAGGCAATATTTCTTCTAGCCATAGGGTATAGGGTTACAAGGCAAATTTAATTGAGTGACTTAAATTTGGATGTACTTTTGAATATTACAACTTAATAATGGGAAACAATAATAAGTGATCCTCACCAACCAGATGGTTTGTTTTTGTTTGTTTTTCTTTAGTGCAAAATTGATGTGACTTGCTTTGTTTAATTTTATATCAACAAATAAACATTCCCCACCTCCATTTTTTTTCCCATTATAATTTTTGTTTCAAAAAATGACTATAAAAACATTTAGAATGTTAGCACATGCATTTGTATTGCATGAGATTTAGACCATTTATTTTATGAATAGTAGATAATTTGTTTCATGCATGTTGTAAAACAGTTTTTGAAGTCTATTTTGATTATTTAGACTAAAATAAAATTAAATAATTTTATTAGTTTTTAGTTGTTAATAAAAGGGCTTCATTTTATCACTCAGAGAGATAATTTAATTTCTTTTTCCTTAGGAAAATACATTTGTTATTCTCCTGGTATTAAATTTGTATTAAACTCAATAGCTTTAAACCAATAGATTATGAACTATTTTATAGTTATAAATACAGGCTTTAAGAACTAGCACAAGACCCCAGAACAGTCACTTAGCAAATATTCATTGTAAGAAGAAATGATACTTTATTATCAACTACTTTATTTATTTCTTCTCCAAAAAAAAAAAAAAAAACTACTTTATTTATTTAACCCCATTTGATAATGATTTAGTTTTTGAAAATTATGTTTGTTTTCATTTGAATTCTTAATCAAATTCCAAAAACAAAAACAATTTTTTGATTTTTTTTTAGTTTTCAAAACTTGAGTTGGTTTTTGAAAACATGGGAAGAAGGTAGATAACAAAACAAATAAACTATAGGTGGAAGTAGTAATTTATAATTTTTTTTGTTTAAAAAAGTAGTAATTTATAAGCTTAATTTTCAAAAACCAAAAACCTAAAACAAGGAATCAAACCTTCAAATTTAATTAAGGAAAGTAACAGATGTTTTGTCCATTAAGTTACATTTGTTTGGATTGACAACTACCACTGAACTTAAAATCTTATAAGTTAATATAGGGTTAGAAAACATTTACCCTTTTATACATATACATTCTTAACATCTTATACACTCACAAATATAAGAATAAGCAAATCTTGGTTCATTTTAAACGACCTACAAAACTATACATACGTAAAAAAATCGAGAGAGCACGCTCGATACCCTACAAAGAAGTTTTTTTTTTTTTTTTTTTTTTTTTTTTTTTTTTTTTTTTTTTAGGCATTGGTACATGGAGGGGGGCAAAAAGGGAGAGAAAAGATAAAAGGGAAAGTTGATATTGAAAAGATGAGTAAAGCAATTTTTTTTTTCTTTTTGATGAATTAGGGCACAAGATTTGATTGATGGAATTTGACATGTTTGGAAAGAAAGGGGAAAGCCGACTATATATTATCATATGGGAGGTTGTAGAATTTGAGAGGGGACATTATTTTGTTGTAGCACTCACATGATATATGGTATACTTTTTATTTTAATTTATTGATTTTATATATAATATATGATCACCACAAAATTATTTTCTTGGTTTTAGGGTCATTTTGCCTCATCATTGTTGATGTTTTGGTAGGTTTTGGAAAAGGAGGGTTTGCTTGTCTTGTGTTGGCTCAACATAGGGGTCCATTTCAAATCTACATGTGTATCCATTTTCTTTAATATATGATCTTTTTTGGTATTTGCAAAAATATTCACTCATTCAACTTTGTTGCCTATCCTATATCTATCTTTAGGAAATTGAGCTTTACTTTGCTTTTAATTTTTTTTTCACAAGTAGTTTACTCTCATCAGACTTTGACACAGTTGTGTTTAGTTAGTTCTTGAACATGACGATGTTTAGGAAGTAATTGTAGTTTAATGCTTACATGAGTGATAGAGTCTTATAAGTAAATGAGAAGGGGTTTTGTGTCTGTGCTTCAAAATTGCTTAGCTAAGCTACACGAAATAGATTTTTGAAGTTTATAGAAAAATTATTGCTAATTTCTGAAAATGAGAAGCTAAAATATTATGATAAAGACGTCCTTTAGTATTGTCATTATGACTTTCGAAGTCATGTGTGGTAGCAATATCAAAGCAAATGCGACGAGTAGTAGGGTCCTAGGCTAAGACTTGGTTAAACCTTGAAAATCTTAGTGTCATGCATAATATCCTTTCAAATCCTTTTAGCCATTATTCGACTATGATAGTTCTTGCTAAGAAGAACACTCATGTTGTGACAGTTCCACTCAAAAGGTAATAAGTTACTTCTATTCTACAACACGTCCTTGGACCAAAGTGATCAAGAATCAATGGATGAGTTATGGTTTAGGAGTGAAATGCCACCTATACCTAGAGCTAGTTAGTTCTTCCTGTTGTAATGTGTTGAGGCTTAGTAGTTGACTGGTTATATATATCTAGGGGTAAAGCATTGTTTCGCGGTGTGAAACAAAACTCTGAATACTATTTATGATCTCAAAATTATAGAAGTTAAGGTCCGCTAGTGAGATAACAGAGCTTACTAAAATTAAAATCAAAATTTAGGAATATATAATTGAAACCCTTTACAGTCCATGGGACTAAATATACAAACCTATCAAATTTAAAATTTCAATTAAGAATTAAAAAAAAAGGTGAAAAAAAGGTGAAAAAATAAATATTTTTAAAAAATAGAATTAAAAATGGTTTCTAAGAGTTTAACAACTAACCATAGAATAATTGCACTTTTATATCACTTATAACCTTCACTATTTTTTATTTTTCATTTTTTTTTGTCAAAGTGACCATAACTCAACGATAATTGACATGTACCCTCAACCAAAAAATCAGAAGTTTGAATCCCTCACCCAATATTGTTAAACTTAAAAAGAGAAAAAAACCCCTTCATTTTTTTTAGTTTAATAAATATTGGAATGGAGATCCTTGACCTAAGGTAATATATGTGTCTCTTCTATATATATATATATATTTTGAAAAGAAAAAGCAAAGAAAAAGCAAGCTTAATTTGAGGTATCGGTAGCCATATCAATTTAGTTGTAGGAGTAGCTAAACTATTGTCTTGTATTTTTTTTTTTTTTTTTGAAGAGTATTGTCTTGTATTTATAGCTTCTATTGCTTGATATTGATATGAGAATTAATCCTTAACGTAATCAAAATTTCACCAAGATTTAAAAAAAAAAAAAAAGTGAAGTAAATGCTAGATGTAGACCTACGATTGTTGGAGAGTTTTAGGCTTAGTCATCATCAACAAAGTCTCAATGTTGTAAATCTGCATGTTTTAGATAGTAGTAGATCACACGATCAAAGGCACCTTTTAGGTATCTGAGTCGACATTTAACTATTTGCTAACTAATTAATCACTAGAAGAGGATAATTAAATGAATTGAAAAACTTGACAAATTAGGATATATCTTCGACGTTGTTAAAGTGACATAGTATTGGAGAGCACCAACGATACTAGAGAAAAAAGTTGAGAGAGTTTTCACATCTGCTTTCTTCATTTTTGGTTAAGCTCAATGATGAGATAAACTACAAGCAGCATTTGGTTTGAGGGATATATGAGCAATCAAGCTTGTTTATTTCTTTTTCTTAATACCCTAATAGCTAGTGTAGAGGCAATAGTGTCTAATTTGCTAAGAGATAATAACTTACAAATTTCCAAAGATCTATGATGCATCAATTTTGTTGAAGAACTTTATAAGAAGGGAAGTGGTAAATGAAACATTTTGAAGAATATAATAATAAGTGAACACAACATAAAGATAGAGCAAGAAAAATGGGAATAATGAAGTTGAGTATTATTATTGCTGTAAGAAAGGTCATTTCAAGACATGATGTAGGAAATTGAAGAGTTTGAAAACGTTAAAGGCTAATGTAGTTATGCATATCACTTTTGTTTATGTTGATGATTACATAAACTTTGAAGACCACTTATTAGAATGCATAATTGACCGATAGAGTAACTTCTCGTAGCTTTAGATAGAAGAATGTTCACGACTTTCATTAATTATCACTGCATGCAATCATGATCTAGTGAAGATGAACAATGGAGGAGTCTCCATGACAACCAGTTTTTGAGATATTTTGTTGTGGATTGACAATGTATGTGAGTTAGTGCTACAAGATGCCAAGTACGTGTTCAATATCAAAATGAATCTTATCTTGATAGGCAAGCTAGATAAAGGTGATTATAGAAATGAGTTTGGCAATGGTAATGGAAGATCACTAGAGGATTAGAGTTGGTATGTGGCCACAAGTGATTTACACTATATACAATCAAAGTGAGTGCACTACCAAAGGATTAGTGAGACGGGGGATACAAATTAAACCTGCATATGGTTTTCAAGAGTAGGACAAAATTAGTAGTGTATTGATAACTGAGACAAAGTTAGACAGTTCAAGTAGATCATGATATCCTTCAATATATTCTAGTACAACAGTTGGGAAGTAAAGAAAAGAAGAGTTGGCTATCTGCAACGAATTGTTGCATTAAAGAGAAAATTTAAAGTAGCAATATTCTTGACAACAAGCTAGAATTTAGAGATCATAAGCCAATGATAACATTATTACTTACTCATGGTTTTTGTAAGTTGACTACATTTGTGAGAAGAGCTATAGACTTTACCAAAAAGACCCAAGATTAATGCAAGGAGAACCATGGAGTTTACCAAGAAGGTTAGAGATTATTATGCAATAGAAGGTGAAGAAAAATGTAGTAGGAGGTAGATTGATGATTAATCTCTAAGTGGGAGATTTTTTTTTTATTTTTTTTTATTTTTAGCCCAAATCATTAAAAAAATTTGTTGGAAGATTGTTTTGAAGTTCGAAAGGAAGGAAAAGAAGAAAAGGAGAAAACGAGAGCTCCAATACATAATCAAGGCCAAACATTCAAGAAGGAAACGCTATAACGCATACCTCAAAGTGACATGGTTGTGCTAGAGTGACGTGAAAACACTTATTGAAGCACCATGGTGCTAGGGCCGAAAGGAAAGATACATTTGTGGAGTGCCATGATACTTCATAATACATGCATGAACCCTAGGGCTCTCCTATTTAAATGATGCGTTCCCCTAAATTTTTAGAAAAGAAGCGATGGAGAGAAAAAGAGTGACAATTGATATTTGGATTATAGAGTGACATAGGATTATATTGAAAGTTAGCTTGGAAGAGGGATTTGTGAGTATTTGTAGTGAAAAATAGTGAGAATCATTTTTGGAGCATTTGCGAGAGTCCAATTGTAATCTTGATACAGATAGAGGTAAGCTTTAATTTATCATCCACTCATGGCTTTTCATACATTTATTGGACAAAGCTTTCATCAAATTCACTATGAATTATTTCCCTTACTACATTATTATCCACATTATTTTTTTTTTTTGACAAAGTCAAGTTTGTAGAAAACTAGCTCTCAGCTCTTTTGTATCATCTTATATGCCAAATTTTGAAAATTAAAAAAAAAAAGATCTCTTTCTTTAGTCATATTATTCCACAAATTTTGACATATATCCTACTCTAGTTAGAGAAATTTGAGGTGCTAGATAGATCCTAAATTTCTTGTCCTAACTTTCCTTAGTGTATAATGAGTACTACAATATGAGCAAAACGATCGGAGGATAGTCAAGAGAGAGAAAAACACCAAAGATTTATGCATGTCACTCTTAATTGAGCTATATTTTGTCACATGGAAGTTATTCTACTAAATCAAGGGAGATTATAACAAGTAGAACAATGGAGATCTTAATATGTCCCTCATAACATGTCAAACCTTTGAAGACAATGCTTAGGTTTCATACATGTAGAATTCCTTGTGTCAACTATTCATTACATTAGTCATAACACAACGTTTCCAATTTCTTATAAGATATAAAATCCAACCTTACTTCAATAATAATACTCTTCTTATTGGGCTTGTTGTAGATTGAATTAAGCCTATTTGATGATTAATTAGGCCCTCGACTTGATACAAGCAACATTCTTAATTAAAACCCAAGCTTTAATATAGTCGTGAAACTTAAATTTTTCACTAAAATTATGATAAAAACAATAAAGTACAATAATGGAGCTCATAGAGACGACGATAATAATAATGATAAACATTCATTGATTTAAAATAGGCTACATCTAGTTTTCTACTACTACTTAGAGACATAGTAAGCTTGAATCTTGGACTTGATTTGGGCTCAACAACACATTTGAAGATATTATTAAAGTTGTGAAACTTTAAAGATCAAATAGAAAATAAGAATGGGTCGAATATTATGTTTTCATAAAAATAAATTATTTTGGTTAAAAAGTTAGTTTCAAATTTCTTTACTATTTGTTTCCCTGGATTAAAACCTACTATATCTTTGCAACCAAGAGTAATAAAAATATAATACGTGAAAAGTTAATTATATAATATGGCTCAACTTGGGTAAGAGTTATAGAAATGCAATAGTTATTCTTAGAGGAGAAATAATTAACCTTGACACCTTTTCTTAACCAAAAAAAACCCCTTAATCCAATTCATATTTTTCAATTAATATGGCCAGCTAAACCCTAGACGATTTAAACAAAATGTCAATCTATGAAGCTTATGTTTATATCACATCTACAAATAACTTATCACTTTTTCATACTAATACTCTTGAATAAAAAAATAGAGACAATAATTAAAAAAAAAGTTTTCAAATAATTAACACCATATAAAGTTTAAAGATCTAATTTAACCAATAATTTTCTACCTATCTCATTTCTTTAAGGAGATAGAATAATATTGTGTTAATCATCATATAAGATAAAGTCCTACTTTGTTGAACTATAGAGATCATTAAATGTTAGACTAAGAAGTTTTAGTTAATAAAAATTTAATTAGATAAACCAATACTTTATTTAAGATCTTTCCTCGAATGATGTAATTAGAAGATCATGCCATAATCTCACCGACCAATTTGACTAATCTCCATTAAGATTTTGGCCCCAAAAAGTTTGAAGATCTTTGAATTTGGCAAACACATCTTTACATTTAAGTCATATGTCCTATTAATTAAATTTTATTTATGTATTTGGTTTTATAATAATTTTTAAAAAGAAAATTAAAAGTACTAACTTTTTGTGTTTGGGAGATCTTAGTGGATCCTCTAAGCTCATTCCTTTTCAACTAATTGATTCTCTTTGAATCTAATTGAGGTTTTTTGTTTTATTTTATGTGAATTTATTAATTTTAAATTAAGTTGTTAAATTAAATGTATATAAAATGAGTTTTTGGTACGTTTTTAGGATAAACTTGGCATGAAAAAAGTCATTAAGATGTGATGATTGACCATAAATTAAGGTGAATAAAAAAATTGTTCCTTACGATTTTCATTTTTTTAAGTTCAATTTAAAATAAGTATCCTTATATCTAATTTAATTGGTAAAAAAAAAAAAAAAAAAAACTTTTCTTCCACTAACCCACAATATTGAGTTGTATGACAATTTTTTTTTTCTTAAAAAACGATGTTTACCTTTATCATAGTTTGAGAATTTAATTTTCATTTGAAAATTTAGAGGTCCAACTTTTACATTTTAAAAAGTTTGAAGGTTTAATTTTTACAAGTTTAGAAGTACAATTATTACAACTACCATATTTCATAAGTGATTTTTGTAATTTACTTTTAAAAAAAGTTAGGTTTTCTTTATTAAAAAAAAACATTGTTATATATATATTGTTTATTAACTTTTCTTCTACTAACCCACAATGTTGAGTTATTGTATGACATTGTATCTAACACCCAAATTTAAATTTTACTTTTTGAAAGAAAAGGAATTTTAACTACCAACAAAAATTAGTGGAGGTTTGCTTATGTTTCCAAAGTCAATGCATAACCTTAAACCACCTCTTTAGAAATATATGGAGCAATAAGGACTTTTTTGCCTAAAAAACCTTGAGCCCTCACTAGTATTGGGATGAGAAGAAAAATAATTGTAAAGTTCCTACCCAAATTTCACCACTTAATTTCATTTTCCATGCCTATGTAGGCCATAATATTCTCCAAGATACATCCAATCTACCCTCTAATTGCATAAACTAGATATATTGGTGGAGGGGGAGGAATGAGATAGATAATGTATGTTGGGTGGTTTTTTTTTTTCTTTCTTTCTTTTAATCTAGTGAGACATGAAAATTTTGTGTGAGCGCTAGAGATCAATTGATTTGATCTAATCCCGATCGAGTGAATATTTTCTTTAATATATTGAGTAAGGTACGAACATAACTTTTTCATCGTGTGAATTGGATTAGAATTGATCGATTTTAAAAAATTAATGGAATAACGCTGATATTAAAGGTTAAGAAAACATGATCAGCTCACACTTAAAAACAATTTTTTTTTAATATAAAAAATATCACTATTTCATCTTTCAACTTTTAATAACTTTCATTGAGTAATAAAGATCTAATGGAAACTTTTAAATACGATAGACGATGAAATAAACTAAACTTTTTAGGGAGGGATATAATTTTTTTAAAAGAAAGATGATGTAGATTTAGGAACCTGTTGATGGTCGATTTTGGCCAGAGGATCTCACCTGACCTTCACGTGCCACCAACGGTAAATTTGTAGTTGAGGGGGGAAGACGTGGCCTGCAAGACGGTAAACCTGCACACCGGTGTGGTGCTCGCCACACCGGCTCCGATGCTTAAGTTAGCAAACAGAACGGTTGGGAGTGGAAAAGTAAGAGCAAGAGGAGAGAGTAGAAAATATAGAATAGTGTTTAGGGATAGAATTCGGGATCCCCTCTTCAGCGGCGAAGAGGGGTATAAATACCTGCTCATCCTCCTAGGGTTTTTAGGGATTCGGAGGCGTTTTAGGTCAAAACAGGCGAAACCGGGGCAGCCAGAGGCGGTGGGGACCGGACGAGACCGAACGGGCTCGGCCTTGGCCCATGGCCGAGGCCGACCATGTGCTCGGCCTCGGCCTTGGCCCGTCCCACTTGCCGGTTTTGCCTCTTTGGTCCATCTTTCAGCCCGATTTTTCCTCGGTTGTCCTCGTCAGCTCCTTGTGTATCGGGGTGGTCCAAAATTGCCTATAACAGAACCAATCAAATAAATTTAGCTTTTTTAACTTGGTAAGGACAATAATAGCCTCCCTTATATATCCACCCCATGTTTAAATAATAATACAAAAAATACGTTATATTTAACTAAAATTAAAAAAAAAAAACTTTTCATCGTGCTCATATATAATTTATATTCAATTAATATATTATAAGTTTTAGTGCGTTTCTATTTAAATTTACTAAAGATACATTTTAAAAATGATATATATATTTAGCCAAGAAGAGATATTTTTATTGTTTATTTAAATCAACCAAAGAACCCTCTTATAATTAAGGATAATTGTAATGGGTGGCAACATGAAGCTAAATAATTGCAAATATAGCAATTTTTAAAAATATTTGTAAATATGGCAAAATTTTTTAATTAATTTTTTATATTCCTAAATTGCCCCTATGTGCCCATTTTTTATTTTTTTTTATTTTTACTGATAGAAACTCTTTTTATTACTGATAGATTCTATCAGTGGTAGAAAAGTTTTCTATCAGTGATAGAAAGTTTCTATCACTGATAGAATAAAGTTTCTATTAGTGATAGAAGAAAGTTTCTATCACTGATAGATTCTATCAGTGGTAGAAAATTTTTCTATCGGCGATAGAAAGTTTCTATCACTAATATTGATAGATTCTATCAGTGGTAGAAAAATTTTCTATCAGTGATAGAAAGTTTCTATCACTGATAGAATAGAAGATTTCTATCACTAGTAGAAACTTTTTCTATCAGTGATAAAAGATTTCTATCACTGATAGGTTCTATCAGTGATAAAAAAACTTTTTATAGAAAATCATAGAAAAACTTTTGATAAAAGATCTTTCAATCCCTGATCACCCATAAAAATATTTCTATCTCCGATAAAAATCTTTCTATCACCGATATAATCTATAAGTGATAGAAAAACTTTCTATCAGTGATAAAAGATTTCTATCACTGATAGAAATTTTTACTATTCTATCAGTGATAGAAAGATATTCTATCAATATTAGAAAACTCTTGATAGAAAATATTTCAATCCCTGATAGAACCTATCAGTGACAAAAATCTTCTATCACTTCTAGAAATTTTTTCTATGAGTGATAGAAAAAATTTCTATCATTCATAGAAAATCTTTTTATGAGTGATAAAAAAACTTTCTATCTCTATCACTGAGACTGATAGAAAAACTTTTCGTGAGTTATAGAAAATCTTTCTATCACTGATACTTTTCTATCAGTGATAGAAGATCTTTTGTTTCTATCAGCGATGGTGATACATGGTGAAATCGAGCATTGAAAAATAAAGCAAAAACGAACGATTATAGAAATCAAACACTGAAAAACAAAACCAAACACTGATAGAAAACCAAATAACAACAACCAAACACTGATAGAACACCGAACAAGTGATAGAAAAATATCTATCGCCGATAGAATCTATCAGTAGTAGAAAAATTTTCTATCATATGATAGAATCCATCACTGATAGAAAATTTCTATTACGGATAGAATCTATCAGTGATAGAAATTTTCTATCACTGATAGAAAATCTTTCTATCACTGATAGAATCTATCAGTGATAGAAAAACTTTCTATCAATCTGGAGGGGTATTTTAGTAAATGCAACACACAAACTATTAGATTTTGCCATTTTTGCAATTTTTTTTTGTGGGTTGCTAGATTTGCAATTATTTAGGCCCATATTGCTATTCTTGCAACCAGCCCTATAGTAATTTTTTGTTTTATAGATTTTTATTCGTATTTGATAAGAAGTCATTTCTAGTTGTTATGATCACCTAGTGGGAAAGAAGCACTAAATTGTGTCCTTTTCACTCTTTTTTCTTTTATTGTTCCAATTAATATTATATTAATCGCAAATAGCTAAAAAAAAGAAGAAGAAAGTTGAATTTATCATTTCATCCTAAATAAAGTATATGAAATTGAGTAATGAAATAGTTATTAGGTCATAACATTACATATTCATTTAAATTATTGTCTATTTCTATAATATATATAAGGAATGAAGAGAAGGTTACACAAGAATGAAGAAAGAATATAGTTGCACTAACAAAAGTAAGGAGTGTCGGATAAATGGAGAACGGACGAGATTAAAACGAACACAAATGCACATCAATCAAGTGGTTTAAGATTTGAAAGAAGTGTAATTTATTTTTATTTTAATTGAATGGCAGATATAGAAGACCAAAGCAAGCACATGATAAAAACTTGATACTTCAGAGATCTTACGCACATGTGAACATTATACATTAATGATTCTAAATAAAATCTTTGATACGTCTAATTGATTTACTTATGAAACCTTGGGGTTTTAGTAATTCTTTTAGTTAAAAAATGTTTGAGATTAGAGAATTCGAACCTCTAACCTCTCAGTCGAAGTTACATGTCAATTACCGTTGAGTTTTAACAAATTTAACTATTAGATTAGAGTTTAAATTAACTGATTCAAAGTTTAAGATATTAACGTAAAGTTGTTATTGAAATTTAAAAGAAGGTTTCTTGATAGGATTAATTTTAGTTTTTTTTTTCCTGTTGCAAAATAAGATTAAAAGAATTTCCAATCATAATAACATTCAACTTTTTCCATGATCAATTTTGATATAATGGTGTCATTAAAAGGCTGGTCTAGTTTTTTTTTTTTTTTTTTTTTTTTTTTTTTTTTTTTAATTTTTTTTTTTTTTTGAGTACGCGATGTATTATTGTTTGTGGATATGTAATTTCGTTATAAAAAAAATCATTCAAAGAATCTAACAAATATTAGGGTAATGCTTACCGAAGCAATGTACCTTCAACAATTAAATCAGAAGTGATGGTAAATAATAGACAAAATAAAGCCGACATGGTTTAGGTGTATGCTTATCTTAAATGTTGTATCTCATAAATGAAAAAAAATGGTTAAATTACCTGTTTAGTCTATGAACTTTTAGAGTTGTGTCAGTTTAGTCCCTGAACTTTAAAAAGTTTCAAATAGGTTTTCAAACTTTCAATTTTGTTTCAAATAAGTTCTTGAACTTTAAAAAATATCAAATAGGTCCTTAACTCTCACTTTTGTGTCCAATAAGTCCCTTAACTTTTAATTTTGTGTCTAATAATTTCTTGCCTTATTCAACATTTTTTAAAATTCACAAGCCTATTAGACACGAAATTAAAAGTTCAGGAACCTAGCTATTAGACATTTTTTAAGTTCAAGGATCTATTAGAAACAAAATTGAAAATTCAGAGACCTATTTAAAACTTTTTAAAGTTTAGGGACTTAATGGATACAACCCTGAAAGTTTAAGGACTAAACTTGTAATAAAATTAAAAAGAAAAATTAATATTCCTTCAAACTAATTTAAATTAATTGTAATGAAGGATAATGAACTCTCCAACAAAAAAAATTAGACAAAATGCTAGGAGAACTTCCAAGAGGTTTGTGGTTCATGTTAACTTCCAGAGGTTTGTGTTCAAATCTCTCCACTTCACATGTTAAAAAAAAAAAATTCACAAATTTGTGATAATTAGTGTGCTACCATATTTAATTTATTGTAATCAAACTTTATAATAAATGTCTTTCTCAATATAGCTTATACAAGTTTTCTGATATGGACTTCTAATTTTTGTTTATAATATAAGGTTTGCACCTTGCACGAGGCATCAATTAATTAAGACAATGCAATGATGGCAAGCCACTTCATTCTTAGCTATATAAATTAATTATCCATTGAATTGTGAGTTTAAATTCTATATTTGTTTTCAATCTTAATTGATTACATATTTTATTTCAAAAGAGTTAGAAGATTGCTTTTTAAAAAATAATAAGAAACTTTCAAAATAATAATAATAAGAAGAAGAAGAAACCCTAAATCTATTTATTTTCTCAAACCCACCTCTTTTAAAAATTGAAAAAAAAAATAATGGTTGGCCACTACAACTTTTTCTCAAAAGAAACTCTCCAATAACAAAAAAAAAGTATTATGTATGTTCCCTTTTTTTTTTTTTTTTTTCAAACTATGTTAAAATAGTTGATTTTTATAATATGATCATGTGTAAAATAGAGAAATGAGTGGGAAGGAAGGTTGTGGGGTTGGTGTGTTCGGAAAATGGAGCATAATATAAATTGAATGGTAAATTTTAGTCACTGCATTATAAATAACAAAAAATCGAGGTTAAATTATAAGTTTAGTAATTGAACTGTAAACTTTAAAAATGTCAAATAAGTCCTTAAACTTTGAATTTTGTATCCATTAAATTCTGAATTTTTCATTTTGTGTTTAATAGGTCTATGGATTTAAAAAAATGTCTTATAGGTCAAAAACCTATTAGACACAAAAAAAGAAAATTTAAGAGACTTTTTAAAGTTTAAGAATCTATTTAACACCAAATTGAAAGTTCAGAAACTAAACTTGTAGTTTAACCAAAATTCAATGATATACATTTATATATGTATTGATGATCATAACTTTCCGATGAAATAAATTTTAACTAAACTAAATTGACATAATGTGATATACAATTGAATATATCGATGAGAATGCCGTGTTAAAGTTATGTTCATGTTGTCACAATAATAGAAAACAAAAGTTTTAAATAGAAGTTTCATCCAAAAATTTGGGAATGTAATATTAACTTAATTTCTAGGATTGAAGAGGTTTAATATTACACTATCAATTAATTTGTAATGGATCCACCGGTCAAATTCATTTTGTCTAAGTGAATCATTAAATTATAATAATAAAAAAAAAATCCCTACCTACTTATTCTATTTTTCTTTTAGAGAATGAATGTGGAGTATTTTTTTTTTTTCATGAGTTCAATAATGTTGGAGTTTGAATTCATACATATGAGCATTTGGACAATTGTGTGCAATGTTTAAACCATTTTTTTAGTTCATATTTTAACCAATTAAGATAGGTTGAGTTGGCATAAAAAAAAAAATGCATTTATCACATGTCTCATTGATGAATTTATATAAGAGCCCGTTTGAAAAATACCTTTTAGTTTAATGCATTTTTTTTTAAACATTTTGTATCAAATTTGTTTAAAATTTAAACACTCATATATTTGGTTATATTTCATCATAAGTGTTTTTATACACAAGTTATTGGGGGTATGTTTGGTTTAACTTTTCAAGTGACAAATGACTCTTATTAAAAAATGAGAATGAGAAATAAACCATTGTGAGAGAAACACTTGAAAGCAAATTTTTTAAAAAGAGTTTTTAGGTATATAATAACGTGTGTATAAAAAACACTTATGAAGATATGTAACGAAACATATGAGTGTTTAAATTCTTAACAATTTTTATACCAAATGTTTTTAAAAAATGCATTCACAAAAAACATTTAAGTTAAAAGGTATATCAAACCAACCCATTATATACTTAAAAACTCTTTTTAAAAAACTTTGCTTCAAATGTTTTTTTTTTTTTTTTTGTTTCTCACAAAATGGTTTATTTCTCAATTTCATTTTTTAATAAGTCATTTTTAGTAGTTGCCAAACGCTACAATATTTTTCAAAATAATTTTTTTTTCAAAATTAAACACCAGAAGAGTTAACGCAGCATCTTTTATTCCATAACCTTTTCCTTTGGACTCTTTTCTAATTTTTAAGGATGAACCCCACATGGACATGGCCACAACTTCACATTAATTAGTGCGAAACCCCACCACTTTTTCCCATTCATTTTCTCTTTGAATCTAATATTTATTTGGATAATCTAAATCCCACTCGAGCTAAGTTGTTAGAAAAAAATAATTAATTAAAAGTAATAATTAAATAGATTTACATTTAATAGTTATAATCACGGGATAATGTTATTATTAATTAAGGACACCTTTCCAAATCTCTTATGAGTGCCTCGTGGAGTTTGTTATAGGTAATTTTGGACCACCATAATATGCAAGGAGCTGGTGGAGATAGGACCAGGAAGCGATCCAGAAGAAGACCAGCCAACGGGTCGGGCCACTGTCGGCCTCGGCTCGCTTGCGCGAGCCGAGTTCGTTTGCCTCCGCTTGGTCCCTGCTGCCTCGAGCCGTCCCGGTCCAGCCTGGTTCGTCCCGAAATGCCTTCGAATTCCTAAAAACCCTAGAGCATGAGCAGGTATTTATACCCTTATTCGCCAGTGAAGAAGGGATCCGAACTCTAACCCCGAACTCTGTTCTCTACTCCCTCCTCTTGCTCTTACTTTGCTCTTTCTTTCCGTTTTCTGACTTAAGCATCAGAGGCGGTGTGGCAAGCGCCACACCGATGTGCAGGTTTACCATCTTGCAGGTCACGTCTTCTCCCCTCATCTACAAATTTACCGTTGGTGGCACGTGAAGGTCAGGTGAGTTCACCCTAACCAAATTTGACCATCAACAGAGTTGAATATTAATATAATTGATATCTATTGGTCAATTAAATTACTGTATTGTTTCTGTTTCAAAAAAAAAAAAATTCCTATATTGTTTCTTAAAATACTTCCATCTTTATTTAATATGTTGAGATTAAAAACCTTGGCTTTAATTGGATTTTGAATAATCAAATCTAATTATATAACCTTTTAAAATTCAAGTTCCTTATATATATTGTTTCTTTAATTTTATATATTTCACTTAGGGTCGGTTTGGAATACATTTTAATTTAAGTGTTTTTCAAGAGTGCATTTCTTTTAAACATTTTGTATAAAAATTATTTAGAATTTAAACACTCATATGTTTGGTTACATTTCCTCATAAGTTTGTATACACAAGTTATATATACTTAAAAACTCTTTTTAAAAAATATAGTGTTTCTTTCAAAATAGTTTATTTCTCAATCTCATTTTTTTTAAAATTAATTATCAAATGACTAGAATTTTTTTCAAAATGATTTTTTTTTCAAAATTAAACACTTAAAAAGTTAAACCAAACACACCCTTACTCTAGTCATTTGATAATTAATTTTACTATATTTTAAAAATTCTAAACAAATTATTTTGATATAAACTAATGCAAATATTGTGTAGATTTTAGTTGACATAAACTAGTGCAAATATTACATAGATTTTATAAATTAAAACCAATCATCAAACTAAGATGGATTTATTTATAATGGTCATGGAGTAAAATATCTCATTATCAATATCCATAGATTTCAATCAATATTTTTTATATTTAAAAAAATCAATATTTTTTATTGAAAATCTCTCTCTATATATATTTTTTAATATCTTTAAAATGTCATTGAGACGTAGACTTTTTTTTTTTTTTTTTTTTTTTAATCTTCAACCCATCAAACTTTCATTTATTTAAAACAAGAACCACTTAGGAGCAGAAGTATAGAAGAACGTACTCAAAGAAAAACGGCATCCTCTCCACACTGTGGGACAATCTCGAATCCAAAACTCGTGAGATATCTTCACTCAAAAATGAATAAAATAAAAGAAAATATTACCGACACAAATGCAAATATTTGAATAAATATTAAAAAAACGAAATTTAATCATTCAAACAAATATAAATTTATTGATATCCTAAGACTTCTTTTTTTTAATACAAAACATCCTCAAATTTTTCATTAATATATATATATATATAGATTGTGTCTAAATTAAACTATCTTGAGATGACTTTAGGGTATAATTAACAATTGACATGACAACTTTATATCTAAAGGATGTGTTTGTTTATTATGAAATCTTTCATTCATTTAAAATAAGAACCGCTCAGGAGCATTAGTATAGAAGAACGGACTCAAAGAAAAACCACATCCTCTCCACACTGTGGAACAATCTCGAATCCAAAACTCGTGAGATATCCTCACTCAAAAATGAATAAAATATTACCGACACAGATGCAAATATTTGAATAAATATTAAAAAAACGAAATTTAATCATTCAAATAAATATAAATTTATTGATATCCTAAAACTCTTCTTTTTTTAATACAAAACATCCTCAAATTTTTCATATATTTATTTAGATTGTGTCTAAATTAAACTATCTTGGGATGACTTTAGGGTATGATTAACCATTGACATGACAACTTTATATCTAAAGGATGTGTTTGTTTATTATGAAAAAGAATTTGGGGAAAATATTAATAGAAGAGTGATGGCACCATCATTGCTAAGATTATGGAGCATGAAACCCAAAGAAGAAGACATCCTCCTCCTTATATATAATTGAATAATTTCATATTTTTAAGGAGATATATATAATTGAAGGAGTCTTAAATTATTTTATTCTCTTTGAATAATTTATTTATTTCTATGACTTTCTTTAAATCTAAAGGGGGAGTTAGAAGTCCACTATTGAGAATTTAGTATACAAAGAATTCATCTAGGAATCCAATAACTAGCTTGCTCAAATCCAATATTAATATTAAGAAAGAAGATACTTTTTTTTTTGTAATATTATATTATCTATTACAATTGTATGGAGAAAAAAGATATGAAGCTATATAACTAATGAGGAGAAATACTCTATTTAAAGTTCAAATATTTCACATTAAGAAAAAAAAACATGTTTTTATCAAGAAAGTAGTTGATTAAGTGAAAAAAGAATCTATTCATTAGGTAATAAGAATATGATTTTTCTAGTAAGATTTAGTGAGGCCTTCACTCCATTTAAAAACGATTTTCATCGTCTGATTATGGAGAAATTATTAGGTGGTCCCAGTACAATGAGATAGATAGTTTTGTATTGTTGGACGATGTAAGAGAGAAAAATGTAAAAGTATATCTCGATTTTGTATCCAACAGTTATTAGGGGACAAATAAATTTGAAGATGTACATCCGACGGTTTTAAAGAGAGAACCTTATTGTATCGAGAACACTTAATAATTTGCCATGTTTGTGATATTCAACTATAGAAAACGATAAATTTGGAGCATTTGTATATGTAAGTTCAAATCGTGCAATTTTATACTATTTGAGACACCCAACAACTCCGTAAAAATTGAGAGATCAAGAGAGAAGGATTATGGTTTATCGAGAAAATGTGTATATGTCTTAATTGTATTATTATAATAAAGTTTTTCAAGAATTATTCAATGGGGTCAAACAAACTTGAACTCCATACTTAGGCTGTATGGTGAGGACAACAACAGGAGCATGGCGATAAGAATCCGAAATAGTGAAGCTAAACTTTGAGAGTAACATAGCCAAGATGATCTTAGCTTCCATCATTGCAAAAGCTTGCCCAATGCAGTTTCTTGGTCCAGCTGCAAATGGAATGAAACGTCCCCCACTGAATGGCTTTGTGGCAAATCGTTCTGGTTTGAACTCGTTTGCATCTTTTCCCCATAACTCTTCGCTGTGATGAATCGCGAGCACCGGGATCCATATCGATAGCCCTTTTGGGATCTCTAAGTCTCCTAGCTTTATGTCCTCGAATGCCATTCTAGGAAGCACCGTCGCCGGTGGGTAAAGCCTCAGGGATTCGTTTATCACCATGTTTAACTGCAAAAATACATATCATATCAAAAAAATAACATCATCTATCAGGGTCCGTTAAGATATTAGTTTGATTATTCTCAAAGCCCAAGCGGAGAACTATATTAATATTCAAACTAATCATGACCTTTGAGTGTAGAATATCCAGATATATGTTAGATCACCACTAAACCCAAATTTAACCTTTTATATATATATACATACCTTTATTTAGTGGGATTCGAATATATTATTAATTTGATCCACGAAGCTCGAGAGAAATTATTAGAGAATTAGGCGGATTGGAATAGAAATATTTAGGTCCCGTTTGATCATAATCATTTTGGTTTTTTTGTTTTTTGTTTTTGAAAATTAAGCTTATAAACACTACTTCCACTTATAAGTTTCTTTGTTTTGTTATCTACCATCGTTCCATGCTTTCAAAAACCAAATCAAAAGTTCTGAAAAAAAAAAAGTGATTTAAAAAAAAAAAACTTGTTTTTGTTTTTGAAATTTGGCTAGGAATTCAGATGTGTTCTTAACAAAAAGAAGAAAATCATTGTAAGGAAAAACCCTGGAGAAAACCAGCATAATTTTCAAAATCCAAACGGATATCAAACGAGGCTTGAATGTTTGAGAAGTTTTATAGTGGGCTTACCAAGGTGAGCTTGGAGAGATGCTCAACAGAGGGAGGGGTTCCACCATTGCAAACTTGGTTGAGTTCATCACGAACCTTGTGTTGCCAATTAGGGTTAGTGGCGAGCAACATGATGGTCCAAGTGAGCAAAAGAGCAGTGGTTTCATGGCCAGCAAAGAAGAAAGTCTTGCATTCATCCATTATCAGCTGCAAGTTCAAGCTGAATCCATCTTCTCTCTTCTTTTGCATCTCGTTCAACAGCATCCCCAACAAATCACTTCCATAGCAAGTGCTTCTTCCAATCTCCACACCATCTTTTCTGCTTTGAATGATCTCCATTAACAACCTCTCCACCTCCATTTTTAGTGACTTTATTTCTCTGTTGTATTTACTTGGAAAAAACCTGAAACAACAATAACTCCAAATCACCTTAATAAACTCGAACCACGATATACATCCTTACAAGTTTAAGGTATAGACGAATGAGACAGATGCTCAAAAAAAGATTATTAGAAATTGAAAAGTTTTAAAGTTTTCTCTATATACTATACTTCATAATCCAAATTTTCAAAGATAATTATATAAATCAAAAGTTAGAAGGTTAACATTTTGTCTCTCCATATTAAAATTTTTGGTTCCTCCTCTACAAGAAAAAGATTTGATCCCAAAAAAAAAAAAGCCTTTACCACTCTTTATCTTCAAGTTGACAAAAAAGAAAAATTGGGTAGGTCAAAATTTTACATTTTAAACCTCATTTGATAACTATTCGGTTTTTGAAAATTAAGCTTATAAACGCTCTAATTCCACCTCTAAGTTCTTTTGCTATGTTATATCATACCTTCTCCCCATGTTTTCAAGAACCAAGTGATCAAGTTTTGAAAACCTAACAGAAGTCATTTTTATTTTTTTTATTTTTTTTGAAATTTGACTAAAAATTCAAATATATATTCTTAACAAAGATTCGTCCTTCAAAAATCAAATGGGTTATCCAACATAACTTTAACTCTTCATATATATAATCTTTCAATCATGAAAAATATTAAGGAGGAATAAAATAATAGAGAATACATTAGACACGTACTCTTAGGTCATAATATTCGACAGTCATTTGATTTTTTTGTTTTTCATTTTAGAAAATTATGTTTGTTTTCTCGAATTCTTAATTAACCGATTTAAAAAAAAAAAACAAAAACAAGTTTCTAAAAGTTTTTTTTTTTTTTAGTTTTCTAAATAAAACGAAGGTAAATGGATAACAAAACAAAGAAACTGACGGATAGAGACAGTTGCATCCCTGGTGGTCTTACCGGCTACCGGGGAAGCAGAGGTGGCGGCTGGCTTGGGCGCAGAGGCGCTGAAGAAGAGTGACCATATGGAAGATTTGTTTGCCTTTGTCGGAGTTGGTGTCGAACTCAGTCCGAGAAATGATGTCGGCGGTGAGTCGCTTCATGTAATCGGCGATTTCGAACTCGGTCCGGCCCGAGTCCAACTCGCTCTCTAATGATTCCATCATTTTCTTAGTGCATTCCACCATGTACCCCGCATAGCTCTATTCACGTCATTACAAAAATCCATATAAAAATTCCAATTATATAATTACAAATATCAAAATTAATAATAAATAAATAAAAACAATTTTCTTTTTTCTTTTTTTTTTTCTTTTTTCCTTCACCGACTGATTTATTAATTTGTTTTTACATATGGGTCCTATCTTTTCTCTTTTTAACAGACAAAAGTACAACGGAACAATTTTGATTTGAACTTTGTCAATCTCTCTGTGTACGGTATGTTCTTCTAACAATTTCTAGATTTTACCCTTTATTTATTTATTTATTTATTTATAATTTGATTTATAGACATGATATGTCATTGTTTAGTTAATTAGTTAAATAGATGTATAATGATCTACCACCACTAAAATTTAAGATAGTTATGGATAGATTTAATTTCAATTCTCAAAAAGAAAAATTCTAGTCCCTTAGTTTTATGCTTTAGATTGTTAAATTATCAAAAATATTCCTAAACTACGGGGTTGTTTTTTATTATACTCCTAAACTTTCAAAATTTTCATTTTAGCCTTTAAAGTTTGAAGTTTGTTTCAAAATGACCCTTAAAAGACATTTTCCGTTAAATTTATTGACAAAATATGATGTGTTTACATGTGTTTTTATTGTTTTTTTTATTTTTCACGTATGTGTTCAAATCTATTCACATAAGCAACAATATATATGCAAACACGTCATTTTCTGTCCATAAATTTAATGAAAAATAGTCTTCGAGGGTCATCTTCAAGGACTAAAATGAAGCTTTTGAAAGTTCAAAGGTATAATTGAAACCAATCTCATAGTTAAAGGAGTATTTTTTATAATTTAACCTAAAAAAAATATTATTATTCCATTTATAGCTTATAAAACCCATTAAAAAGTTATTTAAAAATTTAGTAATCATCAAACACATGTAAAAAGAAAAAGAAATAATAATTAGAAAATATTTGACTACAAACTAGTATGTAGAAATCTCTATGCATACCACCATTGAAATGTTGACAACTAAGAGAGAGAAAAAAAATTTCTCATTTTCTACCATTCTCTTTCTTAGTTGTCAAGATTTTGATTTCTATATATTGGTATATGCAGTCAAGTATTATTCATAATAATTATCAAACCTCTTTCCATTTATGACTTTCTTTCTCGAACAGAATAAGAAACAGAAACGTTATCAAAGAAGTCGTAATCGACGGATAATAATGATGATGATGAAAAGACGAAGAGATAGGAGATGTGAGGAGGAAAGATGTACCTTGAGCTTGTCCCCCATAAAGGCAGGTGCAACGATGTGACGTTGATGATACCAATCTTCCCCATTTGCCATCAACAATCCTTTCCCTATGAAGTGTTTGGTTCCCTGTCTTTGCAGCCACGATTTCCCACACACACTGCTGTTTTTTGCCAATAGTTCTTTTATCAATTCCGTCTCCGTCAAGCACAGTCTCGGCTCCGTCCCGTTCCAGTAAATGAACCTCTTTCCTGTATCGTTCGGGTCCAAAAGCTTAAGTTGATAGGTTACTGCGTATTCGGATCATGTTTAATTTGTTTGGAGTCCAAACTGTGGGTAACATTTGAAAACTGAACTCCTAATTCATGTCCCACAAGTGTCCTTTGAAGACCTTAAAATTAGTTTGACAAACGTGACTGTGTGTAATATAATATAATACTTGAGAGAAAATGACGTCATGGATGTTACACGAGTTCAAATGTATAAGACTTCGTATTCTAATACTATGAACTTATGTAGGTGGTTTTATTTTTAAATTCAACATGTGGGTATTGATCGGGATATCCCACATCAAAATAATGAAATAGAGACCTCACAATTTATAAAGTACATATTATCAATTGAACAATACTTGGCTACATACCTATGTAAGTACCTCTTTACACACTACCATTAAAACATGGACAATTAAGAGACATGAAAAAAATTTCTCATTTTCTACCTTTCTCTCTTTTAGTTATTAAGATTTTTCTGGAGATTCCTACACACAGTTATGTAGTCATGTATTGTCTTTCTCAATCAGTTTTGAGATAAAACCTTATATTTATCTTATATGGCATTAGAATTAATGAAACCCAAAAAAAATGGAACCTCGTGTTTATCTAATAGTGGGAGATGGAAAAATTCGAACTTCTAATCTTCTGATTAAGTTATATGTCATCGAAGTTGACAATTTAAGTGGATGGTTATTGTATATTTAATCGTTTATTTGTATTCTTAACACCACAACGGATGATAAACAATAATAGTCATACCATATTGCTTTGTCCACGCAGTGTAATGGGGCAGCAGGCGATCGACGATGTCGTGATCGATCGAGCTCATGTCGGCTGCGGTGGATTTCGCCACGAGCGCCGCTACATCGAGGATGTTTCCGATCAGCGGCCGGGGCTCAGGGCCGCGAACGCCTTGCTTTGCCATCGTCTTCCTGATCCTCCTAGGGGTCAGCCAGTAGCATGAGAGAGTATCATATGCAATCTTTGCAAGTGATGAAACAAGAATCACTAAAAGCGTTGTTAGAAAAATCACAATCGCCATTGAAGATAAGAGGAAGCTTTTTTAGAGAGAGAAAAAAAAAGAGGAGAGAGAGAGATTGTTGATTTGTATATGAATGATGGAAGGAGCTATGCCAATTTATAATGGCCAACTCAGTTACCTTTTTTTAAAAAAAAAAAAACGTTCTGTTATTTTTTTTACTTTCTTTTGTATAAATTTTCGTTATACTTTTTCTTTGCATGTGATGTGATTTTTCCTTTTTTTTTTTTTTTAGTGCATAAAGAGGAAAAACAATTATGATTTTCGTGGTCAAATCTCCAAATATCTGAATTTAAATGGTAAGGAATTTAATTGCAAAGGTTCAGAAACTGAAGGAAAAAAAAAAGTTTGTTTTATGGGTTTCATCACAAAAATCCATAAAGCTTTTGACAGTCTATGTAAAAATTTCCAGTAATACGGTGGTACACACTCTTTCATTTAATGATATAATATTTTATTTCATGGGTCCCACACTATTTTTAAATAGTGACAAACAATGAAGGAAGGTAGTATGAAAAAATTTCTAGTATTACGGTAGTACATACTCCTTCCATTTTTATTTTTATTTTTTTTTTACAATAGTTGAGTACATACTCCCGCCACATGTCACTCAACTATTTTCCATACTATCGTAATACTAGAAATTTTTCCGACTGCTTATGCATGGTGTCATTGAAGTAAAATATGACAAAAGTAGTAATTTATTTTAGTTAATTTTCAAAATATCTATTTAAAATTATCCCATTTGTTTTATTTTGATCCCTCTAACATTATCGTTAGTTTTCCTTTAATTGTTTAATTAGTTGAGTAACGTGAATTAATTGAATAGGCTCAGCAACATACTAACGTGTATATGTTTTTTTTTTTTTTTTTTGACAATATGTGGAGAGGGGATTTGAACCACTGACCTTGTGGTTATCAATACAACTTTATATCAGTTGAGCTAATTATTGGATGTGCATTAGGAGATAAGATTATGGGATGGACATTTTTGGAGTTCTTGAATCCAAAAGAAAATCAACTAAGAAAATACTTAAAATCATGTCACAAAGGTCCGTTTGGTAACGTTCTAGTTTCTTGTTTCTTGTTTCTAATTTTATTAAGAAATCTAAGCATTTAATAACTATGTATGTTTCTTGTTTCTCATTTTTTAGAAATTAACACTCCCAAATTTTGTATAGAACTTTTGGGAACAAATAAAACTAGTTTCTTCTTTTTTGTTCTTGTTTCCAATTTTTTCCAAACATAAATAAGAATATAGGCTTATTATTATTGAATGTATAGGTGTTAGGGTCATGAAATTCTATTTTTCTTTATTAAAAATGAAGAAACCGAAACAAGAAACGAGAACTGTTGATGCCAAAATTTGGCCAAGGGACTCACCTGGCCTTCACGTGACATCAACGGTACATTTATTTGAATGGGGAAGACGTGGCCTGCAAAACAAGAGAAAACTAAGCACCGGTGGTGCTTGCTACACCGACTCCAATGCTTAAGTCAGTTGGGAGATCATAAAAGTGTGAAGCAAGTAAATAATAATATAGAGGAAGAAAATAGATACCAAGTTGAGTTGCCGGGTGAACCTCTCCTATTTATAGCTGAAATTAGGGTTTTCCCTCTTTTAGGGGAGTGAGTAGCCCGTGAGATTGATTTAGGCCCATTTGGCCTCCGTGGGCTTCTTTCTCCCCTAGGCTTCTATCATTCTGACTTTGCTATGTCCAAATTTACCCATAACAAGAACGTTACCAAATGGGCCCAAAGATGCCCGAATTCAATCTTGAAAATACTCGTAGTTAGCCACAGAAGGAAACAAGTCAGAAATACTCCAATTTAGCAACAAAACATTCAAATTCAACTAACTAAGATTCATCCAACACAATTGTAAGAATAATCAATACACACAAAAATAATCTCTAGTCAATTTATAAGAATGTACGTTGTCACAAAAATCATTTAAAAATAGAAACTTGTCTACTTGCTTTTCAAAAAAAAAAAAAAAAAAAAAAAAAAAAAAAAAAAAAACTTGTCTACTTGAGGATATCAACGACACTAATTATTTAAATATAGGATTTAAATTCTACCAGATATTCATGTGTAAGGTTTATATCAATGAAATTATAAGTTTAAGGTTAAATTCTCGACTAATTTAACTGCTAGAATCTCTAAAACTATATCTAAGTTCATTGGTAATTATTATGATTTATACCATCAATATCTCGATTTCAATGAATGATGAATGATAAAGGTGGAATAGACAAAAAAAATTTACCAATGTAAAGCAAAAATTTATGGTATTGAAGCCACATCAACGAGCCAAACTTTAATATATTTCAACTACTTCAGATATAATTCTCCATCAAGATACCAAATGTTCGAATCTCCCGTTCCATATGTTAAACTAAAAAAAAAAAAAAAGTCAAGTCAATGATTAATAAATTCTTCTTTATAAAAAAATTAGTAATAAATTCTTAGAAAAATATTATATTTTTAAAAAATATATAAATTTACAAATATTATTAAAAAGAAATGTTGTCCACAAGTTTTTCATTATATTTTGAAAATTGGCCTTTTTCCTGCAAAATATTTACATAATTATCCTAATATTTTTTTGTCAGATCGGTTGGTTGCAATGAATCTCAATAACTATCGTAAATGTATTTCAGCTTGTAGTTGTTCTGTTTGATATTAAAGAAAATTTCATTTCGTTTAAAAATATATATTTTTTGTTTAAAATTTTCAAATTAACTCCTTTGAGAGACACAAATCAACATTGCCCTTTTTTTTGTTGTCTAATTAGGTATATAAATACTTTTAAATATTGAAAGTGTTTAATTCGAATTTTAGAGTGGTAAAATAAATTTTTGACAAATTAAAAGAACTTTAGATTAAAAAAATCTTTTAAAATTTTTCGATAACCAAAAGTGGTTTAAGAAATTTAAAAACCAAATAAGAATAATACTTAAAGTGCTCCTAGAGGAAGCATATTTATCCGATTTTCTTTCATAAGTTTTTTTTTTTTTTTTGAAAAGGTAAATGTTTTTTTTAATAAAAGGTAAATGTTTATATCATAGATGTTTTTAAAAAGGCATGTTACACATACACTTAGTTGGATAGTTTTATTTGTTTTATTATTTTTCTAATTTTATTTTATTAATCAAAACGTTTGTATTTCTTCCTTTATTTATTTTTACTTTTTTTTTTTTAACAATTATTTATTTTTACTTCCAAGATGTTATGTAATTGGGTAAATTTTATAAAATTCCATTTTTAACAATTTTCACTTTAACATTAAAATGTTTTCAATAAATTTATATTTGTAAATTTTTTTGATAAATTATATTTGTAATTAATATTCAGTACATACTTGGGTTCATTTTGTTACTATCCTCTAATTTCCTTTCCAACCATTTTTAGTTCAATAGGGTGGAGCAATTTCACTCTTTAACGACAACTTTTTTTTTTTTTGATAATATGGAGTGGGAGATTTGAACCACATACCTCATGGTTATCAGTACAACTTTACGCCAGTTGAGCTATGCTCTTGTTGGCCTCTTGAACAACTTGAACATAGTTCAATTGGTTAAGGTATATACCTTCAACCAAGAAGTCAAAAGTTCGAATTGCTTTGCCCCACGTTAATATCAAAAAAAATTTGACGCAAAGCGTGAAGAAATTAGACGCAAGTCTTCAGGGCTCTGATACCATGATATTTTCCACTAATTGTGAAAAAATATATTCTCCATTAATTAAGAAGAGATACAGGGTGGGTATTTATAGTAACCCACAGAAGGAGAATATACAAAATAATAACTGAAAATAAACAAATCAAACTATACAAAGATATATCAGCCATTATTTGACAAATTAAGCGCTACGTTCATATTAGTTAACTGATTCTTTTTCTATCGTATATTTTCACAATACTTATGATGGTTTTATTTAATTATTAGTACATATATTTAAGCATTTTATACTAATTATGTTTAATATCTGATATCCAAAAAAAAAAAAAAAAAAACAAGTTTAATATATAAATTTTATTTTAATTTTTAACTCCAAGATTTTATTGACATTGTACACTAGTTGTACTAAAAAGGATTCACCATTACTCAATAAACTTTATGCATGTAAAATCATACTTAATTTATTTCAAAAGTTCTTCTCTTAAAATTTAATGACTAAATATAAACATAATTTAAAAGTTGATTAACTAAATTTGTAATTTAAGCAAGGGTATAAATGTTGGTGGATTTTGGCTATTCCTTTCCTCCAAAAATCTACCAAAACATAGGGATGGGGAGGGCCTCTTGGGGCCTTATTAGCTCCCAATTCCTAACTATGCCTTGTCACTCTATTTTCTTTTTTTTTATAAGTCAACAACATCATAACAAGTTGTCTACTATAGAGTATTACTTTCTCTAGACTTTAGAAGATTTTACTGGATATATGTCTGTGAATAAGTTTCTTATTACACTTGAAATTTTCATTGAAATGTTTTTGTCCCCATCACAAAAAGAAAAAAGAAAAAAAAATCCATTTTCAAGTAATATACATCAAGAGAGGAAAGTCTCACATGTGAAATTGATCACAATGAAACATGTGTTAAATTGTTTGATGAAGTTGTACATCTCTGTCAATTTGATCATAGTTCAACTGAACTTTTTTTTTTTTTGTGACAACATGTGGGGTGAGAGAGATTTGAATCTCTGATCTCTTAGTCGATGGTACAAGTTCCATGTTAGTTGACCTATGTTAAGAATCTTAAGATATATATCTTTAACCAAAAGGTTGAAGGTTCGAATCCCCACTCTCACATATTACTAAACTCGACAAAAAAAAAAAAAAGTTATACATTTGCCATTTTGAACAAAAATAACAATAGCATCTATGTAAGAATATGATGAAGATAATTAGTTGGTTTTTAATAGAATGGTAATGCATAATTATGATTTAGTTTACAATCATTTGAAAGCAATACATGATTTTGCTATCATATCCTTCATTTCTTGAGAAATCTCACTTTCATTTCTTAATCTCAAAACCCACTTTTGATTAGGGTTTGTAGTGATTTCTAATCAATAGCTACTCCACATCTTGTAGGCAATCTTGCTATAACTCATTTTGCAATCTTCATTCTTTCATGCGTGTGAATCTATGATATATGTGAGGCTATTAGGCTTGCTTTTCTATATGTTGGGTGGGATAATAAATATTTTTTATAGGTTACATTTAACTTAAGAAAAAAAAAAGGTGTCATTGGATTACCATAGAGGATTAAAAAAATATATTTATTAAGATTTACTTGCCAATCTAAGTGACAAGTCAAAAGAGGGGGAAAATAACAATCTAGCCAAATGTTGAACAGTTGTTTAGCTTCATAAAATTTAAAACGTTTAAAGTTTTTAAAGATGGTTTAGTCGACATCAGTCACTTCATTAGTTACCATCGAACACTTGTTTTAGTTTTTTAGACAATCAATTTCTTCGTTCAACTGAAATTGTTTTAGACAAGGTCAAAACTCATTTGAACCAATTTGCTCACGACGTATCTACTATATTACCTAAGAGAGAGAGAGAGGGATTCAAGTGTTTGTTAAAAAGGTAAATGAGAAAGCAAATCAATGAGGTAATTAAATTTGAAACATTGGAAGCTCCAAAAAGAGGAAATACTTTTTTTTTTTTTTTTTTTGCTTTCTTTTTTTAAGGGGGAAAAAAAAAAGCAAAGCATGTGAAATAGGAAAAAGGCATAATTGAGGAAGCAAAAGCAATTCACAGAATTGTTCATATATTACAAATTAAGCTGACATCCCTGATGTTGGCATGACCAAATGCATCCACAATCATGCATGTAACCCTAACCGAAAGCAACCAAAGATTTGCACTTTGACTTGTGTTTCACACCTCTACCTATAAAGTAAATGCCTCATAAATTTTGCTCCTTTTTTTCCCCTCTCTCGAATCTAAAATACGTAGATCTTAGGTTTTCGTTCAGCTTCTCGATCAAATAATCTGATATATTGAATGACGATGATTAATGAATGAATGTATTAAAACTATATTTGAACAGTGATGATTAATGAACCGATGCCACAAGACTGTATAGACAATGGTGAAGTTTGATGTGTATAATCGAGTTTCATAACTTTCAAGAATTTTGTAATTCAACGGTCATGTATGGCGGAAAGAAATGAGAAATGGAAAAAGATTTTTTTTTTTTTTTTTATGAGTCTATTCTTTTGAGTCAAAAGGTTAGAGATTTGTCAACAAAGGAGAGAAGAAAGTTGAGATATGGAGATGTGAATTTTATCTTTTGTTTTGGAGACCCCATGGGAAAAGTGAAGCTTCATGGAAGTTTAAACCTTTTCATGTTCCACATGAGATTTGGATATTGAAATCTTTATATAAACAAAAGAAATTTTTCGTGAGGGGACCATTTAATTGAAAAACAAAATCTTCCAAAAAAAAAAAAAATACATTTTAGTTATTCATCAAATTTTTTAACAAGTTTAGATATAATTTATTTCTATATTTTTAATTCAATTGATTGAATGGCCCCTAAATTTATGAAATCTTGGCAATTACTTATTTCGAGCTTTATGAAATAGTTGCAATTAAGTTCTACTACTATAACGCTCTTCTAAAAGTTTGAGGATAATTAAAAATAAGGATAAAATATACTTTTGGTTCCTAATGTTTGGGATCGAAGTCTATTTGATTCCCTAAGATTTTAAAGTTAACAGTTTTAGTGTAAGGTTGGAAAAAATGTTGTAAATGGACATCGAGTTAGAGTTGATCATCAATTGATTAATGAAAAATGATGTGGCATAGATAAGGTGGTAATTTTAAATGTTGTCTCGAATGGGTTTGTTTGTGGAACTCTGCTCATGGGATGAACGTCCTTGTTTTGAAGGAAAGAACCCCACCCCATTTGTTCATATTTGGAACGAATAAGGTTCATTAATGGATTCATTCCTCTAGATCTAGAACGCTTCATTCGTTTCCAAATCTAGAGGGTCGACACCAAGAGAAGTTCGATGATGAAAGGAGCAATGGCGCAGGACAGGCAAGCGAAGTGATGGTGCAGCAACTCAGTCAGAGAAGAGAGGAAGGCAGGAGAAAAGAGAGGGAAAGAGGGGAAATGGATGGAAGGAGAAGAAAAATAAATAATAAAAATGTCACGTACACCCGAATCAATAAAAAAAAAAAAAAAAATAGTAAAAGTTTTCACATCATTTAAAATTACCACATCATTTTACATTAGTCAACTCAAATCATTTACAACATTTTTCCAAACCTCATTGACAAAGTGTCCACCTAGAGATCAAATAGACACGAATCTCAAACCTCTAAGACCAAAAGTATTTTACCCTAAAAACCTCTCTTAATTCAAAGGCAACTTTTACAATTTTTCTTAACATTAGTTATTCAATGATTCATAATTCATTTATCCAAATTTGCCATAGATAAATCAAACTATTCAAACTTTAAGTTCACATAAAATTGCCAACAAGAGCACAGTTCAACTGACATAACGTTGTATTGATGACCACGGGATTTATGGTTCAAATCCCCCTATCTCACACATTGTTAAAAAAAAATTAAAAAAATTAAAAAAAAAATCACATAAAATTAGATGGTGATGTACTACTTTAACTGTCAATCAACATGGTTAAAAGATAACATAATCATTGTAATAGTAATTTGATAGACAATAAATTTAGTTGGTCAAAAATTCCTAATTCTTGGATCAAAAGTCAAAAACTTTATTAATTTACCTAGTCTTGATGATCTCTGAGTTTTCAACCATATGTCTATTTAATTCTTTAACTTCACAATTTTACTACTTCAAATAATCCTTCTACCAACCATTGTTATAGTAATTAAGATGTGTTGCTTGTGTGTCCAAACTGTGAATTATACATATATTCTTCTTCCCTTCCTTGGTTTTGGTGGCTAAGGCACTGATCAAATCATCAAACTACTACCTAGCAAAGACAGATCAGAAGAGATGAGAAATAGGTCAAACAAGAATACAAATGGCATCCTATTATGAACTACAGGCACCATTGAAGACTCTATGAATAAAGGCAAATCCAAAAGCAAATCCAAAGATATATTTCTTACAGAAAGAGTACCAAATGAAATGAACCGATCGTTTGGGTGGGCGTATCGTATCGTCCACACTTTAGTAGGAGGGCTAGGGAGCAAATCTAGCAAAAGTATATACAATAATTGGTGTAAACGGAAAAGCACTTTCGAGTGGTAATGTAGAAGTCACTAGAGATGTAGAACTCTAATTATTTCCTAAACTCATACTCTCACTGCACCTTTTTTCTAAGCTAAGTGGAATCGCATCATATTAAGCCATAAGGTCTGTTTTTTAAACTTTAATTAGTGGCAACAACATAAACCAGAGCAAGACAGACTGACAAGATTCAGCAACATGAGAGACTAACCAAACAAATTAAGAAGCTTACTCCATTGCTGCAGATTTAGGCCAGTGACGAGAAAAAGGGAGCCGTCTTGACATGTTGCTTTCGAAAAGGAATCTGTAGCTCTTGGTTGAAGATCTGAAACAGGTCAATTTTGAAAAAAGATGGAAAACAACTTCCTCCCCATCAGCAAAATTCTCCAGTTGGGTACTGGTTTTGTTTTGGAGACATACCAACAAGTTGATTTCATTGAATCCCATACATACCCTTTTTCTTTTTCCAGAAATTAGAAGAGAGATCTTCAGTTCCATTTGAAACACCGACCATAACGATCAATGGTCAACTCAGCATTAACTCCTACCAAGCTATATTCATTTAAATTTATTTTTTTTAAGAATTGCAAAGACGGCTTTCATTAAGAAAAAGGAAAGAAATGCCTATAAAAGAGATAGTCAAGAAAGTAACTCAAAGAGATGAAATTGGTGAAAAGAGCTTCACTGGAAGCTGTAACTTCATCAATTACCAAAAACTTGAACTACTGTGGGGCCGCTGGTCACGGTCAGTTCCCTCTGCTTAAAATAAGCACAAAAAGATATTCTATTCTTGGTTAAGAGAAAAAACTGTAAAGTCACAAGTATGTAACTAAGTTGAATACATTGCAAATTAATTAAGCTTCTGCTTTTCCATCAGTGGAACAGCTTTAGACAGCGTCCATTGCTTTATATTGGAGAAGACAGCGAGGAAGATGAATTGAGAAAAGCAAAGAAGCATAATTACCGCCTCAAAGAGGTAGGGATACCTCTCAGGAGGGCGCACCGCCAAGTAAACAACATGAAGAACAAGTGAACAAAATAGAAGACATCCAAATAATGCTCCCCATTTTCGCTGTCCTCGATTTGATGCATTGATAATAAGGAAGGTAAGAGCATAAATAGCTAGATATGCTAGAACCAGTTTGTCCCGGACTATGAGAGGAAATATCGAAAGCAATGCATAGTGCAGAAACTGTCCAAATAATGAAGGTTCATCCAGAGCCAACATGCTTGCAGGAAGAAGAGGCAGAAGAATAGACTTCTCATGCACTGTAATGTTATTTATGGGTGGTAAATTAGACTATCTTCATACTAAATATCATCCTAATTTGTTGAAAGTGAGGAGAGAGAGAGAGTACCTTGAAATGAGAACAGGTAGAATGAGAAAGAACTACATAGAAGGCCATATAGAAATCCCTGTTTACTTGGAGCACGAATCTGTTGAACCATGGAAGGTAGACAAGTAGACAGTGTAGCAGTGAAGCTGAGAAATTTCAGTAATTTTACTGGAAACAATCTCTTCCACTTAATAAGGACAGATGTGGTACACCAAAAGTTCGCCACATAATCTTCATATAATCCTCTCTCAAAGGGAGCAAGACGTGATAGAACCTAAGCCAACCAGACTTGAATTAAAATTCAAAAAACAGAATGGATGCTAACATTGTTTACAAACACACTCGAAGGAAAAAAAATCTGGATGTAAAATAATGTACTACCAACATGTAATATTGTATTGTTAGAACGGTTACACTAAAAATCTTAAGTCGTGTTTCATTCCTGTCTTCCTGGTCCAAAAATGCTTTCAGAATCCTCCAGGTTTTTGGAACTGAATGTACAGTGATTAAAACAAATACATACTCCAACTTTAATTTGATAGGATAAATATGACACCGGTGTGTTTATCATGCTATAAGGGGAGCATGCATGCAAGTAGCACTTTAGGGAGATCTGCTGAACTCTTGAACATCTAAGAAAGGGTTATACTCACGCTCTTTCGACATCAAACATTTAACAGTTGAATCCCTTCTTCAACCCAATTCTGTTGATCAAAAAAGACGATAGTTTGCAGTTTTACATTGATTACCAAGCCCTTAACCATGAAATAATTCCGGATGAATTTCTTATTCCGTTGTTTGACAAGTGTAGCCACAATTTTTTTCCAAGCTATACTAAGTTAGATACCATCAACTTCTGGTGAGGCTAGAGAATGTGCTAAAATGAACTTATGAGTTCACGAGGACATTATGAGTTTTTAGTAATGCCCTCCAGTCATGCAAATTCCCCATCCACCTCCCAAGCTCTAATGAACGATGTGTTGAAACCATGTGTACCTACGTTCCAAGAAGACATTCTGATGATCTGATCTATAGTTCATCCTTCAATGAGCATCTGGTTCATCTGTCTGGGCCTAGAAATAATTTGTCAATTAGAGTGGAGAAGTATAGTTTTGGCCAAAAATCTAGATTGCATGGGGCATAGAGTTTCTGGAAGGATAGTGAGCAATCCTTTAAAAAATTAAACAAGATTGACTCGGCCCACACCTTCGACCCTTCATGAGTTGCATGGATTTTTTAGGCCAACAAGGTATTATCGTAAGTTTGCGAAAGAGTACAGTATGTTTGCTCAACAACTAACTGAATAGCTCAAGAAGAACTAGTAGGTGGAATCCCCGGGAAGACATTTCAGAAGCTGAAAAAGGCCATGACGACTGTCAATATGTTGGTTGATCTACTGAACTTTGGGAAGGAATTTGCGGTTGAAACAAACACTTTGAGGTATACTCTGGGCGTTGTGTTGATGCAAGAGCAAAAACCTATAGCTTACTCCGCTCTATCTTCTCAAAATAAAGGGATGCCAATTGTGTCCCTATACAAAAGTAGTGGCATTATCTATTAGGCAATTCAAATTGATCGAAGGAATTTGAAATATGTTCTTGGAGCAATGTTTCGCATGTATGGGGCATCAAAGGAGCCTCGCAAAATTATCAGGATCTACTTTTGAGATAAAATATAAAATTGACCTAGAAAATATCCCAAATTTCCAGCAATATCACTCTTACTTCCATTACGGTGGTCCATGAGAAATATTTAGACAAAACTCAACAAGTGGAGGTTGGTCCTTTTTTATCACGTATTAAGCAGTCAGCAGAGGGAGAACAAGAAAGGTGTCCTCACTTCAATATAACTTCGAGGCAATTCAGATATAAAAATTGTTTGGCAATTCCTAATAACTTCACAAATGATACCCACTCTTCTTAAAGGGGTGTGAGATGACGTAGGTGGTTAAATATTTCATGGCCCAATATGACATTGATATGTCAACAGCAAGGCTCCTTCAACTTCTATATTACAATGGTCAATGGACTTTGTGGAAATGTTACCTATGCCATAAGACTCATATCATATGCGAAGGATTTTATACAAGTTACAGTTAACGAAATATAGCCACTTTATTCCTCCACGACATCCATATATGACTTCTCTAATAGCCAAAGTGTTCGTTATAGAAATGGTCAAGTTGCACAATATCCCCGAATCAATTGTCAATAGTTTCTGACAGGAACCACATTTTCATGAGCCAGTCCTAGCAAGAATTGTTCAAACTAGAGAGAGAGAGAGAGAAACCCTACTCTTAAGCAAAGCATAGCATACCATCTGCAAGACTGCAACCAAATAGCCAATCTGAGGTTCAGCAACTCGATGGCAAACCCCAACCCCACCTTCTCCCTCAACAACCCTTAATTCAAATTCATTATGGACGCCCAGTTTTTTCTATATCCCACAGTTGACCAGTTCTGACTGGAGAGATGCAACTTCCGATTATCTCAAGTTCCAACTTATTGAGAGCCCAACAAATCATGAAGGACCAACAAACGCAAGAGAAATGTTGAGTTCACAATGAGGGATTTGGTTTATTTGAAATTCAGTCGTACCATATAGATGGAAAACGAATGGATATATAAGCCCCTCCTTGTTACAGTTGGTACCCAGTGCTCAAGAGAGTAGATAAAGTGGCTTGTTAGCCAGACAAGTCAGACAACAAATGTTCATCCAATTTTTCACGTATCTCAACTGAAATTGACAAAAAGGGTTTTCCCTTCATCCATGTCCGTTGAATTGGTCCCTTCTGCAGTAGCAGGAGGGCACCCTACGAGCACAAGTCTATGGGGAGTTGGGGGTGTTGATTCACTGGTCTGGGCAGTGGATAGAGGAAACTTCAAGGCAACCAAATGATATTATCACACAACGATTCCCATGTAAGTAGAGAATTGGGAGAACAGTTTTGTAGGAGATACGCATGTAAGTAGAGCATTCTGGGGAGAGCCTCAAACTTCTCTAACGTCTGACGAGTTGTAATCTTATCTATTTCCACATCAAGCATATTACAGCCACAACTCATTGATTATTCTCATGGGAGAATCGCCTAATCCTACGATTATATGGTTTCTAAGGTAACTTGTAGGATATTAAATCCTATTAGATGGCCACCATGGCTTGATCTCATTCCCTCTAAGTCATTTACTATTTACATTAGTCCTTATTGACAGTTGAGGTAACCCATAATGATTATATCAATTGTCTATCATAATTATACTCAATGTTTCTTCAAACAGAAGAATGTTTTCAACTCAAGAACCAAAAGTTTTTAACCACCCGCTTGACAGCTTGTCAAAATTACTGTACACTCCTGGAGAATGCCTACCAAGCGAGAAGTTTCATCCACTAAAAGTATTCAACAATATATATTTATTTTCTGTTGACAAAAGATGTAATCGCTCCCCCACCCCCCACCCCCCCCCCCCCCCCCCACCCCGAGAAATTGAGCTAGGCTATAATTACACAAGAATTTATTGTACATTAGACACCATAAAGAAAAAGTAATTTGTGCATAGTATTGTGTAAAGATAAACATAAACAGAAGTTAAGAAACAATTTTGTGAAGAGTGAAGTTATCTTCTGCTACATGTGTAAAGCTAGAAGACAGGTATAAGTCTGCTTTAATATGCAATGAAGGACGTTATGTTGACACTTAAGGCAAACTGGCAAAGAGTAACAAATAATAAATGCATTATAGGACGTTTCTTTATACCTGCAAAATGGCATCAACTGAATGAACATATGGCAACCAAACCATAGCAAATGTCCCTAAGACCACCAAACCCAATTTTAACACTTCAACAATGGGGTTTCTACGCCTCATACATTTCCCCAAGAGATGGCTGAAAAATGCTGGAGCAAAATATGCGCTCATCTGCAAGTCATCAAGTAAGCATTAGTATTCACTCTAGTTATGGTGAGTGGTGACTACACTAAAATTTCAAACTTAAATTTAATGGTATCCTCACATTCATGACCTAGAAATTAGTTGGACAAAGTTTAAGCAAAATAACTGTAAAGTGAATTTAAACCTGCTGAGAAAATGTTATATATTTCCAGATATATATATTATTCATTTATTCTACTGAATTAATATGCCAGATCAAAACATAAGAAGTCTTGAACAAGCCAACAAATTGAATCATACATGTTATTGACATAAAAAAAAAAAAAAAAAAACCTCTACCATATTCATCACGCAACAAGAAGTAGATGAGTGCAAAAAATAAAAGATGTAATGCTTAAGGATGAATAACTTGAAACATACCTGCTTATGATTCAGAGCAAGAGTAAATAGGAAACTACCCACTAGATCTTTATCCGTACATATGGCAGCAATAGCTCCCACAGTGAGGCCCAAGCTTATACAGTTATACTGTGACAAAGGAGAAAAGGTGAAGAACCTGCATGCTTTCAAATTAAAAATGAAAAATGAGAAAGCACGTGGAAAACATAGCTATGCTAGTAAGTAGAAACCTGAAAATGGCCATGATCAATTAAGATGAGACACGGGTTGAGGAGAAGGATTGCAATTTGCCTTGCTATATCACTTTTACGGAAGCTGGAGTTACCACAAAAATATGCAAGAATAAAATAGAAAACTGCAGGAAAGAAAATCAGCACATCAGAGGATAAAACCGTCCATCTCATAAGTAGTTTTCTGCAAAGAAGCCAACAAGTAGTAAACTCAAAATGTAATAAAGTTTGAAGAAAAAAGATGAGAGTAATTGATTAATTAGAAGATGCATAATAGCATCATACCCACCCAAAATAGGATTCATAACCTCGAGAAGTAAAGAGTGAAACTGACTCTGAATCAAAGAACTTCAGAAATAGACCATGAATGTAACTCTGATAGGCAGTTAGGGGTGGATAATCAAGTCCCCAATAGTTGAGGTCATTGGTGGTACTGTTCAGATACCAGTCCTTAGCTGGAAGGTTGATGGTGATTTCCATCCAATGCCTCTGTGCCTCATAGTCGCCATACTTGGGAGGGTTGCCAGCACCAGAGTAAGGATGAAGGGAGACTGCCACTCGAACCAGCAAAGCAAACAAAGATATGGACAAGAAAATAGCTTTCACTCCTTTGTGAATCAACCACCAACAAGCATCATCAGGATTGTCCAAATTAACCTTGTTCCTCATGACCTTGCTTTCTTCTCCTTTCTCCATGGCTGACTTGTTAGAGAGTCTGCATAAAGAATCTTAAAGAAAGAAGTGCGTCAAACTTTGGATTCAATCCTAGTACAGCACCAAATGGCCAAATTATCACAAACATAATATCAGTTCCAACTTAGCCGTAATAAAGCCCTATCAATGAGTCTATTTTTGCTTTAATAACAAAGGAGGGAGATTATCTTACGGCCTCTAACTAGAGTGTCCTTTACAAGTATTTATGTAACTTTAGAAGCTTGATTGGGATTGTTTATCATAACCTCTTTTAAGGTGAGTTTGGGATGACTTTTAGAAAGGTCGAATCTACTTTTAGCCCTTTAAAAGCACTTCTCAAAACTTTTCCAGAGTTTAGTTAGATAATCAATAGTCATTTTGAAAATTCTAGAATGCTCTAAGTGCTTTCAAGAGAAGGACTTAATTAGCACTTCTTCTAAAGGTACTTATAAAAGAAATGTTTTCACTTGAAAGTAAAGTTTTGAAGTCATTCCAAAATCTTGCTTAGGGAGAGATTTCTCTTACCTTGGCCTTTAGGACGTATTCTCTTATTTGATGAAATTCTTGTTTTTTTATCATAAATAATAGCATTGGAAACCAACTGTTGTAAACTGATAGACAATGTTTTCCATATATAACATGGGGAGTTTTTTTTTCTTTTTAACGAGAAAAGCCCCCTGCAAAAATTAGCACTTCTATAATTTTACATGTATAACATGGGGTGTTATTACCAATACCTCTGCAAAAGTATTTTTCCTTGCTTTCTTTTTAGTAGATAGCATTACAAATATAGGGGTGGGGATTTGAACCTTGATTTTCAAGGGAGAAAAGGACACCAATGTCTTAACTTGAACTGTGCTCAAGTTGGCCAATTTATAGACATAAATAAATATTAGGTTGAATATAAAACATTATTAATTAAAATATGAACCTGTTTTATATTATAAATTTTGTATAATTATTATTTAACAATATCATATAATTTATAATACATTATATTATACATATTTTAATTTAACAAAAATGAATTGAGTTTATAACATGAAATATTATATTTATTAAATTTTTATTTTTTTAATATAATTCTACATTTTAAAATTTCAAATTCAAAATCTGGATACACCGAAAAGATAAAAATGTTGTATTCAGAATTTCCACTATTTGGATCACAAAATCCAAAAACGGTTTTCAAAAATACATATGTCGAATGCATATTCATTGAATTCAATGAATCTGAAAACATAAAGTAGAATCCAAATTGCATACCAAACAGACCCTTAAGTATTCATCTCTCTCACTAATCCATTTGATTTTGCTCGATGCTTTATGTAGACACAAGCTAAACGTCTCCTTCTTTCAACCTCTTCAATTTGTTCTCTTTCTTCCTCCCCAAAAAGACCTCTTTACTGTTCAGACTTTCAAATTGTTTGAATCTCCTCTTTTACTCATCTAAGCTCCCCTAAAGTGATTTTACTCCAACTCTAACTCCTCTTTCAAGTTTCTAAACTTTTCCATCTGCTTGAAACGTCACCTTCCTGCATTATCTTCCTTCCAACACTTTCAGCCTTCCTGACAAACTCAGGATGCTTCAGCCAACAATTTTTAAAGTAAAAAGGTATATGACCCCCATGAAACTTCCCTGTTTCAAGGCATAGGAACAGATCCAGATAAAATTCTTATTCTTTCAAAGGCTTTGGATCCTTTGAAAAGTTCTTCGAAACCAAAAGCAATCTAGTCAGTAGTTATCAGATGGGTTCATCCCTCATGTTTGACCAATGACCACACATACTTCACATTTTTCAAAAGCAGCTCTATCAATCCCAAAATATCAATTACGTTACAAAATTCCCTCATTCTTTTATTGTTGGATTTCTCATATGGCACCAGCTTATAAAATCTTCCCCCAAATTTCACACTACCTAACAGTAAGGTAACCAGCCAAGCCTCAATTTCCTTCCAAAGCTCCTTCTTTATCTGCAATTAACCGATCATTATCTGTATACTATATAAAAGTGACTATAAGGAGAGAATCTTAATATCCCCTTTAAGCCCTCCATTTTTAATTATGTCTATTTTACTCTAAACATTTTTCATAACTTTTTAAATCACATACATGTAGTTACAAAGCACATCGACGGCTCTTATTTCCAGTAAATTCAAATTATCATTGGTGATAGGGAGAGATTTCAATTTTCAAAAAAAAAGACTCGTTGTATTCTTCCCAACTATAATCTACAAATATAAATATGGTTAAGGTTGTTCTGTTGATCAAAACAACTCCTACATGCTACAGATTAAAAGAGAATTCGATAAAGGAGCCTCCACTTTTAATAACAATTTAAGAAAGGGCATCCATTTAACTATGGTGTGCGCTTTGCAAGAAGGAGCAAGAAACAACCAGCCATAGAGATCTAAGTTTTCAAAAGAAATTTTGCTAGACTATTTTAATTCTAATATCTGTGACCTATTGGTATATAATAGATTACTTCGGCTGGTTCTAGATAAATGAAGAAGAAGGGAGATGCTAGAAAATCCATGGTGGGCGGTGCTTTGGGAGATTTGGGAGAATAGAAACAAGGCAATTTCTAAAGAGACTACAGAGATATACAGATAATCAAAGCCTCAGTTGATAGACATATGCAGGGAATTAAAAGGCAGACAAGTAGCACATGGCAGTTCGAAAAGTCCCAAGTAGCACATGTAGCTAATCTGCTATTGTTATAAAAAGATCAATACAACTCATTCATTCTATCATCAGACAAGTCCTAATTTGTATTTTTCAAATGAGAAGAGAGACATTGATGGAGATTGGGAAAATCAGTGCAGACTGCTAAAGGGAGGCTGCGACGGCCCGGGCAGAAGAAAGACGGCGGCCGCAGCACTGAACCGGAGAGAGGCGGCGGTGGCACTGAGCTGCTGAAACGGAGGAGGAGACGGCAAGAAGAAAAAAAAAAAGGTGAAGCTCGTGAGAGTGTGAGAAAGATCAGAGGGTTCAAGGATTTCACTTTATTTGATTTGTTTTGGGATCTTTCAAACCCATAAACAGAACCTTGCTATTCGGTTACCCAATGTGCAATGCAAACCATGATCAATTCCCATTTTTTGCTTTCTTATAAGAAACACAAGTTGAAGAATCGAACGAAGATAATGGCTCAAAGCCAAATTTTCCTCATGGATTCAAGAACCCCCAGTACCAATTATTCATCCACTGCCAAATTCACTTCAATAAACTTATACTAGCATGACCTAAATCACAGAAAACAAGGAATGAGAGGAAGTTGAAGAATCGAACGAAGATAATTGCCTCAAAGCCAAAATTTCCTCATAGATTCAAGAACCCCAGTACCAATTATTCATCCACTGCCAAATTCACTTCAATAAACTTATACTAGCATGACCCAAATCACATAAATCAAGGAATGAGAGGAGGCGACGACGTAAATTATAAAACTGGAAAGAAAATGGAGATAAGTAGAGAGAGCAAAAATCAAAGAAATTGAAAATGGAATAAACATATAAACATTGAAAATCTCAATCTTACCAGTTGGTGGAGAGATGGAAGAATCGAGTAGAGGGGTGAAGCTTTAACTGAAAATCTCGAGCGGGTATTATGAACGGGGAAACGAGTGTAGATCGAGAGTGGGAATGGGGAAATTGTCAAAAATAACCTCATTCAGTTTTGGGTTTTCAAAATTGACCCACTATTTGAAAACTTGTTTTTTTTAACCTGCTGATGTCACACCTTTTTGTGCAATTACTAACATACCCTTCCATTGAAGAGGTCAAAAAAAAACAAACAAAAAACTCATTCTCAAAATCTCATTCGGCTAAAAACCCATTCCCAAAAATCTGGGTTTAATTCTTATTCGGCTTCCAGCGACTCCGGCGGCTCCTTCCAACGACTTCTTTGTGTTGAAATATGTTGGAGTTTGATTGAAGCTTGAGGAAGAACGAGTTTTCAAACAACAATTTTGAAAAAAATGGGTTTTTCTTCCCACAAGATTTTGAAAAAAATGGGTACTTCTAATCATTGATTGAAGTTTCTCTATCCATCAAAATGAAGTATTGATTTCTATATAAAAAAGGAAAGGAAGATGAACCTTAAAAAAAAAAAAAAAAAAAAAAGTAAACTCAGAAACGAAAGAAAAAAAAGAAGAGGAAGAAGAAGATGGAATAAAAAAAAAAAAAAAAAAAGGGGAATGGGGTTTACTGCCTTTTGTCCCGGTCACGTTCCTGGCCGCGTAGTTGACCGGGACAAAAGGCAGATTTCTGCCATTTGGTTTTTTTTTTTTTTTTTAAATTAAATTAAATTAAATTTAATTAATTAATTAAATTAAATTATTTTTAATTTCCTTTATTAGGTCATAAAAAATTGTGTTCAAAATTTCTTAATTAAATTTATATTGAAATTTGTGTTTTTAAAATTTGTTGGTTTGTCGGACGAAAAAAAGTTTTTGTTGAATTTTTCTTTGTTTCTTTTTTCATATTATTTTCCACATTTTTTTCTTACTTCTTTTTCCTTCTTTTTTTTTTCCCCAATATTTTGCAAAAAAGTGTTTGAAATTTCTTGGTTAAATTTTCTTACGAGAAACGAATGAATAAACTCTAAAGAAGAAAGAAAGAAACATCAAATGAAGAAAAAAAAAAAACAAAAAAAGATCCTATGGGTTGAAGAATCCCCACATGAAAACAAACCCATGGCTACTAAATAATGGAAAATCTTGTGTTTGTGTTTGGACAATTAGAGAAAGATAGAAAATAGGAGAATGATCAGAACTTTGTGGTTAATTTACAAAGAAGATTTTTTTTAAAATAAAAAAAAAAAAAAAAAAAAAAAAAAAAAAAAAAAAACCTTCTGAAAAATTTCTTGGTCAGTTTCCCGACCAAGAAATCCCGGTCGGGATTCATAATTTCCCGGTCGGGATTCATAATTTCCCGGCCGGGATTCATAATTTCCCGATCGGTATTCATTTTTTTTTTCCAGATTTTTGTAAAAATATCTTATACAAACCCCTTGTTATCTAGAACATGTAAAATCATCCTCAATTTTCAAAAAAACGTTGAAGATATTAAAATTTTGAAGTGGGTCTATCCATTTGTTTGATTTCACGTCTTTGATTTTATTTTTTAAAAATATTTTGTGGGTCAAATGATGTGTTGATGTTTGAAATTAATTAGTTGAGTTAGTTGGTTGAAAATTTTAATTCTTATCATTAATGAAAATGGGAAGGATAAAAATGACTTTTCACATCGTGGGTCCCACTAAAAAGTAGATAGTTTTATATAAAATAGGTTAAAAAAACAAGTTTTTAGAAACTAGGTCAATTTTGAAAACCCAAAACTCATATGGGTTAATTTTGACAATTTCCCAGTGGGAATCGAGAGGGAGAGGGCCATGAGTAGAGAGAGATTGCTTGAAATTGCAGTATACACTGACCAAAAAAAAAAAAAATCTTAAATTACAAAACCTCAGACCTCTTAGTCAAGGGTAATGTCAATTACCGCTGAGCTCGCTTTGACCTTTTAAATATAGTTTTAATTTATCGCTAAAGTGACCATAAGTCAAATAAAACCTTTTTTTGGGTTTTGTTGAGATGGCATGAGGGTGCATGCATGCAAGACAATGTTCTCCGAGTTCGTGAATGCATTCATAGGTCATTTGATGTTTAGGCATCGACAATGACCTACGAAACATTGTTACGACTTTTTCTTTTCTCTAAATAATAAGGTTTAATAGATTTCTCTAGACAATTTTGTACGATACATAAGTTTTATAATTCATTGAAAGTGTATGAGAATGCTATTTTAACAAATTATCAAATAAAAATTAATAAGGTGGTAAAAATTATAACATTTTTTCAAGTTTAAGGTTAGTATTGCAACAATTGTCTAAGTTTAGATTGCAATTTGATGAAATTGAAAATTTACAGTAAACTTTGATACAACTTGATAAGTTTAAGTGGTAAAAAATTATTTTTCCCCTATTTAAAAAAAAAAAAGAAAAAGAAAATGATTTTTCCCTCCCCTCATTTTAGTTTGGTTTATATGATTTAAAAATTTTGATTTAATGTGTGGTTTATGTTTGGTTTTAATTTAATTTAAATAGTTTAAAAAATGGATTAAATTACAAATTTAGTCCTTGAACTTTTAGGTTTGTGTCTGAAAAGTCCTTTAGTTGCAAAAAGTTTATGGTAAAAAATCATTTTTTATCCGAACTGTTATGAAACTAACAATTTAGTCTTTACTTTATTTTGTAACAATTTAGTCATTATAATTTAAATTTTGTAATAATTTAGTCTTTAAACTTTAGTATGTAACAATTTAAATTTTTTTAAAAAAAAAAATAAAAGATCATGCATTAAAAGAAATTAACCGTTTTTACACCTACCCTCATTTAAGAGGGGGAAAATCCAAAAGGGGGGATTGGGAGCCTAGAAAAAACGCTCCTCTTCCCGCGAGATACATTCACCATCGAAATCGCCTGCAACAGAGGGGAGATCCGTGGCTTTTCTCGCAACACAGTGCGCGACTATGATCAAAAAACGACTACAATGTTGAACGAGCTTGCAGCAATGGCTTTGATCTACTCGGTGAAAGTCTTCACCTCCGAATTGCCTTCCACTTTTCAGATAATGATATTGATAACTTCAAGGGCATTAGATTCTACTTTGAGGAAGATGGATCGCTGATTGCAGATATCATAAATCATCTTTAACGCCTCAAGAATTGCTTTCGCTTCCAGTAATTTCACTGACCAGTTTCTATGAATTTGTTGCATTCTGAAGCAGATGAGGGATCCTTCCGAGTCATGCACAATCCAGCCCATGCCTCTTTTTCCTTGCGTCTCGTTCCAGGTCGCGTCGGTGTTTAATTTCCCTTGACTTCTCCCATTGAGCTGAGGCTCCCAATTCTTCCTGGAAGTTGGTTCTTGAGGTTAGCCTCTTTCCAATCCCTATGCTTTTCTCTATGCCTTGGAATAAAATCTCTGACTGTTGCTTTTCTGGTTACTGGCTGCACTTTTGTTGCCAAACATCCATATCTTCCACAAAATATTGGCTCCAATGGACATTTCCTTTTTGCTGAGGTTGTCCTCCATCCACCGCCAAAAGTCTTTGGTTGTCCACTGTGCCCTGAACACAGAGAAGAGTCGGTAAGAATTTGGGATAAACTTAATCCATCGTTCTTTAGAAATTTTACAATCCTACATGAGATGGATTAGGTGTTTCCCACAGACCTCGTGATTATTGGTACAACTTTATGCCAGTTGAGCTATGCTCTTGTTGACAATTAAATTTTGATTTTTATTATTAAACGATATAGACTTTGTAGCTTATAAACATATTAGATTTTTTTTAGTACATCAACATTTGGGGATGGGGGACCAAAACTTCCGACCTCTTGGTCGAAGGTACAATGCCAACTACCGTTGAGCCATGCTCGTTTTGGCTTATAAACCTATTAGATTCCTAATTAGTTTATTGATATACCTATGTAAGAAATTCCATCAAATCTTAGCGATCATTCTCACAATAAGGACTAAATTGTTATAAGTTTGAGAGTACATAGACTAAATTGTTACATTCTAAAGACCAAGGGGTAAACTTAAACAAATTTGAAAGTGGACTAAATCAATACAAAAGAAAGTTTAATGACTAGTTTCAAAAAAAAAGAAAGTTTAATGACTAAATTGTTACTTTCATCAAAGTTTAGGAACAAAAAGTGATTTTTAATCTAAGTTTATCAAATGAGACCTATAATAGATCTATGAATTTCAACTTTGAAGTGATTATCAAATGGGACCTAAAATATAAGTTTGTACTCGAGAAAAAATGAAAAATAAAACAAAATAAAACAAAACATAAGTCAAACAAGGCAATTTTATTAAAAGAAAAAAAGAAAAAATGATCAAATATAACTATTTTTTATAACTCAATTGGTCAAAACTTTATATTCTCAACCAAAAAGTCAATTTTATTTCCATCATAGTAAGTTTTTCTTGTGATTGACATGTATCCCTTGACCAAGATTTTTTTTTTTTTTTTTTTTGAAAAGTTAATGATAAACTAACTATAGAAACTAATTTTAAGATTTATGAAAATACAGAGACTAAATTTGGACATGTAAGGACAAACTACATGGATCAAAATAATATTTTAACATTTTTATTAAAAGAAGTCATAAATCAAACACAAACCTCAAATTTTGATCTCCGTTTAAGCAGTTGCACTACAAATTCTTGAGTTCGAGTCAAGTCGAAAATTCGAGTCACGCTTTCTCGACATGAATTAACAATGAATTTGTCAAAAGAGAAATTAACGTACTTTTTGATTTGTTTTGATGAGGAACAAATCAGACAATAAAAAGACAATTGTTTCCGTGTGGGATAGGGACCATTCTCAACCTTTTCTTTGTGCCCACACTTTTTTTTCTAATTAATTCTTGCCTTTTGTTTTCTTTTTCTATAAAATTAATATATTTTCTTTTAGTTTAATTAACTAAGTTGTTACTAATGGAACTTTTTAAATCAATGCTAATTAATGTGAATGCAATATACCAAACCTTTAAAAAAATAATAATAACTAAGTTCTAGGGAAAAAAAAATTAGTTTACTATTGTTCTAAAAAAAATAGTTGAAAACATATATGGATCGACTAAATAGTGTGAACTTTCAAATTAAATGTCAACACGAATATAACTCAACTGAGATGAAGTTTGTACTAATGACTAAGATGTCTGTAATCCACATCCCCCACTTCATATTGTCAAAAGGAAAATATATATATATATATATATATATATATCAAATTAAATCCACAATTTTAATACCTATATCAAAATAGCAATTTTACTTTTTTCCAATGAATTTCCTTAAAAAGTTCAATTTTTTCTTGAGGGAAAAAAAATTGAGTAGTGCTTTTAAGTGAAGCGTTTTCTTTCGAAATTAATTAAAACACGCTCAAGTATACAACAAAACAAGACGAAGAGTCCAAGAATGTTAGTTTTTATTTTTTTGCAAAATAAAAAAAAAATACATATTTCTTATTAGTTAAAAGCACTTTTCACCAAGCCAAAACGAGCAGGTAATTGGCATGTACCCTCGACCATGAGTTCAGAGATTCGAATCCCTCCACCTTCAAATGTTGATGTACTTAAAAAAATAAATTAAAAAAAAAAAAAAAAAAAAGCACTTTTCACCAATTGAATTAGTTGATTAAAGAAGAAGCAATTCATAGACACAATACCTCAGAAGCTTCCCATTTCCAAATGGCAATGTTATTTTCTAGACCAGCCAAAGCCGCCCGTCAATGCAACCCCACGGTCAATTCTCTTTGGCCCATTCAAAACCTGGAAATTTCACTAATCAAAAGCTATTTCAAAGTCAAAAAAAGTACATTTCATGCATTTGAATCTGTGAAGATGGAAAAGTTTAATTGTCTTCCCTATAAAACAGATGTATTCTCAGCAACCAACAACAAAAAAGTACCTCATTCAAGAGCTTCCCACAGACAAACAAGCAGCAAAAAGAATCATCAGTTTAAGTTTTTTCAATAATGGGAAGGAAACTGGATGCTCTACTGGGAAGGAACAGATATTTGAAGCCTTCCAAGTTCAAGGCCCTTGCTAATATGGCCATTTCCAGGACTGCCATCCTCAAGAACCAGCACCGAGCTCGCTGCTCGCTTGCCCGGGCCGACGTTCTTCAGCTCTTGAACCTTGGTTACCAACACCGCGCTCAGCTTAGAGTAATTTGCTTCTCTATCTCTGAACTCAATAGTTCAGCTCCTTTTCTTCTGTCTTGTTGTGAGTATAATTTGCATGCTGAGCTTGGATGTCAATGTGAATGAACAGGTTGAGATTGTGATTAAGGAGAATAACATGTTGGATGCACTTGGAATGATAGAGGATTACTGTTGCCTCCTCATTGAAAGAGTGGCTCTTCTTCAGATGAACAAGTAAGCTTCCTTCGTTTCGGTTGAATTTCAACCTTCATTTTTGTCGACACCGCTGAATGCAGACTTTTCGAAAGAATCGAAACCTTTCCTGATTCTCTTTCTGCTCAAATGCAGGGAATGCCCTGGTGAAGTGAAGGAGGCGATATCGAGTCTGATCTTTGCGGCTTCAAGGTGTGGAGAGTTTCCAGAGCTTCAGGAGATTCGTCGGATTTTCGAGCTGAAATTTGGGAGAGAGTTCGCCAGCAGTGCCGTTGATTTACGCAACAACTGCGGAGTTAGTCCCAAGGTGAGTTTGATATTAACTGCAAGAAAATGATTAGTTGCCTGCATATTATCATCTTCCACTCAATAGCCACAACTTCCATGTTACAGATGATCCAAAAGTTTTCAACAAGGCAGCCCAGCAGTGAAACTAAACTCAAAGTGCTCAAGGAAATTGCTTCTGAGAATGGCATTACTCTGGATTTAGAGGAAGAACCTACAGTAATCATCAAGGTAAGGAAATTTCAAACAGCAATACAAATGAATGTTTCAACTTTTTAAGTTATCTTTTTAGTAAAATTCCATCCGTTAACTGCAGGAAAAGCTAAACCAGAAGCTGGAAGCCAAGAAATCAGCAGACATGGATAATCCTGAAGTCATAAACACCACAGATAATCTACATGAAGTTGTTATAAGTGACGAGTCAACACCGGAATCGGTGAGAGCAAAGAATTTTAAAGATGTAGCTAGTGCCGCTCAAGAAGCCTTCCAATTCGCAGCTTCTGCTGCATTAGCAGCTAAAGCTGCAATCGAGCTTTCAAGGTCTGAATCACAGGATATTGATACAGATCATGATGAAGATGCCTCTCAACTTCAAAAAAGTGAAAAAATCTTAGATTTGAACAGTTCTCATGAACCCAAGCTTAACATAGAAGAAGCTAGCATACCTTCCAGTAAGATTGACCATTCAGATGATTTTAGTTTCGAAAAGATTCATCCTGTTGAACTTGAAAGTTCCAGTTCAGAATGTGAAGATGAAGACATAGCAGAAAGCAATCAAGAAGAATCACCAGAAGAACCTGTCAAAGAAAGTATATCATCTGTTCCAAATTTGGATTCAGACACAAATTCAATCTTTCACAATGAGCCAGAAAATGGCAAGTTAGTCAGTAAAGGAGATGAGGTTGCCAGTAAAAATGAAAGTTCAAATGAAGATATCAGAGTTCATGAATCGAAGTAAAGTTCTTGCCAAATTTCAAGTGGATTTTTCTAAAACTCAGGCTGGTCACATCACATCTAGATGGGAAGCAAACACGAAGGGTACAATCAATTTTGCTAGGCTAGACATGTAAACATTATTATTGTTTCAAGTTTTCTATCTGAGTACGATACATTTATACAGTTGAAAATAATGTAAGTAATGCTAGAATAACGAAAAAAATCTTCAGTTTTGCAAACTTCTCTTCTATTTACTATTCTAACAAGGTTGTAGATAAAAATGGATCTTTGAAAAAAAACACAAGAAAACTTACCCGAAGGATGTAAGCTGATGAAATCGGTGAATTTAAGGATCAAGGCTTATTTTACTTGGGGTTAGGAAGCCAAGCATATAATTGTTAATCCTGCAAGTTACATAACCTATCTTACTTAAATCTAAACTTTAAAAACCTACCTTTTATATTGAGTTCAACAATACATGAGAAGAAGATTCGAACTTTTTACTTTTTAATCTACGTTACATTGTCTAAACCGGTTGAACACTATGCTCAAGTTGGCAACACTCACATTTTATACTACCTTTATATATATAAAGAACCGAACTTTCATGGAGAAAAAATAAAAGAATTCTAGGACATCCAAAAAAAAACCAAGTCCCAACAAAATGGAACCCAACTACAGAAAAGGTTTCTAATCAAGCAAAATGAAACCTAACGGATAATTACAAAAAGCCTTGGAAAACTGAGGCCCATAGCGAAGCATAGAATCTGACATTGATACGTACATATACAAGTTCATATTTCTATAGTATATTCCTTTGTACCATCCAAATATAGATTACACAAGATCCAAGTTTCCCAACTTTGGGTTTATGGTTGTTAAAACTATGAGATAAACATCTCATTACAGCTCCAAACTATTACAGCAAATTTTTAGTGTAACAAAATCCTTGAACCTCTCAAAAATTTTCCAGGTAGACGCATAAAATAACAGGTTTGCACATTCACCACTATGAACAAATTTTTCAACGGAGAACTGTAGATGGCTAGCATAACCAACAAAATATACAACAAAGATGAGTCATTTATTAATTATAAAATTACTTTAGAACATAAGAAAAAGGACATGAGAACAGCCGTAGGATTCAAGAATAGTCACAATCTAAGACCACTATCAAAAAATTTCCGAAACTTTTTACATTTGAGCTTAAGCCAGGTTGCCACCACCCTGCTGCCACAAATTGATGATGTCAGTTGCCTGATTAAGAAGGATAATCATCTGCTTCTGAGAAATCCAGGGCTTGCTCTCAAGTAAAACTTTGAGCTCTTCCCATGCATCTTTTCGAGGCCAGAAGTAATATGGGCTAAGAGGGATAGTTCCATGACCAGGAATCATCTGATCAAGTGCAATACCAATGTTCTTCTCCATCCATATGAACTTTAGCACAAGCCTTGGTTTTTCCATCGGTTTCACAACCACTCCAAGTTTCTATAACATCAAAAAAAACAATGAATGTTTGATTTGTAAGAGGCCTTCCTGATAAATCTATTATGCTCAATATTTCATTTGTACAAGCAAAGGGAAACTATAAAATCAAAATACAAGTACTGTTTTTATTGTGCTTCATAAAAAGAGTGAGAATAACAAAGAGATTCTCGCTGTTGTGCTTACAATATTTGATATCAGAGAGGATACTGTCTCTAAGACTCATCACCTTTTGTAGTTGAACAAAACACACTTTATGCATACCAAGATTATTACAACTCATTCCATCACAAATTTTAAACGTAGATTACACAAACCCAAACTAGACCTAGGCTAATTAAAACAGCAAGCAAAATCCCCTAAAGGGATGGATGAAGGGAGGTGGAAAAAAGAAAAGAAAAGAAAATCCCACATATACATTGTCCTTAAAGTTATAGTAGAATTGAATTCTAAACTTAAATAGTCGATGAAATTAAAATCTTTCAAAATCAAACTATAAAATTGCTCAAAGAGCAACAAAAAAAAACACTTAAAATTCAGAAAAAAAAAAATCAAATTCTAACTACTATATTCAAAACTCGGTGATGAAACACCCAAACCAGCCACAAAGTCTAACAACCAAACAAATACTCAAATCCAACAATAAAACATCAAAATCCAACCAAAACAAATGCTCAAAGCAACAATAAAAATGAGCATTCACAAAACTAACCCCATCCCAATTCCTATCACAAGAACGCACAGACATAACCAAAAACCTAGAGGAAATAGCAACTCAACCAACAAGGAGTATTAGTTCGTTATTTGTTCAAATTTAAGGTTTAATTTCACGAAATAAACATTTTAAGGTCAGATTTGCCTCAATCATCCAACAAGGAGTATTCTCACTAGAACTTATCTTCGATGTTACTCACAAAATATCATGTCTCGCTTGATAACCATTTGATTTCTAGTTTTTGTTATCTACCTTTTTCCATGTTCTCAAAACCAAGTCAAGTTTTCAAAACTAAAAAAACATAGTTTTCAAAAACTTGTTTTTGTTTTTTGAATTTTGCTAAGAATTCAAATGTTTTAGACAATGATGAAAACTATTGTAAATATTCAAAAACCAAATAGTTATCAAACGGGCCTTAGTAATTCGTTTATACCATAATTTTTGTCATAGTTCTAGAGATGAAAACACTACTCGACAAACCAAATTAGAATGAACAATACACAGCCGCATAGTGAGCAATCGGGTCTCAAAATAAACGGAACAAGCACATGACTACATGAGAGATAGAGAGGGAGAGAGAAAGAGACCTCCTTAACAGAAGAGGCCTCGGAGTCGGAATCATCAGCGACAAGCGATTCTGCAGCGGCTTCAACAGCTTCAGCGGCCGCAGCAGAAGCAGAGAATTCGAAAGTTCTGAAGTTTTGGCGCCTCAATTTCAATCCAGAAACAGAATGCAAGTCGGAAATGCAGGAAGAAGTGGAAGACGAGGGAGAGGATAAAGCGGCGGTTCTTTGCTTCACAGCAAAAGGGACTTGAAAGGGTTTAGAAGAGGCGCTCGGAGAAGGGAAATTGGAGGTATTGAAGCAAAAATTGACGTTGGGCTGAAGCTGAACTGCCATGGATAACATCATAGCGACTGTGTTTTGAGATAGAGAGAGATTCAAGAAGAAGAAGAAGAAGAAACTGTAATCTGCATTTCTTCTTCATCGAATGAGCTTGAAGATAAGACGGGTCGGGTCGGGTCGATCAAACGAATCATAACCAATTCAGTGAAAATTATAGGCCCGCCCCAAGCCCAAGCCCAAGCCCATACCAAAGGATTGGCTGAGCCCAAATTCAAAGTCCAATGAGTTGGCCTTTATATATACATTCTCCCATTAACTTTTTTTTTTTTTTGTTAAACTAAAAATTTGAGATTTAATAGTTAAAAAGATACTTGTCCATTTCTTAATTTTTTTAGATTTTATTTAAGGTGCGAGTAAAAAAAATCCAAAATAGATAACAAAAATGTAAAGCCGAGATGATATAACTACACTAGAGAAATAAGTTTCTAAGATGTGACAATACAAGATGCTAGAAGGCTTAAGAGTATGAAGAAAGCGAATGAGATTGAAAGAGATATCTTAATTATGTTGGAGGAAGTTTTAAATATATTGAGAGAGAAGTGTTATTACATTTGGTAAATTCATCTAGACTTCGTTCCTGTAAACATGTGTCATATTTTTTACAAAATCTTTTATAGCCCTACACTACTCCCTATATGTATGTTTATGTATACTAGGTCTTTATATGAACTATATTGGTTATTTGTGAAAAGATCATTGGTATCAAAAGAGTGGACTCTCTAGACCAATATCTCGGCATGCCTTCTCAAATGGGTCGAAACAAGAGAAAGATTTTCACAAGAATAAAAGACAAAGTCAGGAAGGTCCAAACGGGTTGGAAGGAGAAGATCTTTTCCCTTGCGGGAAAAGAAACTCTTATCAAGGCCATTGCGCAGGCGATCCCGATCTACACCATGAGCTGTTTCAGGATTCCTACCAGTATATGTAAAGAGATCGACAAAATGTGTGCCAACTTCTGGTGGGGCTCGAGAGGGGAAAAAAACAAAAGTCACTGGATGGCTTGGAAAAAGATGTGTTTGAACAAGGAGATCGAGGGTATGGGGTTTAGAGAGTTATCTAATTTCAATCAAGCCATGCTCGCTAAACAGAGGTGGAGAATACTCTAGAACCCCGATAGCCTTCTCCACAAAATCTTGAGAGGAAGATATTTCAAAGACGGCAATTTCCTCAATGCCCCTTTGGGTCATAACCCATCGATGTCTTGGAGGAACATTTGTTGGGGTCGAGATCTCTTTTACAAAGGCTACCGTTGGAAGGTGGGAAATGGGAGCTATATAGACATTGGGGAAGATCCTTGGATTGCTAGAGATGGAAATTTCTCCCCCTTGGTCTTTGACAGCGAGCTATCGGGGCATAAAGTAAAAGACCTTATCGATGATAACTACAACTGGAAGGAAGATTTAATTAATCGAAGCTTCAACGCCTAAGACAAGGAGGGTATTCTCAACCTTTGGGAGGAAGATCTTCGAGAGATGAGATCATATGGGGCAAGGGCAAAAAAGGCATTTTTACAGTCAAATGTGCGTATAGACTTGCCATGGACATCAGTAGGGATCAGGAAGCGACTGCCTCGGACCAGAGCTAAAAGAAAATGCTTTGGAAATCGTTGTGGAAGACAAAAGCTATCCCTAGAGCAAAGAATTACGCATGGAAGATTCTCAACGATATCATCCCAACCAAATCAAATATTAAGAAAAAAAAAGGGATTGATCTAACTCCTCTTGCTCTTTATGTGGAAAAAAAAAAGGAAGAAACCTCTAGTCATCTTATATGGGAATGCAAATTCTCTAAGATATTTGGCAAGTTCTAATACCTAATTCTCTCCCTTTGTTTTCTATTTGTAGGGAAGGATGGAACCCTTTGGACTTCTGGCTATGGCTGACAGAGAATCTAGACAAAGAAGACCTTGACAAAGCAGTGATCATAATGTGGAGCATATGGAACTCAAGAAACAGAAGAGTATCAGACAAAATCTGTCCAGGCCAGTCCAAATCGCAATTTATCAATCTGAATATCTCCCAAATTCAAGATTTCATCAGAGAACAATTAGAAGGAAGTACCTCCCCTTTACCTCCATCGCCGCCGAAGAACGCGGGGAACCATCCAAGTCAAGAAGCTTGGCGGTTTCCAAACTGCTGGAAATTAAATTCAGATGTCGCCTGGTTCGAAGATATCGGAATGGGAGGCATTGGATGGGTCCTTCGTGACTCCGATGGGTCCCCAATTTCTTTTGGCCTGAAGCAAATCAATCGGAAAATTAACATGAATTCCATAAAGGCGTTAGCTATATGGGAAGGCCTCACCTGCATTTCCGGCTCTGTAGGTGAAAATCATCTGCACCTGATTGTAGAATCCGATGCAGCAAACGTTATCAATCTGATTACGGGAAAAGGCTTGGACCTCACGGAGATTAAAAATATCGTGGAAGCCATTGATTCCCTTTCCTCGAAGTTGGCCAATGTTGAATTTGGTTATTGCCATAGAAATCAAAACACAATAGCCCACTATGTAGCTTGTTTTGCTTCTAGATTTTTTGTATCCGGGGATCAGGGGCTATCTCTTAGGGGGATGGGCGTTTCTTTTGGACCCCTGTTTCCCCTCTCTGGTTTTCCTCCCTCCTTTTTTTTGGCGGGTAGTTGTAACGTTTTTCCTTAATTAATAAAGTCTTTATTTCAAAATATATATATGAACTATATTGGTTATTATAACACCGTAAAGTTACTCAAAATTAGTCGGTCACAAACCAATGAAATGAACTGAACAAGCTTAGCTCAGCGGTAATTGACATGTATTCTAGACCATGAGGTTAAAAGTTCGAATTCTCTCACTCCAAATGTTGATAAGAAAAAAGAATGAACAACAGAGATGTGTTCAAACAATTCTCAATCATGGTCGGCACAACACAAAATTGGAATTTTAAGAATTTATTAAAAACTTATTGAAAAAGGTTACCCCTAATGTGTTCCAATTCCAATAATACCACTGAAAAAGTTTAAAAGATATCCATGATATCCATAGATCCATAGATTTTAAAAAACACGTTAAAAGATACCCTTACAAAAATACCCAATTGAAAAAGGTTCTTCTTCCTCTTATCTGCAGATTCTCTTTCGAAAATGAATGAGAGAAACTTTGGTTACTGTTCTCTTTTTTTCAGAGTCTTCAACTCCATCCCACTCTCATTATTATTCCCTTTTTGCTTTTTACAATAGTGGGCACATCATTTCTGTACCCTCCACACTTCCATATAAAGCAAAAGAAAGAAAAAAGTTAACCCAAGATGCCATGATTACCAAAATAAAGGGACTTCAAAAGTAAAATATAACCACAAAACAAACCAAAGCCATGATTAAAATAACAAAATGCAATCCATAAGTTTGCTCATAACATAATATGATGCAAAAGCACACAGGCAGACTCCAGGACACGAGGACACAACAGGCTTTCCCACCTGGGAATTATTCGCAAAATGAAACACACTCCAACAGGAAGTACAAGAAAACAAGACACTAATGAAAGGACAGGACTTCTAGTATGCTGCAGCAACACACACCAAAGGCAGCTTAGTATATTTTTTTTTTCAGAATATGACCCCCAAGATACTTTTTTGTTTATTCATTACTAGTATATAAAGATAGAACACGAGCAAAAGTTGATGAAAGTTCAGCTACTTCCCAACTTCTTCCTCGTCCTTCTCGTCCTCGCTCCAACAGCATTTCAGGAGGGTTGACCTTGGAGATGAGGCATAATCTCCTCCGGTCTTCATGAAGCTCTGGTAGATGACGGATCCATTTTCCCCCAGCATTTCGCAGCTCTTCTCTCCACCCGCGTACCCCTTCAGTTCCACGCAGAGTAAGTCCTCCAGATTCTCACCGACGACATCCGAGTGGAGGGCAACAGAGAAATCAGATGGCTGGAAGCATGCCAGCACCCTCCCAATCAGCTTAGTCAGGTCTACGTCGTCGAAGTCATAGCCAGCTGCTTCAAAGCTTGCATAGCTAAACCCATCTTCTGGAGTGACATGGATGGTGGACTCTGCATCTCCTTCAATGGCATTCATGGAATAGCCACAAGGGTCGAACTCGAAGTCACATATTTCAGATTTCGGAAGGATCTTCCTGATACCGGAGTTTTCGGTCATTGCAGCAGCAGAACTTGCGTCTGTTTTGAAGAAGACAGACGCCTTCTCCTTGTCTAAGCCAGTCATGCACATTTCCAGAGTATAAACGGGGTTGTTGCTTTGACTCCCCATGTTGGCACAAGCAGAGTAAACGTGCCATTTCTTAGTTTCATCAGGACTTCCCATCACATAAGCAGAGCCATTGAGGCCGAGCTTAGCCAAATAGCCATCAAGGACGGCAACTTCCTCGGAGAAGCTGCGATGGGGAAAAGACTGGGCACCAGGAAAGATAAAGCTGCCACGAGTGTACCTCACAGATTTCACAGTAAGAGATAGAGAGTCGGCTAACTTCAGCAGAGCCGGAATGGAGAGAAGCAACTTAGTAGTGCCGCAAGTTTTGATGATGAATTTGTATGGGTAAACAAAGAGGCTCGACTCCGAAAGGACATATGAATCAAGATAATCATTCGACAAAGAGTCAACAATGGTGCACTCAGCCAGGGTCAGAATTTCATCCAATTGTGCCTTAGATAAAGCACGAAGACCCATGCCCCTTGGGTCAGCAAAAATGCCTGGCTCGAAGAATGATACTTCAAGCCTCTTTTCATAGCCTTCAAATCCGATTGCAGAGGTTGGAAACGTCATCTTTTCTTAAAAGGAAGCTTATGATGTTGAGAGATTGAACGAGAGAACGAGGGAAGCAGAGAGTACTAAAGAAAAAAGACAAACAAAAAATTATAGCGAAACTAAGGATCTCGGGGGGCAGGTCAAACGTATTCAGCAGAACTCAGGATGGCTTTCGAACGCACTGCAGAAGGAAAAAAGAAGAGATTAGTCATTAGCCAACCCCCACTGATGATAAACTTACATAACTTAGACGACAGTGTACAAAGTTGGAACATACGTTGGAGTAAGCAGCAGATCTGAACTTCTTGATTCCACCGTGTGGTCGGACGTCTTCAATGCTGTATCCGAGGGGGGCTTCGTAGAAAAGGGATTTACTACTACTACTACTAGACTTCTTCTTACCACCTTTTGACTCCATTAAATCATTCGCTGCAAAAAGATTACACATAAAAATGAGATCAGAGAAGTCTCACCTCAAAGAGAAGACGATACAGTAAAACAAAAACACACATACACACAAGACCTAAGCTGAAAACTGATTCGTTTACAACGGAGCATAAGGAGATATGTTGGTTTAAAAATAAAAACTCGCTCTATCAAAAGATAATCCAAATGAAGAACAATACAAATAAAAAAATACCAAAAGACAACGAAAGAGAAAATCAAGTAGTCATGGCAAAAGACAAACATAGTTTTCATAGAAAACGTTGTCCCAGCAAAGTAAAAGTTTTTTAAAAAAAAAAAAACAAAAACAATATAGATCATACATCTGCAATCATGAAATACTGCTTTCTGATAAAAGCAAACAAATTAAAGCAAAATCCACAACAGAACCCAGAAAAATCAAATGATTTCTTTCCAATTATTACTCCATTATATAAAAGTAAAACTAAAACCCTTCTTTCCGTATTCTAAAAAGGTAGACCCTTCTTTTTTACGGTAGCCCTCGTTTTCTTCGCCATGCAATCACCATCAACGCCCCCCCCCCCCAAAAAAAAAAGTTGAAGAAAGAGAAAACATTGCCCCAGAAACCAATAAAAACGAATACGGTTTTCTTTGAGATTTTCTGAAATCGATTGTCCATTCGGATCAAGATCAACATATCGAAACGGATGGAAACCATGAAAAAAACCCGGAAGACGAGTACAAAACGAAATCTAGAACATTAGGGCTATTTATAAACAAATACAAAAAACACAAGCGAAGAATCAAATTATATTCCAATAAATCATAGCCTCTAGTCAGATATTGAATCTTTATCAACATCACCAACCATCAAAAGACAAAAACACCACATCCCGAGAGAGAGAGGAGAACATACCAATAAATACAAAATGTAAAAGTTCGGTGCAACAGTCAACACACCGAGAAACCCTTCGCACAACCTTCTTCAATCAAACCCTATTATTCAAACCAAATCGTAATCAGGAAAAAGAAAATCCCAAAGTTTAGAATTACAGAAAGAAACGATAACCCTAAAAGAGATCACGATCGATAGATAAACAAAACCAAACAACAATCTTACCGATGAAAAGAATTAGCGGCGGAGATCGAAACCAGAAAAATCCCTAAAAAGCTTGCAAGAAAACGAAATTCGATTGAGAGAAATAGAGAGAGAACCGATGAGAATTCAAGAGGCCGCAGAGCGTTTGCGTTAATTGTGAGGTCTTCAAAATCGTAGAGGAACTTATATAGCAAAACCATAGCGGAAAAGCCACGCGGTTTCCATTTAATTACGGTTTTGCCCCGCTTCCTCTGGCTTCTAGTTTCCATATATTTACGTATGTGAAATGACAGCATTACCCTTATTCGCTTTTCCAACGCGGGGTGCCAAATTATTGGTTTAAAAAATATATATATATATATATTCAATTACAAGTTTAGTTACTCGAGTTTCAAAATTGTGTCAATTTAGTCCTCTGAACTTTAAATAGTTTTGAATAGATCTTCACACTTTCAATTTTATATTTGGTCTTTGAACTTTGAAAAGTATCTAATAGGGTCCTTAAACTTTTACTTTTGTGTCTAATAAGTCTTCTCACTTTCAATTTTGTGTCTATCAAGTACTTGACCTATTCGACATTTTTTAAAATTAACAAGCCTGTTGGATACAAAGTTTGGAAATTTATGGTTCCTCAATTGATATAAAATTCAATTTTATATCTAGTAGACTGGTTAATTTTTAAAATATCGAATATGTCAGGAACCTATTGGATGCAAAATTAAAAGTTGAAAGACCATAGACCTATTAGACACAAAATTCAAAGTTCTGTTAAGTTTCATAAGATTTGCTATAGTGTTTAAACTTATTATTTTTTGCAGTCTAATATTTGGTTCCAATTTAATTGAGTACATACACATCTTACCACGCATTGGATTAAAACTACACAAGTCATGTTATCCATTGATTGAAAACTAAATAAAGGCAATTATTAAAATTAGTATTTTTGAAAAAAAAATATTATGAAAGTAATTACTTTTTGAAACATTTATGGACTAAAATACACATTTTATAAATTATGGACTAAAATAGAGTAATATTAAAAAGTTATAATTCAAAGTTGGATTTGAACCCATAAATATGATTAATAACTTTTACATACATACATATATAACCAATAAAACAATTAATTAAAGACGTATTGAATTTTTTCTTCTCACAAATAATAATAATAATAATAAGAATAAGAATAATCGTATTGGATTTCATATAATCGAGTAACTTGATTCCTAGTTTCTTTTTTTTTTTTTTTTTTTTTGAAAAAATTCCTAGTTTTTTTTTTAAATAAAAATTCCTAGTTTCTTTTTTAAACTTTAAGACAACATCTATATGATTGATTTTTCAATTATAAAATAAAGTAATTTTATTTACTAAATTATACCCAAATTAACATCTATATATTTTTTCTTTTCAATTATATATCTCTAGATAATATCTTTTAAAAATATATATATCTAGATAATATTTAATAAAAAATACTCAAAGAGACCGCCACATTTTAATCATTAGATGAAATGTCAAATTTTGTCTTATTCTTAATAATTATTTGATACAAGTTTGAAACATTATTTTTAAAATTCTCTCTCTTTTTTTTTTTTTTTTTTGAAATAATAAAATTCTCTCATATATGTATATAAATTATAAATTATAAATTTTCAAAAAAAAAATTATAAATTATAAATGTAAGGTGAACATAAGTTTTCTTTTTTACTTTCTCTCACAAATCAAAACTTTTTTTTAAGTGGAGATTAGAACCACATACCAAATCACAATTTATTCAAAATAGGTGTTGTTATTATAATTTAATTTTGTCATGGGCTACTTTTTTTTTTTGTCAAAAAAAATAAATAAATCATATTAGTAGAAACCTCAACTTTCTTAATTAACCACTTTGAGCATAATTTAGTAGATTAAAGTATTTATATGGTAAACAAATATTTTGTACATGTTTTAAACTTTCATAGATTTATCAAACATAAAATTAAAAAATTATAATCCAATCTACTAAAACACTTTTAAACTTGGTCTATTAGACACAAGTTTCGAAGTTTATGATCATACAAATCAAACAACAAAAAATTTAATTTAACTTTTTAAAATTTATATATGAAACATAATTTTAGAAATTCAAAATTCAAAATTTTCTCATATTCATTACACTTATTGATGTCAAAATCCTGGTAGAAAGAACTCATATGACCTTGAGGTAAATTTGTTTGAAAGACGTGGCTGCAAGACAAAAGAAACATGCACGGTATTTGTCAAGCCGCCTTGATTTAGCAAGAAGAAAGATGGGAGGCATAGAGAGACAAAATAAAAACTGAGAGAGTCCAGATAATAGAGTTTTCCTTTTCAACCATCTTCTAAGATTTCACTAGCAAGCTTTCTTCTCAGTGTAAAAAAGAAACATGGACACCGGTGTCACGTGAAGACCAGGTGAATTATTCCGGTTTGGATTTTGGTATCATCAATACTAAAAATAAATAAATAAATAAAAACTTGGGATTTAAAGTTGGTTTTATTATTTGGTAAACGTAGGTGGCTTACCGTCAAAGCCGACGCCACATTGGAAGGAATTCTTATCTCGTGATTCCAACTCTCTCGCGTTTCATTTTTTTAAAAATTATTATTTTTTAACACGCGAGTCAACAACACGCGCCACAGCCAAGAGTTATCCTATTAGGGCTATTTTCGACATTACGCATGGAAAATAAAATTGTAGACTAAGAACTGTCCATGCATTTATTTCTTTATTCAGATATTCAGATATTGCCTTTTTCTTTTTTCCTCTTCGTCTTTATTCCTTTTTTAGACTTTTAACTATTTTATTTCTAATTTGTTAACTTTACACCAAAATAAAGTGCATTGATTAATTCAGTTCAAAGATTAAAAAGAAAAAAAATGCAATTATTTATTTACCAAAATTCTTCGGAGTTAAATTACATAGCTCGATTAATTAAAACATTATACATTTAGATATTCTATTTTTATGTTAGTTAAAAACCTTTTATCTTTATGTTGTTGAATTCAACTAATTGTATATGTATTTATTGGTTACAAATTATGTGATTTAGATAATAAAAATTCTTAAAACAACATTACTATATTTTCGGTATATGATTTGAATTTGAAAATTTAAAATGTAAAATTATATTTAAAAAGAAAAAGATAAAAGTTTTAATAAGTATAGTATTTCAGGTTATAAATTCAATTCATTTTTTGTTAAAATAAAATATGTATAGCATAGTACAAATTATATGATATATATTGTAAAATAATAATTGTACAAATTTTTATTCAACCTAATATTTAGTTAGTATTATGCTTTGTGAATGTATTATCCAATGCATTTTAAACCATTGTTTTAATAATTGGAATCTAATTTATAAACATGCGACCAAATATATATCGAAAAACATAAAATATAACTTTGCTCTCTTCTGAATTCATTGTTTTCAAATCAACAACCTAATATACCTAAAACTTTAAATCGTGTGTCTAATAAGACTTTAAATTAAAACAACGTGCATAACTAGTATGTCTATTAGATACAAAAATGAGAGTTTATGGACCTATTAGATAAAGTTTACAAGTCTGATGAACACAGTGTTGAAAATTTAAAAGCTTAATGTTGAGGATTCCACATTGAAAATATTGGTGGAGACCTCACAATATATAAGCTACAAGGGTCACCCCACTCATTGTCAATTGGTTTTGAGAAACTCACTTAGATGATTTACACAGTTAATAGAATGAATAAGTGGCATTTTTTTTTTAATTTCTTTGAGATTTAATAAGTGGCATTTTTAAGTACATTATCCAACATGACTAACAATTTGCATTAGTTTTATTTTTAAAAGCCTACTAATTATTCTGTTCGTTTTCTATTTTTTTAAAGCATTTTCCGAAATGGCAGCTGAAATTCAAATTCCATAAATAATTATTCTTTAAAAATGTTATTTTTTAAAATGCTATTTTACTTTTTTTTTAATCTATTTTATATTTTATGTGTTCCAAACCGTGTTAATATTAAAGGCGCTTAAAAAAGAATAAAAGTTCATTTAAAATACTTATTGAGAAATTATTTTAAAAACTTCTCAAGAAAAAAAAAATTAAATGAATTTTAACGAAAGCGTTTGATTCATAGAGCTTAATAAATATTACTTAATTATTTAAAAGAATGAAAAAAAATATTACTTTTTTTTTAGTTTAACAATATTGGAGACCGAGAGATTCAAACCTCTTACCAATGACCATACATGTCAATTACCACATAGTCATGCTCACTTTAATAACATTACTTAATTAATTGTTGAGATTAAGTACACTATTTTTTAGACCATTAAATAAACTATATTCATTCTTTATTTAAAGAAATTAAAACTTAATTGAGTATTCAATAAAATGTTTCTTTTACTATCATTAACGCGTTTGGTATCTTGTTTAGATTTAATTTTTAATTTTCAAATTTACTGAATCAAAAGAATTTAGCAAATTTTTATTTGGTAAGTTTATTGTTTAAATGTACTTTGGATTGTATGTGAATTTTGTGACTTTAGTTTTGAAAGTATCCACCTCAACATATTGGTGTTTTTTATTTTTATTTTTTTGACAACAGGTGGGGGTGAGAGATTCGAACCACAGACTCCGTTAGTACAAGAGTTATGTCAGTTCTTGAGCTATGCTCATTTTGACGGGTGCTTTTAGATTCTAACTTAACTACTAAATGCATATTAAAAATACTATAAAATGAGAAATAAAGCTCTCTCTTTCTATTAAATCTCCTATTTTAAAATTTATCTCTCTTTTTTTTTAATCACTAATCAAACATACTTTTAGAATCTTGAATTTGCTTCACCATATATATATTGGATAAATTATATAAAAGTACCCCAAATTTTTAGTTATTGTTTCAAATATTCCATTTGAACTTAAAAAGTTCCATTAATATCCCTAACCTTTTAAATTGTCGTTAGCAAGTGGGACAAAATAATGATATTTCAATGAATGAACAATATAAGAAGCCAATTACGTCCACTTGTAATAGACACAAGTATTTCATCTCACTAGCTTAACGACTTAAGTTTTTTTTTTTTTTTTTTTTTTTTTTTTTTGAAAAGTCAAGGATATTAATGAAACATTTTTTTTTTTTTTTGAGAGAGATTAATGAAACATTTTAAAGTTTGATATTATTAAAATGTGTGACAAGGTTGAAAGATATTTTGTATAAATTAGAAATTAATGTATAAAAGTAATTATGAACTTGTAAAAGTTAATGTATAAAAGTAATTGTAATTTTATTATTTTTAACAATCCTTTCAAATATCAGTTTTTTTTTATATATAACTTTTATTTTTATACCCTGATTTTATACTTACATCCCTAAACTATTAAATTACACATTTTAGTTCATAAACCTTTAATTGTTATGTTTCATTCTTAATATTGAAATAAAATAAATTAAAAGACTGTTTCAATAATCACATGGACTCTTATTAATCATTTACAATAACATAAATATATATGAGTTTTTTAAAAAAGATAAGCATAAATATATATGAAACCTCAATATTGACACCTATGTCAGGGTAAGTAGTATGTTTCGACTATGATTAACATTTATCCTTGACCAAGAGGTTAGAAGTTTTAATCATTCATCCTAAAATGTTATTGAACTAATTTTCCTTTTTTTTTTTTTAAAAAAAAAAAAACCCCTTATACACGTGACTTTTCACACACTTTATGTATGTATTTTTTTTTTTTTTCAATTACATAATTTATTTTAAAAATTAAAAGTTTTTATGCAACTTTTAGATATCATAATAAAATGGTATATGAATGGTGAATTTAGTATTTTTAGTTTAACTCAAACATCTCTCTCAAATTTGAACCACAAACTTTTGGATCATTAATACAAGTTTTATGTCAAATGAACTATGTTCATGTGTTGACCTTACAAAATACAAATGGTCTCTTATAACATATAAATAAACTAAATCAAAACCATATATCAAATTAAAGTTTTTAAAACCACGTGGACCAACATAAAACAATATTTATTTAAAAAAAAAACATAAAACAATATTAAATTACAAGTCTAGTCCATAAACTTTCAAGTTTGTGTTTAGTAAGTCATTGAACTTTAAAAATGTTTAATCGATCTTTGAAATTTCAATTAGATATCAAATTAAATTTTGTCGGTACCAAAGGAAGATTTGTTTCATGTGAATGGATCCAGTGTGCATAATGAGTTTGAGAAAATTTCTAGTACTATCGTAGTATAATTTTGTCTCCATAAATATATCTTGAATACTCGTGAACTCCCTCATTTTTTCAAATGAGGTTGACATGACAAACAATAAATCTAGAATATTTTTCCCAATCAAGTTTCATACATGGCTGACGAGGAGCCACGTCTGGTGGGCCCCTCTTTTGTTTTAACCCTTCCCCATCCCGTCCATGACTGACCAACCAGAAGCTAGCAAACACGAAACGACTAGCGATTTTCAGCCGTTATTTTTTTCCAGTTCCCAATTTAACCCTACGTTTTATTCTCCATCTCTTCAAAGAGAGTAGGGAGTTCATGGTAATTTAACAATATTTTTCTATCCAGTCCTCATCTATTCTATTATTGTGCTCCTCCCCTTCAATTCTATAGGAATCTTTTTTTTTTTTTTTTTTTTTTTTTTTTTTTTTTTAATAATTTTTTTTTTTATTCCTATCTCCACGTTGTTCTTCAATTTAAGAAATCCCCATTTTGGAATTGATAATTGACTTTGTTGGATGATTATTTGTATAAGTATTATTATTATTATTATTTTTTTTTTTTTTTTTTTTTAGTTTTAGGGTTTTTTGGCTTCAATTTCCTTTTCATCCTTGAGGTGGAAATTTCTGGTTCGATGTACAATTAAAGTAAAGATTAGAAAAACTCTTTTTTTAGAACGGGAATAGATGAGAAGTTTTGTATATGAGAAAGAGTTTTTCTGGTAGGGATCCTTAAGGGGCCGTTTGGTACGCCGAAATTTGATTGGAATGGAATGGGATGTGATTCCTATGAAAATATTTTGCTGGAATCATGATTCTCATGCATGTGTTTGGTGCATTGGATTTGAGTTGGAATTAATGGAGAGAGAAATAGTGGGATCCACCAAGGAAAATAGAAAAAGAAATGGTGTGTTCATCAAAATTACGAAGAAAAATGGGGAGAGAAATAGTGGGATCCACCAAAATGTGGTTAAAATAGAAAAAGAAATTGTGGGTCCCATCAAAATTATTAAGAAAAATGGAGAGATAAATAGTGAGACCCACCAAAATGTGGGAATGAGTTGGAATCCACATTCCCACCATTGGATTCCAAACTCACACCATTCCAGGCCAACCAAACATGGGCATCCGTTTCCAATCCATTCCAACCCATTCCAAATCATTGGGCCAAACAGTCCCTAAATCCATTATATTCACTTTAAAATTGAGAACAATAATGGATAATGAAGAAATGGTGTGAAACAACCATGTTTTATCACATGAATACTAATCAAATTTGTATATTGTGAAAACCTGTTGTTCTAAATAAACTAGAGATATTTTTTAATGATGGGTTGATCAATTCATCTCATTGACTATATGCACCAACTCGAATGCAACTCAAGTAGACAAAACATTAATAATCTTCATCGAAATTTAGATGTAAATTATCAACTTCCTTGTTTGTATTGTGATAATGTAAAGAAATATCATCAGTGATATGAGAAAAAAAAACAAATTCCTAACTCATTGATGATATGAATGATTTTTGTTAGTTCAATCAATAAACCAAGGGACATATCAATAATAATTTTATGAAGCCAATCTTTTTTTTTTTTTTTTTAATTTGAAATGAAACTTCACTAAAACAAACGTCAACTACACACAATTACCCTCATAATGACGCGGGTAGAGCCAAGATGGAAATGCAGAAGACCAAAAAAGAAGCCTCATTTTCCGCAAAGGGGACGTCTCCTAGCGAACAAAAAAATCATGATTACAAGTGAGATTTACGACATAGTGGGCTACTGAGTTCAAATCTCTCCTACGATAGTTGAATTTAACTTCCTTCAAAACAGAGGGAGATCTTACGTTGGCGTCGATGATGGTCTTCACCTTCGAGAGATCTTCGGCTTCTCTATTCAACGCCCAAACGATTTCCAGAGCGTCTAATTCAATTTAAAGAGGTATTTGCTTCTGAACCCAGGTATTAAGAATCATTTTGAGTCCATCCCATATTGCATTTGCTTCTAGCACTTTCACATATCACTTTAATTTACTTTATTTATGATATTAAATTAGGTCAAAATTATGATATTAATAATTGGTAACTCATGTCAAACCACAACAATAATTAGTACGTAATCTCGATCAAGGAGTTTTTTTTTTTTTTTTTTTTTTTAACATGTAAGGGTAGAGGATTCGAACTACAGACTCTTGGTTATTAGTACAAACATTATTCTATGTTTATGTCGGCCTTGATCAAGAGTTAAAAGGCTCTTTTATCTTCAAATGTTATTGAATGGGGGAAAAAAGAATATATTTTCTTAACCGATGAAGCGTATGCCAAATAAAATTAATTAAAAAAAAAGTAGAGAGAGTCAAAACGGCTGTGTTGAGTGCTGACTAATATGGTAAGTGGAAGAAAAAAAGTTGAAAACGGCAACAGAAATTCGCTAAAAGAATGTCTTTTTTTTTCTTTTTTTTTTTTTGAAAAATAAAAAATGGTCTTTATAAAGTCCACTTTTTTACGGTGTTCGTTTCTGATTGGGGGGTGATTGGTTACGGGTCCACAATGTCGCGTGTTTGTGGTCGTATTTCAGTCAAAAGTTCCATTCTTTCCACGGTGCGTGATGGAATTAACCCTGAATCCAAACACGACCTGTTTTCTTTTTAGTCAAACACTTGTCGTTATCTGCCCACACCGATGGACCGCATTGGTTTGGTAGATCATATTTAAACTTTGAACTTTTTTTTTTTTTTTTTTTTTTTTTTTTTTTTTTAATTTTAATTTATTAAATTACAAGTTTAGTCTTGAACTTTTAAAGTTGTGTTTATTTGGTTTCTGAAGGTGTCAAATAAGTTCTCGATTTTTCTACCAAAGCGAGCATAACTCAACGGTAATTGATATGTACACTCGACCAATAGGTTTGAAGTTCAAATCTCTCCCCTAAATGTTGTTGTACTAAAAAAAGTTCTTGATTTTTCAATTTTGTATCTAATATGTCCCAAACTTTAAAAGGTACATCATAGATCCTTAGACTTTCAGTTTTGTGTCCAAGAGGTCATTCAACTTTCAATTTTGTGTCTAATAAGTCATTGACTTATTCAACATTTTTAAAATTTATAGGCCTATTAGATACAAAATTGGAAGTTTAGGATCCCAATAGGCATCAAATTTAATTGTATATCGTTGATTAACTTTGAAAAAACTCGAATATGACAAAGATCTATTAGAAATGAAATTGAAAGTTCAAGGATCTATTAGACATTTTTTTTAAAGTTCAATGACTTAATTGATACAACTTTCAAAGTTCAGGGATTAAACCTATAATAAAACTTTTTTTTTTCTTTTAATGGAATAATTGTGTGGTAGAAAATCAAACCATGATTTTTTCCTTATCTAAAAAAATTATGTTCGAGTTGATAACAATATTTTCTTTTCGTTTCATTTTACCTATTTTATTTTGAATATTTGTTATCAATTTGATGTAAATTATACGATCTTAAAAAAAAAATGATAGTAATATCATATGGGGGTAATTTAAAAAAAAAAAGAATCAAAATGCTTTCGATTTTAAGAAACAAAGCCTATTTTAAAAAACTAAGACTCATTCATGAGGTTTATGATGCAATTAATTAAAATCAAATTCAAACCTTATAAACATGTTTGAAAATAAATCTCCATATCTTTAATGAGTTACTATAAACATTTTTATACTCTTTGTCAATTGAAAATGGTAAAACAATGATATTTGTAAATAAAAACATTACATTTTTTTTTTTTTAAAAAAAATCTATTTATGGAATAAACTTATAGCCTTTATTTTAAAAGTAAAGTTGCATTTGTCTTTTCGAGAAGATGTTTTAATTAATCATTCATTCCCAATTATCTTTAGAAAAGACATTTTAAAGAGAGATATCATTTCAAAATAAAAGGAACCATAATTGGAATCATATTTTAAAAAGTGATTTTTCACATGACGTCCTTTATTTTTTTGGAAAAAAAAAAAATTATCATATATGTCTCTGTTATGTACAGAGAGTTTGATATTGATAATAAATTTGATGTTTCATTTTTTTCTTTTTCTTTTATTCTCAACAACGAGATTATATTAAGATTAAATTTCGTTTGTCTTCTTCTTCAACTGCTTTTAAGTAGTCAATCCGAAAAATTTGAAACCAAGTGTCGTGAACCCCATTGATTATTTCTCTTCGTGCCAACAAATCAACCACCAAATTTTGGATTCGATGCTACCAAACTAGAAGAAAACTGAGATTTTTGTACGGACGACCCTCTAAAATAGATGGAAACGATGAATGTCCCACTTTTACAAAACAATAATATATGTTATTCTGCTTGCATCAGCATCTTAGTAAAATTATCATTTTACTCTCTACTATAACCTCGCTCTCTCTCCAATTTTTCTCTCTAGTCTCTTGTTCTCTCCCTCCAATCTCTCTCGCTCTCACTTCTCTGTCCCACTCTCACTCTCGCTCTCTCTTTCCAATCTCTTGCTTCCTGTCCAATCTTGCTCTCAAATCTCGCTCTCACTCCTTTTTTTTTTTTAGGAATCCTCTCGCTCTTAAATGCCTTAAATGCGCGTTTTCATGTAGAGAGTAAAATGATAAGTTTACTAGGATGATAAAGTAAGCAAAAGGGATTCTTATTCTAAAAAGGTAAGACATTTTTCATTTTGACATCTCAAAATGGGTCATCCATGCAATTGTTTCAGGAAAACTTATGCAATTTTGCTTTTTTATTTAAAAAAAAAAAAGAATTGTAATGCTAATATTTTGTCATTTGTGGTTGTATAATTGTAATGTCATATTTTAATAAAAGAGGATTTTTTTAATTTTTTTTTTCCAAAGGCTCATTTATGTACTTATGATTGTATATATTGAAAATATGAATCAAGAAATGAAAATATTGTCAAATATAAGGATTTTGCACCAGGAAAAAAAAATCATCAATTATTTGGACCACAAATTTGTATTGATATTACAAAATTGTCATCGCACGTTTAAATTATGGTAGCAAATAACAATCATACAACTTCTAAGCAAGTTCGTATCCAAACATTGAATTCATACGCTATTCAATATAATTCCATTTGATTTTTTGTTTTAATAATTTCAATTTAGTTTAAATTTTTAAATAGTTGAGATAGGAGTACCAATTTAGTAATTGAAAATCAAACTTATTTGCAACTAAAACAATGCTAAATTACAAAATCATTTTTTAATTATTTAATTTTGAAAGCAATGTGAAACTTCATTTAAAATATATATATATATATATATATATATATATATATATATATATATATATATATATATATATTTAAGCAATGATTTTAAATGATAGGAAATTTCGTTTTTTAATTGTAAGTTTTATTTAGAAGTTTAGTCCCTGAACTTCTAAGGCTGTATCAATTAGGTTCTTGAATTTTAAAAAGTTTTTAATAGGTCATGAATTTTCAATTTTGTTTCTAATAGGTCCTTAAACTTTAAAAATGTCTAATAGGTCCCTGAACTTTTAATTTTGTGCCTAATAAGTTCTTGATATATTTTATATTTTTAAAAATTAACCAATCTACTATGTATAAAATTGAATTTTATGACTATTGAGATTCTAAACTTCCAATTATGTATTGCTGTGGAATTTTAAAGGGAAAAGTACACTTTTAATCCCTAAAGTTTGAGTTATGATTCATTCTCTTCATCCATTTCTCCATTAGATTTTAAAATACCGCTAACGTGACACCTTTTTTTTTTTTATTATTATTAAAGAAACCATTTTTTCATTTTTTTTAAATAAAAATTAGTAAAAATATTATTTTTCTAATATACTTTTAATTCTTTTTTTTTCTTTCTTCTTCTTTAACCTCTTCACCACCAACCTAACGCCGACAACATTTTTTTTCTTTTTAAATTTGTTATTTTCCTTCTCCTTTTCTTCTTCTTTTTTTTTTTTAAATAATAATAATAAAAAAGAGAGCGAGGGACTCCCTCTCGTCGGCGGTGCCGGAAAGGGAAGAAGGACCTCCCTCCTCTTTCGTTTTAACATTTCTCTATCCTTTTAGCCTATTTTTCTTTTTAAATTTTCTCCCTCGTTTTAACCCATCTTTCTTTTTATAAAAGTGTCATTTTTTTCAACGATCTTTCCTTCAATTTGTTACTTTTTTACTCTCCAATTTTTTTTTTAATCCTTTTGTTTTGTGGTAGAAATTACTAAGGATTGACTATAAATTTTTTTTTGTTCTAAAAAAAACCATAGAGTTTTTGGCACACTCACATGAAGTAATTTGTTGACTATGTTGCGAAAATCGCGAGTTCTTTTTTTCGTGGATAATTTGTCCAACTTTACTAGTTGTTTAGATTGGTTAACCCCTCCTATTTATGATGGTAGTTGTACAAACGTTTTAGCTCTTAATGATATTTTCTCATTTAAACAAAAAAAAAAAAAAAAAGTTGTGACATAAATCATATCATACATAAAGCTAATTAGCTAGTCTCATCCGGGTGCAAGAGAACAAATTTCACATGAAATAATCCAAATATGTATTTTCATGCATGTTTAAAATACTAGCTTATTGAATTATATACACACAACCTCTCAAATATGTATTTGTTTATGATTATTCAATTCTTTACTTAAAGCATTTGTAGTGATGTATTACCATGTTTAAAAAAATTTCTTTCATGATTTTTAAAATTTACCATAGGGTCAAAAATTATAATTGTGTTTTACAAGGAGTTTCTAGCTGCAATATTGAACTTTGTTTGTACCAGCGATGTGGGTGCAATCTCAGGCAGTGGCGGAACCAGGATTTTATGTTAGAGGGGGCACAACTTCATATGAATGTAATTTTTGATGCTTTGATGCAATATGCAAATTAAGTAATATCGATTAGGTTCAACTATAAGTTTTAGTTTCTAAATTTCTAGGTTTGTGTCTATTTGATCCCTAAACTTAATTTTTTTTTAAAAAAATAGAATAAGTCGAGGACCTATTAGACATTGTTTGAATTCAGGGACTTATTACACACAAAATTGAAAATTTAGCAACCTATTAGATAAATTTTTAAAGTTTAGAGACCAAATAGACACAAACATAAAATTAAAGTTCAGGGACTAAATGTATAATTTAACTTACCTATTCATTACTAAACTATAATAAATCACTGTGTTTTTTCCAAAAAAGAAAAAAAAAATCATTTTTTTAATATAAAAACAACAAAATAAAACTTTTTTGCTCATAATTTTATATTATTTTTCAAAAGAAAGTATAATTGAAGTATCTAAATAAATATACAAAAAACAAACAGAACTTCAAATAAGAAGTAAAGGTTTCCTAAAAATATATCAAAATTTTGTATGTGAAATTAATTTTCTAAAAAAAATTTACCAAAACTTTAAAAATGTTTACTATAAAAAATATAAAATGCAGCCGACAAGAGTCGAACACGGGACCAGAAGGGGGCACTTGCGCACGGATGAAGGAAGACACTAGGGGTGATACTCGGTTCGGTTTTGTCGGTTTTTTACCAAACCGCGAATCGAACCGATCCAATCGGTTTTACAAAACTCTCAACCGAACCAATGTCCAATATGGGACATGTCCAATGGTTCGGTTTTTCTTCAGTTCGGTTTGTCCAATGGATCGGTTTTCGGTTTTGGGCCCAATGTGGACTTTTTTATTTTTTTTAAAATGTCTCATTTTCTCTTCTAATTTCAACTCTTTTTTTTTTTTTAATTTTTGGCCCAATTACCCATTGTACCTCATTTTTTCAATACAAACTTCAATTAATTATTTTATTAAATACAATCACTTAATTTTCTCAAACTAATCCATGAATAACAATTTTTAAATATTTGATTTTAAATAAATATACATAATAAAGATAAACATACAAATAATATAATAATTTATACTTTAAATTATATAGAAAAAAGAGATTTCCAACCCATTTAGGAAAAAAGTGAGATGTGGGGAGAGGCAAGATGCAAAAGGTTAGGATATTTTAAGTGGTATATATATAGTCGGTTCGGTTCGGTTTTTTTTTATTGGTTCTTTGAATGAAAAACCGAACCGAACCGACAATTTTCGGTTTTTCCAAAAAAACAAAACCGAGATGTCCATATTTTTTCAAAATAACCGAACCAAACCATGGTTTGGTTCAGTTTGTCGGTTTTTCGATTTTTGCTTGCACTCCTAGAAGACACCAATAAAGCAAAGCAAGAATTTGAAAATGAAATGGACAAATTTTATATATATTATATATTGTGGCCCCTTCTTAAATCCGCCCCTGATCTCAGGTATTTTTTTCTTTTTGAGGAGCAATCTCAGGTCTATTACTCTTTTTGATGATTGTGGAGAAATAATTCATTAATTATTTTGTTGTTAGGGAAAATATTAAACAATATGAATCCTTAATTGATTTACACATTAGTATATACTCCAAAGATATTTTGTTGTAGTTACAAAAAGAAAAAGATATTTTTGTAACCCGTCTGGGCAGAGATAGATTCCAAAATTGTGTGGAATTTACTTCATGACCGAACATTTAAATGAGATTGCACCCCTAATTCACCAACTCGAGTTTTTTACCACAAAGCATCACATAAGGGGGTTTCTCTTAACTTTGAGGGAAGGCAACAAAGTAGCACACCAGTTAGCTACTCACACACGCACCGGTGTGCAGCGTTTGCTCGTTTTGCAGGTCACGTTTTTCCCTCTCTCCTACAAATTCATCACATGAAGCGAAAGACAAATTTCTAGCAAAATTTGACCATCACCATATATATATATATATATATATTTTTTTTTTGTTGTATAAAAGTTTTTTTTTTCATTCACATGTTAGTATATATTTCAAAGATATTTTTACGAACAATCAAATCTTTTCCTATAAAATAATTATCGGAAGAAAAATGGATAGATAAATGTATTAGAAATATTTTATTTATTCTAAAAATAACACTGATTATAATTTAATATATAGTTTTTATTAATTCAATTAAAAAATTAGTATATATCTATTATTTATTCCAAATTTACCAATCAAATACATTTTAATAAACCCATGTTTAACAAATTATAATTCAAACACAAACTTAAAGAAATCCACACTTGATGCAATTCAAACAAGAGTTTAACAAATCCAAACTTATTGTCAAAACGAGCATAACTCAACAGGGAAATTGACATATACCGTCGACCAAGAGGTTAGAGGATCGATTCCCCCCACCCCCAAATGTTGATGTACTTAAAAAAAAATCCAGACTTACTAAGGCTTAACAAACCCGGGGTTTAACGACCCTAAATTTAATAAATTCGGACTTGACAAACCCTCAAAACTCAAAACTGTGAATCAAACAGCCTGGGTTTTGGGTTAGAATGAAGAATACTCAACATTAATTGCAAGTGATATTTAAAAAACCTGTCATCAACAGATTCCCTATTGGGAGCTAAGTTAAAGCTGCAAAACTTTCTACCTTGGTTCTTTTGTGCATTCGATTGCCAAGTAGATCTCATTCATGGGATGCCTCATCCATGGCTAAAAGTCATCATTAAGGTAGTTGCATTTTTATTCAAATAACCATTTCTCTACTATTGTAAGACGAAACATGTCGGGTTGACATCGACGACTCGATGATTATACCACACAAATTGGGTTTAATGTTGAAAAGTTCATCTATGGTAAAACTGCTGCTGAATCTCTATGAAAATGCAGCTGATCTTTTTCCATATTACATGGCTTTGTCTAATTCAATGAGAGCTGTATTCTCTGCTTTTCTGCATAATTAATCATCGGTTCCGAAGTAACGATCGCCAAATTCACCCATACCAGGTATGACACGATACTCTTCGTTCAATCCAGCATCGATCTCAGAAGTGACAATTTTCAAGGATGGGAATCGTTTGCAAACACAGTGAATTCCCTCAGGGGCCTGGATTCGAAGGAGTGATATTGACATTAGTATTGGTAGTTACAACCGATTTTATTAAGTTTTAACCAATCTGGATAGCATTAAAAAACTCACAGAGATCAAGTTGAGAAATATGATGTGCGATTCTGGAACTCCCTTCTGTATGAGTAGATCAATTGCTTGGTTAGCTGAGTTGCCTGCAAAGATCACAAATATATATATTTTAAACAGAACTTATTAATTATGAAGAAATGTACCAGAGAACACGAGGATGAGAAATCCTCTACAGAAGATGAAAAGCAAACATCTAGAATTTATAAAGAATTTGGGAATATCAGATAAGAGTAATCAGAAATTTCTTTAAGAAAAGAAAATAAAAAATAATAGGAAAAAAATCGATTTGTACCCCTAAACTTTGGAGTTGTATCAATTAAGACCTCAAACTAAAAGTTGTATCAATTTAAACCCAACTAAAATTAATTTTCTCCAAAATCCTACCAAATAGGAAGAAAAATTATCAAGTACTTCTTTCTAAATAAGTAAAGAAAAATAGAGGAAGACGAGAAGATGATTCCAATCCAGTATTTCTAGTGAAAGGCCTAAATTGATGGTTTTAATCAATACAATTATTAGTTTGGGGTTTCAAGTTATGCAGCTCCTCAAAGTTTAGGGGTAAAATTGATTTTTTTCCAAAATAATAATAATATAGAGATAAGAGTTATCAGCTATACAATGGCCACCTAATGCTAACAAAACTTGAGAATCAATATACTGATGCAACTTGGATCCAAGGTCATTATCTACTCTAAATATCGCCAAGGTTGACTTATTGTTGTATGACAGACTGACTAATAATGAGACGAAAGGGATTCAAACTAATAACATAATGATAATAATATTGTTACCAGTTGCGAGAACAGGATCTAGGAGGAGGACATGTCGCTCTGATATATCATTGGGTAATTTCTCGTATATCAGCTGTTTAGTATGAACAGAGGGAAAAAAATTACAATGTTGCTATAACCCCAAAAATGACAGAAGAAAGCACAAGATCAAGCTCCAACAAACTCTATACACTATAATTAAAGAGTGACATTTTAGTTTCACCTGCTGTCCATTATCTCCCTCGCGGTGAATCAGAATCTTCCCAATTTTTATCCCTTTGCAACATGCACGCAATGCATTTTCCATACTTTCACCACTACATCATTAGATTAAGGATGACTGTCAACAATGAGAAGAAGCTTCCCATTTCTCATCAAGTCTTAGTTAACATATCTCATTTTTCCTCAAAGTTGGTCCAAGATTTTATCACAACCACAGATGGAACCAGCAAGTTCGTCTCAGACAAATTCTAGTTGTCGACTTGTCATTATTCAGACAGCAAGAATGATATATAGTCGCATAAAACATACCTTCGAACGATGGATACCCCACATAGTTTCTTGCAGAAATCAACCCCAGTGTATACAGATGCTGAGATCAAAAGCATGCATTAATTCTTCATCAGTATCCACACACCAGGAAAGCAGGATGAATTTAGACTACAGACAAAAACTCAAGGCAAGAGAGATGAGTTTATTGCACAAGCCTCATTACTTCCTCAACTCACCTGTTGGAGTGACCACTTGTTTTTCAGTAAATGGCAAATGGCCAAGGCCGTGCTCCACAACCTGAGAATCAAAAGAAACAAAATCTATGAGGATGTTGAGATTGTTCAACTTTACTGAGACAATCAAACTAGCATTTGAGTTTTGTAGCAGAAAGTACCAGACGAATAAGTCGATCTGAATAGAACACAAAATCATGCTTTGAAATGTCCCGATCTCGAATTAATGTATGCATGCCTCGTATCTGTGACATTCAGTTACCTACGTGAGATTATGGAGAGAAGTAAAAACTCAAATGAAAACACGAACAATTACATATGCTTTAGCCTCTTGTCTGAAACAAACAACACAGACAGTTTACAGATTTTCTGGAAAACCTTTATTTAATGAGAAAACAAGCTTTCAACCAGTGACTAAACGAAGTCAACAGGCTCATTTCTCAAGTAACAAGTCACATCTTCGTTAACGTATCTTTAACTTTCTTCTCAAAAACAAGAACCTTGAGTCCACTACTGCACAACTCTATCAGTCTTCACAGTCTTTTCCAGCTCAAGGCTGGTGAAGATTGATTCCGGAAAGTAATAAAGTGTAACAATCTGGAAAGACGTCTGAAAGTAAATATTTTATAGCTACTTGGCTAGTCCTTTGAGGGAAAGTGGGAAACATAACGTATCATAGGGAATTGCTATTTGAAAATGTTATACCTGAAATGTTGACTGAATGACTGTAACATTGGGGTATATTTTGCATAGGTCATGCTGGCCTAACTTTGTACGAATGTGTTGCACAATCAAATCAATTGCAACATGGTTATCACCCCCACGTGGTATGATCACATCAGCATACTTCTTTGATGGCAGAACGAAATCATCAAAAGCAGGTTTTACGAACTTTGCATACTGCACAAATAACACAACTTGAAGTACCACTAAGTATTTAATGAATTTAAAAACAAAAATCAAAGGAATGCCAATCAGATGTTGCATACTGAAGTATTGTTATTCCCACGATAGAATTCATAAGCAAACTATAAGACTTGCTCCAGCTCACATGAACAAAAGCCAACCCTTCTAATACTTCAACTATTCCCCTTTTAGTCACTGCTCTGAATGACAAACAAGCCTGTGATATTATTGAATAGGATATGGCCAAGAAAATCATTGCAAGAATAACTCTGTTAGACAGGTTAGATTCAGGTTCTTTTTCAACTATTCAGACAAAAACTTGATTAAGGTAACTTAGACCCCCGGGGGAAGCATAAATCAGATTTCTTAACATTCTAGTCCCACGGACTACCATGATTGGAAGCAATGGTATGGCCCAAGTCAGTGAATTCCTCAACAAATTGGAGATTACAACTTTCCCTTTTCACAACACTCCAAAATGATTATGATTTAGTTATGGTAATAACCAAGTAATGAGCTCGGGGAGCATTTCAAAATCATCGTGGCCTAAAGGAAAGATAATTTGATGATAGTAGGCTATGGAAGACTTATGAATAATTCAATGCACACAGGCTTTAACCTTTTTTATGAAAGATCTCATTAGGTTTGGTCCAAATTCAGTAAAGATATTGATATTTTACCTGTTCAAGAACGGAGTTAATGTCCCTGCCTCTTTCTACTGTATCACGTCTAATTCTACGAGCGAGCCTCACATCAGCATCTAAAACCAATGCAGTGCCAAATATTAGGCGAAGGTAGAGAATATTTAATAGAAGTAATATTACAGGAATATTTTAAATTTTTTTATGGAAATTCAAGTACTAAAGATCAATAAGTACAAACTCTATTTCAATCCAAATCTCTTACACCTTTAAAGAGAATAAAATGTCAGCCCCAAAGAAGGCCAACAACCCAATGTTTCTCCACTTCCTTTCAGAATTCACATCTCTCAATTCATCCACAGAATACGTGACACTTAAAACAAAATATTCTAAACTAGTTCTGAGTCCATAGCTCTTCAATCATACTATTCATTCAGTATACCGTGCAAGCTTTCCAAAAATACTCACACTCATTCAGTAGAATCACACAGGGTTGAAAATTTTCCAAAAATTTTCATGCTATTCATTCAGTAAAATCACACAGGGTTATAAATGAGGGGGAAAAACGACTGTAAAGAAGATAACAGTAGCAAGATTTTGAACCTGTGTCAACAAATATCTTCATGTTCATCAGATTGCGAACTCTTTGGTCATGGAAAACCAAAATACCTTCCAAGATGATAACATTAGATGCATTTACCTGGTGTGAAAACAATAATTAATTTTCAGAAAACAAAAAAAAAAATTTAAAAAAAAAAAACAAACAAACAAAAACAATGAATAGGCCCAACGTCCTCAAAAAAGAAAAGCAAGTGAACACTTGGGAAGAGATGTCAGTACCTGGCGAAAGCTATCTACACAGCGTTGATGAGTTTTAAAATCATAAATTGGGACATGGTAAGATTGCCCACTCTTTAGCTTCTCAATGCAATCCACAAGCTGCTCAGTGTCGAACGAATCTAGGGAAAATTCAATTAAAATCATCAGAGAGAAAGATGTTATATACTGTTTCTATTGAACAATGATTACTAACCTCAAACTCAAAAGCTTAAGCTGTTGGACTAGCGCAAACTTAATTCCCTTTTTATCTATACTCAACATCACTTAGTTTAAAAGCAATCAAATCGTTATCCCATACATTGAGAAGCATTTACAGGTGATACAACAATAAACCTCCATGCTTTACTTTAAAATGTCAGTGAGGGAAACACAAGTTAAAATCCCAAATGCCATTACCAGGATGATCAAAATTATACTCGTGCACACGTTCTAGTTCCTCAGCTGTCAATCCACGGTAAAACGAGTCCTATAGCAAAGCCATGATGTTCAAGAAACAGAAGTAAATTCAAGAGTAAGATGCAGCGAAAAGGAAGCTAACCTGATTGACCAACACAACCCTATGATCATGCAGTTGCTGGATAATCATATCACACACCGTCGTCTTCCCAGAAGCAGTACCTCCAGAAACACCTAGCAGATTAACAGTACTGACGATTAAAACGATTTCGATCCAAACGGAACAAGTTATAACTTGTAATGCAGGATCAATAAAATACCAAGCGCGAAGATGGAAATAAGTCAACTCACTCGCATAAATCCAAATCCCCTAACAAAGCAATCAAGAACAGAGACAAAAATTACCGATTACGAATGGCTGCTTGGGAGAGTTGGCATCGGCCTGCGCAGAGGAGGCGGAAAGAGAAAAACGGTGAGCCGGAGAGGAAGTTGAGGAAGACGGGGGAGAGGAGAGAAGTCCGTCGAGTCGGAGGCCAGAGAAGTGAGGACCGGAAGCGGCTTCCATGACGTCATCTATCCGAATGGTTTCTTCCGGCATGGTTGCTGATCGGCGGACCCGTCGACGGCGGGATTGTCGGTGGGCGGAAGTGGAAGTGGCCGGAAAATGCGACGGCGAATCCGGCAGATTAGGTACAGAGATTTCCTGATGCTGAGATTTGACGCTTCGGTTTTGAAATGTTTTTTATTTTAATAAATAGTAAAACAAAGACTCACGTTTTAATATTATTCATTTTTTAGAAGGGATATGATTCAAACTTTTTTTTAGTTCAACAATATTTGATGGTCGATATTCGAATATTTGACCTCGCCTTCGAGAATAAATAGTGATGCTCACTTTAGCGAATATGTTACAGTGTTAGTTCATATTGTATGAATTTGGTCCATGATCTCTAAAAAAAAGGCCAATTGCAAGAATAGCAATATGGACCAAAATAATTGCAAATCTAGCAGTCCACAAAAAAAAATGTAAAAATGAAAAAATCTGATGGTCTGCATGTTGCATTTACTAAAATACCCCTCAATATTTTCTATAAAGATTTTATGGAAAGTTTTTCTAGATTGTATGGTAGAAAGATTTTCCATAAGTGATATAATTTTTCTATCACATGAAATTTTTTTTATCAATGATAAGTATTTTTCTATCCATGATAAAAAAAATTTCTATGAACTATATAAAGTTTCCTATCACTAATAGAAAGATCCAACATACAATAACGAAACAACTAGTGATAGAAACTTTCTATCACTAATAGAAAGTGTTTCTATCACTTATAGAAAGTTTATCAGTGATAGAAAATTTCTATCATTGATAAAATGTCTTTATATCAGTGATAAAAAAGTCATGAAAAAACACAACAAACTACAAAAACATATAGAATGACAACAATAACCAAACAACTAACAAAACAAGATGATATCAGAACACTAACACTTATATAAAATTGTATATAAATTTTTTCTATCACGGATATATTCTATCTAAATTCTATAAAGATGAGCATTATAAATCAGATAAATAAATTTACTTAAACAAGGTTTTCAAACTTCTATCCGTGATAGGTGATAGAAAGATGAGCATTATAAAAAACAAGGTTTTCAATCGTGTTGTTTGGTTTCTGATGGAAAAGTTTCAATAGTGATAGAAGATTTTTACCACTGATAGAAAGTTTTTCTACCACTAATAGAATCTATTTATTTTCTATCAGAAAATTTGTTTATTATTGATAGATTCTATCAATTAAATAAAATAAAAAAAACAATAAAAAATAAAAATAAAACATACGAAGATGAAGAAGATGTGCGCCAATCTGGGGATATAAAAAATTCATTTAAAATTTTTGTCATATTTGCAATTATTTTAAAAACTTGTTATATCTGTTATTATGCACCATAATTTTGCCCCCCATTACAATTATCAAAAAAAAAAATTGTCTATGAATAACTTTCAATTTTGTGTTTGATAAATCTTTGACTTATTCGACATGTTTTAGAATTCACAAGTTTTTATTTTTTTTAACGGGTGAGGATTCGAACCACAGACCTCGTCGTTGTCAGTACGTCGATATGCCAGTTGAATTATGCTCTTGTTGTTCTTGTTGTTAGAATTCACAAGTTTGATACAACTTTGCTGTTCACATTAATTTCGATTTTACATCCAATGGATTTATTAATTTTTAAAATTTTGAATGTATGAAGGATTTTTTAAAAGTTAAATTAAAAGTTGAAAATTTTATTAGACGTAAAATTGAAATTTGAATAACTAAGTGGACCCTTTTTCCTATTTAGAAATTTGATTTTTTTTTTTTTTTTTTTTTTTTTTTTTTTTTTTTTTGAAAAGTTTCCTTTTACATTCTAAATGTGAATTGCGAGGATGATAAACGAATATGCCTTATTCGCTTTTCCAGGTGCCAAATTATTATATTTTAAAGAACTACTTTTCCCCCTCGCTTTAACAAAATATCATTTTTTTTAATTATAATAAAAAAAAAACCCTTTTTATTTAATACAAAAAAATATATCTATTTTGATTTCTATACTTTAAAAAATAAAAATTTAATAATTATTTTGATGGTTGAACTTTCATGTTTGTTTGCTTTTCAAAAAAAAAAAAAAAAAAAACTTTCGAGTTTGTTTGTTATGACTTTGAATTTTAAAATAATAACCATTTTAATTTTGTATATATTATTTTGTCTTGATATTTACTCAATACTAAGCAACGATCCATGTTGTTTGAACTTTGAACTAATGCATTGGCACACCTAGTCGAATCCATAAAATTTTGTTTTGTTTTGTTTTGTTTTTTTTACTAATCAAATCCATAAAAAATGAAGGTAACAATGAAATTGGTATTTAAGAAAATTGTTAATTTCATTTACTTGTATAATTATTATGGTTATATATATAATAATATATAATATTAAACTAAGGATAAAAATAGGATAATAATATTAAAAGCTGGACCATCAAAGTTAGAATTAAACCCATAAATTAGTATTTAAAAAAAACCATAAATTAATAAATACTCGAAAACAAGAAAAACAATTGATTAAAACAAAGGCAAAGCGAACTTAGCTGAAGCATGTACCCTCGACCATGAGGCCAGAGGTTCGAATCCCCCACCCAAATATTGATGTACTAAAAAAAAATTGATTAAAACGAATATTTGGTTTAAAAAGAATCATACCGACTTTATTTATCAACTCGGAGTATTTTTTTCCTTTTATACCCAAACTTTCTCGATCAATTTATATTGTCCATTAGGATTTCATATTAAAATTATCTAGGTAATTTTGGATCACCCGATGCACGAGGAGTAGACGAGGACAACCGGGCATAAATCAGACTGGATGGTGGACCCCGGGGGAAACGGGCCAGCGGATCAGGCCAAGACAGAAGGGGTCGGGCCATGGTCGGCCTCGGCCTTAGGTCGAGGTCGAGTCTCTTCGACTCTGTTCGGTCCCTATAGCCTCTAGTCGTCCCGGATCCGCCTGGTTTGTCTCGAAACACCTCCGAATTCCTAAAAACCCTAGGAGCATGAGCAGGTATTTATACCCCTCTTCGCCGCTGAAGAAGGAGACTATAACTCTATTCTCGACTCTCTCTCTTGCTCTCTAGCCCTCCTACTTCCGTTTTCTGAGTTAAGCATCGGAGGTGGTGTGACTAGAACCACACCGGCAGGTTTATCGTTTTGCAGGGCACGTCTTCCCCTGCATCTACAAATTTATCGTTGGTGGCATGTGAAAGTCAAGTGAGTTCCTCTAACCAAAATTGATCATCAACAATCCCGGTATGATTTTCACACATGTATGATATTTTTTTTAATGCAAAAATTAATGTAAAATTAGATAGAAGTGTTAAACTCAAATTCATATTATCATCTTCCTCTATTTTGCTTGTACAAAATTACATGATGAGTTTTTTTTTTTTTTTTACTACTATGGACGATTTGAATCATAGACCAATTAGTCGTTATTATTGTCCTAAATTGGATTGGGAATATTTGATTTTTAGTTAGATTCCATTTAATCTAAATATTTATAATTAATTTTTTTTCAAAAACAAAATATTTATAATTAATTATTTAAAATAAAGTATATGTATAGAGACAGAGAGAGAGAAAATACAAGAACTAAACAAAGCAAAGAGAAGAAACAGATTGAGGCATCTCTTGGGATTAAAATGTGGAGGCATTGATGAACTTTTTTCCTTTTTAGTTTGTATAATATTAATAATTGATGATGTTATTATTATTATTCTTCTTTTTGACAAAACTGACTAAACTGATTGACTTCAGAATGTTTTAGTATCGTAGGCATTGGAACGATTATGTATTGACCTTTATATTTATTATACAAGTCTACTGAAACGACGTATCTATCAAATTTCACTTTGCCACTACTGTTTGTTGTTAGGTTAAATTTAATCTACAAACGAATTCCTTGCTCTTTTGTAGTTCAACAATGGAGGATTTCAACCACCGAAACTTTTGCAAAGAAGATAGTTTTAACTTGCGTACAATTTAACTATAATTTTAGAATTATATATATTAAATAAAAAAAAATGTACTCGTTGGATTGACTTCGTTATTTGTTTTAGTTTGCTGATAAATAAATGTCATAGTTTTTAGTATTTTAAATTAAGGGTATATACTTTTAACATAAAAACGAAATACATATAGGACGTGTCGTTGTTAGGGAAAAAAACAAAATTTATCTCCGGGAACTTTGAATTTCATTCAACCTAATATTTAACCATAATAGGCGTTACAATTTCCACCTAATATTCAATCTCCACTTGTTGACTTGTTGATTTTAACGAAAACGATGTTAAGATTTCCATGATACTTATAGTTTCAATAAATTAAGTTTGGTCAATACACAATTTAATCATTAAAATAAAGTGCAAAGCTCACAAAGTTCAACCGAAATCGAACTTTAATATTAATTTCTCTTAAATTTCGTACCATACGTTGTATAATTCACTGCACATGGTTTTTTTTTTTCAAGGACGTATTGAATAAAAACTTAGTGGAAGAAAAAAAAAAAGCAGGTTAAAAATCATGTTTGGTCCCTGAACTTTTACAAAAGTAACAATTTATTTTTTATTTTTAATTTCTAAAATCGGGCATGGTTTTTGAAAACGAGGGGAAGATTGATACTAAAACCAAGAAACTTATGGGTGGGAGTATGTGTGTATAAGCTTAATTTTCAAAAACAAAAAACCAAAAACCAAATAGTTATCAAACGAGGTCTTAGTTATTAAATTTGATTTGCAACGATTTAGTTCTATACTCCCAAATTTGTAACAATTTAATCATGGTAACAATTTCTTACTAAAGTTTAGGGACTAAATTGTTATATATATTGAACTAACCTAATTAACTATTACTAATTAACTTTTTTTTTTTAAATTATTTAAAAAAAAATTAATGTATGCTTTCAATATATTATAAAACACATTTATGTTATAAAATGGATAAGACTTAAAAAAAAACACACAAAGTTAGAAAATTCATCTTCGGTAAAATTTGTGAGTTTTGATGGAGTAATTAATTAGCTAATTTGTAAATCGATCAAATTTAAAAATAATGTAATTAATGACATTTATTAAAAAATGCTAAATAAATAACTATATTTAGTCAAATTAACTTAGTTTATTCAATTAAAATAATTCACGATCAATTAGATAAATACATTCATTGATTACCGGTTTATTATTTTCTATTAACACTTTGAATTAATCCCATAAAACAAATACATACATAAATAGTTCTCCATAATATTTGGACAACATTCTCATTTACAACCAATTATTTGTTTTTATTCCTAGTTATCTTATTTTTAGACATATTATTGTCGGGCATCATTTTATTATTATTATTATTTTTTTTTTTGAGTTCGTATCATTCATTTTCAGACATAAAAAAACCTTAAACCAAACCGCTCGGTAAATTTTAAGTTTAGAATTATAAACACTTATTTAAAATTTGAGCATATAATACAATGAAATTGAAGGTTCAAAGGTCAACAAGAGTGTAGCTCAACTGGCATAAAACTGTACTGGCATAAAACTGTACTGATAATCACAAGATCAGTGGTTCGAATCCCTCTCTCCAAATATTATATAAAAAAAAAAAAAAATAAAGAAATTGAAGTTCAAAGGGGAAATTTAATTTATTTGCTTAAATAGCTCGGCTCTTGTCTCCGAGACAATTCAAAATTATTATCTAATTTTTCGCGGCAATTTCTTGAAGATCCGATGGAGGAGCAAGACCACAGCATCGCCAATGGAGTTCTCTCCTGCCCTAATCGACATCGCGGTAACTCTCTCTCTCTCTTCATCTCTCTGTGTGCCTGTTTCTAGACCCTTGCTTCTTCAGCAAATTGGTAGTGATGTTCTAGGGTATGCGGGAGCTTTTATCCGCTCGATCTTCATAGTGTCATGTTTTAGTCAATTATAGTTTTGCTGGATCTTAATATTTGAGAATTTCTGCTTTTGGTAGTGTAATTGTTTCATCCGTCGTTTGCTAGTGGATCACGAAATGAAGCTTCGACTAGAAGCTTTCTATTATCGAGATTCTAGCTGAAATATTGAACTGTGTTCGTGCTTCTTAGTCTAGCTGCGGCTTTTTGTCTACTCTTACTCTAGAATTTTCGTGGGTGGTGGGGGGGACATTCTGTTTTCATTAAGCTGTTATATACTTAAGATTCCTTTTGATGTAGGCTGTCCAATTGAAGGTATGGAATCCGTGGTTGCGACTGTCAGTGGCTACCATGGTACAGAAAGATTCAACCTTATCAAGATGATATCTTATACTGGTGCCAGCTATGTGGGTGCAATGTCAAGGTCTATTACTCATTTGGTGGGTTTTGATTTTATTAGCCCCTAATTCAGTCTGAGAAGAACCAATAGGTTTCAAACGAGATGAATTTTGAAAAGATGTATTTGAAAAAAAAAAAGAAAGAGTTCTGAGTTTTGGATGAGGATTTAATGAAATGCTTCTTGGAGTATAATTATGCTATATTTATCAGTCACCCATCTGCCATCGTTGGCTTAAAAATGATGTTACTTATTGTTTTATTCTTATGGTGATTAGATCTGTTGGGAACTAGAAGGGAGGAAATTCTATCTTGCTAAGAAATTCAAAACAATAATAGTCAATCATCGTTGGCTTGAAGATTGCATCAAACAAGGAAAGCGTGTCTCAGAAGGTCCTTACATTCTTCAAAGGTATGGTCAATTCTATACAGAAGGCTATTTTTTCTGCACTACATTATATTTACATTATATTTGTTTGTGGCAAGCCGGCATGTTGGCGCTTTTATGGAATTTGTGGGGGAAAGAAACAATAGGACTTTTAGGAGGTTAGTTAGAAGCCCGGGGGAAGTGTGGTCTTACTAGATACCACGTCTCCCTATGTGCTTCAGTCACGTAACTTTTTTGTAATTATCCGTTAGGTCTCATTATGATAGATTGGAGATCTTTCCTTTGATAGGACTCCCTTTTTATGGGCTTGGTTTTTTGTATGTCCTTGTATTATTTCATTTTTTCTCAATGAAAGTTGATATTTCATCAAAAAATAACATCCTTAATTTCTGTCCTAGGGGTTTTGTACAAACACATTACGACTAGTACAAAGACTTTAAAGAGTATATCTAGTATGGGATCCGAGAAAAAGATCTTCTTTTCATGGCATCAAGACAAACAAATATAGAAATTGTACAATTAGGAACATTTAGTGAACAAATAACAAATATTGCCTTGAGCACATTTCAAACAAGCTGAATGACGTTGAAAAAGCATAGGATCATGTGGACTGGGATTTCCTTGATAAGATTCTTTAAAAGAAAGGCTTTGGTTATAAGTGGAGATCGTGGATTTGGAGCAGTGTTAGATGGATTCAGTATTCTATTCTCATTAATGGTAAGTCGAGGGGCAAGATCAGAGCCACAAGAGGTTTGAGACAAGGCGACCCCCTGTCCCCTTTTCTCTTCCTATTGATTGTGGACCCCTTTAGCAGGATGATCTCTAGAAGGGTGGAAGGTGGTATTTTCCAAGGTTTTGAGATCGGTAAGGAGAAAGTTGCCCTATCCCATCTTCAATTTTCCGATGACACGATCTTTTTCTGCTCTGGCATGGAGGACTCATTTCTTATCCTGAACCATATCCTTAGGTTCTTTGAGGCTTTATTTGGGCTTAAGATCAATAGGGGGAAATGCCAAATCTGGGTATGAATTGTGAGGACAACAAATTAAGTAGATGGGCCTCTTTGGTTGGGTGCGAGGTTGAAACCTTGCCCTCCTCTTATCTAGGTCTCCCTCTTGGTCATAATCCTAAGTCTATTTCCTTTTGGAATCCAGAGAAAGTCCAGAAAAGACTTGCTTCTTGGAAGAAAAGTTTCTTCTCCAAAGGGGGAGGATGACTCTCATTCGTTTTGTGCTCAAGGACATCCCTATATATTTCCTCTCTCTCTTTTGGGCGCCCATATCAGTTTGTAATGCCATGGAAAAGCTCATGAGAGATTTCTTAAGGGAAGGGGTTGATGAAGGGAAAGGTTCCCATCTTGTGAGTTGGAAGGTTATTGGTAAACCTATGAGTCTTGGGGGTCTTGAGATTGGCAATGTAAGAACTCGTAACAGAGCCCTGTTTGCCAAATGGCTTTGGCATTTTCGCCTTGAATCTGATTCTCTTTGGGTTAGGATTATTGTGAGTAAACACAGTCAACATCCTTACATGTGGCTGTCGGGTGGGGTCAAAGGCACCTTCGGGAATCCTTGGAAAGACATTTCCTTGGAGCTCCCCTCTTTCTCTTCTTTGGTCCAGTGCATTGTGGGGGACGAGGGGGATATTTGTTTTTGGGAGGATATGTGGGTGGGGGATCGTCCCCTCTGCTCCTTGTTCCCGCGTCTTTATCATTTATCTTCGATGAAAAATCGCACTATGGCGGACATCTTTGGTCCTGTGGGGAGTTCCACTTCGTTTTCTTTTGGTTTTCGTCGTTCGTTATCTGATAGAGAGACCACAGACATCATGGCCCTCTTATCTTTGATTGAGGGGGCTAACTTTAGATCGGATAGGAGGGATGTGCGCTTTTGGAGTCTTGACCCCTCTGCGGGCTTTTCCTGCAGATCGTTCTTTCAGTTTCTGGTCAATCCCTCTCCTGTTAGAGAGTCTGTCTTTTCGTGTCTCTGGAAGGTTAAGGCTCCGAAGAAGGTCTTGTTCTTTGCTTGGCAGGTCATCTTGGGTCGTGTTAACACTTTTGATAGGCTTTCGAGAGTGAAGGCTCCTGTGGTTGGTCCTTTTTGCTACTTGCTTTGTCGGAAGACTAAGGAAAATCTTGATCATTTGTTATGGAATTGTGAGTTTGCTCGCTCTGTTTGGAGTCTCTTCTTTGAGGTCTTCGAGTTTCGTTTTGCGAGCCACCACCGTTATAGGGATACGATCGAGGAGTTCCTCCTCCATCCGTCGTTTCGGAAGAAAGGAAAGTTACTTTGGCATGTGGGTGTGTGTGCTATTTTATGGGGTTTATGGGGGGAAAGGAACAATAGAATCTTTAGAGGAATCGAGAGACATTATTGTATGGTTTGGGATAATATTAGATTTCATGCTTCCTTATGGCCCTCGATTTCTAAGCCTTTTTGTAATTACCCTTTAGGTCTTATTTTGTTAGATTGGAAACCCTTCATTTTGTTGGGCTCTCCTTTGGGGCTTGGTTTTTTGTATGCCCTTGTATTCTTTTATTTTTTCTCAATGAAAGCTCGGTTTCTTATGAAACAAAAAAAAAAAAACAAGCTGAAGGACGTTGTAGAAGGATAAAAAGCGATTTTCTTTGTTTTCAAATACCATTCTCTTTCTTAAAATTGTTATGTTATTTTAGAATAGACTTGATGAAGTACAATAACCTAAATCCATATGCTAAACGAGTTAATTGATATGCAATACAAATTGAATTAGAACTCAAAAAAAAAAAAAAAAAAAAGAAGAAAAGAACTAAGGCATTTATCAATCTCCCGCTGGTGAAATGTTTTGAGTTATAAAAATATATATATATATAATTTTTTGAGCAATTATGTTTTGAAAACTGTTTCAAGGTGGAGGTATTACAATCAAACACGTTTCTTGATTTTAATATTCTATGGTACAACTAAGCTTTCCAACACACCTTTGTTTTCCTTCTTTTCAACATTCATTTCGAATCCCGAGACAATCTTTTGTTTACCTTTAGTGTTGGTATGATATCATTGAATTTGTAAACAGATAATCGATTTTATGGTAATAGTTAAAATACATGGAAAAGAGGGAACCTGAAAATCTTATATAGGTTTCCAATCAACCCATCAACCCAGACAAGTGCTGTAATTCTATTCAGTGCATATGTTCTGACTTCTTCTTGCACCTCATTGCAGTCAAATAAGGAATATTCTTTTCCCAAAAGAAACTGTAACGTGCATTTATCCATTACTTGTTTAGGAATCTTCGTAATCCTGCCGAAACATATAATTTTCTTTTCACAGTAAACGAGAACTTAATTTATCAATTGTATGACCTTATTGTCTCTGATTATCTGTTCTTCTGTTTGTTTTCCTTTTCCTTTGCTCGGTTAGAATGTTTTTTTGTCAAGCTTTCCCTAAGGCTCGATTACATATCAGATAATTTCCCACCATTGCTTTACAGCTTTTACCCTGTAATCATGTTTATTTTTATCGATTTGAATTGTGGATTTTATTGCAGTGGCCAATCAGCAGGTCCCTTGTCAATGAAACTCCCTCTTGCTGTAAAGGGTTCTGTCTCAACCAAAAAGTTTATCGTGCTTTCTGAAAAGTTACATAATTGTGACAATGTTGAAGATCAAAGCATTGAAAACATATGCTCTTTTGGAGATTCAATCTTGCCCCATTCTTGTTTGCTGGATGAGGTGATTTGAGACATTCCTCTCTCAAGATATGTGCAAAAACTATCCTAATCTTTTACAGCTTTTAAGTGGGGAGAAATAATCGATTAATTATTTTGTCGTAACTCATATCTCAGGAAGATTTAAACTATCAAAGAATACGAATCCTTCAATTGATTTATATTTCCTTTCATGGTTTTTAGTGTAGTAAGTTCATTTGAGAAATTCATTATTTTATTCACATTCATGGCTTCATTGGTTTTTTTGAGTCAAAGTGACCATTCATTGATCTTTTTGCATGCTATTATCTTAAGAAAAAAAGGTTGGAAAGGAGTTCATTATTTGTCTAAAGGTAATGCTCATTAGTCATTTCATTACTAACCCTTTTAATGTTAATCCCATCCAGGATCTGTACTCTGATTTTAGAAAAAGTGATGACACCGCTAGTAAACCAAAGCACAAATTGCGGAAGAAGGTTTCTAAGCAAGACGACCCATCAAGCTCAAGTTGCAGGAACCATTTTGAGGAAGCAACTCCCTCTGGATTTTTTGCAATTGAGGTAGGATATATCATTCTTTTTTCCATCTTACATTTTGAACCCCATTCATTTTTCTCCACGTGGCTACTGGCTATAGTTGATATGATTAGGCCGCTTCTTTTGCACTTCAGGTCTAAGATCTGTGGTCATATCTTGTACTAGCGCAAGGTTTAAATCTACTAATACTAATGTATGTAAGTAGTTTTCTTTAATTAAGTAATATGATCTGGTTCTAATATCCTTATTGTTGGTTGTTGACATGGTATGTTTTGATTAAACTTCCAATCCTATTCTCATAAAATCCTAATAAATTGTTATGTTCTGATTTTATTTTGAGGTACAGACCTATTGTTTTTTTTGCTTGAAATTTTATATCCACAAAAAAAAACTGTGAGAATTTTCACTTTTAATTATTGTTTTACTCGACACAACAAATTAATAGTATGGAACATATTTACACACAAATGTGTTAGGCTAACCAACCCATAGCTAAACAGTTGAACAAAAAGAAAAAAGAAGACTCCACTAATTCAACTTATCTAGCTATGTACTTCAGCATCTCTTCAAAGAAATGGCAACAATTAAGAAAGGGCATGGGCTTACTTCTAAGATTTAACAAATGTTTTGAAGTCACTGGTTTAGTAAAAGTGTTGGTTGGTTGATGAGCAGCGGTGATAATCTTTAATAAACCATCCTTGTGTACAACCTTTTCCCAGAGTGAAAATCAATTTCCAGATAAACTTGTCAATCCATTTAACTGGTTGTGGCTAGGTTTTGACTTTGGAACATTTTGTCAAATCTAGGAAGAATTGGAAGCGCATTAATCCTGTCCTTTGAACTTCTGAACTGCTGCTCGTTTTACTTCGATGACCAGGAAATGCCAAACCCCACAGCTTAAATTTAGACAATACCATTTTTAACGATTTGCATGTTTGTAGTTTTTCATTGGACCAGGAGATAATCTCAAATTGTCAGTTCCTTTTAAGATGTAACTTTTACAGCCTTCTGCCAACATGAACATAGCTCAATTGGCATAAAGTTGTACTAATGACCAAGAGGTCTATGGTTCAAATTCCTCCACCTCATATGTTGTCAAAAAAAAAAAAAAAAAACTTTTACAGCCTTCTAAGTTCACTTTTATTTATTTATGCCATTCTTTTAGACCTTGTCTTTTACCATTTTTGGGTAATCGATTTCCTTTATTATTCTGATGAAATTTTATTCTTTTTGTCTTTTTTTTTTTTTTTGGTAAATCATCGCTTGAGAAAAATAAGCATTACAGCGTGAACCACATTTTATTATGTACTTTTGAACTTTTTTTCACTGAGAAATTTTGCCTCTATTTCATTTGGATAGCGTGGTAGCTCTTCAAGCTTGGCGAGAGATGAAAGAAAAGGTGAAAACAGTATTCAGAATCCTGCTGTTAAATCTTCACGGAGGCGGCGGCTTGTGAACAAAAATTCTAGCGAAGATCCTAACAAGCCTAATGCTTGGAATTTTGACCCGGAGTGCTATCACTTGGGAACTAGTAACCATGGTAATAGTCTTAGAGTTTCATCTAGCCATTTGGATGATGAAGCAGATATTGAAGTGGTAAACATTGGAGGAACATCTGATCGTGAGCAGTTGTGTGACGAAAGGGGACTAGCAAGTAACAGTTATGAAGGTGTTGAAGCTTGTGAGAATCTATCTACTTCCAGAGATACAAACTTACCAGTCGGAAGTGAACCAAGAGTCCTCACGATAACTTCGGAAGATGAATTGCACGATATTAGTGATTTACAAAAGAACATTGAGGACCCAGTTATAGAAGTTAATGCGTGCTTACCTTCCAATTCAACAGAGCTATCATGTGTGATCTGTTGGACAGATTTTAGTTCGACAAGGGGAGTTTTGCCCTGTGGCCATCGATTTTGCTATTCATGCATTCAAAACTGGGCAGATCACATGGTAAAAATTTTATTCAATTTCTATGCATGGAGCTTCAGGGATCCAATTAAACCTTGTTGTGATATTCTTTTTGCTTTTCGAGCTAACCCAAATATAAAAGCCAGGAACTATTCAATTTATTCAACATAATGGGAGTTAACTAGTTTTACTTCATTGACTAGGTTGCATTCTTGCGTCTATAATTGGGCCTAGAGAACAACTTATTTGAATTTGTAATCATAATCATAATCTTCTTAATGATAATACTCTGTATTTTGTAGAACTCTGGATTTATGTTTTGAACGTGCTAATTAGGGTTGTGTAGTAGTCCTTTCTTTGATACATGCAGAAGTAAGGACTTCCAGACAAATAACCTTGAGAACTTTATGTTGCCTCCATAATTAGTAGTATTATTTTCATTTTCCCATTGCCTCTCTGCTCTGTTTATCTCTTTTTTTTTTTTTTTTTAATTCGAAGGTAAAAGTGACTATCTAAATCAACATGGAATGAAATGTGTTTTACGGATGGTAATATATTGCAAAAGTTAGGGTGAGGATTGTTTGAGCAGCAACGGGATTAATATTTTCTTCCATGAATTTTACTCTGTGACACCCTATTCCTCATTTAATATTCTAATTTCTGGATTAACATTCTCTTTCATTAGTGGAATAAAAACCAAATTAGAGAAATCTTATAAATCTGAAACCCTAGGTAATTGAACTGACCTTATTAGTCAGTTTTAAACACAGGATATTTTAACTTCTTGTCATGTATGGTTGTATTGGGATTCTTCAACTATTCGGCTACATCACTGATTTGATTCAGAAGAATTAGCCTGATAATTGTGGCTTTATAGTTGTATAATAGCAACAACAAATCTCAACTTGATGGAAATCCTCTAATAACACCAAGCCAAATTATGTGAGCTCCGAATTTATTTCTTTTCCTCTGGTGCCAACTTCTACTTTGAAATTCTGAGCTATTAATGGTTCTCGTTCTTTCATCTTGTAGAGTGAGTTTGTCAATCTCAATTGAGTAAACTATCTTTCAAATGCTGTCAATGTTCTAGTATGTGCTTTGAAATTCGGAATCAGTTTGAAGGTCCTAACTAGGTCTTGGTCTTGTAGGCTTCAAGCAGAAAGATCTCAACTTGCCCTTTGTGCAAAGCCAGTTTTCTGAGCATCACGAAGGTTGAAGATGCTGCCACTTCGGATCAGAAGATATACTCTCAAACAATCCCATGTGGTCCATCATTATTAGATATTTACATTCTTCCTGATGAAAGAACTCTTAACAGCGGTGTTCAGGTTACATTTTTTTTCCTTCTGCTCAATGTCCTTACTCTGTGGCTTTTTTCCTTTATTTTCGAGAATTCTATTTGTTGATTGCTTTAAGGATTTTGTTTATTTGTGGCTACTGGCTAAAACAGTTCTGCATGGTTGTGCATTCTTAGCTTTTGAGTTTCACTGTTATTTTCTTTTATCGCATCTCTATTATACTCATCTCATTATGGTTAAAATGGCCCATCTGGACCAACTGCTAATTCTCAATGGTTATAAATAACAGCCCTCTGTAGCAGCTGTATGTAGTTCATGCCGATGTCGGGAACCAGAGGACCTCCTCGTAAGCTGCCATCTTTGCCAGATTCGACATATTCATTCGTATTGTCTGGACCCTCCCTTGTTACCATGGACTTGTATTCACTGTAAGGATCTGCAGACACTCTACCATCGAAGCCATTAGTTTGTTGTCTTGAAATCAGGTAACTTGCCTCCACTTCTGATTCCGTCCTATTGTTCTGTATACTTTTCAAAATTCATGTGAGTTGGGTATTGGTGGATTTTGCTGTTGGGAAATTGGATTAAAGGGTAGCGTACGAGTTGTTGTGAGCATAAACAAATAGCGAGCAACCTGTCTTGATAGAACATTTTTATGTCAGAGGATCCAATTTGTCCACCTGGCTAGCCGTTTTTCTTTTATAAAAAACTTTATTTAAAAAAAAAAGAACTCTTCTCCACACTACTATATAGGAGCTGTAATGTGTTTTATGATGTCGTTTGTTTGTATTAGATTATTTCTATTTCATTTTTTAACAAATACGTAGATTGCCAAAACGAGCATAGCTCAGCAGTAATTGGCATGTACCCTCGACCAAGAGGTCAGAGGTTCGAATCTCCCACCCCAAATGTTGATGTACTAAAAAAAAAAAAAACAAATACGTAGATTCAACCTTGACAAACTTACTGGTGTATAAGTCAAGTTTGTCTTTAGTTTTTAAATAATTATCTACATGTTATCAAGATTATCACTTAATAGTTTTGTTGTATTGGGATGTGAAATTAAAAGAAAGTTGATCAAACTTGAATTGAAGTTGTAAAAATTGAGAGACAAAAACAAAAGTAGATGAAGGAGGTGAAGGGACTGAAATTGAGTTTTTTAAAAAATTAACTAAAATAAGTAACATTTAAAGATTGGAACTCAAAATCATGTTTAAACCTATTATTGTTATTAGGACTTCATTCACAGGAACATTGACCTGAATTGCATGTGCACAAGCATACTCCTACAATTCTCCTTATATTAGAAGCCAAGCACATGGGATTTATCAAATCATCTACCTAACTAACTTCAGAATACCCCCTTAGGAAGATAGTTTATAAAATTCTTAGTTGAAGCTTTACAATGATTGACCTGTGACTCTTTTTAGGTGATTGCAAAGAGCAAATGGGAAGACAATTGAGGTTAGCTGAAGATTTTGAAGCAAAGAAAAACCAGCCTGCCTCCCATGAATCTTCACTGCTAAGGTTGTGCCCAACACTGATTATTGTTTTTATTTTGAAAAGTTTCAGTGCTTTTTGGCTGTTATGATGTGGTTTTTGAATGTAATGTTTACTTATAGTTGCATTTAACCGAAAGAAGAGATTAGGGAAAAAGTCCATCCGTACATATTTTGGAAATTCTTATGTGCATAAAGCATAATTATTAGTATATTGAAATCCTTGAAACTTTTCCTTTTCAACTGTTCATGTTAAATTGAGGTTTTCAACATGTCCTGTCCTGCTTCTATATTTTAATTTTTTAATCTTTAACGTCTGAGATTTTGTAATCATAATATTCATGAATTTAAAGACTAAGATTTTATAATCATAACATTTATGACTATTGTAGTATATTTTTATATATATGTAAAGTCTGTTTGATATTGTCTTTTTTTTTTATCAACCTTTGGAGGTGGGGGGATTCGAATCTCTGACCTCTTGGTTGAAGGTACATGTCAATTACTGCAGAGTTAGGCTCGCTTTGACATTGTCTATTGTTTCTTGTTTTTATCTTTCTTCTACGAAGAAATATTGTGGTAGACTTTTGGTTTTTGTTCCCGTGGCTTAAATTTTGGTTCTTGAATTTTGGAAGTGTTTGATTTTAGGTTTTTCAATTTTCAAGTTTATTGCATTATGGTTATTGTAGTGTCAAAATGACTATTTTTAGCAATGTTTAGACATCACTACTTTGATACTTCTATTTTACCTTTAATAAATGGATAATGTGATTTTGGACATGTTAAGTTGTTACCTGAGGGTTTTTTTTTTTTTTTTTTTTATTCAAAAAAAAAAAAAACTGAGGGTTTTTTTATAAAAAAAAATTATTAAAAGTATTATTATTTTTATTTTAGGGGCTAAAATATTCATTTTGGAGTTTAAAGGCTATAATGATTGCTTTTCTTCTCCAAGTTTAGCGACTAAAATAGATATTTCAAAAACTCAAGGTGGCAAGCAATTCAAATCTTAAAATTTAAAATAAAAGAAGCTTTTACTTGAAAATATAACTATTATTAAGAAAACATTCAAAATTATTGTAGAATTTTATACATTTGGACGTTGTATTTTGCTATTAAAAAAATAGTCTTTTTTTTTAGCTTTTGTCATTATTTCTCTGTTTAAATCCAAATGATGATCAAGTACGAACGGTCCTTGCTCCATATAAAAATACAATATCTAAAAAAAAGTAGAAAAGAAAATAAAAAGCAAAAAAAGGGAAATCAATTAATAAAATCTACAACTTTTCTTGGATTCCACAAAAATAAAATAAAAAAAATTATAGAAGTGGGGAAGAATTAAAAGCAAAAAAAAAGTGTATGTGTTTAAAGGTGGGTTTGCTTTTAGGGGAAATGTTAATGAAAAATGACATCCACCACTAATTCACTTTCATGTCCAAGCCATTGCCACGTCATCAACCTTATTATTTCTTTAAATACGAAATTATAATTTCATAATTTTATAGGCAAAGTGCTTAAAGATGATGGAATGAACCTAACATTATTAGTTACAAATTAATAAATATATTTGTCTCTAATAATTAATTCATATTAAAATAAATTCTTTTTATTCTTATTTTGGGAGTTAAAGTTTTGGTCAATTCGAGAATAAGACGGCGGGTACAGCGTGATCTTTCACGAGGGCATAGAGTTAGTAACCGCAACATATATATTAATTATTTTAAAACATCAACTTATCAAAAAATAAAATAAAATAAAGGAACTTTGTTTTAAAAAATTTTCAATTTTGGTTGATGTGATATTAAAATGTTGATTTTTTTTTTAAATTTATTTAAACGAAGAAGCAGAATATAACTTGTTCGTTAAAAGAAGCCAACAAAAACATAACTCACCTTGTATAAAACTTGTACTCTCAATGTTGAAATCTAAACCCCACATGTTGTCAAAAGAACAGAAAGTTAGTTGTTAAACGAAAACAATGTGATTCCAAATTAGCAAAAATATTGGTTTGGTTATGGTTTTAAAGTTTCAAATAATTTGTTTATATTATGATTTGATGTACTTCAATTTTTTTTTTTTTGGATGGGTTTCATGGATTTTAACACAAATCATAAATTAAAATAAGGGTAACTACACAAATGGGTGGCTCAACGGGAAAATATGTCAACTTTATTAATGCACAATGTTCGAAATTCATGTTAGTTGTTTGAGCCAAAGCGAACATGACTCAACGGTAATTGGTGTACTCAACAAAAAAAAAAAAATGTTAGTTGTCTAAATTCCAAAAAATTGTACTTTTGCTTATATATTGATGTAGTTAATATTGTAAAAATTGAAAGTTTTATTTACAATTAGAGGAAAATAAAATCAATTTTATGTTTAATAGATTTGTTAATTTTTTTAAAAACATATTGAAGATTCAAAGGAAATAATATTAGACACTAGATTGAAAGTTTAGGATCAAATTGACACTTTAAAGTTAAGGAACTTATTATGGACATAAAATTGAAAATTTAAGGACCTATTAGATACATTATTATTTTTTTTTTTTAGTACAACAACATTTGGGAGTTGCGATTCGAAATTCTAACCTCTTGATCGATGATATATACTAATTATCGTTGAGCTATGTTCACTTTGGTTAGAAGGATTTCATTTGACTGCATGCAAAACAAAAATGTGGTCACTTTCATCACATTAAATTTTCTGAGATAACTTTGCCTTCCACAACCATATTCTTTTCTCTGATTCACAACATTTTGCTTCTATAGACCTTACAAAAATTATGGATAAAAATTTAAATCATATGCCACACACACACACACACAACATATCCACTTGCTAAATCATTTCCCAACTTTAACTATAATATTTTTCCAAATTATTTTCTTCATCCAAAATTTTTCTCGAGATAGACATGTAACATCATTGATAGAGTTATTTTATGAATTGACTGAGTTACTTGTAAGAAGAAACAAGTGTCACGCAATCACTCGAACACAATCATAATTCTTGATATTTAACATAACATATCTGCTTAATATATATCATTTCCCAACTTTCACTATGACATTTTTTCAAATTTATTTTCTTCATCTAAATTTTCTCGAGATAGACATGTAGCTTCATTCGATAGAGCTAATTTGCATTAGCTGACTTTCTCTGATAATAAGTAGAAACAAATGCCACACAATCACTCAAACACAATCACAACACTCGATATCGGAGCTCGTCAGAAGTTCGAATTTTCACTCTACCTGTGTGAAGCTCAAACATTTAATCTTTGCTTATCAAACAAAAAGAGAGAAGAAAAAGAAGTTGAAAGTTGTGTTTGGCAGCCCAGAAAATGAACAAGAAAATGAGAGAGAAAGGGAAAAAAAATCATCATCTTCTTCTTTTTTCCTCCCATACACTGAAAATTAGGAAGCAAGATAATAAATTCATTGAAATTAAAGAACACCCATTACAAATTAGACTCCATTTTAGACACCTCTGTAAAAAAAAAAAAAGAAAAAAAATCAAAAAGCATAAGTTTTTGTAGAGGGAGAATCAGCAATTTTCATGGTTTCTTGGATGAGCTTTTGAGCCTTTCTGCTTCTGATTTCAACTCTCATGCTTTCACTTTTCTCCATCTTATCATAATTTGTTGCTTTCTTCATCTTCAATGACTTCATAATTTTTGCTTTCAAATTCACCACTAATCTCTCAAAACCCAACATCATAACCATCTTTAATTTTTTTTTTCCTTCAAAAAAACCTGCAAAATTACACAACAAAAAATGGCAAGAACAAGAACAAGAACAAGAGTTGAGAGAGAGAGAGAGAAAAAAAAGGAGTTTAGAGAGAGAGAAGAAGTTTAGAAATGAAAAAAAAAATGTGGGTTTTGGGTTTGGTACAAGGAAGAGCACTTCAACACTAATTATAACAGCCAAACCAGACAACTTTTCTGGCCCAATTTTTTTTTTTTTTTTTTTTAAAAAGAAATTTTATGCTTATTATTATTTATTTATTTATAATATTCATAAATATTACTTTATTCCATTTAGTGCCCCTATTCTTTTCTTTCAACACATAGACTATTATCTGCCCTTTCACATTTTTTTTTTATTTCATTAGTCAATGGGGTACCCCTTGCTGAGATGTTTTTATTTGGAAATTTTCTTTTGAAAGATAAAATATTAACTCTTTTTAATATCTTATGAGTTTTCTGTCAAATCAAATATAGTAGAATTAGATTTTTTTTTTTTTTTAAACAATATATGGAGGTGGAGAAATTTGAATCACAGATCTCTTGATCATTAGTACAAGTTTTATGCTAGTTGAGCTATGTTCGTATTGACGAAAATTTTGTCCCTTGCAATGACTTTGATTAACTTGTATATTATTGTTTTATGCATTGAATTTCATTTGCAATAGGATTTTAACATTTATGAGGGGGAAATGCCAGATAAGCTCAATGAAACAACGATTGTTCTCATTCCAAAGAGGAAAAAACCCAAGCACGGTGAACGATTATCGCCCTATTAGTTTATGCAATGTGTGTTATAAACTTATTGCTAAGGTGTTTGCCAATAGATTGAAAACTATTCTTCATTCTGTCATATCTGATAATCAAAGTGCGTTTGTCCCTGGTAGATTAATAGCTGACAACGTTATTGTTGGTTATGAATGTTTGCATTACATTAAAGGATCTAAATCCAAGAAAAATTGTTTTGCATCTATAAAACTGGACATGAGCAAAACATATGATAGAGTGGAGTGGATATTTCTTAATCGAATAATGACAAAAATGGGTTTTAGTTCAGGATGGATTAAGAAGATTGACATGTGTGTGGAATCTGTATCCTTTTCAATCCTCATTAATGGTATCTGTTTTGAATCTTTTAAGCCCTCACGGGAGCTTAGGCAGGGTGACCCTTTATCTCCTTACTTATTCCTCATGTGTGCTGAGGGACTATCTAGCCTCTTAAAAAAGGCTGAGATATCCCAAGATATATCAGGTCTCAGAATTGCCAAAACGGCACCACCTATCTCTCACCTCTTTTTTGCAGATGATAGTTTACTTTTCCTCAAAGCGCGAAGGGATGAATTTGAAGAGTTGCAACGAATCCTAAAAGTATATGAAGAAGCCACTGGGCAGATCGTTAATTACGATAAATCGGAGATAGCCTTTGGGGCAGGAGTTGTCAATGATGCAAAAGGACCCTTAGCCAACATTTTAAAAGTCAAGATAGTCCAAGACCATGGAAAGTATCTTGGGTGTCCATCTTCCCTGGAATAAGAAAGCATCCTTGAACTACATAACCTCTAAGGTGCAAAAGGTGTTGCAGGGATGGAAAGCAAAATTGTTTTCAACGGCAGGAAAAGAGGTGTTGATAAAGGCTATAGCCCAAGCAATCCCCACTTATACGCTCACATGTTTCAAGCTTCCTCAGGGTTGTTGTCGTGACCTAAACAGGCTAATGGCTAATTTTTGGTGGGGCAGCTCTGAACAGGGGCGGAAAATTCATTGGGTGAAATGGGAATCGATGACGAAACCGAAAGATAGAGGAGGGATGGGTTTCAGAGACATAAGTTTGTTCAACCAAGCCTTGCTCGCTAAGCATACTTGGATACTTTTAAATAGACCGAAATCTCTAATGGCCCAAATCCTGAAAGCCAGATATTACCCACAGGAAGATTTCTTAAAAGCAAAGCTGGGAAGCAGACCATCTTATGTTTGGAGGGGGATCATATGGGGTCGTGAGCTAGCAATGAAAGGAGGACGGTGGAGAATTGGGAACGGAAAGTATATTGACATCTATGACGATCAATGGATTCCTAGACTGAAAACCTTCAGGCTGATATCTCCTCAACGACCGTTAACTGATCGTAATGTTAGCAGTCTCCTGTCAGGTAGTCAATCATGGAATATATCGTTACTAACAGATCTTTTTGTGCAGGATGATGTGGAACAAATTAAGGATATCCCAATTGCAGGTGATAGTATTCCAGATACTTTCTTTTGGCACTATGACAAAACAGGAAGGTATACAGTGAGGAGCGGATATAAACTTGCAATAGATGGACGTAATGAGGCATCTTCATCAGCGGAGTCCTATTGCTGCTCTTGGTGGAAGACACTATGGAGATTAAACATCCCAAACAAACTCAAGATCTTTGCATGGAGGGCCAGCTTGAATATCCTCCCAAGCAATATGAATCTTGTCTCCCGTAGAGTCCATAATGACCCCCGATGCCCAAAGTGTGGGAAAGCAAATGAAACAACTTTTCATGCTCTGTGGGCCTGCAAGAAGGTAAAAAAGCACTGGGCTCGATGGAGCCCAGTGCATCCTCTCATAAATACCTTTTTTGATGATTCTCTTGATCTGTTTTGTAGGATCCATGAGATTTTAAGCTCCAGTGACATGGCAACCTTTGTGGCAATACTATGGTCCATATGGAATAGCAGAAATAAAGATGTTTTTCAGGGTACCAGGAACAACTACAATCAGGAAGAGGATCCTCTAGATTGGGCGTCAAATTACATTACAGAGTTCGTGGAGGCCCAAACAAAGCGTCAGGGAGACCAGGAGCGATCGGGAGAAACTGATGATCCCCGCTCAGTAGAGTGGATACCACCGCCCTACAACCATTACAAGTTAAATGTGGATGCATCGTTAGCTAACGGGGAGATGGGATCGGGCATGATTATCAGAAATTCAAGGGGTGAAGCAATGGCAGTAGCAGAAAAGTTCAGGAGAACGAGTTGCAATGCAGAGTGGGCAGAAGCTCAAGCACTTCTAGATGGAGTACATCTAGCTAGGGATTCAGGATTGTCACCAATATGGGCAGAAACAGATTCCAAAGTCGTTTGGAATTTACTTCATGATCGAGTTCAATATCTAAACGAACTGGCTCCGTTAATTCACCAACTCAAGCTTTTGGCCACAGATCAACACATCAGGGGTTTCCTTCTAACTCCAAAGGAGGGCAATAAAGTAGCTCACCAGCTAGCTACCCATGCTCGTAGATCTAAACATTCTGAAATATGGCTAGAAGATTGTCCTATGTGGGCTCAAAGCAGTTTAGCTCATGATATGCAGTTGGTGGATATCACAACCTTTTCTTTTAGTTCCTTGTAATTTTGTTCTTGTTTTGTCCTTCTCAAAAAAAAAAAAAAAAAAAAGGATTTTAACATTTTTTTGGGGTTAAATTGTAAGTTTAATTTCTAAATTTCTAGTTTTATGTCTAATATAAAATTTTAAAAGTGTCTGATAGGTCGTTAAGCTAGCTTTCAATTTTTGGTTTACAAGGTCATTGAAATTTTGAAGTGCCTATTAGATCATTGAACTTTCAGTTTTGTATCCAATAAGTCTTCAACATATTCAACATTTTTTTTTTTAGAAATTTAATAGATGTGCTAAGATGACCATTTTGACCCATATTGTCACATAACGCACATAAAGATCTTATCTAAAGGCTAACAAGAGCATAACTCAACTGGTACAATGTTGTATTGATGACTAACAGGTCTAAAAGAAAAAAAAAAACTTACTTAAGAGGCGTATGATACCTTTTTGAGATAAATGTGTAAATGATTCATTTGAAGAGGTCCAAATGAAAAATACCTACCTTTCAATTTAAGGTTATATGTCCTTTTGCTTACGTCAATCATCCTAGCAAAATTACCATTTTACTCTCTATATAGAAACATACATGTTTTCTCTGATATGATACCTTGTTTTCATATTGGCATATGATCTTGGACATATCTTGTTGGCTTGATACACCAGTAGAGCTTCTAGATTGAAGATTCTGACTATAAAGTCGATGTCTCAAAGCATGTTTAGCTACAAGAATATGATCTAAAGCACCTTGAGTAATCAAATAAATATTTAGATATTATTTTTTTTAAAAAAAAAATAATTATAGACATCTATAATTTTATTAACATATTCATACAATCAAGGCCTTGACACTTTCTTTAAAATGGATATTTTAATCCAACTTTATTTCATCAGAATCCACTTACAAAGAAGGGCATGGTGGTGGCAACTAGTCAGACATTTATTTATTTATTTATTTTTAAATAGAATTTATTTATTTATTTATCATAGAAAACAGAAAAAATAAATTAATAAATCACATTCACGGTCTATAAAAATCCAAAATTAGCTTTAAATGGGAAAAAGTTCATAGAAAATTATATCACAATGTCATATTCCTTTCAACTTGTAAAGGAGGAATTATCCTCTGCAAAAGCAACTACATATCCATCAGAATATTCCATCCAGATGGACGGTCCTGATCGTTTCTCGTATCACTATGCAAAATATTCTTTTTATTCTTTTCCATATATTTTTAAATTTTAAATTTTATTACCTTTTGATACAAGAAATTTAGGTAATTAGTTTAATTCTGATGGATAAATTTTAAATTTAGATATGTGGAATGAGAATTTGAACCACAAATATTTTGGTCATTAATCAGTTGAGTTATGTTCATATTCGACACTTCAAACATTTTTAGTTGAAATTTTGGAAAACTATTGAATTTTTCCATGTTATTAACTTTTCATTAACTATAATAAAAGAAATCAATTTTTAATTTTTTTTTTAAATTATGACATACACTAAATTATAGGAGTGGTTATACTCACATACCAAAATTTTAATTTTTTTTTTTGACAATATGTGGGGAGGGGAATTCGAACCACGAACCTTGTGGTTATTAATACAACTTTATGCCAGTTGAGCTAAGCTCTTGTTGGTCCAAAATTTTAATTAGAGCAACTATCATCCTAATTGTGATAATTAAACCTTATTATTGCCCTTATATTAAGGATATATTCAAATGAGCATAGTTGAACTGACATAGAATATAATTGTACTAATGACTGAAAGGTCAACCCCACATGTTATATTAAAAAAAGATATATTCAAATAATTCACAAACTTATGAGCTATAAAAATCTAATATATATATATATATATATATATATATATATATATATATATATATATATATGCATAACAAGTAAATCCTCCTTGAGTTAGGGTTTGTTTGTTTGTTTTTCTTTTTAATTTTTTTTTTTTAATTTTAAAAAACCTTGAGTTATAATATTCTTATAACTAAACTAAAAAATTTTAATATTCTAGAGAAATACGAGAGCTATAATATTAACTAGATGTAATAAGTTGGGGTAGACCATAAATTAAGTCCTAAATTTGTGATTTGTATTTATTTAGTTTTTCAACATTAAAAAGTTCAATTAGGACCAAAATTTTGAATTTTTTTTTTTTTTTTTTAAAAAGGACCAAAATCTTGAAAATAATCTATATCATTAATATTGTTGATGGAACGTTGAGGTAAAATGACAATTAAATAAATATTGATTGATATGATTTTAGAAAGATGGTCATTGGAAACACTAATTCAACCTATATGCCCCACACTTTGGTCTACCTAGCTATCAACATATGTCTTTCAATTTAATTACGTTAAATCAACCAACATTTGTCTAAAAAAAGATTATAAAATTAATACGGAAGTTTAGCAATCTTTTCATTTAGCTAACAAAAGGTTGACAAGAAAAAATAAATTTGATGATTATTTTCAACACTTTAAAGATACAAATATCGATTTTTAAATATTTGAAACGAAAATGGAGCTTATTCCATATATTAGAGTAATGTACTTTTTAATATTTTTAATTAAATTTAAATACATAAGAGAAGGTATTATTAGAATGGAAGAGTTAGCTAAATACTTTGGAGTAAAAATCGAATAAATTTGTCAAAGTGAACATGATAATTAGCACGTACTTTCGACCAAAAAGTCAGAAATTCGATTCCTTTATCCCAAATATTATAGAACTAAAAAAACAAATAAATTAAACACTATATTGTAAAAATTAAATAAATTTCTTTTTTTTAAAGTAAAAAAAAAAATTATTTAATTTTTACAATATAGTGTTTAATTTATTTGTTTTTTTAGTTCAAATAAATTTGGTAATTAAGTGATACTATTAATTTTACCAGGAAAAAAAAAACGGACAATTTTTATTAATATTATAATTTTTAAAACTTTTTATTAAAATATAGTTAGTTTGAAACTTATTATTTAAATATTGCAGTTTAAAATTTTCGGTCAAAGGTCTCTTCGACCTTGAAACACGTGTCCACCATCATCTGACATAGAATAAATGTAAAAAAAAAAAAAAACAAAATTCTCAGAGGTCGCAAGAGACGTCTGCACTTTTATTCAAAAAATTTACTTCTGGCAAGGTGGTGAACGTGGATCCTTCCATCCTCCCCTTCCCATGTTCGAATCTCAAGGACTGCATTCTTTTTGTTTTCTTTATTTTTTTTTTTCGTTTTCTTTCTTTTCTCGTTTTTTTTTTTTTACTTTCTAGTTTTTATGTTTAAAAAATATGAGGACTTTTTTATTT